>JAVGWX010000007.1:24720702-25941952 GCA_036924085.1 Ariolimax columbianus
AATGAAGCTCATACAGGTAGATCTTGTGCCCTTTGTAATGCAGTCACAGTTTGATGGAGGCTGGGACACAGACTGGTTTACAAAGAAACACCTTTATGTAAGAATAAACAGGGTATGCCATGTATAAAGCAATGATCTACCCAAATAATAAAAGACTTACCAAAACAACAAATGACCCACAAAATGATTAAATGACCCATTCAAACAATAAATCAACCATCCAAGATACAAGTGATTAACCCAAACAATAAATGACCCACACAATCAACAAAGGACTCACCCAACCAACAAATGACCACAATTAACAAAGGACTCACCCAACCAACAAATGACCAACAATCAACAAAGGACTGATCCAACCCAAAAATGACCCACACAATCAACAAAGGACTCATACACTCAACAAATGACCCACACAATCAACAAAGGACTCATACACTCAACTAATGACCCACACAATCAGCAAAGGACTCACCCAATCAAAAAATTACCCACACAATCAACAAAGGACTCACACAACTAACAAATGACCCACACAATCTACAAATGGCTGACCCAACAAGAAAAGGACCATATGAACAACAAATGACATCAAATTTTAAAAATTACCCACCTAATCAATAAATGACCCACCTAATCAATAAATGACCCACCTAATCAATAAATGACCCACCTGAACAATAAATGACCCACACAAACAACATTCCCACCTATACAACAAATGACCCACACAAATGATGCACCCAGAGATCAGTTGACCCACCCAGACAACAAATGACCCACCCAGACAACAGTTGATCCACACAGACAACAATTGACCTACCCAGACAACAATAAATGATGCACCCAAACACTATATGACCCACCCAGACAACAATTGACCCACCAAGACAACTAATGACCCACCCAGACAACAGCAAATGATGCACCCAAACAGTAAATCTGTATCACAGATTCATCTATTGCAATGCCATCATCTAACATATCATTGATAGAGTTCAGTTGTCCATCACAAGTGATGAAGACCACTCTCTCTGTTCAGCCGTGTGGACAGTCGTATCTCTTGCTGTGTCCGCTGAAATGGGTGACATGCGCGGTGATTTGGATTAAAGTGAGGAAGAAACTGCGCCTTTTGTCAACCTCACTCACAGAGCCTAAGCTACCTTTTGCCAGTGGCAAGACATTCATCGAGACGACTGGAGATAGCATAGGATGCAGATTTTGCCTCAGGGTTACCACCGAAGCCTTTTCGTAAACATGTAACCCGCAGGGTAGAAAGGCGGGATGTAATCTAACGCAGTTTGTCGTGCCTTTTCGATAACCACAAGAGGTCGTATGGACAACACTCAGCGTGTGAGTGAGTCTGGCATCTCTCCCCAGCTGTATTCAGCTCATCATAGTAGCATCTAAAATTCCCTCACTCCAAATTCGTGAAGGTGAACCGGCAGAACTAACCCGTGAAATACGACACAGGTATAAGTGTAGTGCCATTCAGCCGGCGTCTAGACTAGGATAAACGGATGGAAGAAATCACAAAAAAAGAACGAAATAACAAGTCCAGACGGAAAACACCACGTTTCCGTGAACACAAGTGTAAGTCGTCGACTAGTGTGAATTCCAGGCAAATCCGAGGTCTGGCGGCATCCACAATGATCCAAAACAGTAGAGAAATGTAGATCCCGCAGCCAGTTATGGCGCCATCTTTGCCAGATTCTAGAGTTCAGTATGTCCCCCTTATACACATCCATTATATTCACTCTGCATGCTTTCAAATAAGCGATTTCATCTTCATGAACCCCGGTATGGTGGGACAGTTGTTGTATAAGGCCCTCAATAAGTTTACTCTTTTGTGCGCCCTGGAAAGGATGTTAAGTCGCTGGTTGTAGTAGCTTTCCTCACATCCCTAGCGTGCTGATGAAGGTGGAGTGCGGACCTCCAAATTGTTGTGCGGTGCTTGGCATCATCTGCGTGTTGCTCACTACTATGTGGATCACATCGATCCACATCTCGTCAGCCTGGCTGCCTTGAAAACAGCTTGTTTCCAGGGAACGCTACATGGAAGAGAGACTGTGGTCTTGATCAGTGTATTGTACCTGACGAGACGTCCTGTCAGTATGTTGTGTCTGACTGGACTAGCGTCTCAGTTCCCTGTGGTGGGGCAGTAGATCCACAGAAGTCCCTTAATGTTTGAGTGACATCGACAAACCTTGTAAGTGGATATGGAGAGGATGGCTATCTGCTATGTCAGGAGGCGGCAAATGTGTTTAGAATCTAGGTGTAAGGTAAACTACGTAGGAGCCAGGCATGAGACTGGATGAAAAGTCCCTCTGTGGGTACGGCGTGGGCTAGTGGTTAAGTGGCACAGCTCACAAACCAAAGGTGCTGGGTTCGCTCTCCATCACAGCACCGGCTGTTACCGCAGGGAAGCAAACCCTAGAAAATGCAGCGGAAAGCAGACCCTTACATAAAATGCATGCTGAAGTCAGATGCACTGGGCCGACAGGCGCAAAATAAAAACATAATGCAACGCACACCCCTTAGGAAATAGAAATAAGGCTAACATCAAAAAAGACAAAACTTCGGCAATTTTGACTCCAGAAAGAGACTAAGAATCTATGGGTTTTTTTTTCAGAGAGCTATGTTGTTGGCTCAGCAGGATGTAACTAGAGTGGAGTGGTGCTATTCTTTCTTCCCCAATAATGAGCCTTGTGGTCCACACTAGTACATGTGCTACTTAATATTTAGATGTAAATTATATAGTTGTCCTGAGACCCACACTAAGAATGTTGCTACAATTTACATAGTTGTCCTGAGACCCATACTGGGAATATTGCTACCTTATATTATCATACAAGTTATGTAGTCGTATCTGTGTTAAAAGGAAGCAAAGAAAAGCAACACTGGCCTGCCAGGTCAGTTGCAAGAAGGCACCACTTCTTCGTTCACCCTGAATAGGATGTTGTTTTTTGCTGTGATGGGGATCGAACCCAGCACCTTCTGGTTGTGAGTCGTGTCACTTAACCACTCCACTAGCCCACACCGTCCCAACGTCCGGTGAAGTGAATAGGTACTGAGCTTCTTCTTCATCTTCTTTTCGCTTATCCTGTTATGCCTTTCAGCGTCAGGTTATTAAGAGGTCTCTAGAACAAGCCCTACCGTATGCCGCATACACAGTGACAATCACCCCCTCTGATATTTCCGCAACCAACCTTAAATCTTAACTCTAGCTGTCATTGTAAGTTTGCGTGACGTTCTCAAGATCTGTTCTGTATTCTATGTGCGTGCGGTTCTCAAGATCTGTTCTGTATTCTATGTGCGTGCGGTTCTCAAGATCTGTTCTGTATTTTATGTGCGTGTCGTTCTCAAGATCTGTTCTGTATTCTATGTGCGTGCGGTTCTCAAGATCTGTTCTGTATTCTATGTGCGTGTCGTTCTCAAGATCTGTTCTGTATTCTATGTGCGTGCCGTTCTCAAGATCTGTTCTGTATTCTATGTACGTGCGGTTCTCAAGATCTGTTCTGTATTCTATGTATGTGCGGTTCTCAAGATCTGTTCTGTATTCTATGTGCGTGTCGTTCTCAAGATCTGTTCTGTATTCTATGTGCGTGTCGTTCTCAAGATCTGTTCTGTATTCTATGTGCGTGCCGTTCTCAAGATCTGTTCTGTATTCTATGTACGTGCGGTTCTCAAGATCTGTTCTGTATTCTATGTATGTGCGGTTCTCAAGATCTGTTCTGTATTCTATGTGCGTGTCGTTCTCAAGATCTGTTCTGTATTCTATGTGCGTGTCGTTCTCAAGATCTGTTCTGTATTCTATGTGCGTGAAGAAAAATCAATAAACATCCACTGTCGGATCGCCAGACCAGTCACAGTTTCATAATCGCCCTTTTAACAAGGTAGCGTTTGCACTAGGCTATACACTCTGTCCAGAAAACACATATTGCAATAATTTGGCGTCTGAAATTGGCAGTTAAAGAGGTTTGGTGAAAAACCTATTCTTCTTCATCGTACGCAGTCAGACAGTAACCATTATTTTTTCTAAAAAAGCAGCGGTCATCCTGAGGCTGTCGACACAGCCATAGAGCTTGTCTTGTGGTTCCACTGGTAATGGCCACATCTGCTCTCTCTGATCCTCGTATGTCGGGCAGTTCTGCAGCAGATGCTCAGCGGTCATTTTCCCGGTACCACACGGGCATTCGTCGGTGCCACCTATCTTCAATTTGTTGAATAGGTGGTACCTCAGTCTATTGTGGCCAGTGCGAAGTCTGAAGACAACGACCTGCTCTCTTCTGTTCAACTGGCAATAGGCATCGTTTTTGGTGTAACCAGTATGTTCAGTTTCCCATTTGGTCATGTATCTGGCTTTAATAAGCCGTTTTGACTCTTCGTACGACATACTAGTATCTGTTTGTGGTAGTCTTGCACCTTCTTTTGCCAGTCTGTCTGCCTCCTCGTTGCCTTGGATGTTGCAGTGTGATGGGACCCACTGTACCACTACCCTTTTTGGTGCGGACTGCTGGCATAGTTGACAGAGTACTGCTCTTAAATCATTAAGCTCAGTGTGAAAAACCTATTCAATGCGTGCCACCATCTTTGTGTTGCTATCTTATGTCATGTAATTTATGTGATATAAATGTATGACACTCACTCCTTATCTCCTTCTTTCTTACATCTATATTGTTTTCTAATGAGTTGCCTCAAACTTAATGGTTTGAATACATTCCATATGTTTGCATAGGTTTTGTTCCTTTTTCTACTCTCCTTCTCTTCCATTCTCTTTCTATCTCTTACTTTATATATCTCTTTCTTTATATGTCTCTTTCTTTACATATCTCTTCCTTCTTATTATTGTTGATTTATTAATGTGTGTACCCATATCTTTGGATATGTGTGTCTTTTGACATTTTGTTGTGTGTTTTTGCTTGCAGTTTGTATTGTTTTTTTGGGTGTGATTTGTTCATGTTTCATCTTTTTTTGTTTGTGTGCTATCATATTGACTATTTCTGGTTTGGTACACTCAATTTCATAACTGACATACCACGTCTCACATCCTGTAATGGCGGAAACTTAAACCGCTAATTTTGCATCTTGTCTTCCTTTTTGCTGTGTTTTATTAGTTTTGTTCGTTTTTGTGTCCATGGCAAAGGTCTTGTGATTGTAATGTAGGTATCGTTTTTCTTTTTTGTCCTTGTGTGATCACTGAGCCATTACCTGTATGTGTTTTTAATCTACATTTATATTAACATAACAGGAAGTCATGATGCTAGTGAGACCAGTTTTAGAATCTTGTGTGGAGTCAAAATGTGAAAATGAAGTGAAGAAATCTGAGAAATCTACAAATTGTATTTTCACAGGTTAGTATCCACTAGACTGCTCATTTCCTTATTTGAAAGCTAATCAGAATATGTGTATGTCATTTATACATGCCAACTTGTACGAGATACCCCTGTATTGCGTACTTCTAAACATATTACACAGGGAAGGAAGACTAGCGTCTAGTCAGGCACAACATACTGATCAGAAATGTTAATCAGGGTCAGGATAAAATACTGGCCAAGACCCTCACCTCGGTTTCCTTGCAGCCCTCCCTGGAAACGTGCTGTTTTCATTGCTGCCTGGCTAACAAGGTGAGGGATCAGTGTGATCCCCATAGTAGTGAGCGACACGCAGATGAAGCCAAGCATAGCACAACCACCTGGAGGACCTCAGTCCACCTTTGTCAGCACACTCGGGATGTGAGAAAAGCTACTGCAACCCACCAATTACATCCTTTTCAGGGCGCACAAAAGAGTAACCTACTCATTGTGGGCATTCGAAACAAACAACAACCTTATTGCATCATAACATGTTATGTTAATTATTGCTCTGTTCAAAACAATTTCCTTTGCTTGTTATTTCCGGTATGTAAACCTCAATTTACACACAAATATATAAATGAGGGAAAGACATGTCTCCCTGCTGTTATGACATTATATTTCTTGTTTCAAGGCTTGTGGTGTAAAGAGTAAAATAACATTTCCCTGCAGAAGTCGGATGTGTTGGACCGAAAGATGCAAATATCGCAGTCTAGCTGTAAACTATGAAACAACGCATTCCGTTCACTGGACTATATTCTGCTATTTGCAAAACCCTTTTTAGGGCTTGGTAGCGGGAGAGTGAGAACGAAGCCAAGCGAAATAACAATTCAGCTCGTTTATGGGCAGATGCAAATATTGCCAAGCTAAAGGACTTTGTTATTACAACGTTTGTGGATATTTAATTTTTGTCGTCATACTACATGTATCTGGATATCTTGGGTGCGATGAGTAATCATGGTCAAGTGAAACATACTGATCAAGACTCAATCTCATTTTCTCAATCGTACTCCTGGAAACAGGATGTAAGAAAAGCGACCGTAACCCGCTACCAAAGAAACTTCAGCAAGAGTTAACTCAACTTGGCTTGGCTTTGTTCATTCTCAATCTCCCGCTACCAAACTTTGAAAGGGCTTAAGTAGCAGGATGTAGTCTAGAGAACGGAATGTGTTGTGTTGTAGTTTACAGCTTGACTGCGATATTTGCACCTTTCGGTCCAACACATCTGACTTCAGCAAGCATTTTTTTAGTACCGGGTTAGCATTCCCTCTTCGATCCCTTCTCCTTACCCAGTTTGCCTTGCTGCAGCCTGTTATCCAGGATCACCGCGTGGAGATGTAGAAGGGTCTTTGCAGCTCTGGTTCGCTGGCCCTGACGCTAGCAGTCAGCTATGGGTCACTGACCACTGCAGCTCATGCGCTGCTCAGCATCTTGATCCCCGATCTACATTTGATTTCAAAACTCTGTGGATTGTCACTTCATCAATTACAGTGTCAATATCCAACAGGTGGTCATTTATTGATCTCAGGTCACTCCTATTCAGATACAAAACTACAATTATAGAGGCATTCGAGGCAAGGACGTCATCTCTTTCATTGCCATGAACCCCAGTATGTAGAGGTCGAAGATGCAACACAGCGAATGAGCTGCCAGCATCTCAGGGTCAGCGAACCACAGTTGACCAAGACCCTCGTTAGTCTCAAAGCGGTGGCCCTAGAAACAGGCTACACTAGTGCAGTCTGGGTAAGAGAAAAGGTATCACAGTGGAAATTCAAACCTGGTCCCCAAAAAAGCCATGCAGTCACCTTCTTCGATCAACTAATGCTATGCTTTTCGTCTGGTGAGGTTCACACAAGGGACTGTGTTTCAGGTCTTTGCCAGTACCAGAGTTTTTCGAGCATGGCTGCTTCCCCCGGCCGGACTGCCTCTCTTTGGTCTGCATAAGCAGTGCAGTCCTGCAGGATATGTTCTTATGTTTGTTTGGGTATGAGACTCATTCTGGGAAGGTGGGCCTTGAATCTGCAATGTCCCGTTCTTCTTCTTCTTCGTACGCAGTCAGACAGTAACCATTATTTTTTCGAAAAAAGCGGCGGTCATCCTGAGGCTGTCGACACTGCCATGGAGCTTCTCTTGTGGTTCCACTGGTGATGGCCACATCTGCTCTCTCTGATCCTCGTATGTCGGGCAGTTCTGCAGCAGATGCTCAGCGGTCATTTTCTCGGTACCACACGGGCATTCGTCGGTACCACCTATCTTCAATTTGTTGAATAGGTGGTACCTCAGTCTATTGTGGCCAGTGCGAAGTCTGAAGACAACGACCTGCTCTCTTCTGTTCAACTGGTAATAGGCATCGTTTTTGGTGTAGCCGGTATGTTCAGTTTCCCATTTGGTCATGTATCTGGCGTCCCGTTCTGAGTCTGAAGATCTTTCGTCTGCCCATCTGTGCCAAGTTTGCCCATCTTGTCATTTTCTGGCTTGTATTCATTTGTGCTGGTCTCTCCATTCAATACTCCTGGATCATTGTGTGAGAGTCTTTCCTTCTTTATAGCTTTGTGGATGGCGAGTCTCGTTTCCAAGGATCCCACAGTGGGCCGGAAACCCCGGTAGGACTAAATCTGTGTTTTAGGACAACAACCCGATGTTATATTTTATTTTGTGTGAGTCTATCTTGTTTGGGGCTTGAGATGGTTTGGAGTATGTTCCTGGAGTCTTTTAGAATGATTGCCTTTTATGTAGTTGTGTTTTGGTTGATAAGAATCTAGGTTGCTGCTTCTACAGTATTATCTGCAGTTACTAACATGTTGGCTTTAGCCTGTGTCAGATTATATCTGGATTTTAAAGACAGAACCTTAAGCATCTTCATTTATTGATGTGAGTATCTTTAGTGCAACCCAGAACCAGTTACATTTTATCATTCTGGTCGTGTTCCAACCTGTCTCACTATGGTCTTGAGGGTGACCAGCCACCCCTTGTCTTTTAAAAAATATTATACCTTTGCCTTGTTTTTCTATTCCTCACCGCGATGTGCGCTGCACTATGTTTTTATTTTGTGTCTGTCAGCCCAGTGCATCCAACTTCACTTCGGCTTGTATTTTATATAAGGATCTACTTCCTCCTGCATTTTCTTGGGGCTTGGTTTGCTTCTTCAGGGTAATGGCCGGTGTTGTGATTGGCGAGCGAACCAAGAACCTTTTGCTTGTGAGCCGTGTCACTTAACCACTAACCCACTCCATTCCCTCTCTATGGCTTTGATAGCAGTCTTCTTCTTCGGCATAAGCCCTGAAAAGGACATTGTGATGTCTGCAATATCTGTGTCTTTCGGCCAGACACATCCAATTTCATCACGCCAATTTTGGGACTGTTTGCCTTATCTCTTCGATTCATAATCTCTTAGGCAGGCTGCATGGTTGCAGTCTGTTTCCAGGGCCACCACTTGAAGGTTGAATAGGGTCTTGGTCAGTTATTGGTCACTGACCCTGATGTAAGTAGCCAGCTGTGAGTCGCCGGCTGCTGCCAGCTCATTCACTGCTGCATCTTCGCCCCCTTGATAACAGTGAACCTTTTTTCTTACCTTGATATTGCTGAGGATGGTTAGTACCTATGTCTTTGGGAGTTGTTTTTTTTGCGTTCGTCTGTTTCTCTATTCCCCAATGGGGTGTCCGTTGCACTATGTTTTTATTTTGCGCTTTTCGGCCCAGTGCATCCGACTTTGGCATCCTTATTATGTAAGGGTCTGCTTCCTCCTGCATTTTCTAAGGGTTTGCTTCCCCGAGGTAACGGCCAATGCTGTGATGGGGAGCGAACCCAGCAACTTCGGGATGTGAGCCATGTCACTTAACCACTAGTCCACACTGTCCCTCTTATTACCTACGTGATCTTGATGTTGGTGACGACAGCCAGCTTCTGTGTGACCTTGATTCTTTGGTCCTGTTTTGAATCCCAGTAATACACAAGCATTTCCCCTCAAATATATTCTATGTTCTGTACTTAAAAAGACCATGGTAATCTGGCTCATCCTCTATCTCAGGTGACAGTGTGCGGGTGGTATACACAATCAAGGAACACACAGACCACAATAATTGCCTGATCACACATTTCGGATCACAGAATCAAACAAGAAACAAAGGTAAAAGTTTATCGCTTTTCATCCTTCTTATTTAAGCTTTAAACGCATGATGGTTAACGTCAGGTTGTTGTTGTTGCTAATGCCACCCGTACTTGAGAGTTGGTACCCTTGACGATTTTCTTTGGTAGTGGCTATCCTCACCTCCTGATGCTTGCTTGAGAAGGTGGACCAGGGTCCTCCTGGCTGTAGTGTAATACAAGGTTTCTCTGTAAGCTCACTACTATGTGGAACAGTGGTGATCCCCACCTCGTTAGCCAGACTGCCATGAAACAGCCTGTTTCCAGGGAGATATGCTTTGAAGTGAGGTGTAGGTCTTGATCAGTATGTTTCACCTGACTAATATAGTCTTATCAGTATGTTTCACCTGACTAACATAGTCTGATCAGTATGTTTCACCTGACTAACATAGTCTGATCCGTATGTTTCACCTGACTAACATAGTCTGATCAGTATGTTTCACCTGACTAACATAGTCTGATCAGTATGTTTCACCTGACCAAGATTAACATAGTCTGATCAGTATGTTTCACCTGACTAACATAGCCTGATCAGTATGTCTCACCTGGCTAACAAAGCCTGATCAGTATGTTTCACCTGGTTAACATAGTCTGATCAGTATGTTTCACCTGACCAAGATTAACATAGTCTGATCAGTATGTTTCACCTGACTAACATAGCCTGATCAGTATGTTTCATCTTACCCTGATTAACATAGTCTGATCAGTATGTTTTATCTGACCCTGATTAACATAGTCTTATCAGTATGTTTTATCTGACCCTGATTAACATAGTCTGATCAGTATGTTTCATCTTACCCTGATTAACATAGTCTGATCAGTATGTTTTATGTGACCCTGATTAACATAGTCTGATCAGTATGTTTCATCTTACTCTGATTAACATAGTCTGATCAGTATGTTTCATCTTACTCTGATTAACATAGTCTGATCAGTATGTTTTATCTGACCCTGATTAACATAGTCTGATAAGTATGTTTTATCTGACCCTGATTAACATAGTCTGATCAGTATGTTTCATCTTACCCTGATTAACATAGTCTGATCTGTATGTTTTATCTGACCCTGATTAACATAGTCTGATCAGTATGTTTTATCTGACCCTGATTAACATAGTCTGATCAGTATGTTTTATCTGACTCTGATTAACATAGTCTGATCAGTATGTTTCATTTGACCCTGACTAACATAGTCTGATCAGTATGTTTTATCTGACCCTGATTAACATAGTCTGATCAGTATGTTTCATTTGATCCTGACTAACATAGTCTGATCAGTATGTTTTCCCTAACCAGACGCTAGTTTCCTTTCCCTGTCAAGTCAGGTGAAATATATTGACCAAGATATCCACTTCATGTCCACGCAATGCACCTGGAAATAGGCTATGTTACAGCAGCATGACCAACAGGGTGGAGATGGACATTGATCTCCCACGATTGCAAGGACGCACATTTTATATTCCTTGGTCATCCCAGCCATGATTTATGGCTGTGAGGTGTGGAATTTCCGCAGCTTGGAGCAGAGAAACTTCGCATTACTCAGCAAGGAATGGAAAGACAAGTTCTCAAAATTTCTGTCAGAGATTTGAGTTCACAATGATGAAATCAGAGATCGCACCTTATATTGCGATGTTGTGGAGGCTGCGTTGTCTCGCAAATATCGTTGGGCTGGTCAAGTGATGTGCATGCCAGACATCAGATGCACCCTCAGAATGACGTTCTTGTGGCCATATGATTCTACACAGCTGCCCACCCATGTGATGGCTAGATTGTCTGCTGAGAAACCTGGGTCCGAAATGGTATGAAACGACTATGGATCGGACTGTATATGGCACACAAGCCGGATGAGTTATATTTATAGTTGAGGATATTATGATTGTGACATCAGTTCCTCATGTGGATCTTCTTCTTCGTTCGTTCTCAAACTCCCACTACCAAGCTCTGAAAAGTGCTTTGCAAGTAGCAGGATGTCCGGAGAACAAAATGTGTGGTCTCATAGTTTACAGTTTGACTGCGATATGTACACCATTCGGTCCGACACATCCGACTTCAGCAGGCATTTTTTAGTACCAGGTTGCCTTCGATCCCTTCTTCTTAGCCAGTCTGCTCTATTGCAGCCTGTTATCCAGGATCACCACGTGGAGGTGAAGAAGGGTCTTGGCAGCTTTGGTTTGCAGGTCCTGACACTAGCAGGTCGCTGACCGCTGCAGCTCATACGCTGTTCAGCGTCTTGATTCCGTATCATCATCTTCTTCTTCTTCTTCGTACGCAGTCAGACAGTAACCATTATTTTTTCGAAAAAAGCGGCGGTCATCCTGAGGCTGTCGCCACTGCCATAGAGCTTGTCTTGCAGTTCCACTGGTGATGGCCACATCTGCTCTCTCTGATCCTCGTATGTCGGGCAGTTCTGCAGCAGATGTTCAGCGGTCATTTTACCAGTACCGCACGGGCATTCGTCGGTACCACCTATCTTCAGTCTATTGTGGCCAGTGCGAAGTCTGAAGACAACGACCTGCTCTCTTCGGTTCAACTGGTAATAGACATCGTTTTTGGTGTAACCAGTATGTTCGGTTTCCCATTTGGTCATGTATCTGGCTTTGATAAGCCGTTTTGACTCTTCGTACGTCATACTAGTATCTGTTTGTGGTAGTCTTGCACCTTCTTTTGCCAGTCTGTCTGCCTCCTCGTTGCCTTGGATGTTGCAGTGTGATGGGACCCACTGTACCACTACCCTTTTTGGTGCGGACTGCTGGCACAGTTTGCAGAGTGCTGCTCTTAAGTCATTAAGCTAAGTGTTTTTCTGGCTTTTTAGCGCTGTGACTACGGCGAGAGCATCTGTAAGCAGGACTATATGGCTTTCATTTTCATTGTGTGTCACCATTTCTTCCACTGCCGCCCTCAGTGCCTCTGCCTCCGCTCTGAAATTGCTTGTGTACTTACCAGTAGCGAATGACAGTGTTATTTTTCTGCCATTTGGTAGGTTCAGGAATGCTCCTGCCCCTCCGTTCTGTGTAGTGTTTGTTACAGAACCGTCGGTGTATGCATGGGTCCAGTCCATGCTTGGGTAGCTTTTCGATATGAAGCTTAGGGTAGTATCTCTCCTTTCTTTTTCAGTCTGGCAGTTTTTGTTTCCAATACCTGGTATATTTTCTACCACCTCTGGAAATATATCCTGCCTCCAGGTAGGTTTTCGTACAGTAGTGATGGGTTTTGGTGTTGTTGTATCATCATCTAATTATTTCCGCTATGCCCATCATTTTCCATATTTAATATCCTGTAGCTAAAATGATCAAAACAAATGGACAGGAGCATGAAACAGTGAGCTGCTTCAAGTATCTGAGCTCAGCGATCAGTGACGAGGGATCAAAACCAGAGTTCTTGGCCAGAATAGTACAGACAACAGCTGCAACTGGCACTATTGACACATATATGGAAAGATAAGCGACTCTCCCTCACCATAAAGGTCAGACTAATCCGCTCACTGGTTCTTTTGATATTCCTCTACGCCTGCAAAACATGGACCATTACAGCAGACTTTTGGAGAAGAATCCAGGCCATGGAGATGAGATGTTTTAGAAGACTCCTAAATATCACCTACAAAGACCGTACATATCACAAATATTCTTCTTCTTTGTTCATCCTCATATCAAGGTCCCGGTGTCTCTTACAAAGAACACCATTGTTTGTAAGGCTGTTTTATTTCCATACAGCTTTTGCCTCATATCTGTCTCCCGAGGCCAGTATTGTTCTCTCTTTTCCAGCGTGAGCATGCAGCTTTGCAGGATGTGTTCCACGGTCAACATAAGCTCCCCCCTGGACACTTATCATCTGTCTCAATCCTCATTTTGTTGAAAAGATGACCCTTGAGTCTGTTATGTCCAGTTTTCAGTCTGAAGATGATGACTTGCTCTTCTCTAGTTAAGTTATAGTAGGTGCCTTCTTTTCGGAAGTTGGGATGTTGATCAACCCATTTTACCCTGAAGTTGGCTTTAATTATGGTCATGGCCTCATTATATGGTATACTCAGGTCTGTTTGTGGGAATGTTTCTTCACTCTTTGCTAGTTTGTCTGCAGCTTCATTGTCTTCAATGTTGCAGTGGGATAAGATCCACTGTATGACCAACCTTGGATATTCTGCTGAGAGCTGTGTCAGAGAGAACATGCATTGCTCAAGATAATCTTTGGGTTGTGTTAGTGCTGCTAATACTAACGCAGCATCAGTTTTCTTATCGTATTACAAATGATGAAGTACGACGAAGAATCAAGAATGCAAGTAGACTTTGCGACCATTCCTCACAATGATCTAAAGATGATTTGGTATGACCACATCTCAAGGTCCGTGGGTCTTGCAAATATGATACTGCAGGATACAGTTGTTTTTTTGTGTGCGTTTGGCTTATTTCTCAATTCCCCAAAGCGGTGTGCGTTGCACTACAGTTTTTATTTTGCGCCTGTCGGCCCAGTGCATCCGACTTCGCCATTCATTTTCTAAGGGTTTGCTTCCCTGAGGTAATGGTCAGTGCTGGAATGGGGATCGAACCCACCAGAACAAGGAAAAGTGGGGAAAAGGCAAGGAAAAGTGGAGACGTCCGAGAAAACGATGGGGAGACAACATTTATGAATAGACAAACCACAACCCGAAGGGGCACAAAAAGCATCTGCAAGCAGAGAGGGGTGCTGCAGGATTGTGGAGGTGTCAGCAGGGGTGCCCCGACAATCTCAAGAGGTCGCTGGATGAACTGAGCTAGAATGGATGGTCTCAGGGTAGAAGGTCTTGGCATGTATTTGTAGAAAATCTGTGCTCCACAGAGAGCTAAAAGGTTTTGATGGTGATGGCCATTCCTGGCTGCTGACTTCCTGTTAATGGCTGTCAACCCAAACCATATTGTATCGCTGTCATACATCATGTCTTTCTTTTTGTTGTGATTTGTTAATTGTTTTTGTTTGTTATTAGACACTGACAAAGACTTGTGGCCGTAATGTGGGTTTAATTTTGTTTTCGGCTTGGTGCAGTCACTCAGCTATTACTTACATATTCAGGGCTCTTTCAGGGTTATTTAAGAGTTGCTTGTGGTCGAGAGGTAAGGCATTCATCTCTCAAAGTGATGAACGGAAACCGCGTGGGTTCAAGCCTCGCAGGTTTCAAGCGACCTGTGGTCTCAAAATAGGTGGAACTAGAGTGCCTGCATTCTGAATTACCTTCAATCGTCTTGACTTATATCTTGCCATTGGCCCATAGTAGTTTGGGACCAGACAGTGAGGTTGATGACCAGTACAGCTTCTTCCTCACTATAATCCAAATACAGCGTAAGTTACGCTAACAGTGGGCAACTAACTCACATGTTTTTACCTCCTAAAGAGCCAAATTCATACTCACCTATGCCAAAAGTAGTGAAGTTCTTCAAACTTGTTTTTTCTATTTTATTCTGTTACAATTGTTCCTGTCATGTTGTGACATTTCTCTTTGCTGTTCCTTTAGCATCAGCATCGAAAGATCAGCCTAGTTTTCAGGAGAAACTGTTGCATAAAAGCAAGATGGTGGCTTTTGTGTGCCCAAAAATAAACGTATCGTTACTTCAGCTCAGCCAGGCAAGTTTACATTCTGTCGACTTCAGTTATTTTTACTTTAATTTTTCTTCAGATTTGTTCTTTCTATGTAGAAAATTAACAGTTATCTTTAGTGTTTAAAACCACACATTTTCTGTGTTGTGTACAAATATTCATATGTAAAAAACCGCAGAGATGGCGCTAAACAGGCCACAGGTCTAACTTTGCTCTGGTATTTTAGTCCAATATGGATGCAACCAGGCCACGGATTTGACTGGAATTCACACTAGTTGACAACTTAACTTGAATCCACGAAAACGTGTTGCTGTTTTCCAGTTGAATTAGTTAGTTCATTCGTTTTGTGGTGTTTTTTTCCCTTCAATTATCCTGGCATGGTCATCTCCCAAATGTAATAGTATTTCGGTTACCCTGTGTCTAGTTGGTGCTGTTGTATGGAGTCGAAAGATGAACAACCAAAACAATACACCAAAGACTCCAGTCCTTCTTTAACAGATGCCTACGAAGGATAATAGGTATAAAGTGGCAGGACTTGGTAAGGGATAAAAATCTGTGGGAAAGGAGCCAATAACAGCGACTGGAACAACAAATTGAAAGAAAATAAGTATGGATAAGACATAAACACAAATACAACATAGCTAGGCAGGCTCACACATGAAATTCACAAGGGAAGAGAATGATTTTAGATATAAAAATACATGGAGAAGAGAATAGGAGAGGGAACTATGATTGATGGAGCTTGGGGCCACTCCCAGTTTGTGTCCTTGCAGGAAGCCTGCAGCAAAGCATTTATATGATGAGATTGCTAGCCCCCATGCACAATTCTACTTAGACACTTTTTACATCGTGTATGGTTGGGTTTTTGCGGATCCCCCCATGATTCCTTACTGGGGAGGAATGAATGTTGCAAAATGTGACTAAAGGTGAGTTGTGTATGGGGTTAGAAACCTCATTATGTAAAACATTTATGCAGATAAAGGACCCCAAAGACAAGCAGCATATTTTCACCAAAGACGAGAACCCAATTCCTGAAAGTGGTAGACAACATACTGGAAGTGAGGACAGATGTATCGAAACAGATATAAATGAATCATGTATTGCTTGTTTAGTATTACTCTGGTCTCCCAATCACAAAGACCTTCGAAGTATGGTCAGCACTACGTCTTGTGCAGAGTACATTTCCAGGCAACAAATATGCTCATTCGGTCATCTCATGAGAATACACCCTCATCAACTTCCACTGATGACTTACAATACTGGTGGATCTGGCTACATGGCAAGAGGGCAGCCACAATGCAGATGGATGGATGACATTAGTGATTGACACGGAATTACAATGACAGATGCAACGCACTTGGCGCAGGACAGACAACTTACCCCCACACACTGCTCAACGGCATAAATGGCCTGGCTTGGCTTTGTTCGTTCTCAACCTCCCACTACCAAACCCTGAAAGGGCTTAAGTAGCAGAATGTAGTCCAGAGAATGGAATGTGTTGTGTCGTAGTTTACAGTTTGAATGCGACATTTGCACCTTTCGGTCCAACACATCCGACTTCAGCAAGCATTTTTTTAGTACCCGGTTAGCATTCCCTCTTCAATCCCTTCTCCTTAACCAGTCTGCCTGCTGCAGCCTGTTATCCAGGATCACCGCTTGGAGGTGTAGAAGGGTCTTGGCAGCTCTAGTTTGCTGGCCCTGACGCTAGCAGTCAGCTATGGGTCGCTGGCCCTGACGCTAGCAGTCAGCTATGGGTCGCTGGCCCTGATGCTAGCAGTCAGCTATGGGTCGCTGACCGATGCAGCTCATTTGCTGATCAGCATCTTGATCCCTATCAACGGCATAAATGGAAAGAAAGCTAACTCCCAACCACAAATGATGGATGTCTTCTACCGGGTTTATTATCCGGGTTTGTTCAACTAGAACCAATGTGTTCGACCATGGTAGGTTGCTCCTCTGGAAGGATGTAGCTCTTAACTTAACTTAATGTCTTTATACTGGTTTAGAAGACCCTGCAGAGTCTGTATACAACCAGTTACATTTACATCACCTTGCTCTAAAAGCTATGCGCATCCAGTTTATTCTTAAATGCATTAACTGTCCCTGCCTCCACTACCTCCCCTGGCAATGCATTCCAAGCAGACACCTCTCTGACTAAAAAAATATTTCCTAATATCTAACCTGGACCTTTCTTTAGTTAATTTGTAGCTATGCCCTCGTGTTATTGTAGGTGGCTGAATTTTTAAAAAACTTGTTATAGTCTAATTTATCGATTCCTCTGATCATCTTATAAATCTGTATTAAGTCACCATGAATTCTTCTCTCTTCGACACACACGAGCTTTGTTTATGAGAGGTCATAATATATTTTATTGTATGTCTTTTAAAGCAAACTAAGAAGGTGCCAATAAGTTTTACCTGACTGTCAAAGGGGCACCAGGCTGCCAAAGGAGGTACCAGGCTGCCAAAGGAGGCATCAGACTGTCAAAGGAGGCAGCAGACTGCCAAAGGGGGTACCAGACTGCCAAAGGAGGCAGAAGACTGTCAAAGGAGGTACAAGGCTGCCAAAGGAGGCATCAGACTGCCAAAGGAGGTACCAGACTGTCAAAGAAGGTACCAGGCCGCTAAAGGAACCCACGTCTCACCACACTGCGAAACGGGTCCATATGTGTCACCACAGTACTAAAATGAGGCACCACACTATAAAAGGTTTCCATAGGTCTCACCAGACTGTTAAAGGGTTCCATAGGTCTCACCAGACTGCTGAAGTGGTCCTCAGGCGTCACCAGACTGAAAAAAGGAGGTACCAGACTGCCAAAGTGGTCCACAGACATCACCAGACCGAGGTCCTGACTGCCAAAGTAGTTCACAGACATCACCAGACCGAGGTCCTCTCTGCCAAAGTGGTTCACAGACATCAACCAGGCTGTGGTCCTGACTGCCAAAGTGGTTCACAGACATCACTAGACTGAGGTCCTGACTGCCAAAGTGGTTCAGACATGACCAGGCTGTGGTCCTGACTGCCAAAGTGGTTCACAGACATCACCAGGCTGTGGTCCTGACTGCCAAAGTGGTTCACAGACATCACCAGGCCGAGGTCCTGACTGCCAAAGTGGTTCACAGACATCACCAGGCTGTGGTCCTGGCTGTCAAAGTGGGTCACATACATCACCAGGCTGAGGTCCTGACTGCCAAAGTGGTTCACAGACATCACCAGGCTGTGGTCCTGACTGTCAAAGTGGGTCACATACATCACCAGACTGACCAAGGAAGTCCTGACTGCCAAATGGGTTCACAGACATCACCCGACTGAGGTCCTGACTGAAAAAGTGGTTCACAGACATCACCAGGCTGTGGTCCTGACTGTCAAAGTGTGTCACATACATCACCAGGCTGAGGTCCTGACTGCCAAAGTGGTTCACAGACATCACCAGACCGAGGTCCTGACTGAAAAAGTGGTCCACAGACATCACCAGACCGAGGTCCTGACTGCCAAAGTGGTTCACATACATCACCAGGCTGTGGTCCTGACTGCCAAAGTGGTTCAGACATCAGGCCGAGGTCCTGACTGCCAAAGTGGTTCACAGACATCACCAGGCTGTGGTCCTAACTGTCAAAGTGGGTCACATACATCACCAGACTGACCAAGGAAGTCCTGACTGTCAAAGTGGTTCATGGTACAAAAAATGTTTCACTCTATTAAATTGCAACCGGAACATTGTTTGTCTTCTGTTATGGATTTAGCATATACTCATGGTGTTCGACCTACTATCTGACACTTCTCTTCCATCGAAGTTTTAACAAATATGTCATTTGATTACTTTTACAGCTTGTACATCCAGATGTGGATAGTGGGAGAAACCAGGGAGGCATCAGTAAATATTTTCAACCTATTTCAAGTATCTGACCAACCTTATCAGGGACATACAAGTGTGCTTCAAATGAAAACCTGTCATTTTTATTTTGGAAAATTTATTAAGAAAAAATGGTGCACAACTGTATCATTTTTCAATGCAGTCTCCCATTGCATCTGATACAAGTCCCTCCGTGCCCACAAAGTGTGAATTTCTCTAGAAAAGAAACTCTTATGGCTGTGTGAAATCACTCATACACCACACTGTTTCAATTCTGGAGTGTGACAAAACTGACTGGCACAGCATGGGGAGCAAAGCCAGAAGTGTGAAGTATGTCATGGTACCCACCTTGCGTAATTGGAGCACATTATTAGTTATGTGATGCCCAGAAGTGCCGCTATGTCATTCAGTCACTGAGATTTGTCATCATGTTGTGAAACTGCTGCAATTGACTCTGGTGTTGCTACTCAATGTGCCTGACCCCTGGTTGAAAGGTCGCAGAACTCGTGCCATTTTGGAACTTCCTACTCCCTTTGTACACCTACTCAGTGGTCTCGAGGTAAAGTGTCTGCCTCGGGTGCCGGAGGTCACATGTTCGAATTATGATGGGGAACAGGATTTTTTTTTCACGTGGATCTTCTGGGTGGAGATATCAGACTCCTGTGTTCAGTGTCAAGCATGTCAAAAATTCCTTGGCAGTTGGAAATCAAAAACTATTGCTGGTTAGCACGCTGGCTTCGCACCCAAGTGGTCCTGGGTTCAGTGGTTCTCAGTTGAGGCGGAAATGTTTTTTCAGAACCAACGGCTCTCAGGTCGACCCAGCCTTACATGGGTACCGGTTCAGTCCAGGAAGTAAAAGCGGCGAGATGGCTACCGCCCTCATATAGCCGAGCCTTTTAAATGTGAGATTGCTAACATCCCTACAGTAGTAATGCTATTGGTTACTTTACACATTGTTTGCCAATAATGGACCGACCCATCCAGTGGAAATTGGGGGGGATGTGTGGGGCCTGTGCCCAGTTAGCAACATGCCCAAGACACGTCACATGCCTTTAATCCTCACTGTCCCTGTCCCAAGACAGCGGAGTCAGCACGGACCTCAGTCGGCATACTTACCATAAAACCACAAGGCGCCAGGGTTTCATTCCTGAATATTGAAAGCTAAATGAGAATTGCAACTTGAGTGCCCTATTTTTGCTTCAGCATGTGGCCATGGTTGATCGACGCAACGGGCCACTGGTGCCTAAGCGAACATCAGTGTTTTTAAACAGAAGACAAACAGCTAGTGTGGTGTGCTTCTACCAGTTTAATTGATACAGTGAACATACAAACATTAACCTGCATTGCAGCAGGTCATACAAACATGTCATTAAGGCACATTGTGTAAGCTACTTATTACCCTTTGAACATAGGGCTCCAACAGGCAATATCCACCAATCAATATTTTGGGCTCTGCCAATGAGACTCCAGCTTCACTGATATCCCAACCATTTTTTATCCCCTGTAGCTTAGTACTGTACATGTCTGGTTATAACTTTTTTCCCCATGTAGACTTTCCCTAATCTTCAACTGTTTGTTGTCATGTTCTGAGCACAAGCCAGAGATATACAGCTTGGATGTGATACCTTTTTAGCTACATGCCATGTTTCTGAGAGAGACAAAAATAATAAAATATATACACTTCTTTTTGTTCGTCCTGTTTCATAAGGCAGAGTGCATTGTACTGTTTTGTGCCTAACTGCCCAGTGCATCTGACTTCAGCACACATTTTTTTAAAATATGTTAAAATACTTTCTTTAGGGGCATAACCTTGCTGCTTCATGAAACTCAAACACAAGAAAGTACAGGCTGTAAGTCGTGCCACTCTACTTCTTTCCCCTATGTCAGGTTACTGACTCTCGATACTATATATAAGTATAGATCCCGTCGCTGCATATAGGAAATATGCTGTTATGGCCCACATTATTTGGTGATCCACCGCACATAGTGGATGATGTGGTCAGCATCATGCTGACCGACTTTACTTCTCAGACTTTTTCTGGTTACTGAATGTCAAACCATATTGTGACATACTCTTTTAACACAAAATGCTTTAACATAAACTTTCTGTAAGGGGACCATCTATAGTCGTGTCCTTGCAAACGGAGAAAAGAGATAATTTATCTGGCTGATGTTACTAACACTGCCCAGCAGACAGACAATATAATATTTTATAAAAGTGTAAAAGTATTGTAAATAGTGTTTGTAAATTTTGACTTTAGTAAACAAATTCATACAGCTTTCCTAAAATGACGTGTGGATATATATGGGTGAAAGGAGAACAGTACGGTATATACTCGTGATATAAAGTCGATTTGTGTATCATTTCATAAGATACACAAACAAACAAAATCATTTAGCCTGTCAAAGTGTACGCAATTGGTAATACATTCGACTGCCCTAATATACACTATTTACAAACTATCATTCAAGTGGTACTCGGGTAGGAATGAATAAGACCACTGCAACTTTCAAAGAATATTGTTAAGGAGGGTTGTTTATGGGACTAGTAAAATGAATTGCTAAGTAAATTAGCATTGTAGAAGATGACATATGCTATGATGCAGGTTATCCTGTAAGATACCCAACTGCAATGGTGGGCCGGTACTTCATATTAAAGGGAAGATTAGGTTATAATTTGCCTGGAGGCGATAAGGACCTGTTGTGCCAATCGTCCACGAGTAGCAGAGTCCCAGCCAGCATAGAATGATATCTCTCTGACTTGTTGATCTAATTAGGTGGTACAGGCCATGTACCAATCATCCATGAGTGGCAGCCTGGAGGTGACAAGAACCTGTTGTGCCAATCGTCCACGAGTAGCAGAGTCCCAGCCAGCATAGAATGATATCTCTCTGACTTGTTGATCTAATTAGGTGGTACAGGCCAGGAACATGACGGAGATGGTTACATTCCATATTTGATGTCCATAGCCTGCTGGTGGGCGGGGACATGTCCAAATAGGGTTAGCTGTTTAGCACAATGAGTGCTCCAGGCTTGTCTGTGACTTACATTTTTTAATTGTCAGTGAAAGCTGCTGCTGGGTTCCAAACTCGATGCAGGGCACGTTAGAGGCAGCGGCCAGGTTGGTTCTTCGAATGATGTCCGGGGGACTTTGTGCATCAGTTTTCATTACTGCCCAGGTAAATGAAATCCTGAGTAGAGTTGACATCGCTGCCATCTACAATAATTCCTGCACTTGTGGGAGGTTGCATCCTAGACTAAATAATAGCTTACTTCAAAGCTTTAAGAAAATGTCCAGCGCAAATAATGTATTGTGGGTTATACAAGAGGAAATCAATAACTAACCATAATATTGTTTATTAACCGAATATGTCATATGCTATTATTTTAGGTTCTGGTACGTTAAGGTTTTGAACCTATGAGGGATAGGCATTTACTATTGGGGGTGAAATATGTATGGTTACTGCCAGGACAAGTGACCTTTATTCCTCATCCCTATATATCTTCCCCCCTACATGAGTATACATATACATGGTAAATAGCACACAGGTGATAAGCTGCACACAGATAGTTATACAACGCAACTAAAGCTGCCTCACATCAAAAGAAGCCAACACAAAACACATAGAGCCACATCAAGCGGGGGGGGGGGGGGGGGGGGGGGGGGGGGGGGGACTATTCTTAGCAGGTACCCTTCAAAGATGAGGGCTTTTAATGGTCATGCTGAAAAAATGAGGGCTTTTAATGAAGTTCATGCTGAAAAAATGAGGGCTTTTAATGAAGGTCATGCTGAAAAAATGAGGGCTTTTAATTAAGATCAAGCTGAACAATTAGGGCTTTTAATGGTCATGCTGAAAAAAGTCCCATGAAATCACATAAGGTGCTTGAGACAATGTTAGAGACTACACGGTCTCAGATTTTTCTGTGGGGATGACCAGTTCTCTTTCTATAATTTTATTCTCCCGCTCGCATGTGCGCGCACACACGTTATAACTGGGCAGGCAGATTGGGCATTAGCCTTGGTTGGAAGCCAATCTAAGAGAAGGTAAACTCTGGACTCTAAATCTGGATAGACGAAGCTCGTTAGCCTGTCCAGGCAGTTCGCCTAGGAGAGGGGAAACTCTGATTTTAAACTTACAAGTCCCAGGAAGTGCTGGCTAGTTCTGGGATGATGAGAGTATCATCGGATGTCTCGAGTTACTTGCGTCTTCGAGCAAACGGCTCCACTGCCTTGTGGAAACCTCGGTAGAGGGTAGGGCTACGAGAGTAAACCCAGACAGAAAATCTGAAGTGGTAGCACCTAAGGCAGACGGTTTCAAAATTGCAAACTCATTCTGGCAGCTCCTGCATCTGAGCTGGTGCCAAATTGTCATGCTTTGGATTACTCCAGGATCAGGATTCTGCAGAATTGGCAGCCCAGGGTCTCCATATTCAGCGCCCAGGCGAGGCTACTCACAGGGCGGCACACGCATGGTCGACTGAGACGCCTATGAAATAATTCCTAAATAATTACATTCAATTCTCCCCCACACCACATCAAAGTTTCCCCACCAACAAGGCAAAGACAATGGGGGAAAATTACAAGTTGCATAAGACGAATGAATTGCTCATTGCACAAGCACACACAGATTTGTCTCAATTTGCTGCTATGTCTGTAGATAAGCGACCATACATACACTGACTTGTTTTCTACAGCTATTTTTCAAACCTAGAAGGCTACACCATACTCTGCAAGCGTGGACGGCGTGGCCTAGTGGTTAAGTGACACGGCTCACAACCAGAAGGTGCTGGGTTCGATCCCCATCACAGCACCAGCCGTTACCCCGGGGAAGCAAACCCTTAGAAAATGCAGGAGGAAGCAGATCCTTACATAAAATGCATGCTGAAGTCGGATGCACTGGGCCGACAGGCGCAAAATAAAAACGCAGTGCAGCGCACACCGCCTTGGGGATTAGAGAAATAAGGCGAACGCCAAAAAAAAAAAAATACTCTGCAAGCGTTTATCCTGTATCACTAGTGGGCTACCTTAAGTAATGGCGTCTTCTCCTCTAGAGGGTTTACATGAGGAAGAATGTTAGTCACCCAAAAGGTAAAAGCAGTTTCACATCAGAAACTGCCACCAGGGATGGAGTGCTAGGGACCTGATTGCATGAGGTCATTGACTTTAGTGATGTGGGATTATGTTCCTTTCCTCCCTGCCTTGACTCACCAAACAGTCAATTACCTGTTTACAGCTAGGTAAACTAGATATGGTCACTACCACAGTGAACCCTAACTACAGTAAAATATCATTTAAAATATTCCACCTAAAAATATGCCACATCAAAGCCTTTCACTATTATCCTATGACAAAAGCCCCATCTGACCTCAAATTAATCCTTAACATAATATATCATACATAGTCAATAGACACACATATCTCCAAAATGCTGAATTCAAATTTTAAAATGCAACACATGAGCAAGTATCATAACAAAATAACCCACGTTCATCTTATGGGTTGAGGTTCATAAGCCATGCTCGATCTGCAAGCCGCCAACAGAAACAATGATTTTCAACTGAATCCTCACCTTTTTAGCATATTCATTATTTCTGAATACATCAAATCCAGATTGCTGTTGTTATAAAAATCTATAACTGATATCACATAATAAAATACTATGAGACTATTTTTTTTATTTGGCAAAATCTTTCTTACAAACACAATGTTATCTTCAGTCCATTTTCCCAGCTCCTTCTTGTACAAAATTGTAGAAGAGCTTCATGGCTTTTAAAACAGGGTGTTCCAGCTTCTTCAATCACAAGGTCCAAGTAAACTGTTTGTGAGCCATTCGTGATAATTTATATATGAAAAGTATTGAACTTGATCAAGGAGCTACACAAGGACACTGGCACCAGAATTTGATTGGGTGACTCTCTCTCCACGACTTCGGGTGTCAGACAGGGATGTGTTCTTGCCCCTGACTTATTCTGCCGGAGCTTCTTGACCGCATCAGGTGGGTATAGCGATCAGTCAATATTCACTGATCTCGTTTACGCGGTCAACATTGTCCACTTCGGCACAGACATATCTGCGCTGAAGGGCTCTCTGGAAATGTTAGAGAAACGCCCTCCCTAGCCTTGTCTATATCCTTGGCCAAGACCAAAGTTCAGAACCTCATTTTTGACACAGCAGCCCAGGGTATTGAAACTCAATACCACACTGCGGAGGGCACCAACGAATTCATCTATCTTGGTAGCATAATATCATCTGATGGGCGCAGTGGCCCCAATATGTCAAGGCAGATCGGACTAGCTGTGTCTGCTATGCACGACCTCCAACATGTATGGAGTAATGGCAAGATCTCCCTTGGGACAAAAATCTGTTTCTACCAGTCCTGCATAGTCCCAGTCCTGCTTTGCTGCTCCGAAACCTGAACATTGCTAGATATGACGACATTGCTTAAATATGTCAAGACTAGAAGCCTTTCAAATGCACAACCAGCGGCGTATCCTGGGCATCCTATGGCATGTCTACATCCGCAACATGGAGGTCTCTGCTAAAACAGGCCTCCACCCAATCTCAGAAATGCTTGACTGGCGCCAGTTTCTTTGTTCGGTCATGTATGGCTGAAACCTCGGCCCACAAGATACTACACAAGTCGTTCTTCTGCGCCAAACATCTTCCCCCGACCGGCTGAAGGTACAGAAGAGACCGTCCCTGAACAGTATGGCTCCAGCAAATAGCAACGTCCTCCTCCACCCTGGACGAGGCCTGAAACCATGCCACAGTCATAGATGTGGCTGACCAACGCAACGGGCCTAAGCGAACATTATTATTAATTATTTTGTGGAAGCCAATGACAGACTGACATCTGATAAGATTTGTTACTGTATAAGCTAAAGTAAATACTCTAACTAAGGCGAACTCTTTCATATGAATATTGCAGGCAGTCACACTGCCCTTTGCCGGATGTTCCTGGTGTAAGCTCAAACGTATAAATAATGAAAGTACTATTTGTTATGAACAACATTGATGAGACTAGCCACATTTGTCTCAAGCGAATGCATTTTGGCCACCATGCTCTACAGCAAAATAAGCACAAACAAACAAGTATGGAGGAAAACCATAACATCTACGAATAGTAATTAAAAATAGTGCACTCCACAAAATCCCATTTCTTTCATTTCCTAATCTTTCGTCAAGTTTTCTTTTAACTGATTTTAAGCCAATTTTATTATCTGATTCTATGATTAATCTAGCCTAGCTGTTTTCATTAGTCCAATCCTCGAAGACCTTTATCAATATACAAACATTTGGTAAAAGCTAGCACTCATATTACCGTGGCTCGAAGTGAAAGCAAAGAATAATAACACTGTCACCTGCTAAGCATGTCGTAAGAGTTGATTAACCCGTTGCAGTTTATTTTTGTGCATTCACCTTATTTCTCTAATCCCTAAGGTGGTGTGCGTTGCACTGTGGTTTTTATTTTGCTCCTGTCGGCCCAGTGCATCCGACTTCAGCATGCATTTTATGTAAGGGTCTGCTTCCTTCTGCATTTTCTAAGGGTTTGCTTCCCCGGGGTAACGACCGGTGCTGTGATGGGGATCGAACCCAGCACCTTCGCATTGTGAGCCGTGTCACTTAACCACGCTGTCCCCCTTTACAGTTTTGACTAAATTGATTAGATTTGTGTATTAACCCTTTACAGTTCATACTAAATTGATTAAATTTGTGTCTTAAGAAATAAATATCAATTAGGTTGGACTGTAAAGGGCTAAGTAAAGTTTGGTATGGGGCTGGCTACCCCATCATGTAGAAATGTTAAGCCACAAAAGCTTCCAACAGATACACTGACCTGGATATATTTATTGAGGTCCTATGCTCCACAGGCAGCAGAAACATTACTGATTGACGACATTTAATGTTAGTTTTTATGTAAATGATTCGGGGACGGCGTGGGCTAGTGGTTAAGTGACACGGCTCACAACCACAAGGTGCTGGGTTCGATCCCCATCACAGCACCGGCCGTTACCCCGGGGAAGCAAACCCTTGGAAAATGCAGGAGGAAGCAGGCCCTTTCATAAAATGCATGCTGAAGCCGGAAGCACTGGGCCGACAGGCGCAAAATAAAAAAACCACAGTGCAACGCACACCGCCCTTGAGGAATAGAGAAATAGGGCGAACGCAAAATATTTAAAAAATATATAAATGATTCTTTTGCTCAGTTCAACAAAAACACGGTTACATTTTACCTCAGCAATCTTACTGCTTAATAGTGACAACACAAAACACAATTTATTAATATATCAAGTGACATAAAAGCGTTTGTTTTGTTTTCTTCAATACAAGAAAATGGATGCTGAATGTACTGGTAGAATAAGGAAGAATCAAAGCTGACCACTGCAATAATATGAGGGAGAATATAAAAAAAATTGTGTCTGTCGCAAAAATCCCAAGAGCTTTTAAAGTTAACCTTCGCAGCTTGTATCACCCAGCTGTCCGGCAGACACCGACTTATATATACATGTTGCATACTGCGTAATTCAGTTTGCAGAATATCAGATTTTGACGACACCTACAAGATGGCCAACGAATGACATGTGTAAGCTGTCATTTACCATTGAGTTATTTCTAGTATCCAGGCATTTAAAAACGTGATAAAGTTTGAAAGTTGACAGATTTAGTGTGAGAAAAGGTTGAACTTCAATACCCGAGAAATGATTTATTATTTTATCAGATTAATGATCACGCATGTGGATTTCATATTCAACACATGTCCAATTCAGACTCTGACACGTAATAAGGTATGTATAACAGACAACTTGACAAGCACAAAAATGTTTTCCCCCTCGCATTATGAATACTTCGTGTCATAGCTTAATTATGTGTCTTATTATCGGCATTGAACTCAGCGAGGGTCTCCGTATCCAGACAGCTCAGGATAGACATGCAAATGAGGAAGTCAAGAGCAGAGAAAACTTCAGAGACAACTGCTGATTACGTTTGCCAGCCGTGCCATAGACTTTTCCAGGCTCAAATTGACTTGATCAGTCATGAGCGCGCACACATACTCAAGGTTGCATTATGACATGTGATGATGTTGGTGGTCCTCATTGACGACGATGAACGATATTATGGCAACTTTAACTCAATTTGTTCAATATTAATCCTTTTTTTTTAAATTTTACGTATCGTACAGATTTCCAGCACGTGGCCCAGACAGAAAGACTCAAATCAGCACAATTATCCAGTACTGAGAAGGGTTAAATGATTACTGCACCAAAACATGTCTAACAAATGCGAGAAAAATTTTAATTATTCGAAAAATCTGACACCTGGTTGAAAAAAAAAAAACCAGCTTTTGCTCAGTAGCGTTCTAGGATAGGACAGTTGTGCAAAATAGTCATCAAAAGGATAGCATTGGTGAAGAAACTGAAACATGCATTGGAATTTTTGTGAATGAAAACAAAGACGATAAGGAAATAATCTCACAATGTGTCACATGGCTGCCAGGACAAATGGTGGTCATTTATACGGAACAGATGTCAACAAATGACATTGAAACATGGAGTTCACATTTGATTAATTTGGAGGCTCTATGTGCTTTTTTTTATGACACAAAATGATATTAAAATTTACATAAAATGCAATTGTTGTGTTTAATATTTATTTGTTAATGGTAATAAATTCAGGACTGATATAAAGTTTATATTTTTCTTAAGCTGAAGTCATTTTGATATACACTGTAATTTTGTATTTAAAATTAATAAATTTAAATAATTTTACAAAAAACCGTTGATGAGTGTCAGTGCCCTGTGCTTAGGAATACATGATATAGTTCACGCTCAAAGGGTTCAAAACGAGGCAAAGTATACGCCTCAGTTAAATACGTTCTATTCAAACACGTTAAATCATCATCATCAATGGACCCGTAACATGAAAGGTCATTGGTAGCAGTAGTAGTCATGCTCGCATTCTAGAGAGAATGCTCTGGAACCACTGCATTAACCCATTCTCTACATAGAACCAATACATCGGCTTGAGGCCAGATTACAGAACACATCAATGCATGTTAAATGTGGTTTTTGCTCTGTATTCCACTTTCATTTCTAAATTCCGTCTGACAGCGTACGAAGAAAATTATTTCTAAATACTTTAGTGTATCCTTTGATTCTTTAGTATAACACCCCTTTGACTTTCAAATAAATGTATCTATAAGCCAAAAAAGAAGATTCCAGAATGAATGCGTCAAATAATGATACTATGGTACACACAAAATAAATATAAAATATGCCAGCATTTATCTGAGGTGGGAGTGACTTAACAATTTAAAATATTACATTCACAGAAGTAACTGTGATTATTCAACCAACATTGCAAATGTATTTTTTTTTTTTAAATTAAATTTTTTTTTTTAAACATTTTTCGTCCATTATTTTAAAATTATACAGTTATAAACTTTGTGTATGACAAGAATAGCACCACTGCCACACAGAGAGCATGTCGTAAGAGGCGACTGTGTGACATGGCATAACACTGGCCGTGGTTAGGTGGTTTGTTTAGAGCAGCATAGATGGCACCTAACAGGCTGCGGATCTACCTTGCTCTAGTGTTTGAGTCTATTAAGATGGACTCGCATATCGGTTACCTTTCGCGGCAATTGTTCCAATGCAGCGGAGTAATAAGCGTAGCCTCCTAAATAGGAAATCCATCTTCCGGCTACATCCAGCTCATACCAGATCTGGGACCTGCACGGGGACATCTGCCCTGCTGTCTAAGAACTAAGAACTAAGAACAATCATAAACATGACACATTGGTCCACAAATGCAACAAGAAAATGGCTAAATATTTGTTGTATCTGTCATAATCATCATTATGTCATACTGGTCATTGATATCTCACATCATTACGAACACACACGCACACAAATGTGACACTTCCAATAGTTTCATTCAAATTATCAGTGATTAAAAAAATGGTAGCATTGTGAGTATTCAAGTTGTCCCTAGTAAACGTATGGGAAAATTCTGTATTTAACTCGTTCACAATACCGATCCCAGCTGCCACCATACTTTTTCTGACACTGCTCGTAATCACGACGCTCGCGATGGATCAATAAGACCAGGAAGTAAATTGGGTAAAAGTAGGTTAGAACTTGTCCAAAACCTGGAAACAAAACAGAAAATAATGTGTTAGACAAAATGTAATTTATAAATGTTCGCAAATGCTGAAAATTATTAGCTAAAATTAAATTTATAGTAAAAGTTGTTAACGAGGTCTGCTGAACTGTTCGCTCTTTCGCAGTTGATGCCAAGTTGAAGAATTTGTAGCTAGTATAAGAGTTAGTGATTGTTGAGGTGCCTAGAAATAACTTTTCTCTTTATGTGACGAGTCTTAGGTGAGTGAACAAGAGAGAGAACAATACTGGCCTAGCGAGACAGATGAGACAAAACCTTATTAACAATAGTGGCCTTTGTTAGTGAAACCAGGACCTCGATCTGAGAATGAATGGACAGAGAAGAGAGTGCTTTCTAAAAGTAGAGTTTCTTACTATAGATGGTTGGACACATTTCCTGAGTAAGGGCTGCACATTTATGTAGAAGAGAAAGAGGGTGCAGATTAATGCAGAATCCTGTACTGTCTCGTGTGGGTGGGGGCAGTTGCAGCAGTTAGGGTATTGTAGCTGCCGAAGACGGTTGTGTCTGACCAAAAGGTTCAAATATATCAATCAAGCTGTAAACTAGCGACACAACACATTTCGTTCTCCTGAATATCCTCAGAATACCCTGGACAGAGAAAAGAACAAATGTAGACATTCGGCAAGAGTTGAGCATAGAGGAGAACTGGTTTATCAATTCCATTTTGGCTAGAAAATGCAAATACTTTGATCACATCAAGAGACACAACGGTCTTGAGAGGACGGTGATGGAAGGTATGGTGCCAGGCAAAAGAGGAAGGGGTAGACCAAGAAGACGATGGCACCAAGATATCCAGGAATGCCTGAGTATGACAGTGGCGGAAGCTGGTGTTTTGGAAAGGGAACGAGTTTCTTTCAGACAGACTGTGATGGGAGCGACATTCTACAAAGGACATGCTACATGATGATGATGACAACGTCCTGGTACTTGCAAAGCCCTATTCAAGGTTTGGTAGTGGGAGATTGAGAACAATCGCAGGAGTCTTTTACGTGGTCTTTCTTATGTATAAGTCCAATGTGTTCTGCCTAAGTTGGAAGATTATGAGCTGCTCCCAGCGTTGAAGTTTGTTGATGCTGTCACCTATGTTTGGGTGTGTATTTCTTTATACATGGCGCACCTTTGTAGACCCTTCTGCTCATCGGTTCAGATATCCCTATCTGGAGTTGTTTGTACCCTGTCAATTGCCTCAGCCAGCTTTGTTCTTCTTCTTTCGTTCACTTTAAAATATTGTCTATATCTGCAACGTTGTCTCTTGTATAAACTTCACTGTCTTTTGTAGTTCACACATAGATCCATAGTTTCTCTTCCAGTGTTGTTTCTATGGGCCAGTGAGATTTTCTCTGTATATTATATTCGGGGCAGTTTTGTAGTATGTACTCTGCTGTCTGGGGTGCCTCTCCGCATGTACACATGGCTGAGTTGCCAATCTTCATTTTTGTGTACATGTGGCTGCGGAGTCGGTTGTGTCCTGTTCTAAGGTGCAACACAACAGTTTGCTCTTGTCTGTTCATATTATAGTAATCGTCTGGTGTTACTGTTGGTGGCTTTCTGATTGATTTGATCATCCTTATCTTCTGTTGGTATGTTAACTGGCACTTCTGGTTGCTTGTCTGCAGCACCCTCCTTTGCCAGTCGGTCTGCTCTCTCGTTTCCTGGTACTCCACAATGAGAAGGTATCCACTGCATGACAATCTTGCGCAGCCAGCTTTGTTAACTTCTTTTTTATTAGTTTGAAGTTACACTTCTAGTGCCTGTAGCGTTATTATTGAATCAGTGAAAACTACAATATCTGAGATGACTTTTGCTATCTTTTTTGGGAAATGCTTGAGCATTGCCTCAATGATGGTTGTATTTGTTGCTGCAATTTCTGTTTGGTGGTTATTGCAGTAATTCTGAACATGGTTAATAATTATGTTTCCAAGGTTGCTATCTTTAGTATGGTTGGTATGGGTTTTTCTTGTCATTGTACTTTCCAAAGTCATCTTCAGACTGAGAACTGAGCATAAGATACTCAATGATCATCGCTACAACAAAATGAGGATTGGGACAAGTTGTCCATGTGGAAAGCCATAACATTATCATTGAACACATCCTACAAATCTGCATGCTTACACCGGAAGAGAGGAGAACAATACTGGCCTAGCGAGACACGATATGAGATACAAACAAAGGTGGCCTTTGAAAAAGAAACAAGTGCCTTCATCTGAAGATGAAGTACTTTTCAAAAGTGGGGTTTCTTACTAAGGACTAAGCATTATGTAGATGAGAAAGCAAGTGCAGATTATTGTGGTAATCCCTCTTTTGGTGTGTGTGTGGAGTGGTTCTTTATTTATGTAGTGTCCTCTGTTTTTCTACATTTTCTCATGTTTGTCGATTGTAATTTTAATGAAAAAATCATTTTCATGTTTTGTTATGCTTCCTGCAGGTAAATGAATACTCTAATGTGGTGTGTTTGCCTTTTTGGAAACCATGTAAAGTTTTCTGCACAAAATAGAAGAGTTCCTCGAGAGCTATTGTGGAGAATTACGGAGATATTGTATCACCATGTTGTCGGTAAAATGAGATAATCTCAGTTGAGTCCGCATGGAACCCATTGTCAACACACCTTTCTTCTTCTTCGTACGCTGTCAGACATCAACCTGAACACACCTTTCGATACTCAAGTTTTTCCAAACCACCATTTGAACTGTTCCAAATGACACAGCTAATTCCTCCGCTAGCTCAGGCAACAGTCCACCCGTACTGTTACATCAATCTTGGCGATGGCTTCTATCACAACAATAAGCGCAAGCCGCAGAAGATCTTTCGCTAACTCACTTCCTTCCTAAAATATTCGCGCTCAGTCCTTCGACACATTATTTGTCACCATACACTGCCTGCATTCTGCAATGAATGTCAACTTATCAACATACATGCTTCAGCTGTTAGGACCTGAATCACCACTAGCTGATCCACCATGGATAGATTCGGTATCACACCGACCACGATGTCACCGATCTGCAGCAGAACCTATGCATATCTCAGATGTCCAGGTTAAAAACAGAGATCAGGTTGTTCTTTCAGACCAAGTGCAATCCTGGGTAATCAATGTCACATCATTAGGGAAATCGTGAACTTCAGCTTGTACACAACCATCTTTAACTCTGCTCACAAGCTAACTAACCATTTTCTAGTCTTCCTTCACACATTCTATGTCACACAGATGTCCAGGTTAAAATCAGAGACCATGTTGTTCTTTCAGACCAAGTGCAATTCTCGGTAAATGTCACATCATTGTGGGAATCATTAAATTCAGCTTCTGTTGGATGTCGTCAGTATACCTACAAAACAGCGGGTGGTTCTAAAGTGATTTTCCTTTAACTATATGAATTACCACCTACAGCTTACAGACTTCACCCGTCCAAAGCAGTCTGGTTTTAGAACAGCAGACTAGCATTTCACTTCTCATGTTAGTCTTCTTCTTCGGCGTTCGTCATGAGTAGCAAGTACTTGTGGTTTAGTGAGACTGCGATATCTATACCTTTCGGCCCGATTCATCCACTAGCTGTTTTGGGCACTAGGTTTACCGTCCCACTGAGATACCTATTCTCTTAGCCAGACAACACTAGTGCAGCCTGTTTTCAGGGTCGCCGCTTGTAGATGGAATACAGTTTTGGTCAGGACTGGTTTGCTGACCCCGATACAAGAAGGCAGTTAAGAGTCGCTGGCTTTTGTCAGCTTATTCACTGTGCTGCATCTTCGGTCCACTTCTGTTAGTAAGAACAATGGGGGCCTTCCACAAGAAACCCACATGTTGGACCATTGCTGTCAAAGGCTACGTATTTTGCTTGTCATGTAATTATTATAACAGAAGAAAGAGCTTGTTCTTAACCTTTAGCACGATTGCCATAATTTTGTGGAAATTTTTGCAACTTAAAATTTTTCTATGGTAGTTGCCTTTCAAAATTGTAACTGCTTTGTTTGTTGGTCAATAAATATGATTCTCCCGTGTGTAGAGACATAAATAAAGAAGTTGTTGATGTTATTGTTTTTGTTGTGTGTTTGTTAGTTTCTGAGATTCAAGAAGATGAATGTGACATTTTTTGAAAAAATAAAAATATTTGGACTTTCCCGGCTAGGCCTAGTCGCTCCAATAGAAATCCATGGAAACCACAACAAAGTATCGATACTGTGTTTATAATATCGGCACAACTGTTAGTTTCTAACTCAAGCGTAGTTATTAGATCTAAACAAACAAAATAAACAGATCTACCCGATAAAGATTCTTTCCAACAACCTACTTCACCTTTCCCCAAAAAATCAGGCAGCTCCAATCGTCGAAATAAGAAATTAATAGTTCAAAATCCATTTGTAACTAACAGCCTGTGTAGATGGACGCGACGTATTCAGCAGTAAAAAAAATGGCTATTGGTATGGTCCCCATTCATAGTTAAAAACAATTTTTTTTAAATTTATTTGTTTAGAGTAAGTCAAGTTTGGCTGTGGCAGTCAGTCTTCGGAGTGCTAAAGATGTAAACAGATCTATCTCAGAAAAATCTATTGCAACAACTTACCTTCATCACCCTCAATAATAATATAATCTTCCAGTCTTCCAGAAAAAGTGAATAAATCGTTTCAAAAATCTCTTTCAAACTAAACCGGCCATTTTTCCTGTTTACATCTACAATGGCGTTATTGTCTATTTTTAGATTCAAATACCTGTGCGTTCAACTGGTGTAAATACATGACAATGCTCTAGAATAGTGATCTTATCGATATGCGTATTTTCTTGTCATTAGTGGCCGAGCGAACATTCTTTTTTTGGGCATAATAACTAGTCAGACGAGTGGTAGAGGTTAAATCCACTCCCGGCTATGACAGCATGTGGGACCCAAAGGTAAAGACAGTTCCACATCAGATAACCTATACTTTATTTACCACAACCAGACACACATTTATTTTTGTATCATTATCATCTTTCTTCCCGCACCCAAAATGTAATTATGCCAGTTACAATATTTCAACCATACCTGGTTTATCTTTCAGAAGCAAATGTTTCCCAAATTGTAACTGAACAATTTACTGACCTGCAGTCAATGACCATGACAGTGCCATAATAAGGTCGCCCAGATAGTTCGGCTTGCGACAAATTCCCCACCAGCCAGATACTAGTAACTTCTTGTTCGTTGCGGTTGGGATTGTCTCCAGCCCTGTAAATAGAAAGAAAATGTACTTTCCTCCATCTTCCTAGATCCTTGGTTAGTAAATTAGCAAATAGGCAGTGACCGTCAGTCTGATGGTGTCTTTAACCATACAGCCGTCGAGCACACTTCTTCTGAGGTGTCAAGGCCATTTTGAAAATGCTGACAAGTCCCAATACAATTCCAGAAGCACATAGAAATATACATATTCTGAAAGTATATTGGACAATGAATAACATATTCTGAAAGTTTATTGGACAATGAATAACATATTCTGAAAGTATATTGGACAATGAATAACATTCTGAAAGTATATTGGACAATGAATAACATTCTGAAAGTATATTGGACAATGAATAATATATTCTGAAACTATATTGGACAATGAATAACATATTCTGAAAGTATATTGGACAATGAATAATATATTCTGAAACTATATTGGACAATGAATAACATATTCTGAAAGTATATTGGACAATGAATAACATATTCTGAAAGTATATTGGACAATGAATAACATATTCTGAAAGTATATTGGACAATGAATAACATATTCTGAAAGTATATTGGACAATGAATAACATATTCTGAAAGTATATTGGACAATGAATAACATATTCTGAAAGTATATTGGACAATGAATAACATGATAAATCTGGGATGTTTGTGTATTATGTTAAGTGACCTAGACCTTCACACAGCGAGTACAACTCATCTTCTACTTTCAACCTGCCCCTCCTTCACTTACTGTTTGGTTCTGTCTATCACTTGAGTATGTTTTGTTAAGCTCTGCAAGCCATACTTCCTTCATAAAATGTATAGTTGTGTGCTTTTATATTTTGAGAGAGAGAAAGGAGATACATATATATATAAATAACATTTACAATCCTTTCCTTCTACATGGAACAGTGGTGGCAACTGGAGTTGAACCTAGTAATAATAATAGTTGCCCACAGCAAGCGAAGATGGCGACAGATTCAGACTTCTATTGCGAGATACTATAAAAACATTCATTTTCTCGCAAATAATATATATACACACACATATACATACATATGACCGCTAGGCCTAGTAGCTCCAATAGAAAACCATGGAAACCACAACAACGTATCGATACTGTGTTTACAATATCGACAACTGTTAGTTTCCAATTCAAACGTAGTTCTTTCATCTAAACAAACAAAATAAACAGATCTACTCGATAAAGATCGTTCCCACCAACCTACTTCACCTTTCGCAAAATGTCGGCTTGCTCCAAACAGCGTATACAAATTTAAAATTGTTCAAAAGCCATTTGTAATCTAACATACCATACTTTATAACATAAATGTCGTGTGTAGATGGATGACGTTTCCAGTATTTAAAAAATGGCTGTCGGGAGTGTCTCGGTTAAAAAAAAATATTTTTTTTTAGAATTCTTTTCTTTGTAGGCCGAGTTGGTCGCCTAGTTGTTGACCGTAGTGTGCTAAAGGTTAAGTCAGAAGAAATGAATTTATACCCATTTCCATAATATAACGGATTTACAAAAATCACTGGAAGCAAGGTACATCTGTCAGGAGCTAAGAGCAAACACTTCCTCAGTGTGCCGTTGCAACAAAAAACAAGCGCTCTACTAATGCACTAATATGAATAACTACTGTCCAATTTCAAAAAGAAATAAGCAGATTACTGAAAAATTAGAGTAAATATGAAGCTGTACCTGAAACTGCTGGGTGTTTTGGGTCACTTCTGAAGCGATTTTTCTGTAGGTTAGACAGGCGGAATATGCTGTACCCCAACACTACAGGCAGAATATAAGAATATCAAGTTACAGTGTGGCTGTCATGTTTGAGATTACAAATACACACACAATAAGAAACTGCTTATGGAAAAATACATGCACAAAGTAAACTCTGAAATTTAATATTCTTTTTCACATTTTGTTTAATTTAAAAAAAATTGTATTTAATACATTTAAAAAAAATTAATTTGGGAGCTGTTTTTACCTGAGGATGGCAGACTCGACAAAGAGACGAGAGTGCAGAGGGCAAACGCTGTCACTTACCAGATGTCTTCATTATTAAGACACCCCAAGGTTTCCCTCTAAGCAAAAAAGCAGATGATAAATAGTATCTTCATCCCAACCCTGTGCTACCACTGCCAGACATGGGCCTTGAATAAGGCCCAGGAACGAAAGTAAGCCATCTATGAAATGCGGTGTCTATGAAAGGTCATTAACAACACCAGAAGAGACAGAATCACAAATTCAAGTATTCGGGAGAAGGTTAGAACAATTCCCTGCCTACAGTACAACGAGCAACAGAGAATGAATTGGTTTGGCCACATTGTGAGAATGCAACCAGACCATATTGTTCATGGAACCTTCTACAGGAGAACATCAGGAAGAAGGGCTAGAGGTAGACTGAGGAAGAGGTGGATAGACAGCGTCAACGAGACCTGCCGTAAAATGGGGAAATATGTTACTCGGGCCACGAGAGAGGCAAAAGACAAATACATACCACAATACTGGGCTACTTACTACCCGGTAGAAAGTGAGATGACAAAAGACAAATACATACCACAACACTGGGCTACAACCCAATAGAAAGTGAGATGACAAGAAGAAGAATAAATAAGGGGGTATAAACTTATGCCATTGAAGACACTGCTATCAGGGATTTAATGTGGAACCCATTTACAGCTGGGTAGGCTGAAGTTTATCGAGACTGTGATTGAGCCAACTGGTATTGATTAAACTCAATGCAAAGGTAAGTAAAGGTTTGTCCTATGGTAGTTGCACTACTGTCGGGAATGAAGTTGTTAAGACTCATTAGGACATATGAAAGGTCCTACAACCTACTTAACGGACATGGTCCATGATTTGATGACTTCTTGTTATTCCTGCTAGTTCCCTTAGGATATAAGGCTGAAGAACTGGCCCTCAGTCTACTCATTTTGGGCTTGTTTCTTGAACTCCATCAAGGAAACTCAAGTTGCCATGGCTACATATTCAACCATTCTATACTATTCTTCAACCTTCCCATTCTTCTCTTCCCCAGGGGTTCATACTAGTTCAGAATTTGGAGATGTTACACAAATTGAGTCTCAACCAAGGTCTCAGCGTTTCCATCATATACATTTGTATGCACACATTCACGCTAGAAATTCAGTTCAACCATATTCAATTGCACGCACACAATAATTTCACAGTTCAACCATATTCAATTGCACGCACACAATAATTTCACAGTTCAACCATATTCAATTGCACGCACACAATAATTTCACAGTTCAACCATATTCAATTGTACACTCACAAGAATTTCACAGTTCCACCATATTCAATTGTATGCACATGTACACTAAAAAATAAAAATTATATATAATTTCAGAGTTTCACCATACTCAATTTTATCAGACATACACATTCTAATTTCAAGATTTCATCAATATTCAATTGTATGCACATACATATTAGCATGCCACTGAGGCAGAGAGAGGTGGATGACACAAAACTATGTAGAAGTGTCTCATCTAAAGCAGAAGTGTCTCATCTAAAGCAGAAGTGTCTCATCTAAGGCAGATGTCTCATCTAAAGCAGAAGTGTCTCATCTAAAGCAGAAGTGGATATATTGAGGTCGGATTTAGATAAAATTTGGGAATGGTCTGAGAGCTGGCAAATGGAGTTTAATGTAGATAAATGTACAGTCATCCACATGGGTAGATCCAATATGGAACATAATTACAGAATAGGAGAAAATATTAGAAAGATAGAAAAGGAAAAGTACCTAGAGTTTATAATAGATCATACAGGAAAGGTGAGTGAGCAAGTTAACCTTACGCACTCCACATTATTTTTGAAAAAAATTTGACCTAATTAATTTTCTTAATTAGTCGCTGTGGTAGTCGTCTTTCAAAATTTGTAACTTTTATGTTTGTTTGTCAATAAATATGATTTTCTGGTGTGTAGATACACAATAGCATAACGAACGTGTGGGTGTTATTGTTTTTGTTGTATGTTTGTTAGTTTTTGAGATTTAAAAAGATGAAGTTGAAAATTTATGAAAATCTCGGGAAAAATTTGGACTCGACCACTAGGCCTAGTCGCTTCGATAGAAAACCATGGAAACCACAACAACGTATCGATACTGTGTTTACAATATCGCCACAACTGTTAGTTTCCAATTCAAACGTAGTTCTTTCATTTAAACAAATAAAATAAACAGATCTACGCGATAAAAATCTTTCTCAACAACCTACTTCCCCTTTCGCAAAAAGTCGGCTTGCTCCAAATGGCGTATACAAAATTAAAACTGTTCAAAAGCCATTTGTAATCGAACACACGATACTTTAACCGGCAAAATATCGTGTATATATGGAGGGCGTAGTCAGCAGTAAAAAATGGCTGTCAGGAGTGACTCCGTTCAAAAATTTAAAAAAAATTTCCGCACACCGTTTTTGCAGGCCGAGCTGGTTAGAAGGGATCGGACAAGGGCGTGCTTAAGGTTAAGGTAGCAGTAAAAAATGCAAATGCAATGTTAGGTATGATAAAAAGAAATATTAAACATAATAGCAAGGAAGTGATAATCAAACTGTATAAAGCATGAGTTAGACCTAGATTGGAGCACTGTGTACAGGTGTGGCACTGTGTACAGGTGTGGAGTTCTTATTGTGGAGGAGATATAAACATCCTGGGAAGGATAGGAAGAGAGAGCAACAAAACTGATAGTGAAATTTCAGAAATATAGTTATGAATAAAGACTAAACCAGTCTACTGTCTAGAAAAGAGAAGAATTCGAGGTGATTTATACAGGTCTATAATATAATTAAAGGAAAGGATCAATTAGACTATAACAAGCTTTTTTTTCAAAATACAGCCGCGTATAAGAACAAGAGGGCACAGTCACAAATTAATGAAAAAAAGGTCCAGATTAGATACCAGGAAATACATTTTTAGTAAGAGTAATGAATGTTTGGAATCCATTGCCACAGGAAATTAGTGGAGACAGGGTCAATTAGTGCATTCAAGAATATATTGAACATGCATAGGTATATTTAGATAAAGGAAATTTTAAAGAAACTGGTTGTATACACTCTTCAGAGCCGTCTAAACCAGTTTAAAGACGTTAAGTTAGTTAAGAACAATATTACTTACACTTGATGCCAACGATGGGGACCAGGCAGTACCAAGGCAGAATAAACTTATTCTCAAAAATAAATCGTGGTTGAAGACCGTAGAGGAATGGAACCCATGCCAAGTCACCAAAGGCCAGCATAAAGCCAAAACCGTCGTGGATTATGTCCATTGTTGTCAGGATTGCATCCTTAAATTTAAAAATAAATAATATATTATAATAATTGTAAAATTCATCAACTGATTCATTTTGACCAGCCACTGTTTCATGGTGGTAAACAGACCAAATATAACCAAAAGGACTGGTAGAAATGAGTACCTATCCTAGAAGTTCCAAATGTTTTCTATACTCTCTTGCCCCTCTGGGGTAGATGACTCTCCAACACATGGTTTTACACACATAATTCGTACGGGTTAAAAAGAACCTGTTAATTGAGGAGCAGCCTCTGTGATTTGAAAGAAATGCATGGCAGCAATGCATGAGCTAACAGCAGCCAGCAACTTATAGCTGACTGCTTGCATCAGGATCAACAAACCATAGCTGACCATGACCTTATTCTGCCTCCACGTGGCGGCCATGAAAACAGGCTGCCCTAGTGTTGTCTGGCCAAGGTATTAAAAAAAGCCAGCTGAAATCGGATGTGTCAAACCAAAAGGTGCAGATATCACAGCCTCTCTGTAAACTACAACGCCCTTTTCAGGACGAACGCAAAAGAAGAAAGAAATGCATAGAAACAATGTTCTTCATCCACAGCAAGGGTGATGAAGAACACTCACTCTGCTCATCCATTTGGAATATGTTCGGTCAGTCATTCGGTTAGAAGGTGATTGAGGAGGCGATGCAAGTCTCGAAAGATCTTGAACAGTGCAGACATTGTATATTCACTTTGCGTAACATCATAGAAACAATATTTCATATATTCTTCTTTCGTTCGCTTGAAGTATGTCTACATCTGCAAAGTTGTCTCTTGTATGAACTTCACTGTCTTCTGCAGTTCACACATAGGTCCATATAGTTTCTCTTCCAGTGTTGTTTCTCTTGGCCAGTATGTCTGCCTCAGTATCCCATACTCTGGACAGTCCTGAAGTATATTCTCCGCAGTCTGGGGTGCCTGTCTGCATGTACACATACTTGAGCTGCCAATCCTAAATTTTGTACACATGTCGCTGCGGAGTCGGTTGTGTTCCTTTCTGAGGCTCAGTATGACAATCTGCTCTAGTCTACTTATATTATGATAGTCATTATTTCATATATGATTCAGGAATAAGGGTGAACTGATTTTTTTACTAAATCTGAAGAAGAAAAATCCACTGCATGCTTTTCCAGTTGTCATTTTCTTTTCCTTCTGGTATTTGTCCTTCAAAAGATGCTGTGATAGTGTGTCACAGCTTTAAGTTGGACTGAGATCCTGACACATAGTTTCAGCACAGCATTTTTTGCGAAAGAGTTTACCTTGCCTCTGCAATCCCCATTCTTACAGCCAGGCTACATTGATGCAGTCTGTTTCCAGGACCACAGCTCCGTGGTGGGATGAGGTCTTGGTCCACTGTGCTGCATCTCCTCTCCCGAAGTGCTAAATATTAAGATGAGCATCTCAAGCAATGTTGTGGTAGAGCACTCGCTTCTAATGGCAAGCTTATATTCTGGTATCGTCACATTCCAGTTGACCCAGATATAAACTGGTACCAGGGTTACTGTTAAGGAAGGAAAGATGGAAGGGAAGTGGCCACCCCACAAAATGTAACAACTAGTACAATGAAGCGAATAAAACAACCTCCCAAATTACAAAAATATGTCAGTAAGTAGATCAAAGCTGATATGACATAGCTGGAAAATGTAGTTGAATTTTCTGAAGATGTTATCAACATCCAGTTTTGTGAATACTCTAGGTAGCAGACAATAGATATGTCGCATTTATGTGCACAGCTCAGATACAAAATGGTATCTGTGCTCACAGAGTGTATAATCAAAGAACAGTGTACTCTCAACCAAGGATATCCTAATGAAATGCTCCCTGTTTCCGGTAAAAAGTATTGTCGTATAAAGTGGTTCATAACTGGGTCAATCAATTTTATCAAGGACACTCAAAAATTGCTTATGAGGTCTGACATAGTCATCCTGTCCAGATTTGCAATAGAAGTATCTGTGCAGCAGGTGATTCGTGATGATTCAGCTGACAGGTGGGTAATGATAAACAGTGTAGCAACTGTAATAGTATGCTCACATGGTTTAGCCTACAGCATCAGGCTTGATTGATTGAATTTCTGGAAAGTGTACTCACAGCCAGACAACTGACTGATGAGCACAGAATGATCAAAAAAATAAAGCAATGGAATAATTCTATCAATGTCGGAGGAAATTATGTTGAAAAATAAACGACAATGTAAGTGCAATAACAAATAGTTATGTAGTTCATATCTCATAAATTTAAAAAAAAATTTTCTTAATAGCCATTTGTGACCTATTTAATGACTTGTCCTCGTATAATGGCTTAACAATGAGGGAATAATAAAGTCCTAGAAATCTTTCTGACAGATCTCAGCTATGGGAATAAACATCGATGTGATAGATCAGAGAATAGAATTAAGCTAAAATACTAATATCTTACCTCAAACCAGAGTGCGTCTGCCACATACAGTGTCTGAAATACGGTGACCAGCACCAGATTTGTCGGGAAAACTGCAGTATCTTGGTACGCCTTAATCACCATGATCCAATCCATGACTACCCAACCAATCAAACCAGGTCTCAGCTCACAGAAGAACTTCAAATCCAGCGAGCCAATCCGAGGGTTAAGCTCACGTCCAATGAAGAAGTCATAAATGATGTTGCCTACCAAAACAAAACAAAACATAAAAACACCACTCAAGATAGTCCAACTCTCGGAGAAGATTTATAAGACATTTCACTTTACTTTATCCTCAGATTTTTGTGAGCTAGAGTGAGCAGGTCGCTTCCTCTCTAATTTGTCTTTTTTAACAATAGGTACACATTCACAGACGAACTTTGTCAAGATCAGGAGTTGAACATGAGTCTTTGCTGTGAGAAGCAAGCACACATTGAGTAGCATCATTCCAAGTTAATAATTATGTGCACTATATGTACAACACCGGTGCCACCATATTACCTCCGTACAGCCTCATTCACCAAAGCCTTATGCATTAGAAATAAATCAGTTTCTGTTTCAGTATACCAGCATGGACTGCTGACATTTGGATGAGGGTGTGAGATGGGGTTTCAATCAGTATGTCTCATCTAACCCTGATTACTTTCTGCTCCCCGGCAAAACAGTAAATATATAAATTAGGTAAAATAAAATAATAATTAAAAACTATATATAAATTAGGTTACAAAAATAATAATTAAAAACTATTTATAAATTAGGTAATGCTATGTTATACCTGCATGTGTTTTTCTTTCCCTGATGTTTATCATCAGATTAAATTATCTTTCAAAATGTCATATCATTCACAACAATGTAACAACAATTAAGAAAACTTTAATTTGCACATTCGCCTGAGAGTAAATAAAAAATATCATTGCGCCACAGCATGTTTTTCTGTTCAGCGAGAGCAGAATTTCCACGTGTAAAATTAAGAACTGTTTGAGGAAAATTATCAGCGCTATGAGGAAAGACAGGATGTGAAACGAAGACATTCATAACTTGTACAGAGTAAATTTGTAGACACAAAATACACTGGATCTCATGAGAAATGCAACTTCAGCAACTTCCACGCCGGTGGATTTGGCTACAGGCCGGCCGAACAGGCAGGTGGATGGATGACAGAAGAGTTGTGTAAATGACATGGGCTTACAATGACTTTCGCTTCCAACGATGCTTAACAGCATTAGTGGAAGAAAACTAACTAATGTATTCATTTGATATTTTTATGCCCCAACTCTAACTGCAAAGGGCGAGGTCCATGTCACTGTTTCAATATGTTCCAGTCTACCCAGGTCTAAAATGGACACCCTACTTATTAACCTTTAGCACTCGGAAGACCAACTGCCACAGCCAAACTTCACTCACTCTCAAAAAATTTTTTTTTTAGATTTCTTTTGACTAAGTACGAAGACCCTACCAATAGCCATTTTTTTTACTGCTGAATACGTCACGTCCACATGCACAGGCTTTTTGCCGGTAAAAGTATTGTATGCTAGATTACATATGGATTTTGAAAGATTTATTTTCACCGATTGGAGCTGCCCGACTTTTTGGGGGAAAGGTGAAGTAGGTTGTTGGGAAGGATCTTGTTTATCTGGTAGATCTGTTTATTTTGTTTGTTTAGATGTAATAACTACACTTGAATTGGAAACTAACAGTTGTGCTGATATTATAAACACAGTATCGATACTTTGTTGTGGTTTCCATGGATTTCTATCGGAGCGACAAGGCCTAGCTGGGAAAGTCCAAATATTTTTATTTTTTCAAAAAATTTCACATTCATCTTCTCAGAAAACAAAAACACAACAACAACAACAAAAACATCAACAACTTCTTTATTCATTTATGTCTCTACACACAAGAAAATCATATTTATTGACCAACAAACAGAAAAGTTAAAATTTGTGAGTCAACTACCATAGAAAAAATTTTAAGTTGCAAAGAATTTTCAAAAATTATGGCAACGTACTAAAGGTTAAAGTCAGCAAATAAGGGAACATAATCATTGGGTTGAACGGCCAGCAACCTACAGATGATACATAACACATTGAACAGAACAAAACATGAATATCTTGCCTGTGTTTCCTCCCGGGGCCAGACTATTGACGCTGACATATCTTGATCTGATGTACAGGTAGACACTCAGAGCAAAGCTGAAGAGGATTGCTGAAGTCATGAGTTTGAAAAACTTATCAATCACTTTGGTCACTGGACACTGGAAGTAAACTGCCACTCCTAACAAGAGAAGGCTTATAACCAAGGCAAAGAAACCTGAGGAAATGTTTAAAAAAAACCAAATGTTAATGGTTGAATCAAACTATCAGCGAACTAAGGTTTGTCTATTTCTAGAGAATGACCAACAACATCAATATCTATTGCTCTTCTTTTTGTGTTCGCTCATTACTTTGTTTTTTTACCATCAGACGAGTTCTCATATGTTGCATGGAGCTACTCTTTAGCTCTATACACCTTTTTAGTTTGAGACATTTGGCCAGTGAGGCTTCCTTAACCTTACTCGATCTAGTGTCGAGAGCTGGCTCCTGCAAAAAAAAATTTCCATTTCACCACCAATGTCGAGATCCAACGCCGCAACCGGTTTATCATATATGAACAAGCGGTCTACCGTTGAAATTGAGGTTATTTGTTATGATGATTATGTCACTTCCTTCTTCACAGATTTGAACCGCAAAAAGGTTGGTTGTGTTAAATTAAAAATGAATTTGAAACACTTTATTATCTTCTTCACGCAGATTGGAGCCAACCCATTATTGGGAATGGTGAAGTTAAGTATTGCAAAAAATCTTTGCGAGGTTGATCTGTTTAGTGTGTTTATGTACGAGGCGTATTCAGATGAAACCGGACCAAACTGCAACAAGTAAACATACATACGATGCGCATGATGAAGTCACCTTCTGGTGTAAACAGCACATACCAACTGTCAAGTGTGCATAATTTCATTATCCTCCGACTCATTAATTTCCTCAGCAGACCGTTGAAAACATGGCAGGTGTGATACGGAATCAATCCAGAGTTGATCACGAGCGGTGATTCAGTTTCTAACAATGTTTCTAACATGTCGACCAGTTGACATTCATGGCAGAATGCAGGCAGTGTATGGTGACAAAAGTAAAGAACTGGAGAACAATGTTTAAAGAAGGACGTGAGTTAACGAAAGATCTTCCGAGACCAGGTCAAGCGCATATTGGTCCATTGACTCACGTCCTTCTTTAAACATCGTTCTCCGGTTCACTTCTATTGTCTTCTATACACTTTTGTGAAGGGATTTGCAAGTAGCAGGATGTAGTCAGGAGAATAGAATGCGTTGTGTCACTAGTTTACAACTTGACTGTGATATTTGCGCCTTTTGGTCCGACACATCCGTCTTCGGCAGCAGGCATTTTTTTTAGTACCGAATTATAGCCTTCCCTCTTTGATCCCTTCTTTAGCCAGCCTGCTCTGTTGCAGCATATTATCCAGGATCATCATGTGGAGGTGTAGAAGTGTCTTGGCAGCTCTGGTTCGCTGGCCCTGACGCTAACAGTCAACTATGGGTCGCTGACCACTGCAGCTCATGCGCTGCTCAGCATCTTGATCCCGTAATGTGAGTATATAAGCTCTCATTAATCATGAATTTGAAATCAATAAATTCCCGAGAGAAAGAACTAGACTCGAACCTAGCCAAGAGGAAGTCATCATAACAAATAACCAGGCCGGTCTCTCTGGCAAACTACTACACTACAGGGTAGAAGTTTGTTTATTTGCAAAGTCACTCATACTAAGTTCTTCACGTTTCTTTGAAAGTGGGTTACAGTGGCTCTTCTTGCATTCCAAGGCATACTTGAGAAGGTGGGCATAGGTACTCTTGACTTTAGTACAATGTGAAGGTGGACATAGGTACTCTTGACTGTAATACAATGTGAAGGTGGACATAGGTACTCTTGACTGTAGTGCAATCCAAAGCTCTTCAGTAAGCTCACCACCTCGTTGACCAGACCGCTGTGGCACAATGTTTCCAGGAGTGCAATGAGGACAAAAGCTGTGGTCTTGACCAGTGTGTTTACACTGATGTTGCATTTTTCTCATCTCAGAGTAGAAGAATAGCAACTAAGTTAACCTTTGCCAGGCTGCAGTCATATGACAGCCACTCACTCAGCCTTCACCTTTTATTCATGAATAATTAAGCATGGAGATCGTACAAATAGTCATTATTTTACTGCTGAATACAACACGTACATCTACACAGGTTTTTGCCGGTTAAAAAATTATATGTTCGATTATAAATGGATTTTGAACGATTTATCCTCTTATTACGTAGATTGGGGCCAGCTGGTTTTTTGGGAAAGGGGAAGTAGGTTGTTGTAAAAGATTTTGTGAGGTAGATCTGTTTATTTTGTTTATTTGGATGTAGTAAATACATTTGAATTGGATACTAACAGTGTTGATATTATAAACAGTATCAATACATTGTGGTTCCCATGGATTTATATCGGAATGACGACCTAGCGTTCGAGCCCAAATTTTTTTGTATATTTATAAATTTTCACTTTATCTTCTTGTATCTCAGAAACTAACAAACACGCAACAAAAGTAATAACACCAACAAGTTCTGTATTCAATTGTGTTTCTACATACAACAAAATCATATTTAATGACAAACAAATAGAAAGGTTACAGGTTCTCAAAGTGAACAACCATCGTAAAATATGAAATTTTTTAACAAATAATGCGGTGTGGTAAAAGTTAATATGTAAAACACTCACCATTACATCTGTACTTGAGATATCCACCAGACTTGAGAGGCTGACCTTCAATGACGCGACCAATAGGAAGCAAAGCTAGAAAGACTTGGAAAGAAAACCAACCAAGGAAGATCAGAGCTGCTTCTATCTCGAACCACCCTGCAACCACTTTCCTAGTCAGGCTTGGGATTTCTAGGACTGAACACCTGCCCTGTTGGACACACACAAAAAAAAGTTTATATATCATGTCCTTGTTAATAGTTCGCCGGTCCCTCGATGCGCAGGCGCAACTTCTTAAAGGGACAAGTGGCGTTTAGCCACACGAGATTGAGCAATAACAGGTCTGTGATGCCCTTAGATGTCCTGGGGCTCACGTCTCAGCCCGGCCCGTTCGAGCCGCAGAAATGCACCTGGCCAAATGCACTCCTGCCTCGCTCTTTACCTCTGTCTGCTATCAGCCATCCAAATGGATGCAGAAGAGATGCAGTCCCGCGGACATTGCACCTCTGCCCTATTGTGACAACGTCCCAGGTGGCGGGGAATGCTAGGCGTGCCATCACTGCAGATGAGCCGAGAAAATAAAGGGAGCAAAGAGATACCTCACTCACATGCATATGCTACATTTCTGGCAGGACGTGACGATCCTGAGACACAGTCACACTGGACTGCCTCTCTTCCGGGATAGTACAAACTAGTACATAGTCCATCATATTATATCATTGCCAAACCCTATAGACACGAGTGGGGAACTCGTTAGTCCTGCAAGACAACTTCCATAAGAGAGACAACTCTGACCAAAAACAACTGCTGCCTTGCAGATAGTCTGGGGACAGCCAAAGGCTAAGGAGGGCATCCCTATAGAAACGCCTGTTGAAATCGGATGCACTGAGCCACAGGCGTAACAAAATAAAACAGTGCAACGTAAATATCGCTGTAAACAGCGTACGATGAAGAAGATGTCTTTTCTAATTTCAGGAAGAGCATAGGGCTGCATTTCTGTGTTAGGGTAGAAGATGCAGTACATAACTGGCTGCTTGCAATAGAGTTAGCGAACCAGAGCTGACTAAAATCGTATTCCACCTTCAAGTGGCGGTCCTGGAAACATGCTGCACTAGTATAGTCTGACGAGATTAACCTTACGGCTAGAGCGTCGCCCTAAAATGGCAGACACAGAGATAATCACAGAGAGCAGGTCGGCAATATGCAACTTAATAGCCACAGCCGTTCTAATCAAATTTTAAAACGTGCGACTGCGTATAAATAGTCTGAAAAATACTGCTCTTTAAATTGTAGAGAGTTCATACCAACAATGGCGATTTTGAAATTAGATTTAGGCGTTTTTTGAAGCTTCTTATGTTTTTCGCTTGGATTTGAAGATTCACCCATTGTTGAGAATGGGGGAGTTAAGTTTCTGCAACGGATTTTTCTGAGGTAGATCTATTTAAAATGTTTAGTCGAAAGTGACAGATACGGCCAATATGGTAAACCATTGGTAATCCAACCCAATGGTTGTTTTTTTTTAACTGAGGGACTCCGAAAATCGGTCAGTTTATGTTTGTGCCATTTTTCAAAATTGTAACTTTCATCTTCTTGTATCCCAAAAACTAGCACACACACAACAAAAACACAAGCAAATTCTTTATTCATTTATTTCTCTACTCACAAACAAAGCATATCAATAGTTAGTAAGTTAGTTAGTTTTCTTTCCACTTGTGCCGTTCAGCGTCGTGGGGAGCTTAAGTCTATCCTACGCCAAGTGCGTTGCGTCTGTCAAATGTGAGCCCTTGTCGCTGCACAATCACTCTAATGTCATCTATTCACCTACCTCGCGGCCATCCCTTGCCCTGTAGCCAGATCTACCAGCATTGTAAGCCATCAGTGGAAGATGATGAGGGTGCATTCTGATGAGATGACCAAACCAACTTATTTTTTGCCTGGAAATGTATTCGACACAAGACGTAGTGCCGACCATACTTCGAATGTCGTCGTTCCGCATTCTGTCTCTTCTGGTAACACCGATGACTTTCCTCAACCACTTCATTTCACAAGTCGAAATTCTGCTCTCTCGCGTCCTTGACAGAGGCCGTGTTTGGCACTGGTATCACAGAATCGGCATAAATATACTGTTTATCGACTGTTCCTTTGTTGCCAAACTAATGCTTGGGTATCTAAGCAGTGGGGACAGCTGATAAGTCACCGCAAATGCTTTCTGACACGTAGTCTCAATTTCTCTGTCGATCCTAACGTCTGCCGAAAAAATATTGCTCAATATACCATCAAATAAAAAGGTTAGTCTCTCAAAGTCTACAAGTGTCACTATAACCATTGTTAATTAAAAGTGTGACATGCTGAAAAATAATCAAGCGGCAGTGGAAATTGTGTCAATTTTGTATGTAGAGTCCTAAAGGTTAAGTGATGTGGAGCCAATGTATAGGCTCGTGAAAAAACCCTGGAGAATTTCCTTTATCCCGCTGACATTTAGTGTATAAAACATTCACGTTTTCAAAAGTTTTTCACAACTTGGAATTGTTTATTCTGGAAGTGTCACCACTGATATCTGTAGTTTAAGAAAGATTTGGTGTGCACCATGCCCCCCATGCATTCTTTGCTAAAACAGGTCAAAATGTGATTTTTTTTTAATATTCTAATGGAATTTCACAGACCTTCAGTAAAATGTGAATACTGCAAAAATTATTACACCTAATAAGGTAAAACTTTAGGAACATCTTTGGACATGGATTAACTTTGATAGACAGCCATCTTGTCTCTGTATAATTCAAATCATAGCTGAATTACTGAGCTGTGAGGAGATGGCGTGGGCTAGTGGTTAAGTGAAGTGGCTCACAATCCAAAGGTGCTGGGTTCGATCCCCATCACAGCACCAGCCGTTACCTCGGGGAAGCAAACCCTTAGAAAATGCAGATAGAAGCAGATCCTTACATAAAATGCATGTCGAAGTCGGATGCATTGGGCCGACAGGCGCAAAATAAAAACCGTAGTGCAGCGCACACCACCTTGGAGAATAGAGAAATAAGACAAACGCAAATTTAAAAAAATAAAAACCTTAATTGTGAGTAAATAAAAATCTAATTTTTTATGGTTGATAAACTATTTCACTGTAACCTCTTTTACACTAATGTAGTTGTTTTTTTTAAATTCCATTCTGCTTATCATTCAACTGTGAATATTTTAGTATATAATGTGACATGTTAAGTCGCCAATTTCATGTACAATGCTCTTTAGTCTTTTTAAAACATGCTTAGGGGCCGATGACGCAGTGAGTACGATAATAGTAGTCCGCGACTCATAGCTAAGTGGTTGCATCAGTGAAGCAAGATCCTATTCTGCCTCCAAGTGGCAGCCCTGGAAACAGGCTGCAGCCATGCAAGCTGGCTGAGAGAATAGGAATTGAAGAGAAAAACAATGTCGTTCCAAAATATGTGCAGTGCTGAAACCAGATAAGTGAGGCTAAAATATACAGATATTGTACTATCACTGTCAACTACAACACAATGTAAGATAATGGCCTTTCAAGACAAACTAAAAATAAATCATTAGGTTAGACTTGGTTAGGTTAGAACAAGGAGAGTAACAGATTCACTACTACGTCGAATCCCGTAAGTTTCAAGTGACCCCTGGACTCACGTGAGGTAAGACCAGAGTGCCTGCATCCCGAGTTACCTCCAGTCGTCTTGACCAATAGTCTTGCCACTGATCCAAGGTAACTCGGGATAAGAGTGTGATTGATGACTAGCGCATTTTCTTCCGCACTATAATTCATTATACGACTCACATCACATTAAGACACAACCGTCTGATGTTGTGGCCTTCATCGCTTCGCGATGGGCAATAACTAACTACATCCATACGCGTTTGAAGAATGAGGCAAAGACTATATTGTCAACTTTCCACAGTCATGATGGTTGCACATAACTCATACATTTAAAATAAAACTTTTAATTAACTTAATCTTGTTAGTCAACTAGCATATAAAATTAGAGTAATTTATTACCTTTGAACACGTCAAGTTGACAAAGTACAATGTAGATGGAAGCAGGAACAAAAGGAAAAATGTCCCAATAGGTCCCATGAATTCATAGTGTGGTTCTTTGCTTTTTGTCTTTGACTCCTCTTTGGGAGGCAGAGCTTTGATATTTGACAGGACTTCAGAGTTCACTGGCTGTCTTCTAAGAGATATATCTTTCTGTTAAATAGATAAACATTGTTGCATCAACTGAACATCTGAATTTCTTTACCAACTACGAATTTGAGTCAACAACCAGGCCTACTTCTTCTTCTGCGTTCGTGCTCAATCTCCCGATACCAAGTCCTGTACAGGTCTTCGCAATTAGCAGGCTGTAGTCCGGAGAATGGAATGCGTTGTGTTGCTAGTTTACAGCTTGGCTGCGATATTTTGCACCTTTCGGTCTGACAAATCCGTCTTCGGCAGCAACCAGGCCTACTAAATCCTCTACAAAGTGGACAACTATCCCACATGAAAAATATAGTTGTCATTTAAATTACGTGTAAAACAATGAATTAGTACGGTCTTCTTCTTCTTCCTACGCTGTTAGTCATCGATTTGAACTTGTTCAAAGAAAACAGAGGTCATTCTGAAGCTGTTGACACTGCCCTAGAGTTTGTCTAGTGTTGGCACTGGTGATAGCCACATGTGGTTTTTCCAGTCCTCGCATGTCATGTCATGTCATTTTCCCTGTACCACAGGTGCATTCGTCAGTAGCACATATCTTCAGTTTATTGAGTAGATGGTACCTCAGTCTGTTGTGGTCTGTGCAGAGTATTGTGTAGTCAGTATGCTTCATTTCCCATTTGTCCATGTATCAGGCCCTAATAAACCTTTTGGACTCTTCGTAAGCCACATTTGAATATTGAAAATTGGTGGTTTGACACTGCACTAAGAATGAGAAATAAAACCTGCGTTACGACCAAAAGGCCTTTATCATGGACAACAAACAACAAAAATATATGAGCTAGCAACTCAGAGTAGTAGAAGAATAATTATTTTTTTTAAATGAACATGTATATATAGGTTATATATATATATACATCTATCTATATGTCTGGTCATTTAACAATAATTTCAACAATACATACATACTTCTTAGAAATTTAAGCCATGTTGTTATCCCATAGCTGCTGAACAAACCTGCCCTTGGCAGCCCAATGACATTGTAATATATATATATATATATATATACATACAGGTATTCTTCAGCTGTGTCACTGCTCCGTACAGTGTGTTGGTAATTGTCGGCAGTGCTTGTGAGAATCTTTTCCTCATGTCCGTAAGTGCCTTGCACTCAATGAGTAGATGTTGAATTATTTCATCAGGATGAGAATAATGTCTGCATAAGGGCAGGTGCTGTGGATTGATGTGGTTCAAGTGGCTATTGACTCTGGTATGTCCTGTTCAGAACTGAAAGATGTGACTGATTTCTTCCATGTAGTTTATTTATGTCATCGTTACTTTTTGGCAGTGACATTTCGCTAAATACACTGCGATCTGTTGTTCCCGTTGCCCACCTGTTCATCCAGATTTCCAAAGTATTATTCTTAATAATTCAATTTATTGTGTGGTTACTGCAAGGTCTATCCAATTTTTATTTCGAGCCACCTGTTTTTGCCAATCTGTCAGCCATCTCGTTCCCTAGTAGCCCATTATGTCCAGGGATCCATTGCAATGTGACATTTATCCCATGGGTAGTGATGACGTTGATCATGATGTCCCCACCAAAAATATCTCTTCTTTGTATGGGGTGTTCTTCAGCGCCTCCAGAACCGACTTGGAGTCACTCAAAATTACAAAATCCATCGGCAACAATTCACCCAATTCAAAATTTAGGTCATTAACAGTGTATTTCTAGAAATGCCAGTTAGAGCAATTTCATTTTATTTTCATTTACAAAACTAGCTGTAAAACAATGGTCAGAAATGAATAGGTTTGATCAACACAACACAGGATGGAAGGGGAGGGGTATTCCTGTCAGTGGCAACTGGAAAATTCTCAAGCAATTTCAGAGCGGAGGCAGAGGCACTGAAGGCTGCAGTAGAAGCAATCCTGACAGACGAAAGCAATGAAAGCCAGATAGTCCTGTTTACAGATGCCCTGGCCGTGGTTACAGCACTAAAAAGCCAGAAAAATACTGAACTTAATGATTTAAGAGCAGTACTGTCAACTATGCCAGCAGTCCGCACCAAAAAGAGTAGTGGTACAGTGGGTTCCATCCCACTGTAACATCCAAGGCAACGAGGAGGCAGACAGTGCAAGACTACCACACAACCAGATTCTAGTGTGACCTACGAAGAGTCCAAAAGGTTTATTAGGGCCAGATACATGGTCAAATGGGAAACAGAACATACTGGCTACACAAAAAAGGATGCCTACTACCAGCTGAACAGAAGAGAGCAGGTTGTGGTCTTCAGACTCCGCACAGGCCACAACAGACTGAGGTACCATCTATTCAATAAACTGAAGATAAGTGGCACTGACGAATGCACCTGTGGCACAGGGAAAATGACCGCTGAACATCTGCTGCAAAATTGCCCGACATACAAGGACCAGAGAAAGCACATGTGGCAATCACCAGTGGCAACACTAGACAAGCTCTATGGCAGTGTTGACAGCTGCTTTCTTCGAACAAATTAAAGTTGACGTCTGACAGCGTTCGAAGAAGAAGAATAGGTTTGATCAAGTAACTATATTTATAAATTTAAATTTACAGAACACACCTTTTAAAATGTATGTGATTTCATTAGATTTCTTGATAAAGCATCTTCTTCATTCATTCTCGATCTCCCTCTACCAAGACCTGAAAAGAGCATTGCAAGTGGCAGGATGTAGTACTGAGAACGGAATGCGCTGTGTCGTAGTTTACATGTTAACCTTTAGCACGCTTTGTCCGATCCCTTCTAACCAACTCGGCCTACAAAAACGGTGTACGGGAAAAAAAATTTTTTTTTTGAACGGAGTCACTCCCGACAGCCATTTTTTACTGCTGAATACGCCCTCCATATATACACGATATTTTGCCGGTTAAAGTATCGTATGTTCGATTACAAATGGCTTTTGAACAGTTTTAATTTTGTACACGCCGTTTGGAGCAAGTAGACTTTTTGCGAAAGGGGAAGTAGGTTGTTGGGAAAGATCTTTATCGAGTAGATCTGTTTATTTTGTTTGTTTAAATGAAAGAACTACGTTTGAATTGGAAACTAATAGTTGTGTCGATATTGTAAACACAGTATCGATACGTTGTTGTGGTTTCTATGGTTTTCTATCGAGCGACTAGGCCTAGTGGTCGAGTCCAAATTTTTTCCGAGATTTTCAAAAATTTTCAACTTTATCTTTTTGAATCTCAAAAACTAACAAACACACAACAAAAACAACAACACCAACATGTTCGTTATGCTATTGCGTGTCTACACGCCAGAAAATCCTTTTTATTGACAAACAAACATAAAAATTAAAAATTTTCTAAGACTACCAAAGCGAGAAATTAAGAAAATTAATTAGGTCAAATTTTTAAAAAAAACTGCTAGCGTGCTAAAGGTTAATTGCGATATTTGCACCTTCGGTCAGACACATCCAACTTCCCTCTTCGATCCCCTCTCCTTGGCCAGTCTGCTGTGTTGCAGCTCTGGTTCGCTGACTGCTGCAGTTCATTCACTGCTCAGCATCTTCCGTCAATCAACCAAAGCCTGTTTGCCTTGCCCAATTGATTGCAAGTATATACAAAGATCTCTACACCCACTGGGTAAAGAGGATTGACTTTAAGTCAAGTCACAAGTCTACCGCAAGAAATCACAACGTTGCCTCAAGAAACTACAAGCGCTCTAACCACTTAGCCAGCACGTCTGACATAAATCAAGGCGAATTACCTCAGCTATAAGTGATGCCATTCTTGCTGAAAATCTGACTGGAGTGACAGATGCTACCTCTTGCGATGATGATGATGAGGACGATGAGAATACTGCTGAGGTAACAACAGTGCTCTTGGTCAATGTGACATCTTTCCTGCTAGCCCTCGATGGAGATTTTGATTTTGCACGGGATGGAGTCTTTTTAGCAATGACCTATTAAAATAAAACACAATTTTAACTAAAAATAAGAAACCTGGAATATTTTTTCTTAGATGGACACAGGAATTTTGGAGAAATAATTAGGGCCACTAAATCTTACTGTATGTCACCCATAAGATGACTAAAGATGGTTGTTTACGGGATTGGCAAATATAAAAGGTGATTAAGGTGGGTTATGATGGAACTTGTAGCTTTAAAGATAACTGAGGCTTGTGAATGGGACTGGCAGCATTAAAGATGACTAAGGAGAGTTGTTTATGAAACTGGCAAATATAAAAGGTGGGTTGTGAGTTGGACTTGTAGCACTTAAGGTGACTGACGGTTGTGAAAGGGACTGGTAATGTATAGGGTGACTAATAAGGGAGTGTGAATAAGACATTAAATATAAATTAACTAATGAGCATGTGTGAATAAGACATTTTATATAAAGTGACTAATGAGAGAGGTGTGAATAAGACATTAAATATAAATTAACTAATGAGCGGGTGTGAATAAGACATTTTATATAAAGTGACTAATGAGAGAGGTGTGAATAAGACATTAAATATAAAGTGACTAATGAGAGAGGAGTGAATAAAGCATTATATATAAAGTGATTAACGAGAGGTGTGAATAAGACATTAAATATAAAGTGACTAATGAGGGAGGTGTGAATTAGACAAATATAAAGTGACTAATGATGGGGTGTGAATAAGACTCATTATTTATAAAGTGACTAAGGACAGGGTGTGAAAAAAATTATTTTACCCGGCATTATCATACAAAACACAAGTGCACCATACAAATAATGTGAAAATGGGGCTGATTTGATAGTACACAATCGTCACTCCCTTTACTACCAACATTAGCGACGAAAGTGTAGATCGTCTTTGATATGGCTGAGTTTTGAAAGGATATATTCTTCTTTTTCAATCAATGTGGACTCTGCCCATTATTGGAGAAGGTGAAGTAAGTTGTTGCAGAAGATCTTTGCGAAGTAGTTCAGTTTAGTTCGTTCATACAGTGGTGGTTTGGTGGACGATGCACTGTAAAGGATATTTTAGGTGATTTGGAGGGCAACAGGTTAAGAGAGGACGTAATCGTCTGTGAATCATGAACACTAACCTTGACTTCTTTCACTTCAACTTCAGAAACAGCTGGCTTTGGCTTCCTGCCAGCACTGTGACTGCGGCTACGAGACCTGGTCTTGGTGCGGGAGGCAGACTTGCTACGGCCTCGAGATTTTGACGGTGCAGGAGATTTGGATGACTATGGAGAAATTTTACAAGTACAAGTTGGTTCAAAGATGTACTGACAGTCTACAAGCTTTAATCATCTTCACATTTTACACACCAGTACTGAGAAATACGTTTAGGCTGTTCAATGGTTCTACATGTAAGGAGCCTCCCATCCAGACTGCTGACCTTCACTATCAATGTCTCTACATCTGCCGGACGGATGTGTCAGACTGAAAAGTGCAAATATTGCAGCCAAGCTGTAAACTAGCGACACATCGCATTCCGTTCTCCGGACTTCATCCTTCTACTTACAAAGCCCTATTCAGGGCTTGGTAGCGGAAGATTGAGAATAAATGAAGAAATGTCTGTATTACATACTACATATTACATTGTGCATATCAGATTGTCAGAGGCAATGCATACAGATCTGTGGCACAGAATACGACAATAAATATAGATGGAGAGAGGAGAAAAGTGGAGATGGAATGCGGGACACATCCGCAGGAAGCCTGACAATACAAATAAACGTGCTGGAGTAAAATCACAAGGTAAGATTGAGTGGGGAGGCTAAAGAGCACCTGATGAACAATGTTAGAAGAGGAGGCCAGTGCAGATAAGAATCTCATGGGTGGAAATCAAGAAAATGGCCTAAGAAAATAGGAACAGGCAGGAATCATAACTTGCAGCCATATGCTCCTGGGTGAAACAAGGTGAATTAGATCAAGTCAAGTCAGTATTAAAAACACATACGAAAATCTCACCGTAACAAACAATCGTATACAGCAGGCCCTAACATCGCGGGAGGAGTGGGTAAAATCATGGCTGGTCAAAATAAATGAAGAAAAAACCACATGTAGGATATTCTCCCTTTCAAACAAACCACAAAACACAAAAATAAGTCTTAATGGCAAATATCTGCGGCTAAACGACAACCCAAACTACTTGGGCGTCACATTTGATCGGCGCATGACATGGAAAAGTCAGATCGAGAGAAACCGAATGAGAGCAAGACAAAGAATGACAATCATGAGGAAACTAGCTGGCACAAGTTGGGGAGCAGACGAAAAAATACTGAAGAAACTGTACACTGGAAGAGTGAGACCAGTTCTCGAGTATGGCATGGGCAACAGCAGCAAAGGCGAACTTTGATAATATTAACAAACTTCAAAACCAAGCCATGAGAGTTATAACAGGAGGCATGAAGTCAACGCCAATTGTAGAACTTGAAAAGATTACAAATCTGCAATCCATGACCGATAGAAGAGACAGCAGAGCCCAGCAGCAAGCAGAGAAACTCAGAAGACTGACAGACCATCCAATGCATCAGAGACTAAATAGATTTGGAAAAGGGAAACTAAAGCAGAGAAACTTTGCAGAAATAGCCAAAGAAAAGATCAGCGAAGACCCTATGAACACCATGACAACGCCAAAGCCCATCCCTACTGTACGCAAACCCACCTAGAAGCAGCATATCATTCCAGAGGTGGTAGAAAATATACCAGGTATTGGAAACAAGAACAGCCAGACTGAAAAAGAAAGAAGAGACATAACCCTGAAGTACATAACAAAAAACTACCCAAGCATGGACTGGATCCATGCATACACCGACGGTTCTGTAACAAACACAACACAGAATGGAGGGGGAGGGTTATTCCTGAGACTAACAAATGGCAGAAAAATAAGTCAGTGGCAACTGGAAAATTCTCAAGCAATTTCAGAGCGGAGGCAAAGGCACTGAAGGCTGCAGTAGAAGCAATGCTGACAGGCAAAAGCAATGAAAGCCAGATAGTCCTGTTTACAGATGCCCTGTCCATGGTTACAGCACCAAAAAGCCAGAAAAATACTGAACTTAATGATTTAAGAGCAGTACTCTGTCAACTATGCCAGCAGTCCGCACCAAAAAGAGTAGTGGTACAGTGGGTTCCATCCCACTGCAACATTCAAGGCAACGAGGAGTCAGACAGACTGGCAAAAGAAGGTGCAAGATTACCACAACCAGATTCTAGTGTGACCTACGAAGAGTCCAAACGGTTTATTAGGGCCAGATACATGACCAAATGGGAAACAGAGCATACTGGCTACACACAAAATGATGCCTATTACCAGTTGAGCAGAAGAGAGCAGGTCGTGGTCTTCAGACTCCGCACAGGCCACAACAGACTGAGGTACCATCTATTTAATAAACTGAAGATAGGTGGCACTGACAAATGCACCTGTGGTACTGGGAAAATGACCGCTGAACATATGCTGCAAAATTGAGCGACATACGAGGACCAGAGAAAGCACATGTGGCCATCACCAGTGCCAACAATAGACAAGCTCTAGGGATCAAGATGTTGAGCAGCGCATGAGCTGCAGTGGTCAGCGACTCATAGCTGACTGCTAGCGTTAGGGCCAGCGAACCAGAGCTGCCAAGAACCTTCTACACCTCCACGCGGTGATCCTGGATAACAGGCTGCAGCAGGGCAGACTGGATAAGGAGAAGGGATTGAAGAGAAAATGCTAACCCAGTACGCAAAAAATGCTTCCTGAAGTCGGATGTGTTGGTCCAAAAGATGCAAATATCGCAGTCAATCTGTAAACTACGACACAACGCATTCTGCTCTCTGCACTACATTCTGCTACTTAAGCCCTTTCAGGGTTTGGTAGCGGGAGATTGAGAACGAACGAAGCCAAGCCAAGACAAGCTCTATGGCAGTGTTGACAGCCTAAGGATGACAGCTGCTTTCTTCGAACAAATACAAGTTGACGTCTGACAGCATACAATGAAGAAGAAGAAATACACATACCTGTTAATGTTTGAATACACATACCTGTTAATGTTGTACAATATTTAAATAAGTGGGGGTTCGTTGGATATCTAATAACAGAAAGAGTGAATGCATGGATAGAAATATGGTTCCAATTGAGAACTTTATACTTAACAAGGCTAACTAAAAAATGAAATAAAGAAATATTACAATTTCAATACCACAAAGACCTACATAGTTAGAAAATCTGACAAAAATCTTGTGCCATTGATAAAAGATGGAAGGCAAGAGAAAGTGGAACTCAGTGGTCTCAAATCACGGTGAAGACCAAGATTTTTTTTTACATAGATCTTCTGGTAAAAATTCCCCTGATCTCTGAGGTAGTGACATCAGACTCCAGTGTTCAGTGGCGAGCACATTAAAAATTCTTCGGCAGCTGGAAATCGAAAAGAGTAGGCTTAACAGCCGCTGCCTGGACAAAATTCAAGTTAAAAATCTACCCAAGTTATTTGTACTTTTCCCCAGGTAGTTTGTTAAGAGCAGCTATAGATGGTGCCTATCTGGCTGCAAGTCTACTTAGTGTTTGAAGTCTATTAAGATGGACTGGCACATCAGTTTAACCACCATCCAAGAAACTGGTTGTGCACAAACTCTGTAGATTCTTCTGAACCAGTATTAAGATGTTAAATTAAGAAACATATAAAGAACAGACATATATTTAAGCATCACACATATATTTAAGAATCCCACATTTTTGGTGATCCTAGGATTAGAAGTTTCAACATATCTTGAAAAACAGCACTAGTATCTGAAGTACTAAAGTGTTGTAAAGAGTCAGTTATGGTGGGAAGTGGTTGTCAACATTAGTAGCCATCAAACATACTGATTAAATAATCACTAGTTTTTAGGTACCTAGCAACACAACAAGTCAATATATAAATTCGTATATTGTTATCACTAGTTATCTAAGGGAACACATATTGTACCCTGACCAAATTATGTTTATTGGAGTGTACCTTAAATTATTGGAGTGTACCCTAAATTATAACTGCAAGTTCAGAAACACACTAGTTTGGTGGAGATCACACCATAAAGTTTATACCTGTCATATTACAGAACGTAAGATCACTGGTTGTAGGTTAAGGGTAAATCTGTTAAAGTACCTTCACCTTGTTAGGTCAACTGAGTTTATCTATAGTCTGTTTCTCTAAAAGTGTGAGAATCGTGCCATAAAATATTGGTTGCAACCAGCTATTTATTACACGTGATATGCTGTTTATTAATTTTCGAAATCACCGCATTATGGATAGACATGTAGGAGCAGTCGTTTTATGCGAATATCCATACTGATGATTCTTTTAGTTTACTGGTTGCACACACTTCTGATCCGTCATCATAGGTGTATTTTTTGCTCAACTCATCCACTTTAATAAAATTGTAGTACAGTACATGGATTGCTGGTTGAGTAGCACGTCTTTTGCAGAACGTCACTGTTACAAGTTTCTTGGCAGGTGTGCAGTACAGTAAGTTGCCATTACTGTCCGAATGTGGGGAACTGATCATACCAAGAAAAAAATCCAGTGTTTGCCAAATTTTACATTTTTAAGGATTCGTGTGAGATATGGGACTGTGAAACTGGGTGTTTCACCCATACGCCACTCTGCCTCCGTGATGAAGCTACAATAGTTTTTTAAAAAGTGTCACCATAGAAACGGTCCCTTATCCAATGTGCCCACTATGGATGCCTTTGAGGTCAGAATCAGCTGTTTCATTGCAGTAATCCCCAAGCTAACCAGGACAGTAGATCAACACAAACCCCCGAAAGTTTGAGTTTTCAAGCAACCCCTGGTCTCAAGGACCAGAGTGCCTGCATCCTGAATTATCTCCACCCGTCTTGACTTATGTCTTGCCGCTGGTCCAAGGTAGTTCGGGACCAGAGAGTGAGTTTGATGGCCAACGCAGCTTCTACCTCGTTACAATTCAAATTCAGACCAAAACCTTCTGATGATGTTGCCATCATTGCATGCGATGGACAACTAACTTTAGTTAGCCGTTCTGTGCCTTCCAAATCAAGGATTGATAATCTGACATGACTGGCCTTATTAAAGACTTGAAATAGTCAATTCAGAGCAGAGTTACTATCTCAATATTCATTTTCATACTGCGGGTTATTGATAACTTCTTCGTTCATCCGTAGATCAAGGTCCCTATTTCTCATACAAAGGACACCATTGTTTGTAAGGCTTTTTTATCTCCATACAGCTTTTGTCTCATTTCTGTCTCGTGAGGCCAGTATTGTTTTCTCTCTTCCTGCGTGAGCATGCAGCTTTGTAGGATGTGTTCCACAGTTGTGGTATGCTCCCAACATGGACACTTGTCATCTGCCCCAATCCTCATTTTATTGTAAAGAAAGTGTGTTGATATGAAACTCAACCCGATTTCTCACTGCAAGTATTGATCCGTCAGTATTCTCTCTACGCTGATGACCTGGCCATGTGGACTACTGAAAAACACATCACTACAGCCAGCACACGAATGCAAGGCTCTGTGGCAGCCCTCGAAAGATGGTCCAAGACCTGACTACTGAAAATAAATGAACAAAAAAACAACACATACTATCTTCTGCCTATCAAACACACGGCAGCTAGTAAAACTCCAATTAAATGGAAAAGAGATTCGGCTGGATGAGGCTCCAACCTTCTTAGGAGTTTCCATAGACCGACGCCTCACATGGAATGTGCAAATTTTGAAAGACCCAGCTGAGGACGAGGCTACGCATGTCCATCATGAAGAAACTTGCTGGTACTGCTTGGGGTGCCGACGGAAACTTGCTGGTACTACTTGAGGGTGCTGACAGAAACACACTATAAAATTATATACAGGCAGAGTGAGACCAGTTTTGGAATACAACATTGCAGCTTGGTCCACGGCAACCAAATCAAACTTTGACAAAATAGGGTGCACCCAGAACCAAGCAGCCCACATAACAGGAGCCCTAAAGTCCACCAAAATAAAGGACCTGGAAGCTATGACTGGGCTACAGCCAGTGGAAGACCCCCAAGATAGCAGAATCCTACAGTAATCGGAAAAATTCAAAAGAATCATGGACCACCCGATGCATCACAGACTTAATGGGATGGGACGCGGCAGGCTAAAAATGAAAAGTTTTAGTCCAGGCAAAAGAAAAGATTAAAAACAATGCTGCACTCTTAAACGAAAAAATAAAACCAATACCATCATGTTCCATCCACTGCCTCTGGAAAGGAAGACCGTTTCCTGATATTATTTGCAATATCCATAACATTGCAGACTACAGAGGAACAGAAAAAAACAGTTGCAAATTACATCATCCAAAAATGTCCACCAACAGCCTGGACGCACGCCTATACGGATGGCTCAGCTAAAGATGCCATTGGAAACAGGGGAGAAGGCATCACTATAAAACTAAAAAGCAAAGAATACTCAGCAGCATTTGCCACTGAGAGACGCTGCAGCAACTTCAGTGCCGAAGCCAGTGCCCTGAGACAAGCAGATGAAATCCTTATAGACCATAAGGAGCAGGCAGAAAAGGAAGTGGTCATTTTCACAGATGCCCTCGCAGTATTAATGGCGCTCAAGAACCAGCACAAAAATGAACTCGGTGCTCTGGCAGACTCGCTCGAACGCCTGTCCCAGTGCTTCAAAAAAAGCACACTCCAGTGGATACCAGCCCACCAGAGCCAGGAATGCTGCAGCAGAATGATACATACAATGAGACAAAAGCATTCTTCAGGGCAACGTACAGTGCAAAATGGAAAATAGCCACTCTGGCCACATAGAAAATTATGCCTACCATCAGCTTTCCAGGCGAAAAGTCTCCAGCTACGCACAGGTCACAACAGACTGTACAACAAATTCAAGATTGGCACTACAGACCTTTGTGCCTGCGGCACAGCCCCCATGAAGGCAGAACATATTTTGCAGTCCTGTCCACTGTATACCGACAAAAGAAGTAGCATTTGGCTACAGCCAGTGTCCTTCCATGAGAAGCTGTAATGAAGCATACAGAGCTTTGAGTCGACTGCTGCCTTCATTAGAGTCATTGAAGTTGAGGTCTGAAGATGAACGAGGAAGAAGATCCGTCAGTATATCTTCGTCTGTGACATAGTTTACAACAAGGCTGCGAAATCGACTCCTTTCGGTCCAACACGTCCGATTTTCAGCACAACGTTTTTGGGACCAGGTTTGCCTTTCCACTTCAATTTTGTCCACTTTTTGCATTTCCTGCCAAGAATGTCTTAGTCTGCCAAGAAGGTCTTAGTCGACCTGTACTTCTACAGGGACAGATGCCCCTGTAAAAGTCCTAACTCTGGCATGAGCTGTATGTAGCCGGGAGAAGTATTTCCTGCTTAGCTGGCTAGACTTGAGCAGCTTATTTTTTTTATCTTAAAGGCATTTACCGTATTTCTCTATTCTCCAAGGCGGTGTGTTGAGCTGTTTTTTTATTTTGCGCCCGTCTGCCCAGTGCATTCGACTTTAGCATGCATTTTATGTAATGGTCTGCTTCCTCCTGCATTTTCTAAGGGTGGATTCCCTGGGGAAATGGCTGGAGCTGTGATGGGGAGCAAATCTAGCACCTTCAGATTGTAAGCTGTCATTTAACCACTAGCCCAAGCTGTCCCCCTGAGCAGCTTAACCGATGTGTGAGCCCATCTTAATAGACCCAAACACTAGAGCAAAGTAGACCCATAACCTATTTGGCACCATCTATGCTGCTATTAACAAACCACTTAACCATGGCTGGTGTTATGTCATGTCCCAGTTTGTCACCTCTTATGACATGCTCTGTGTGGCAGTGGAGCTATTCTTGTCCTTATCATACACAATGCCCCTCGTGGACTACTCATGACAAAAAATTAAACTTGTCTTTATCCTGTTTATATGCAATTTAGATCAGCCAAATAAAGTAACAAAATAATGGGCTTACCTTTTTTGGACTCGGCATGGTGATGTCACGGTCTGTGTATCTGAAACATTCATTTATTGCAAATGGTCAATGTCGTTGGTAAAGACGTGAATTTTTTTTTTTGTTACTCAATACTGCTCTAATTACCTATTACAAAATGAACGCGGGGAAGAAATAACAACTGGTCAGGCAAAATATACTGATCCGACATGTTAGTCAGGGTCAGGCAAAATTAACCTTTACAGGGTGCACAAAAGAGTATACCTACTCATTGTGGGCATTCGAAACAACAAAATGATCTGAGTTCTCAATTTATACTAATGGGTTTCAAAATGAGATCGTGTTGCTTATTGTGGTCACATGATATGGTATTTTCCTCCCTGAGGGTGGCCAAGGAATCAAGGAAGGTTGTAATGCATCTAGCAACCTCCCTAGCGTAAAAACTATTGCCGTTAACCACATTAGGCAGATGGGGCTCGAAAGCCTAGGAAGGCAGCTCATCCAGTAGAAGAAAAACTGATTTCAAACCATCTGAAGCCTTGCGGATAAGATATTGGTGTATCTTGTTGGGTTTTGTCAGATGTGGCAGTGGAACCTGTTTGCTGATAACTCTGAAAGTTGGTCTGCATCTACCAAATCTGACAACTGATGTGTGAAGGAGCACACGTAAGAGGATTCAATGCCTTATCCTAGAGTGAAGGAAAGACAACCTCAGCTGAGTGTTGTGGCAGGGCAGACAAGGCGGTTCCTTGGTTGACAGCTGATCTACAAGTGAAGCGCCGACAGTTGAACAGATAGAGCATTGCACTGCTGATCCGGCAGCTTCTGCAGCTTGCCTTGTTCCAAAGGTATGCATATCAAGTATTCCTTAGAGTAAACAAGGCAGACCAAGAGAGGGACCATACTGCATGGGCAACACATGGTCTTTATATTTCTGCCCAGACTCTGTGCTAATAGCACAATTACTATAGTCTGACAAAACGAAAAGAGTCAATGATGATAAACCACACCATGGGATCAAGATGCTGAGCAGCGCATGAGCTGCAGCAGTCAGCGACCCATAGCTGACTGCTAGTGTCAGAGCCAGCGAACCAGAGCTGCCAAGACTCTTCTTCACCTCCACGCGGTGATCCTGGATAACAGGCTGCAGCAGGGCAGACTGGCTAAGGAGAAGGGATTGAAGAGAATGCTAACCCAGTACTCAAAAAATGCTTGCTGAAGTCGGATGTGTTGGACCGAAAGGTGCAAATATCGCAGTCAAGCTGTAAACCACGACACAACGCATTCCGTTCTCTGGACTACATTCTGCTACTTAAGCCCTTTCAAGGTTTGGTAGCAAGAGATTGAGAACGAACGAAGCCAAGCCAAGCCGACCACAATATTATAGACACAGGTTAAATCCAAATGTAGCGCTGGGACCAATGCCATATCAACCAGGATTGTTGTTTGCGAATGCCTACAATGAGGTTTACTTTTTTGTGCGCCCTGAAAAGGATGTTTAGTTGGGGCTTTCAGTGGCCTTTCTCACATCCCGAGCACGTTGATGAAGGTGGAGCAGGGTTCCCCTAGGTGGTTGTGTTATACTTGGCTACTACTGCATGTCGCTCACTACTACAGGGATGAACCAACTGGTCTATGTATGCATATTTAGATTGGCATCTTGTCAGTCTCAAGAGACAATGACCTTCAAGCTAGAGTGGGGTCTCAATTGTGTATATATGTATATAAGAGCAGCAAAGATGGCGCCGTACCAGCGCCGGGTCTAACATTGCTCTGGTGTTTTAGTTCATTATGTATGCCGCAGGGCCACAGATTAGCCTGGAATTCACACTAGACAACGACTTACACTTGGGTTCACGGAAACATGTTTTCCATTTGAACTGGTTAATTATTTTTTTTTGTGTTTTCTTCCGTCCGATTATCCTTTCCTGGACATCGACTATATGAAATAGCTAAACTACGCTTAAACCTGTGTTGTATTTTCATGGTCTAGTGCACATGACTGAACTTCATAAGATTGGCGTCCTTCACCCCAGCTGCAGTGTCGGTGTGATTGAAATTTAGACACTACTATAATGGACTAGAACACGGTTCAGGAGAAATGCCCACCACATCACTCACACGTTGAGTGATGTCCCTACGACCTCTTGCGGTTATGGGAAAGGCACGACACACACTGATAGATGTCATTCCCCCACCGCTGCCATAGGTTGTTGGAAAAGATCTTTATCGAGTAGATCTGTTTATTTTGTTTGTTTAAATGAAAGAACTACGTTTGAATTGGAAACTAACAGTTGTGTCGATATTGTAAACACAGTATCGATACGTTGATGTGGTTTCCATGGTTTTCTATCGAAGCGACTAGGCCTAGTGGTGGAGTCCAAATTTTTTCCGAGATTTTCATAAATTTTCAACTTCATCTTTTTGAATTTCAAAAACTATCAAACACACAACAACAACAATAACACCCACATGTTCGTTATGCTATTGTGTGTCTACACGCCAGAAAATCATATTTTTTGACAAACAAACATAAAAAATAAAAATTTTCTAAGACGACTACCATGGCGAGAAATTAAGAAAATTAATTAGGTCAAATTTTTTCAAAACATTCCTGGCGTGCTGAAGGTTAATTCACATTCAAATTTATTAGAACTTTTGTAAAGTTCTGTTTTCTTTTCTAAATGTGTAGTTAAAGGAAGCATAATTTCCAAGTAAATCATTGTTGCCACAAAACTGAATGTCCATGTAGAATAATAATAAATATTTACAGAAACAAGGTCACATATACAAAAATTTATACCTGGTTTAAATTCACACCTGGGTGTGTATATTATTTCAAATAAACATCAACCAAATTTAAACAAATTAGCACATTAACTCTGATTAGATATAGTAAGTACTACAGCAAGATGCAAAATAAACAATTCAATTGGAACCAAATTTAATATTTCATAAACCTGAAAATATATTACAATATAGTCATTTAACATAAATTGGCAAACCAAAATGTTTTACTTGGGGCCGACAAAAATCAAAGAGCACTAAAATCAAATAAAATTAAAACAACGCAAGAATTATCATATATATGTTTTATTTCACTCCTAAAAAATGTAGATACCTTTCGTACGAATGGTCTTTCAGTCTGATGATCTGTAATATCATGAACAGAACCTTCGGACGCTGAAAGCAATTTTTTGTTGTTGTTGTTGTATGTTTCTTAAATGAAATGCAAACCTCTTTAATTTATGTATTTTGTTTCCTTGTTTATTGTTTTATGTTGGTAAACTCAAGTTCAACTCACGTGCATATCCAATTTATTTGCTCATAGCAAACCAATGCAATCTACATTATCAAAACAAAGACTTTGTTTACAGTGCACATAGATTGATGTTTTGTGTCATTTGCTTTGAAACTCTACATTCGATCTTTACTTCACAAATATATACACACTGAATAGTAAGGGGACACCATCTTTCCTAGCCAAAACTCAGCTCGTGGTATCCTCAAGCCATACTCAAAGGACACATTTCAAATTCCTCAAAATATATGTGGAATGATTTGCTTCGGCACTTGAATGATGTATCGATTCCATGCTGTACCAAATTGCTCCTTCTTGAATTGACTGCTTTGTTTTAGCCACATGTAAACAGTTCCGAGGATCACCAAGAGTACTATAGCTGACAATCCACTAAAACCTGCAAGGATAAATGATAGGCATCAGTAAACAAAGGGGAAACAAGAGGAACCTTCAGTGATAGCAAATAAACAAAGAGGCTACATCGATCATGTTGTTTGCGTATGCCCACAATGAGTTGGTTACTCTTTTGTGTGCCCTAAAAAGGACGTTAACCTTTAGCACGCTTGGATATAGATACTCTAGACTAACTCTGCCTACAAAATCGAAATTTAAAAAAAAAACCCATAGCAATTTTTTAAAATGCTGAATACGTCATCGATCTACACACTATATTTTGCAGGTAAAAGTATTGTATGTTAGATTACAAATTAATTTTGAACACTTTTTCTTCTTATACGCCGTTTGGAGCAAGCCGGCTTTTTGCAAAAGCTGAAGTAGGTTGTTGGGAAAGATCTTTATCGAGTAGATCTGTTTATTTTGTTTGTTTAGATGTAATAACTACGTTTTAATTTGAAACTAACAGCTGTCTCGATATTGTAAACACAGTATCAATATGTTGTGGTTTCCATGGATTTCTATCGGAATGACTAGGCCTAGCGGTCGAGTAAATTTTTTTTCTCCGTTTTACATAAATTTTCACCATCTTTTTGTATCTCAGAAACTAACAAACATACAACAAAAACAATAACACAAACAAGTTCTTTATTCAATTGTATCTTTACACACAAGAAAATCATATTTACTGACCAACAAACAGAAAAGTTACAAATTTGTGAAATTCAACTACCATAGCGAAATATAAAGTTGTTAAAATTCTCAAAAACCAGTGCGGCATGCTAAAGGTTAGGTGGCGGGTTGTAGTAGCTTTTCTCACATCCCGAGCGTGCTGATGAAGGCAGACCAGGGTCCCCCAGGCGGTTGTGCTATGCTTGTCTTCATCTGCACGTCGCTCACTGTTACAGGGATCATGTCGATCTGTTATCTCGTTAGCCAGGCTGCCATGAAAACAGCCCGTTTCGAGGAAAGGCTGCAAGGAAGCCGAGATGAGGATCTTGACCAGCATATTTTGCCTGACCAGACAGTCTTCCTCCCCTACATCGATACAAATAGATACATTACATTTCAATCAGTCTCAAAACGACTGTTTATCCTTTCACTTTCTTTTCTGTTTCATAGTGTGTGGTGTCTGCTGTCAGAGTGGATTAAATATACTTTTCTGGTGTGTGTTGTCTGCTGCCAAAGTTGGTGAAACATACTTGTCTGGTGTGTGTTGTTTGCTGTCAGAGTGGATTAAATATACTTGTCTGGTGTGTGTTGTCTGCTGCCAAAGTTGGTGAAACATACTTGTCTGGTGTGTGTTGTGTGCTGCCAAAGTTGGTTAAACATACTTGTCTGGTGAATATTGTTACATTCTTCGACTTCATCACAAGCTTCTGCTGCAATTATCCTGAGGATAGTCTTGAATTTTAATCAGAGTGCCTGTAACCTTGGGTGGTTCCTCAACACTTTTCCCTGATGTCGATATAAGCCTGATATTTGGTCCTAACTTGAGGCTCTTAGTTCTTAGGTCTTTATTCTTCTTCTTCTACGTTCGTTCTCAATCTCACGCTACCAAGCCCCGAACAAGGTCTTTGCAAGTAACTGGATGTAGTCCGGAGAACAGAATAATGGCTAGTTTACAGCTTGACTGCAATATTTGCACCTTTCGGTCTAACACACCCGTCTTGGGCCAAGTTTTAGTTTTTTATTCCTTCTTATCCTTCTCCGGTGTTTGGTTTCTTACTTGACTGTGCACGTTGGGGGCTACTCTTTGGTTGTTCTCTTTATTGTTATGTGGTTGTGATCACTTCCAATGCCTGGTCCTCTCCAGTTTCAGCATCTTTCACACTGAAATTTATCTTTATGAATGATGGTATAATAAATCAAAAATGGATTTCTCCTTCCTTGGTAACTGTCTAAATCGAGTGTTTGTGTGTATGCACTTTGAATTTCTGATGACTAGGTTCTTCTCAGGCGTTGTCTTCCATTGTCATTCAAAATATCACCACATCTCCCAATTATTCCATCACATCTAGAATAATTTCGTCAGCCATTTCAAGCAGCTCAAAGAACTCACCTTTCTTCTTATTCTTTTTCGTTCGTTCTCACATCAACTACCAAGCCCTAAAAAGGGGTTTGCAAGTAGCAGAATGTAATCCGGAGAACAAAATGCATTGTGTCGTAGTTTACAGATTGACTCCAATAAAAACAAGTGAAAAACAGAAGAAATCATTTTAAAACACCTAAAACTAATTCCGCAATCGGCATTGCTGGTATCTGACCGTAAATTACAGAAGAAGGAATTCTCTACAATCAAAAGATCAGTATTGTTTAGATTATTACTACGTAGCCGGAAGAAGGAACTCTACAATCAAAAGATCAGTATCGTTTAGACTATTACTACGTAGTCGTTCGTTTTCAAGTTTGATTAAAATGGCCGTCACTATGCATGGATAACATAAGTCAACCACCTGCGAATCTCTATAAAAATGATGTTGTTGCTTTGCGTGGCCTCCTGAGTCGTAAAGGTTAAAATACTCCCACTACAGGATGGAATCCCCATCACAGACTACTATCAAAAAGCTGGAGTTCAGCGTACTACCATTTTTAAAATGCTAATACAACTGTCAACATACGCACCACATGCTACTGTCCAAGATGTCCAGATGATTATGTAGCCTAAGTAATCTGGCTTTTGTACAATACCCCAGTAGCCACTGACCAACAAGCGTTTGCCATTTACAGCTATAATTGATTTCAATTCTGAAATAGAAAGCCAAATAATGTGTATTACCAAGCTAGTTATGAATCCACAGCAAAAAACAAACAAATAAAATGTTACTATGAGAAAGATCCTATCTTACTATTGTACCATATAAATCAGTAGTTTCCCATTTTCAGATTGCGGACTTACTAGAGTTATTAATTTGCCATGGATTTCATACTGCCCCCACGTTATATCAAGCTAAACAATTTCCTAGCTTTGGTGAAATGTGGTGCCCAGTTCCTCTTCCTCGCTGCTTTGGTTGTGGGGACGGCATGGGCTAGTGGTTAAGTGACACGGCTCACAACCAGAAGGTGCTGGGTTCGATCCCCATCACAGCACCAGCCGTTACCCCGGGGAAGCAAACCCTTAGAAAATGCAGGAGGAAGCAGACCATTACATAAAATGCATGCTGAAGTCAGATGCACTGGCCTGACAGGCACAAAACAAAAACCACAGTGCAATGCACACGCCTTGGGAATTAGATAAATAAGGCGAACACACACAAAAATAATAACAAATGCTTTAGATTTTCATTTTCCTGAGAGAGGCAAGTGCTTTAACCATTCTTCAGTTCAGTTCATCACATGACCTTCTCCAGCTCCTCTTTCCAAGTTTTCTTCTTTGGCGTCCATCCTGAAAAGGATGTTGTCACATGGCTTACAGCGAGGCTGTGATATCTGAGGTTTTCGACTTGATATATCCAGTTTCAGCTAGCTTTTTTTGGGTACCGGGTTTACCTACCCAATGCGATCCCTATTCCTTTAGCCAGACTACACTTGTGCAACCTGTTTCCAGGGCCGTCACTTTGGAGTCAGAATAGGTTCTTGGTCAGCTCTGGTCTACTGACCCTGATGCAAGTAGCCAGCTTCGAGTCAATGTCAGCTCATTCACAGTACTTTCCAAATTTAAAGGTTGTTCTTGAGATATGCGTTCGATTTGGTAATCAGTCCCACATTCTCGGCATGCACCAGCTTCGATATATAGATCGTTTTAATCTTCCACTACCTCACTGAGTACCTTTTGGCCCTCTCCTTACATTCTATTACAGCTCAAAGGTATCAGAAACGCATGCCAGTGCCAGGTATTGAACCTAGTACCTTTGCCGTGAGACGGAAACATACTAACCACTGATACTTAAGTAATGACAAACCTCATAAACTGGTGTTTTAAAAACTAAAAATGAGATTTTACAATCTACTCACTTTTGAAAGACTTAGGATCAGAATTGAAGTTCTCTCTTTGATGAATGGAGCTGATGTATATCACAAAGCCAAACACTGTAGAAAATACATGAGCCACAGTTAATCTAAATCCATGAGCCACAGTTAATCTAAATACATGAGCCACAGTTAATCTAAATCTAGCCCACAGATTTATCATTCATTTCTTGTTCACTCCAATAGGAGCTTGGGGTCACCACTGTAGCCTGCCTTTTTGCAACAACGGTGCCAAAGCACATGAAGTCGTGGTTTCTGCTGCAATTTATTTTACATGATATCCCATGCACAACTCTCTTTAGTTGTCACAATGCGTTGTGTGTGTGTGTGTGTGTCGTCTTTTATGACTTGCATGGAAGTGCAGTTGGTATATTTTTTTCCTCCCCTGTAGGTATTTATTTTATTTTTGTGTGGGAAGAGGACCTAGAATTTACACTAGACCTGGTGATCTCAATGAGAAGTCTACTAGTCTAACACAGAGGTCTGTAACTGAAATTAGCATTCTCACCTCCTTATAAAAACTATATTACCTTTACTGAGCCTTTGTCGCTTTTATCCAACTTGTGTAGCCGCAAAAGTCGCATCAAAGCGATGACCAAATATAGTTTTAACCATATATAGACAATTGGGCTACCGTACAAATCAACTGACACTGAGGATATTTGTTTGCCAAAGATGTCACTTCCTTCTTCACAGGTTTGAACCGCAATTAAAAAAAGAATTTGAAACACTTTATTACCTTCTTCACAGGTTTGAACCGCAATTAAAAAAAGGATTTGAAACACTTTATTACCTTCTTCACAGGTTTGAACCGCAATTAGGGATCAAGATGCTGAGCAGCGCACGCATAAGCTGCAGTGGTCAGCAACCCATAGCTGACTGCTAGCGTCAGGGCCAGCGAACCATAGCTGCCAAGACCCTTCTACACCTCCACGCGGTGATCCTGGATAACAGGCTGCAGTAGGGCAGACTGGCTAAGGAGAAGGGATCGAAGAGGGAATGCTAACCCGGTACTCAAAAAATGCTTGCCGAAGTCGGATGTGTATGACCGAAAGGTGCAAATATAGCAGCCAAGCTGTAAACTATGACACAACGCATTCCGTTCTCTGGACTACATTCTGCTGCTTAAGCCCTTTCAGGTTTTGGTAGCGGGAGATTGAGAACGAACGAAGAAGGAGAAGAAGAAGAACCGCAATTAAAAAAAGAATTTGAAACACTTTATTACCATCTTCACAGGTTTGAACCGCAATTAAAAAAAGAATTTGAAACACTTTATTACCATCTTCACAGGTTTGAACCGCAATTAAAAAAAGAATTTGAAACACTTTATTACCATCTTCACAGGTTTGAACCGCAATTAAAAAAAGAATTTGAAACACTTTATTACCATCTTCACAGGTTTGAACCGCAATTAAAAAAAGAATTTGAAACACTTTATTACCATCTTCACAGGTTTGAACCGCAATTTAAAAAAGAATTTGAAACACTTTATTACCATCTTCACACAGATTGGAGACAGCCAATTATTGAGAATGGTGAAGCTAAGTTGTTGCAAAAGATCTTTCTGAGATTGATCTGTTTAGTTTGTTCATGTAGATGAAATAGAAACGTTTGTAGTGGAAACTAACAGATGTGCTGATCTTATAAAAGAACAGTATCAGTGCTTTGTGGTGATTTCAAAGGAATTTCATTTAGGAGCGGCGTTCCCCAATCGATGAGTCTAAATGTTTGTGCTTTGTTTTATTAATTTTGATTATCTTCTTGTATCTAAGAAACTAACACATACACTACAAAAACAATAACACCAATAAGTTCTTTATTAATTTGTTTCTGCGCACAAATCAAATCATATCTATAGACCAACAAATAAAAAAAGGTTACAGGCTCTCAAAGTTAATAACTATTGTAAAACATAACATGCTGAAAAGTAATGCAGTCGCAGATGAAATTGTGTCAATGTTTAATGTTGTAGTACTAAGGTTAATGTATTTACACAAGAAAATACTATTAACCTTACGCACTCCACATTATTTTTGGAAAAAATTTGACCTAATTAATTTTCTTAATTAGTCGCTGTGGTAGTCGTCTTTCAAAATTTGTAACTTTTATGTTTGTTTGTCAATAAATATGATTTTCTGGTGTGTAGATACACAATAGCATAACGAACATGTGGGTGTTATTGTTTTTGTTGTATGTTTGTTAGTTTTTGAGATTTAAAAAGATGAAGTTGAAAATTTATGAAAATCTCGGGAAAAATTTGGACTCGACCACTAGGCCTAGTCGCTTCGATAGAAAACCATTGAAACCACAACAACGTATCGATACTGTGTTTACAATATCGCCACAACTGTTAGTTTCCAATTCAAACGTAGTTCTTTCATTTAACCAAACAAAATAAACAGATCTACGCGATAAAAATCTTTCTCAACAACCTACTTCCCCTTTCGCAAAAAGTCGGCTTGCTCCAAACGGCGTATACAAAATTAAAACTGTTCAAAAGCCATTTGTAATCGAACACACGATACTTTAACCGGCAAAATATCGTGTATATATGGAGGACGTACTCAGCAGTAAAAAATGGCTGTCAGGAGTGACTCCGTTCAAAAAAAAAAAATTTTTTCCGCACACCGTTTTTGCAGGCCGAGCTGGTCCAAAGAGAACGGACAAGGGCGTGCTTAAGGTTAAGATATGCAAGCAATACATGAAATGAAAGTACTTACAGAAAAAAACACAATCTGCTAGAATGGCTGGCTTGGACAGTACAATCTCAGTGGTAGCAGCGTAATAAACGGGCAGCGAGTGGAAGAATGGCAAATACATGAGAACTCTCATCAGCCAGAAGAAACCCAAGCCTTCAGTTGTGACAAAGGGACGGCTATGAGAAAAGTTCTAGAAAAAAAGATTGATTCATAAAAGATTACATTTTGCAAAATAAAATTTTAAAAACAGTAATGTGTGTAATATATCAAGTCAAGTGTCACATTCACAAATCCATACCAAAAATTCTTGCAGAATTAAGAAGTATCCTGCTATACCAGGGGTAGCAGAAATTTTGTTGGTATTACCCCAAAATTGAATGTTATTAACCTTTACTGCGCGTGCGTCACCACAGAAAATTGTATGGCGCTGGTCGCATGTATGCAACTTGATAGCCACGACCGTTCAAATCAAATTAAAAACGTGCGACTACAATTAAATAGTCTGAACAATACTGCTCTTTAAATTGTAGAGAGTTCCGCAATGGACGGTTAGATACCAACAATGGCAATTTTGAAATTAAATTTAGGCGTTTGGAAACGATTTCTTATATTTTTCTCTTGGATTTGAATATTCACCCATTGTTGAGAATGGGGAAGTCAAGTTTCTGCAACAGATATTTCTGAAGAAGAACTGTTTATTTAGATACAATAATTACATTTATAGTTGAATTGGAAAGATACGACTATTACGGTAAACACCGGTAATCCATTGTCAACAAATAGGTTGTTTTTTTTTCAACCAAAGGATTCTGACGGGGGTGAGTTTATGTTCGTGCTGTCTTTCAAAATTTTCACCTTCATCTTCTTGTATCTCAGAACCTAGCACACACACAACAAAAACACCAGCAAACACTTTATTCATTTATTTCTCTACTACTCACAAACTTCTTCTTCTTCTTCTTCGTACGCAGTCAGACAGTAACCATTATTTTTTCGAAAAAAGCGGCGCTCATCCTGAGGCTGTCGCCACTGCCATAGAGCTTGTCTTGCAGTTCCACTGGTGATGGCCACATCTGCTCTCTCTAATCCTCGTATGTCGGGCAGTTTGCAGCAGATGTTCAGCGGTCATTTTACCAGTACCGCACGGGCATTCGTCGGTACCACCTATCTTCAATTTCTTGAATAGGTGGTACCTCAGTCTATTGTGGCCAGTGCGAAGTCTGAAGACAATGACCTGCTCTCTTCGGTTCAACTGGTAATAGGCATCGTTTTTGGTGTAACCAGTATGTTCGGTTTCCCATTTGGTCATGTATCTGGCTTTGATAAGCCGTTTTGACTCTTCGTACGTCATACTAGTATCTGTTTGTGGTAGTCTTGCACCTTCTTTTGCCAGTCTGTCTGCCTCCTCGTTGCCTTCGATGTTGCAGTGTGATGGGACCCACTGTACCACCACCCTTTTTGGTGCGGACTGCTGGCACAGTTTGCAGAGTGCTGCTCTTAAGTCATTAAGCTCAGTGTTTTTCTGGCTTTTTAGCGCTGTGACTACGGCGAGAGCATCTGTAAGCAGGACTATATGGCTTTCATTTTCTTTGTCTACTCACAAACAAATCATATCAATACACCGTCAAATGAAAAGGTCCCAGTCTCTCAAAGTCTATAAGTCACTACAACCATTGTTAAAAACTAAACATGCCAAAAATTAATGGACAGCAGGGAAATTGAGTCAATTTTGTATGTAGAGTGGTTACGGTTAACCTTTACCGCTGTTTACTTATTTCAGCCTACAAAAAAAACCCAGTTTGCACACCGAAGGTTGAAAATTTAACCGACATCGACCAAAGTGGTGATATTAACATATGTAACAACTAGTGCGCCATATAAAAATTCGAAAATGCAGCCAATTTGATAGTACACTACTGCCACTTCCTTCTTTTACCAATTTTAGCTGAGAAAGTGTTAACTTTGATAGTTGATCAAAAGAGTTTTGAAAGGATATTCTTTTTCTTTCAACTAGTGTGTTTCAGATAGTTGTTGTAGAAGATCTTTGTGAGGTAGTTCTGTTTAGTTCGCTCATTTAGACGAGAAATGAATATGCTTGAAGTGAAAACTAACATACAGGCCTACCCGAATAAAGAACAGTGACAGTATTTTGTTGCATTTTCGATGGATTATCTGAGTAGCAACATTCTCGAATTGGCGAGTCAAAATGTTTGTGCTTCGTTTCTATAAATTTTCACCTTCAACTTCTTGTATCTCAGAAACTAACACTCACAACAAAAACAATAACACCACCAAGTTATTTATTAATTTATTTTCTACACACAACAAAATAAATCTATAGGCCAGGTCTAGGCCAACTAATGAAAAGGTTACATGCTCATTACGAGTCAACAAGCAGCACATGAGTTGCAGTGGTCAGCGACCCATAGCTGACTGCTAGCGTCAGGTCCAGCGAAACAGAGCTGCCAAGACCCTTCTACACCTCCACGCGGTGATCCTCAATAACAGGCTGCAACAGGGCAGACTGGCTAAGGAGAAGGGATCGAAAAAGGAATGCTAACCCGGTACTAAAAAAAATGCTTGCTGAAGTCGGATGTGTTGGACCAAAAGGTGCAAAATATCGCAGTCAAGCTGTAAACTACGACACAACGTATTCCGTTCTATGGACTACATTCTGCTACTTAAGCCCTTATCAGGGTTTGGTAACGACAGTTTGAGAACAAAGCCAAGCCCTTACAAGTTAACAACCAAAGTAAAATATGATGTGCTGAAAATCAATGCAGCTGCAGGGGGAAAAACCGTACCCTAACAGAGGTTTTGAACAGTAGACCAGCATAGAAACTGCTAGACCCCCCCCATTTCTCATCATGTACTGATATGAGTTGAAATCATCAATACTAACAGAATAGACTTGCCTCATAAAGTAAGGTGTGACCAATGACCAGAAACTGTGAAAACGTCAAGAATGCTATAGGTGCTGTCAAGTGCCGCTCAATCAGTACGTTCAAAACAATGAGAATATCAAGCAGTCCCCACGCCACCATTCCGACGTGAATAAAGAAGAAATACTTGAGTTCTACATGACCAAGGTGGACCAACGTGTTGTTCCCATAGAAAAACGACATGATAGAGCACATATCTGTGGATATAAATGTTAAAATATTAATATTATACTAAACTAGTTGGATTCACCTGGCATTATTATGTAAGTATTGCATTGTTCTAATGACGACTTAAACCATACAGGTATCAATAGAGCAGCAGTGCCAAATTTGGTATCCATGATGAGGGCAAGCACTAACAATATACTTTTGGCATATTCACGAGGCATCTAGAACAACGCGTCTGCACTCACAGAATCAACAGCAGAAATGATGACAAGAAGGGGATGTGGCTGCAATGACCGATACAGATTGTGTCATCTAAATGGTTTTCTGTCTCGTGAGAAATCGTGTGCCACGGCTATAGAAAAGATAAGGACTGGGTCATTTGCGATGAAAAGGTGAAGCCACCAGCATAGTGAACCACAAATGAAAGCCTTTGTCTGTGTAACTTCGGATACCAGTTTCACCAAATATATATAAATTTCATCCTAATTTATCCGTCTGGTTCCCCTTGGAGCATAGAGCTGCAACTGATGCTCTTCATCTGTTCCTATCCTGTGCCGTCTTCTTGAGTTTTGCCGACGAGACCCCACCTGAGCTTACTTCCTACTCATTCGTTCACCAGGTCTTCCTTGGCCTCCCCCTTGTCTCTTTCCCTGTTGATTTTAATCCAGTGCATGTCTAGCTTGTGGCTTACAGTTTTTATACAGAATATAAGAGCCAACCCTCCATACAATGTACATGGCAGGTTGATCTACCTTCTCACTCCAAGTGAAAATTAGGGCCATCATCTCGACTGGTCTTCCTATGACTGGAACCCATAGTGTGTTTATGAAGCGGTGGTCCCTACAGCTTGTTTTATTTTATGATGTTGCTAGCACATACACAATGTCACTTTAGTTGTCTTTGATGGCATGTTTTAACCCTTTACAGCTCCATATGTCGGGCGCTTGTGAAATTAGGACATTAGGAGCACTGCCCTTTCCATTCTTTTTCGGTCCTGGATAATTTGTGCCGATTTGTGTATTTCCATTCGACCAAGTGCTGCATGAATTCTGTATGTCAACATTGTATAAGAGAAAAACATGAACTAATATTGAACAAACTGAGCTAACTCGCAATATTATGTAATAATCATTGTAAGACACATAATTAACCCTTTTCAGTCTGGGCTAATTTTGCCATTTTGTGCCTTTTCTTCCGGGCCAAAATACAGGAATTCTGTGTGTCACAAGTTTTATTCAAAGTAAAACTCATCAATATTGAACAAGTTGAGCTAAATTTATGATCTAAACATCGTAAGACACATGATTAAACTATCTGTGACATGAAGCATTCATAATAAAGTTTATACATTAGTATGAAGCGCTAAACAACATTAATGAGCAGATGGAAATTTGCTTTACAATATTTTTTTTTTCCTACCATATCATGTATTTCGCCGATATATCAGTCAATTCCTTACACATACCTTTCGTATTATATGTCCAAGTCAAAGACTGATTAGGGCATGACTTGAATATCCACAAGTAATCCAGATGTGTGATCATTGGACTGAATGAATAAATTATTTCGGAAGCAAATAATCCATAACTTTAAAAGCCATTTCAGAAAAAATTGTCATAAATTGAAAACTTGTCTGAATTGCACGCTGTTTGGAGAAAATGATAACGTCACGTGTCACTGAATGTCTGGTTACAATTTTTTGTCTTTCCAACCAAGGACAGTTCATTGCTATGCAGCAATGGTGACGCTAGTGTTAAATGGACGATTTCAGACTGATCAGTTCAGCTTTACTATCATTCGGTCAAGCAAATTTGACCATGCCAAGTTAAGAGGTTAAATCCTCACAAAATTGTAATTTTTGTAGTAATCTGTAACATTTTTAACATTACCTTGCTCTCTATCATTGACGATATCAAAAAAGGCCAGCATGAACAAGGTAATACTAATGAGAATGCAGATCATGGTACTTGATACAAGCATCCTCAAGTATTCACCATGGACAAGGTGGATGTACTCTGGTTTCAGGTAGGCTAAAGCTAACAGTAGCATGCTTGTACATAGCAAGGAGGACATGCCAGTTGACAGACCTGTGGCATCTGGTAAAGAGACAAATGAACATCAAACAGGTTAAACAAGTAAATATAACAAAATATGATTTTCAGAACAAGCTTTTATTTATACTAAAAGACCTGCTCATTTTGTTTTTGGGACTACAGAAGTCAACATTTGATAAATTAACAGATCGCATTAGTAGAGGCTATATGCAATGTCAGCTCTCTTGGTTTATGGGAGAAGTTGGTTAAAATAGGAGAAATAGGAGGCCATCAAACAGACAACAGTCATTTATTGCTAAGTTAACAGAAGGCACTTAACAAAGTCAATGTAGAGGAAGACTAACGTCTGGTCAGGCAAAATATACTGGCCAAGATCCTCACCTCGGCTTCCTAGTAGCATCCCTGGAAACGGTATGTTTTCATGGCAGCTTGGCTTACGAGGTGAGGTATCGACATGATCCCCGTAGTAGTGAGTGACACGCAGATGAAGCCAAGCATAGCACAACCATCTGGAGGACCCCAGTCCACTTTTATCAGCATGATCGGATGTGAGGAAACATACAACCAGCCAATTTTCAATGCGCACAAAAGGATAAACTTACTCATTGTGAGCATTAAACAACAACCTCCAAGCAGCGGCCCTGGGAGCAGGCTGCACTAGTGTAGTCTAGCTAAGAGAATAGGGATTGCAGTGGGAAGGCAAACCCTTACCCAAAAAAAGCCAGCTGAAACCGATTGTGTTGGGCCAAAAAGTGTGGATATCGCAGTCTCGCTGTAAACTACAATACAATGACACAGCACTCTTTTAAGGATGGTCATTGAAGAAAAATAATCCACTACTGCAATGGGTGTGCAATGTCAAGAGCCAGTCTTTTGTCCTAGAACAGGGGTTAGCAACCTTCTTCAGAAAAGGGACCAAGAGTCGATATCAGTGCAAGACCATAGACCACATTCACCTATAGCTAATTAATGAAAATCATTTATTCACATATTGTCTCCAATCTGAAGCATAGCTTACCACTGCAGCTGGCCCCTTTTAAAGGAAGCCTGTTTCCAAGCATTTGCAATCAGTTACCGTTTTACTCCAATGTAAAGCATAGGTTTAAACTACAGCATGTCCCTTACAGGAAGCCTGCATCGGAGCTTTTGCTTTTTAACACGATGAGGCTGCCAGCCACAAACACAACCCTCTCTAGTCACTTACTATGACCTGCTCAAAATGTGACAGTGGCCCTATTTTTTTGTCACTCCGGGTTCCACTTGGGTCAGTTAAAGTAAATAGTAATAATAAAATTAGAAATGATTGGAGATTTAATGACCAACTCTATTTATTTATTTATATCTACCTGTATAGCAACAATTCATTCAAATTGTGCCATGAAACATCAGCAGAAATTGGCTGGCGGACCGAAGCTGGCCTCTTACATTAAACTCCCAGTATGGCACAGTGATCTTCTTCTTCTTCTTCTTCTGCGTACACAGTCAGACAGTAACCATTATTTTTTCGAAAAAAGCGGCGGTCGTCCTGAGGCTCTCGCCACTGCCATAGAGCTTGTCTTGCAGTTCCACTGGTGATGGCCACATCTGCTCTCTCTGATCCTCGTATGTCGGGCAGTTCTGCAGCAGATGTTCAGTGGTCATTTTACCAGTACCGCACGGGCATTCGTCGGTACACCCTATCTTCAATTTGTTGAATAGGTGGTACCTCAGTCTGTTGTGGCCAGTGCGAAGTCTGAAGACAACGACCTGCTCTCTTCGGTTCAACTGGTAATAGGCATCGTTTTTGGTGTAACCAGTATGTTCGGTTTCCCATTTGGTCATGTATCTGGCTTTGATAAGCCGTTTTGACTCTTCGTACGTCATACTGGTATCTGTTTGTGGTAGTCTTGCACCTTCTTTTGCCAGTCTGTCTGCCTCCTCGTTGCCTTGGATGTTGCAGTGTGACGGGACCCACTGTACCACTACCCTTTTTGGTGCGGACTGCTGGCACAGTTTGCAGAGTGCTGCTCTTAGGTCATTAAGCTCAGTGTTTTTCTGGCTTTTTAGCGCTGTGACTACTTCGAGAGCATCTGTCAGCAGAACTATATGGCTCTCATTTTCACTGTTTGTCACCATTTCTTCCACTGCCGCCCTCAGTGCCTCTGCCTCCGCTCTGAAATTGCTTGTGTACTTACCAGTAGCGAATGACAGTGTTATTTGTCTGCCATTTGGTAGGTTCAGGAATGCTCCTGCCCCTCCGTTCTGTGTAGTGTTTGTTACAGAACCGTCGGTGTATGCATGGGTCCAGTCCATGCTTGGGTAGCTTTTCGTTATGAAGCTTAGGGTAGTGTCTCTCCTTTCTTTTTCAGTCTGGCAGTTTTTGTTTGCAATACCTGGTATATTTTCTACCACCTCTGGAAATATATCCTGCCTCCAGGTAGGTTTTCGTACAGTAGTGATGGGTTTTGGTGTTGTTTGTGCGTTTGTGGGATCTTCGTGCATCTTTGCTTTGGCTATTTCTGCAAAGTTTCTCCGCTTTAGTTTCCCATTTCCCAAATTGTTTAGTCTCTGGTACATTGGATGGTCCGTCAGTCTTCGGAGTTTCTCTGACTGCAGCTGGGCTCTGCAGTCTCTTCTATCGGTCATGGATTGCAGTTTTGTGATCTTTTCAAGTTCTACAATTGGCGTTGACTTCATGCCACCTGTTATAATTCTCATGGCTTGGTTTTGAAGTTTGTTAACTTTATCGAAGTTCGCCTTCGCTGCTGTTGTCCATGCCGCAATGCCATACTCGAGAACTGGTCTCACTCTTCCAGTGTACAGTTTCTTTAGTAGCACAGTGATCTGATTCGTATTGCTTTCTTTCTCCTGCTCTTCTTCCACCCCCCCACCCCCACCCCAAACGAGAGAGGGAGGGAGGGAGAGAGAGAGAGAGAGAGAGAGAGACACCTCTTTCAGCAACCATTCAGGCACCACATTTCACAACTTAAAATCACTGAGCAAGGAAGTAAAAAGTTACCTTTCAAATGTGAATTGATATGGGCTGGTCCCATCGAGGCAGAACTCAACAAGAACATCAGGCCAATGAAGGAAACCACGATGAGCAAGGCTAGCGGAGACCAGTAGGCCGTGAGATGGGTTGGAATGACAAGCGGAAGCTGGAACAGTATACACTGGTTCTGAAAAGATAAATCAGAAGTAAGACAATTAATGCCTAAATACTTTTTCTTTTTGCGCTCACCTATTTCTCTATTTCCAAAGACCGCGTGCGCTGCACTATGTTTTTTATTTTGCGCTTGTCTGTCTAGTGCATCCGACTTTGGCATGCATTTTATGTAAGGGCCTGCTTCCTCCTGCATTTTCTAAAGGTTTGCTTCCCCGGGGTAACGGCCGGTGCTGTGATGGGGAGCGAACCCAGCACCTTCGGATTGTGAACCATGTCACTTAACCACTAGGTCAAGCCGTCCACTACCTTAATATTTTATATCTTAACTCTTAAAGGCCATGATTTTTTAACTAGTTTTGCCACAATTATTTTGTCTATAAAAGCAGTCTCTTCATAAAACTTGACTTTTCTTAATTATTTCACAAGGAAGACAAACATGTTATATATCAAATTAAATTTAGATGAATATGCAGTAAGAATATGAAGGTCTTGTAGAATTTCATAAAATATTACCAGTTAATAATTATATCATCTTTTGTAAAAAAAAAACGCTTTTTCCCCACACACAAATTTCATTAATCCATGAATAACCACTGAAACGTAATGCAGATTGGTCCAGTGTACTTTAGAATAACAGTAATCCACATATGAATAATATCGACAAGAAAATATTTTTTTGTAGCAGTCAAATGGAGTTGATGTGTCACTGAGTTTCAGGTCTCCATTCACTCCACATGGTCGAACACATTTTGGCAGCAATCTGAATAAGTTCTGGGTCTGAGTCAGTGGTGATGGAATTTGGTGCTGAAACCCGTTCACTATCGTGTTCTCTAGAATTTGGTATTGAAACCCATTCACTATCGTGTTCTCTAGAATTTGCTTTATAAATATTGCATCTTCGTTTTTCTGTTGATGGTTTTTGTCTTTTAGCAGCACTAGGTCCTGGCTGTGACAATGCACTCACATCTTCAGCCGACCGCATAGGTTAAATAATATTATATTCTATTTCTAACTCCGATTCAACATCAGAAAAATGTGAATGCTTGTCGCTAAATGCTAAATTCATCTAGAGTACACAACTTCTTTGCCTTTTCTACAGATTAAAAACTTCTACAGATTAAAAACAACTACTATTTGACAATCTTGAAGTGCTAGGTTTGCTACACATTTTTGTGATAAACTGACTTGAAAGATGAAAAATGTTTTCCAACTTTGATTTTCCTCACAATGCACATCGAAGTTTTTACTTTTATTGAAGCGCAAATATAAGAGTTACTTCGCTGACAGCGTTCTTATGCCTTTAAGAGTTAATACTTCTTTAGCAATCATTGCTCATTTAGACCAGAACTGCAGATTTTTCAATTTTCTCCACAGATCTGTGTGCCGGGGGCAATACATGTGCTTCTGTCATATCTGCCGGGCCACAGTAACACAGGCTGGTGGTACCTATCTTGAATTTGGTGTACAGGTGGTGTCTCATTCTGCTGTGGCCAGTTCGGAGACGTAATATGATAGCTTGTCTTCTCTGACAACTGGTAGTATCCATCTACGTGGCATGTGGGTTGTTCTTCCCACTTTACATTATTCATCTTCTTCTTCTGCGTTCACTCTCAACCTCCCGCTACCAAGCCCTGAACAGGGCTTTGCAAAGTAGCAGGATGTAGTCCGGAGAACGGAATGAATTGTGTCGTTAGTGTACACCATGACTGTGATATTTGCGCTTGTCTGTCCAACACATTCGTCTTTCGGCAGGGCTTTACATTGTATTGCCCTTTTATTATAGTTTTTGCTTCTTGATAGATGACCAGGTATTCTTCCTGTGTCAGTTTCGATCCTTTTTTGATTAGACTGTCAGCCTTTTCTTTTCATTTGACATTACTGCGTGAAATCCACTGAAATACTTTTATACCCAAGGTAACAACTGATTCAGTGTTATCTGTTGTGAAAATTGGCATCACTACTGTCAGATCAGAGCCAGTTTGAGCAGTGCATTAGCTGCAGTGGTCAGCAACCCATAGCTGACTGCTAGCGTCAGGGCCAGCGAACCAGAGCTGCCAAGACCCTTCTATACCTCCATGTGGTGATCCTGGATAACAGGCTGCAGCAGAGCAGACTGGCTAAGGAGAAGGGATCGAAGAGGGAATACTAACCCGGTACTCAAAAAATTCTTGCTGAAGTCAGATGTGTTGGACCGAAAGGTGCAAATATCGCAGACAAGCTGTAAACTACGACACAATGCATTCCGTTCTATGGACTACATTCTGCTACTTAAGCCCTTTTTGTTTATGTTTTAGTCCATTATGGATGCTCCCAGGCCATGGATGCCACTTGACTTGCACTGGTGTCTACAGAAACGTGTTGCGTATTTTCCATTTGGATTAACTAGTTTGTTCATTTTGTAGCGTTTTTTCCTCCAATTATCCATGTTATTTGGGCTACCCTTTGTCGTATTTCCATGCCCAGTGCACACAGCTGAACTTCCACAAGATTGGCGACTTCGTCCTGTTTGCTAACACATGGGTCAATATTGGACTAACATGTCGCCCGGAAGAGATTTGGCCCTGCCCTGTTAGCAAAATGCCCAAGACACATTGCTCACACACTGCGTGATGCCGTTAATCCTTGTGGCCCCCGTCCCAAAGCAACGGAGTACTCGGCTCCCTCGAGGAGTCTGCGGGGACCACGGTTGACATTTACCATGAAACCCCAAGACACCAGGGCTTTATCCCTGGATATTAGAAATTCAATGAGAATTGCGACTGGGAGTGTCCTTTTTTGCTGCAGTACGTGGCCATGGCAGATCAACTCAACAGGCCTGTGATGCCTACACAAATATTATTATATTACTATTATGGGATTAAGATGCTGAGTAGCGCATGAGCTGCAGTGGTCAGCAACCCATAGCTGTCTACTAGCATCAGGGCCAGTGAACTAGAGCTGCCAAGAACCTTCTACACCAGCAGGACAGACTGGCTAAGGAGAAGGGATTGAAGAGGGAATGCTAACCCGGTACTCAAACAATGCTTGCTGAAGTCGGATGTGTTGGACCAAAAGGTGCAAATATCGCAGCCAAGCTGTAAACTATGACACAACGCATTCCATTCTCTGGACTACATTCTGCTACTTAAGCCCTTTCATGGTTTGGTAGTGGGAGATTGAGAACGAACGAAGAAGATATTACTATTTTTATACCTCATTATAATCTGGTTTGGATCTAAGATTCCTGTAATTTGCTGGTTGTACACACTCCTGTCCTCTCAGGCAGTTCCTGAAAGTATAAGACTTCTATGGCTACACTCCACTCTAGCCTTAGCCAATCCTTCTGTATATTCCGAAGCAAGGATTGCCCTTACTAAAGAGAACTCCAATAACTACATCTTACAGTTAATATTTAAATCTCTATTCTCATATTAGAGGTCACTGTCATGTATGCCTCGCTCTGCTCGGCTATGACCGTGTCACTTACTCTAGCAGAGAAGCCTCCACTTGACTTCATCAAGAATCTACATCTAACACGGTGGTCTGAAACCCTGAGGGTCGCTAACATAGAATTCCAACTAAAAGTCTAAAATGATCACAGAATGGCACTCTCAAATATAGATCCAAGAACTAAAAGCATGATTCTTTAGATCCAAGAACTAAAAGCATGATTCTTTAGATCCAAGAACTAAAAGCATAATTCTTTAGATCCAAGAACTAAAAGCATGATTCTTTAGATCCAAGAATTAAAAGCATGATTCTTTAGATCCAAGAACTAAAAGCATGATTCTTTAGATCCAAGAACTAAAGGCATGATTCTTTAGATCCAAGAACTAAAAGCATGATTCTTTAGATCCAAGAACTAAAAGCATGATTCTTTAGATCCAAGAACTAAAAGCATGATTCTTTAGATCCAAGAACTAAAAGCATGATTCTTTAGATCCAAGAACTAAAAGCATGATTCTTTAGATCCAAGAACTAAAAGCATGATTCTTTAGATCCAAGAACTAAAAGCATGATTCTTTAGATCCAAGAACTAAAAGCATGATTCTTTAGATCCAAGAATTAAAAACATGATTCTTTATATCCAAGAATTAAAAACATGATTCTTTTTATCCAAGAATTAAAAGCATGATTCTTTAGATCAAAGTTCTAACAATTTTCTACATGTATGTAAATTTAACCCAAACAGCAAGAAAAAATACACCTGAAACTTTAGTGCTTTATGATTTCAGTATATAGACACACCTATTTTAAAATAGCATAAATCTTCCCTAAACAAATTAATTTTGTTCATGCAACAAATTTCTGATCACTAAATATGAGCAAAGAGGTTTTCAAGCTCCAGGCACAACAAACAATACAAGCCATATGTATAACATCAGTGTACCTTTTCGCATCTCAAAGTCAGGTAAATCAACAATACTGGGCCAAAGATCAAGGTTAACATTGTCAGCACTCTGTACCTCATAGGCATGCATTGAATTTGGTTGCGTTCACTTCGATGCCTCTGGCAATTTCATGAAAGCAAACAACAAATGTTTATTAATATATTTAAAGTAATCTTTTAAATAAGCTATGTTACGAAGCTTATACTGTTCATTCAAGACTAAAGTAAAATTAGTTCTACTATATGAGCGCATGAGCTGCAGTGGTCAGCGATCCATAGCTGACTGCTAGCGTCAGTGCCAGCGAACCAAAGCTGCCAAGACCCTTCTACACCCCCACGCGGTGATCCTGGATAACAGGCTGCAGCAGGGCAGTGGCTAAGGAGAAGGGATCGAAGAGGAATCACTAAATCAGTACCAAAAAATGGATGCTGAAGTCAGATATGTCAGACCGAAAGGTGCAAATATCGCAGTCAAGCTGTAAACTACGAAACAGTGCATTCCATTCTCCTGACTACATTCTGCTGCTTGTAAAGCACTTTTCAGGACTTGGTAGCTGGAGTTTGCCATCCCACTGTGCCCCCTATTCTCCTAGCCAGACTACACTGGTGCAACCTGTTTCCAGTCTCGCCGTTTGGAGGTGGAATAAGGTTTTGGTCAAGTCTGGTTTGCTGAACCTTATGCAAGCAGCCAGCTATGAGTCACTCACTGTTGTCAGCTCATTCACTGTGTTGCATCTTCAGCAACAGACATGAAACAAGAACGCATCCAAATATACTAATTTCATGAGCCTTTAACACCAAAACTGCAGGGTTTCAGAGCAAAAATAAGACCAAGAAATAGGAGTCTTAGTCAACCTGTACTTCTACAGAGGCAGATTCCCCTATGCAGGTCCCAGCTCTGGCATGAGCTGGATGTAGCCGGGAGGAGGATTTCCTTCTTAGTAGGCTAGGCTTGAGCAGCTTATTACTCCACTGTGTTGGGACAAGTGCTGCGGAAGGTGGTTAACTGATGTGCGAGTCCATCTTAACAGACTCAAACACGCTGCCGAAGACGGATGTATCGGACCGAAAGGTAACTACGAAACACCGAATTCCATTCTCCCGACTACATCCTGCTGCTTGCAAAGCCCTGTTCAGGACTTGGTAGGGGGAAATTGATAACGAATGCAGAAGAAGACTCAAACACTAGAGCAAAGTAGACCTGTACTCTGTTAGGCATCAGCTATGCTGTACATAAGTTGTATGGATTGAAAATGTCAAAGAGTAAGCACACAAAAGAAACTTGCATCTCCCCATGACATCTAACATAATACGTGGACATAAGATGAGTATCTACAGTCTGTGTGTATTATGACAAGAGTATGACTTGTGATCTCACCTTCACTAGCGCCATGGCATGAAGGAATCAGTGCTTGGAATTACTGAATGTCCTGAAAATTACACAAGAAAACATTTAACCCATCACACCCTAACATGCCAAAAATATTGTGTTCAGAAACTATTATTCTCTTCATAATTAACTATTATTCTCTTCATAATTAACTATTATTCTCTTCAATGCAATTGTTACTTTCTACTAGAAAACATTAAAATCGCATTTGTAAATATATAGTATTTAATGAGTCAAAGAAATTCTCTAGTCTTATGAACATTTTGCTTGCTGCTTCATGGCTTAGAATGTAAAAGACTAAACACTAAAATATAAAATGGCCAACAAGAAATCTCTGGCAATAACAAACATGTATCTTGCATATCAAAATGAATTATTTCGATCTAACATTACAAAATAAGTTCACAGAATTAATACTAATAACTTCACTGCATTAACACAATAATTACAGATTTTTCAACCTAACCAGAAAACACTTTTAACAGGAATTGATTGGCAAATTTGAATTTTAAAAGCATAAAAAAACAGTTAAACTTACCCATCGTAGAGGTCTTGAAACGCCAAAACAAAACGAAAATGACGGCAACAATAAATATTAAATCGCTAAGAGGTCTCGTCTTTTAAGTCGCGGAACTATTAAAATGATTAATATGCATGTGTCAATAAATGAATGCATTATTGACCAAGTAATAAAAAGTCATTTGTAACTTTTTGTAAATTATTTGTTTGCTGTTTTCCAAAAGCATCTTTACACTTTCAACTTAGGTTTTTAAATATTCTATTTTCTTTCTTTAGTTGCTGTTTTACAATGTGCTTGCAAGGTTAAAGTGGTGCTTTCTTGTCAAACCAGTGTACCACTCAGTTTTGACATGAAAAGAAGATATTCAAAATTGAAATCACAATAACAGAATATTAAGTTAACTACTGTAGATACAATTAAATTCTGGTGTTATAGTGTTAATTCAATTTAAGATATGCCGAAAATAATCAAATGACTTTTCAAAGCACAAGGTGTAATAAACAAACTCAAAAAGAACAAGGAACGAACGACTCTTCAAAGGTAAAGAAATTGATCAATAGATAGAAGAAATGGTATATAACGTCACTTCACAAAAGTGATAATATGATTACTTTTATATATTAGCAAAGAATGTGTCTTTCAACTTTAAGTTAAATTTAGCTGCACTAACATCACTGCACGCCTATTAGACCCATTGGGTATGTTAATTAAGTTATCTTAAGCGATCTTTATTATCATGTTAATAAAGATAGCTTATGGAATATTTTGCTAACATAAAATAAACAGGTATTAAACAACATACCAAAACTAATTTTATAAAAGGAAATAGAAGGATACAAGGACAGGCCAAAAGAAGGTAAGTGTTGTTTGCAGAGATTCAACATTTCATACTTACGGTAATTATATTCCGCTGTCCAAGAAAATTAGTAATTTTCTTGAATTGCTGTATTAAAATTGGGGTATTGTTTTTATAGCTTTCTTTCATACCTAGAGGGTTAATACACACTCAACAGACATTTGTCAATGGTGGAGTGTGCAATGCCACACATTCGAGAGTATTTTAACCTAGAGGACCAAACCTACACCTTCTACAACATTCTTTCAGTGTGGTCGTTTCTCTTCATATCTCTGCCTTACAGTCCTCAGGAAATCATGTGACCAATTGAAAATAATAAAAAACACAGAAACTATGCATAAATATAAGCTAGTGGTGTATGAGTTACTAGCAATGTTGTTGTTGAATGCTCACAATGAGTAAGTTTACTCTTTTGTGTGCCCTGAAAAGGATGTTAAGTGGCAGGTTGTAGTAGCTTTCCTCACATCCCGAGCATGCTAATAAAGGTGTCGGCGGTCCTCCAGGCGGTTATGATATGCTTTGCTTCCCCTGAGTGGTGCTCACTATTACAGTGATTACATTGATCCACATCTCGTCAGCCAGGCTCTGCCTTGAAAAGAGCCTGTTTCCAGGAAAGGCTACATGAAAGAGAAATTGTGACGCCCTGGTCAGTATTTTGTGCCGGACTGGACTAATGTCTCAGCTCCCCTACTGGCAATGTACATTTAAATAAAGTTATTTCACTTATAAAGATGGATGTGTCGGACCGAAAGGTGCAAATATCGCAGTCAAGCTGTAAACTAGTGACACATTTCGTTCTCTGGACTACATCCTGCTACTTGCAGGGCTTGGTAGCAGGAGATTGAGAACGAATGCAAAAGAAGAAAGTTATTTCTATATTCAAATTGACACAATATGAACTAACGAAAATGTTTTGTTGCAATTTTTAGATGCCACTGAGTGCATTTTCTAAGGTATTGATTTCTGACAAACACATATGCTATTTGGTATACAGTCACATACAAGGCCAGAATGGTGTGTATGTAATAATATACAAATGAAATCTAATTTCAGTCGCTCATGTCTACATATTCCTGTCTCAATTAACTAACATTCGAAGAAAAAAATGTATGTAATAAACTCATCACGTTAATGTTTTTCTTTTTGTTTTGTTCATCATCAGATCAAGACCCCGATTTCTCTTACAAAAGATGTTTGTAAGGATGTTTTATCTCCATACAGCTTTTGTCTCATATCTATCTCACGACACCAGTATTGTTCTCTTTTCATGCGTGAGCATGCAGCTTTGTAGGATGTGTTCCATGGTCGTAGGATGTGTTCCATGGTCGTAGGATGTGTTCCATGGTCGTAGGATGTGTTCCATGGTCGTAGGAAGTGTTCCATGGTCGTAGAATGTGTTCCATGGTCGTAGGATGTGTTCCATGGTCATGGTATGCTCCCCACATGGTCATTTGTCAAATCCTCATTTTGTTGTAAATATGACCCATGAGTCTGTTATGCCCAGTTCTCAGTCTGAAGATGATGACTTGCTGTTTTCTAGTTAAGTTAAAGTAGCTGTCTTTTTTTCGGAAGTCTGGGTGTTGATCAGCCCATTTTTCCCTGAAGTTGGCTTTAATTATGGTCTTGGCCTCATTATATGCGATGCTCAGGTCTGTTTGTGGGAATGCCTGGACGACCCCAGTCCACCCCCATCAGTATGTTCGAGATGTGAGGAAAACTAGTGCCACTTAATGTTCTTTTCAGGGGGCACAAAATAGTAACCTACTCATTGTGGGCATTCCCAAACAACTATGTCTGCTGAGCTGTTCACTCTTTCACAGTCAAAGCCAAGTTTGTAGCTAGTGAGTGAAGCTGTGTAAGAGATTAGTCATTGTTGGGATGTCCGGCAAAAACTGTTCTCTTTCTGTGGTGGCTGCTGGAAAAATTAGCAGTTTATCTGGCACTGTGGATTGGTGCAGTCATGCTAGTTAGGTCGTGTGCAGGGTATAACTCATTTATGTATATGTTAAGTCTGATGTGTTCTTTCCTGTCGAAAGATTGTGCTCTGTTCCTCATGTTGCTTTTCTCATTTGTGTTTGGGTGTGTCATTTCTTTACACGTGGTGTGCCTAGTAGACAGTTCTGCCCATCAGCTCATCCATTCCTCTTTGAAGTTGTTTTTGAAGTATTTGCTTTGCTGTCTGCATATTGACTGGTGTATTTATTTAAACCATGCTTGCATCTAGCTTTGCTGGTCTGTCTGCTTTCCCATTGCCTGAAATATCTTATTTCCTAGAATTCACTGGTGGGTGACTTTGATGTTGTTTGCATCTTGTCAATTGTCTCAGCCAGCTTTTGTTGTTATTAGTTTGTAGGTAGGTATCTTTCTAGTGCCTGTAGTCTTCATCTTGAACCAGTTAATACTACAATATCGGATGAGTGTTACTTTCTGTTGGAACTGCTTGAGTATTACCTGGATGGTTGTGTTCATTGTTGCAATTCTGCTTGGTAATTATTACAGTATTCTCCTTACAGTTCACATATTTCTGGTTTATTGTCATTTGAGTACTTTATTAATGCTCCAAATCCACTGTTTATAGTGGCCTTGAAAGAAGAGCTCTCTCTATATGCACGTATCATGGTGTTAGGGTAGCTTTCTATTGTTGCCAAGGCTACCATTTTTAGTATCCTTTACCCCTCTGAAAATAAAAGTATGGAAGTTCTCACAGTCAATGAATTATTTTTCAGCACGTCACGTTTTTCTAGGTTATTCGCTTTGAAAGCCTGTATTTTATTTTGTTGTTGTATATTATGTAGAGATAGAAATGAATAAAGAATTTGTTGGTGTTGTTTTTGTTGTGCATGTGTTAGTTTTTGAGATACAAGAAGATAAATGTGAAAATTTTAAAATCCGCAACAACATTTCAATTTGCCCGATTTGCCCATTTCGCGGGGAATCGGGACCGCCGGAATGTGAAAATCATCACAGAACATCAATAGCGTTTCTTACAAGATCATCAAATCTGCTATTTTCCCTTACAAATGTATTTAATACTGCTAAATAAACAAATTAAACAGATCTATCTCCGAAAAATGTCACAACTTACCTTTATCACCCGCAATAATGGAATAATCCGCAAGTCGTCCCGAAAAATAAAACACATCATTTTAAAATCTCTTTCAAACTAACTAAACCAGCCATTTTGGTTGTTGGCATGTGCAAATGAGGGCATTCCTTATATTTAGATTTAAAATAGGCGTGTTTCAACACACGGCAATGCTCTAAAATAATGTTTATGGCGATCTGCAAATTTTCTTATCGCTTGGCTGTTTACACAGCCTTTGGGTGGGCAGCGGACAGTTTTAGTTGTCTGGCCATCCAGACATTAGTGTGCTAAAGGGTATTATTGGGTTGTTTTCTCTTGTCATTCTACATTCCAAACACAGGATTCTTACTATGGGTGGCTTTATAAAGGACTAGACAGTTTTGTATTATTTTCCGTATTTGAATGAGATAATTTCATTCTGCTATTGTTCGGGTGCTACTTGTAATAAGGACTTTTGTTTGTTTATTAGTTACCAGTTTTACATTAACTACCTATTTCGATGTTCTAGACTCATTCTTCTATGCCGTTCTGTAGTCTCAGATAGTCTGTTTTTATCTTAGGCCCATAGGTTCTTTGCTGGCATGATTTTTGCAGGCAATTGTTTATCCGGTTCTTCTGCCTCAACATATAAGCCTAAAAGCTTGATTATGGATTTCATCCAATTTTTGGTATCAAGACGCTGAGCAGCTCATGAGCTGCAGCGGACAAGCGAACCAGAGCTGCCAAGACCCTTCCACACCTCCACGATGTGATCCCGGATAACAGGTTGCAACACAGCAAATTGGCTAAGGAGAAGGAATCGAAGAGGGAAGGCTAACCCGGCACTCAAAAATTGTCTGCCGAAGTGGGATGTGTTGGACCGAAAGGTGCAAATATCAGTCCAGCTGTAAACTATGACACAACGCATTCCATTCTCTGACTACATTCTGCTACTTAAGCCCTGTTCAGGACTTAGCAGGAGATTGAGAACGAACAAAGTCACATCAAGTCAAATACCTTGTAACAACACGAATCAAACCATTCTCCGAAAATAGAATAGAGCTATATTTGTTGCAACTAGCAAACATTTGAGCTGTAACATTTTAATCTCTTATTGGTGAGTGTATTGATGAGCTATAGCAGACAGTAACCCAAAGCTGACTGCTAGCATCAGGTCCAGCAACCCAGAGCTGTCAAGACTCTTCTCCACCTCCTTACGGTGATCCTGGATGACAGGCTGCAACCGGACAGACCAGCTAAGGAGAAGGTATTGAAGAGAAAAGGCTACAAGGTATAACAAAATTTCATGCTAAAGCCAGATGTTTCAGACCGAAAGCTGCAAATATCGCAGTCAAGCTGTAAACTATAACACAACGAATTCTGTTCTCCAGACTACATCCTGCTACTTGCAAAGCCCTTTTCAGGCCTATGGAAGTTTGAGAACGAACGACGAAGAGGTGAACTGTCTTCAACTTCTGGTTCAGGGGACGGCGTAGCCTAGTGGTTTAGTGGCACGACTCACAACCAGAAGGTGCTGGGTTCGATCCCCATCACAGCACCAGCCGTTACCCCGGGGAAGCAAACCCTTAGAGAATGCAGGAAGCAGACCCTTACACAAAAATGCATGCTGACGCCGGAAACACTGGGCCGTCAGGCGCAAAATAAAAACAGTGCAACGCACACCGCCTTGGGGATTAGAAAAATTAGGCGAACGCAAAAAAAACTTCTGGTTCAACATTAATTTTTTCTACCAGCCATACAAGTTGTAAGTGACAGTTTCTTTCCTCTGAAACGTTGACTATGTAGGCACAAGGAGACACCATAGAAAACAAGATAATTTTTATTTTACAAAACTTTTTTCTGGAACAGCTTAGGACACCTCAGAAAGTTGTCAATAGTAATAACAAAGCCTGATGATGCCAGACAATTTGTTTACTATCAACTGTTAGTGTTTGTTTTACCCTACACATGCCTATTTACAGAAAAAAACATGGAACTTAAAGACATGTCTACTTTGTAAAACTGCTTCTATGCATGTATAAGATCAGAGCAATATCTCAAGTGGTATGTCACAAGATATGTGTACATTTACTAAATGAAGTATGTTTTAATATGATCAAGTAAAACAAAACAATCTTACAGCTTTAAAAATGTAATTGAGGGCAGTTTTCTATATTCCGAAGCAGCTAAGAATTTCCGTATTTAATTTATTTGAGTTAACTGGATAATGAAAAATGTATATATAACAGTCGGTTCATGATGGCAATTTTTTTACAGAGATCCCTGGGTTCAACGCTGTATCTAGAGTTCATGCCTTGTGCTATGTTCTCAGCAGGCAGTATACTGTTCCGCGGAGAGAGACTGAGTCATATGCAGAAACCCGCAACGATGAAGTCAAGCCCTCACCTTTAACTTTTATATATATATAGTCACTCAATACTGTTGCAGACTCTTGCTGACAATATGTGAATTAGACAGGAAAGAGGTAACCAAATAGGATTCTGGTCATCTTTTTTTTGCTAGGAAGTATAATTTTATATATTTAAATATATATTGTATATTTGTGAATGGGGGTCAAATTGTGTGTGGCCCATAAACAAAAAAGGTTTGAAAACTGCTAGAGCTCTTTTAACTGTGTGTGTGGCAAACTATTGTTTTAATGGGGGTCAAATTGTGTGTGGCCCATAAACAAAAAAGGTTTGAAAACTGCTAGAGCTCTTTTAACTGTGTGTGTGGCAAACTATTGTTTTAATGGGGGTCAAATTGTGTGTGGCCCATAAACAAAAAAGGTTTGAAAACTGCTAGAGCTCTTTTAACTGTGTGTGTGGCAAACTATTGTTTTCCTTCTCTTATTATCAGTGAACTAGCAAAATGAAATGAATATACTTAATGAATGGTCACAAAAATTCGGTCAAGAAAAGCATGCAATGAAAATCAATTGTATTGGAAGACACTACATACTATATTCCTACAAAGATAAATTGATTGTCAATCAATTAAACATTCTATCTGGGTAACAATAATAAAAAAGGAGGTACAGATGGATATCAAACTAAGAATACAAAAGGCAAGAGAAGCTTTTGTTGCATTGAGAAACTTGTGGAAATCAAAAGAATAAGGTGGGTAATCCAGGAGCGCATAAGGACACCTTATGGCTAGAAGCAGTTGCTTCTTAGTAAAAAAAAAAGGATGACCAGAATTCTATGTGGTTTCCTCTTTCCTGCCCAATTCACATATGGCTGCAAGAGTCTGCAACGGCTTTGAGTTGCTTGCTAAACTATGTAAACAAACGTGAAGAAAAGAAAACAGGGAACAAACCATGAAGTTATTTAAACATGGGTAGGAAAGATCCAAGTCTTGCAAAACAGCTTTCCTATGAGAGATAACTCTGACCTCAAACAACTGCTGCTCTTAACTCCAATGTAAAATCCATTCTATTGGTCTGAGACATGGACAGCAAAAACAGTGACCAAAAGGATAGACTTTCATAGATGGGTGTCTACATAATAGGGAGATTGAAATCATACAAGATCAATAATGTGATACTATTAGAAAGAACCAGATAGATTTAAGTGGAACACAAAGGAGGTCAGGACACTCCTGAAACTGGTTGGAATACACATTAAGGAAATCAGCTGATAGCATTACAAGACAGTCTCTGTTCCTGAATTCTCAAGGCAGCCAAGGCAAGAGACACAAGGAGGAGGAACCTCGAGACAAAAATAATCTATTAGAGTAAAACGTAAAGACGTTGCATTATCATGATGGGTAGAGCTGGAGCAGACTATTCAGGCCAGGGGTACTTATAGTTTATTTTTGTTAATACCTGTACTCCACAGGTAACTAAGTTTTTTATTTGACTGAGGATTTGCATTTTCATGGTTATAGCCTAACTGATAATTAATTATTTTGTTTCGAACGTAAGAAGATTCCTAATTTTGTATATAATATTCTACCATTGGTATCATGGAAAACGTCGCCAGTTCAGTTGTAATGTGATGTCAAAAGTCGCAGATCTCTGACAATCTAAATGTGCCGCCGAGTCAAAAATCGCCTTATCAAGCAATGTTGGCGACAAAGACGGCGCACAACTTCTTGTCTAGGTTTCTACTGATTTCATAACAAAGCGGCTTTTTCAGAAAACCACCGAATGCTGATATGATGCACTCGGTAAATCTAAAAATAGAATTACAAATAACTGTAAAGGACTTGGGACAGTATCTTGCAAAGTTTACAATAATGTAGACCCCTTGGTCTACTTTAGATCTATTTAGAGTTTTACATTTAAACTCACAGAATGAACGAAGATTTACTGCAATTAAAATCATTAAATCAATATTGAAAGAAAGCAAACCAACGTAAAGATCGTTATACATTTAAAAATACAAAACTGACAGCGGCGAAATGGCGTTGACAAAATGTAGGCCAGTTAAAAGTGCTATAAACAACGCCTTGTTTTGTTACCTAATGTATGTGCGCATGTACAATAATCTCATAAAAGGATTTCCGAGTACTTATATTACATAATTTATCTGGATTTATCCCAAGGTTGACTTTGTTTAATGACAATATTTTGAATATTTACCATAAATGTTGATCCTTAGACGCTGTTCTCGGCGACGTTATGACGCTTGGCGGGCTGCAATTTCATTGGTTAGTGTAATTTCCTCATGAAGTCAACTTGTTTGATTGGCTGCTATTTGACGCTAGATAACTATCGTCTGTTTCTCTCATTAGCGACTGTGTCTTAGCTCAGATGGCATTTGGGGGCCGAAAAGGCATCATTGAATGAGCCAACAGCAGTCAGTGACTCATGGCTGGCTGTTTGCACCAGGGACCCATAATTGACCACGACGCGGTTCCGCCTCCAAGTGGCGGTTTGGAAACAACCTACAGCCTCGGTAAGAGATTGCGGATCGAAGAAGGAAAACAAATTCGGTCCCAAAAATGTCGTGCTGAAATCTGATGTGTCGGGCCGAAAAGCGCATATTTCGTGGTCTCCCTGTATACTATCACAAAAGTCCTTTTCAGGACGAAGAAGAAGAAAAAGAAGACATTTTAAGGGAAACTTGCCCTGCCTCCACCACATCTCGTGACAATGCATTCCAAACATTCACCACTCTCTAACTAAAACAAATATTTCTTAAAATCAAATCTGGACCTGCCTTTAATACTTTAAATAATGTGAAGCTATGCCCTCTAGTTCTTGTAGTCGGTTGAACTTTAAAAGACTTGGTATAGTCTAATTTATCATTTCCATTGATTAATCTATAAACATGTATTAAGTCACCTCTAATTCTTCTCTGTTCTATACACTGCAGACCAGTTTTGTTTAAGTCTCTCTTCATAACAATAATTGTGGAATCCCACGATCATTTTTGTAGCTATTCTTTGTATCCTCTTTATTAGGTATATGTCCGCTCTACGATAAGGACTTCACACCTGAATACAGTACTCTAATTTAGGTCTCACCAATGATTTATATAGTTTGACTTTCATTTCCTTGCTTCTATATGTACTATTTCTTTTAATCATACCCAGCATTACATTAGCCTTTTTTACAGCCAAGTAGACTTGCTCACGTACCTTACATGCATGATCTATTATAACACCTAGATCCCTTTTCTATCTGTCAAATATGGTTTGCTCCCACCATGTAATTATGTTCCATAGTTGATCTTCCCATGTGGATGACTGTACATCTAACTCCATCTGTGAGCTCACAGACCAGTTATGAATAGTAGTTTAATCTGATCTCAATTGATCCACCTCTGCCGGAGAAAAGACTCTGCCGCATAATTTTGTGTCATCCACAAATTTTGTAATGAATCCGATATCATTATCCGAATCATTTATATATATCAAGAACAAAAATTGGTCCCAATACCGATCCCTGAGGCACTCCACTTATAACAGTACACCAGTCAGAGTACTCCTTATTTATGCTAACTCTCTGCCTTCTGTCCGTTAACCAATTCTCTATCCATCTGACAACTCATCCAACCATACCATATGATTGCAACTTCCGAAACAATCTGTGATAAGGTACTCTATCAAAGTCCTTTGTAAAATCCAGATAAAGAACATCTACTGGCTTCCAACATGGTAACCTCTTCCATGAATTCTAATAGATTTGTTAAGCATGATCTCCCTCTGGTAAACCCATGCTGACTATTTCTAATTAGATGAAATTTATCTAAATGCATTACAATGTTTTCTTTGATTATTGACTCTAACAATTTACAGACTATGCTCGTTAAGCTCACAGGTCTATAGTTTGCTGGATCTGCTTTTTTGCCCGTTTTGAATAAGGGGATCACTCCCGCATCTTTCCAATCCCTTGTGCAAGTGATTGAGAACATAATATAGCCAATGGTTTTGCTATTTGGTCTCTAATTTCAAACAGCAATTTTGGATGAATACCATCTTGACCTGGACATTTATCCACTTTCAACCCCTCCAATTTTTTAAAAACCATTTCCTCTGTAATACAGATTGATCCTAATCATGCTGTATCCAAGTCTCTTTGAAAAATATCTACAGGCTCTGGGATCTTGGAGCAGTCCTCTTTTGTATACACTGTGCCATGTCTGATCAGTATGTTTTTGTCTGACCCTAACATAACTTAACTTAACGTCTTTATATTGGTTTAGAAGACCCTGCAGAGTCTGTATACAACCAGTCACACTTACATCACCTTGCTCTAAAAGCTATGCGCATCCAGTTTATTCTTAAATACATAAACTGTCCCTGCCTCCACTACCTCCCCTGGCAATGCATTCCAAGCAGACACCACTCTCTGACTAACAAAATATTTCCTAATATCTAACCTGGACCTCTCTTTAGTCAGCGTGTAGCTATGCCCTCGTGTTATTGTAGGTGGCTGTATTAAAAAAAACTTGTTATAGTCTAATTTATCGATTCCTCTGATCATCTTATAAACCTGTATTAAGTCACCACGAATTCTTCTCTCTTCGAGACACTGTAGGCCGGTTTTTCTGAGTCGTTCCTCATAACTGTAATTCTGGAATCCCACTATCATCTTTGTCGCTCTTTTTTGTATTCTTTCCAGCATGTTTATATCCCCTCTATGATAAGGACTCCACACCTGTACACAGTACTCCAATCTAGGTCTAACCAAAGCTTTATACAGTTTGACGATCACTTCCTTGCTCCTATGTTTAATATTGCTTTTTATCATACCTAACATTGCATTTGCCTTTTTCACTGCTACCTTAACTTGCTCACTCACCTTTCCTGTATGATCTATTATAACCCCTAGGTCCCTTTCTTTATCTATCTTTCTAATATTGTTTTTTCCCATTCTGTAATTATGTTCCATACTGGATCTACCCATGTGGATGACTGTACATTTATCTACATTAAACTCCATTTGCCAGCTTACAGACCATTCTCGAATTTTATCTAAATCCGACATCAATATATCCACTTCCGCTTTAGATGAGACACTACTGCATAGTTTTGTGTCATCAGCAAATTTTGCAATCATGGATCTCATATCAATGTCCAAATCATTTATATATATATCAAGAACAAAATTGGTCCCAAAACCGAGCCCTGTGGCACACCACTCAGAGTACTCCTTATTTATGCCCACCCTCTGCCTTCTTCCTGTTAACCAATTTTCAATCCATTTGGCAACTTCGCCACCTATTCCATGTGATTTTAACTTTCGAAATAATCTTTGATGAGGTACTCTATCAAAGGCCTTTGCAAAGTCTAGATAAATAACATCCACTGGCTCCCCTTTATCTATGATTTTAGTAACCTCCTCCATGAATTCTAAAAGATTTGTTAAGCATGATCTCCCTCTAGTAAACCCATGCTGACTATTTCTAATTAGATTAAATTTGTCTAAATGCATTACAATGTTTTCTTTGATTATTGACTCTAACAATTTACAGACTATGCTCGTTAAACTCACCGGTCTATAATTTGCTGGATCTGATTTTTTGCCTTTTTTTAATAAGAGGATCACTCCTGCATCTTTCCAATCCCGTGGAACAATCCCTTTTGTAAGTGATTGAGAACATAATTTGGCCAATGGTTTTGCTAGTTGGTCTCTAATTTCATACAGCAATTTTGGATGAATACCATCTTGACCTGGACATTTATTCACTTTCAACCCCTCCAATGTTTTGTCTGACCCTAACATGTCTGATCAGTAGGTTTTGTCTGACCCTAACATGTCTGATCAGTATGCTTTGTCTGACCAGACATTGATTAGTCTTCCCTGCCAAGACGAAAGTTTGGTGATACGATTTGAGGTTAAAGGTTAAGGTCATTTCGCCATGACTTGACCTTTATTTAACTCTTGCAGCAGCGAAAAACGACGTTCAAAGGTTGGGTCTTACGTTGTAAATATAAAATCTTAAGTCAAGCACAGTTTATTTCAGAAGTACGTATATGATATTTAAAGTTAGATTAAGGAAGAAGAAACATAATGGTTTGAAGTGATTAACATTTACTGTTATTTGTAAAACTTGCTATGGGGGAGCTAAGTATCCTGTTTTCGATAAAATGCAGTGTTCAGTGTTCACACAATACCCAACAATACTCAGGCCGGGCTAAGTATGTTACTAATCTGAGACGTGGGCACTAATAAAATCACTGGAGGACAAATTGAGAGTGACACAGGCCTCCCTTGAGAGATGCTCGGACGGAATAATTCTAAAACAACGTATGCAAAAGGTCTCCACAATCCTGACATGACGATTGTCCTTAGTGAATGCTGCGGTGATACAATTAAGACGAAACAATGGTCGATGGAGCACAACGATAGCAGTGTAGTACTCCCGAGGTAAGAAGAGACAGCAGGAAAGACCAATACGTTGGTTGTTGGTCTGACTCTCTTGCTGTACTGTACATTGTACCACAGTAGTCACTAGTCACTGCAACATGGGAGATGCCTCTAGAGGAGCACTCCTTATCACACACTGGACTTTCGTGGCCTAAGACAGGGTCCACTGGAGACAAAGTTGGGACCCGCAGCTACGCTGAGGAACAGGTCATCAAGTTCTTCTTCTTCTTCTTCTTCTGCGTACGCAGTCAGACAGTAACCATTATTTTTTCGAAAAAAGCGGCGGTCATCCTGAGGCTCTCGCCACTGCCATAGAGCTTGTCTTGCAGTTCCACTGGTAATGGCCACATCTGCTCTCTCTGATCCTCGTATGTCGGGCAGTTCTGCAGCAGATGTTCAGCGGTCATTTTACCAGTACCGCACGGGCATTCGTCGGTACACCCTATCTTCAATTTGTTGAATAGGTGGTACCTCAGTCTGTTGTGGCCAGTGCGAAGTCTGAAGACAACGACCTGCTCTCTTCGGTTCAACTGGTAATAGGCATCGTTTTTGGTGTAACCAGTATGTTCGGTTTCCCATTTGTTAATGTATCTGGCTTTGATAAGCCGTTTTGACTCTTCGTACGTCATACTGGTATCTGTTTGTGGTAGTCTTGCACCTTCTTTTGCCAGTCTGTCTGCCTCCTCGTTGCCTTGGATGTTTCAGTGTGACGGAACCCACTGTACCACTACCCTTTTTGGTGCGGACTGCTGGCACAGTTTGCAGAGTGCTGCTCTTAAGTCATTAAGCTCAGTGTTTTTCTGGCTTTTTAGCGCTGTGACTACGGCGAGAGCATCTGTCAGCAGGACTATATGGCTCTCATTTTCACTGTGTGTCACCATTTCTTCCACTGCCGCCCTCAGTGCCTCTGCCTCCGCTCTGAAATTGCTTGTGTACTTACCAGTAGCGAGTGACAGTGTTATTTGTCTGCCATTTGGTAGGTTCAGGAATGCTCCTGCCCCTCCGTTCTGTGTAGTGTTTGTTACAGAACCGTCGGTGTATGCATGGGTCCAGTCCATGCTTGGGTAGCTTTTCGTTATGAAGCTTAGGGTAGTATCTCTCCTTTCTTTTTCAGTGTGGCAGTTTTTGTTTGCAATACCTGGTATATTTTCTACCACCTCTGGAAATATATCCTGCCTCCAGGTAGGTTTTCGTACAGTAGTGATGGGTTTTGGTGTTGTTAGTGCGTTTATGGGATCTTCGTGCATCTTTGCTTTGGCTATTTCTGCAAAGTTTCTCCGCTTTAGTTTCCCATTTCCCAAATTGTTTAGTCTCTGGTGCATTGGATGGTCAGTCAGTCTTCGGAGTTTCTCTGACTGCAGCTAGGCTCTGCAGTCTCTTCTATCGGTCATGGATTGCAGTTTTGTAATCTTTTCAAGTTCTACAATTGGCGTTGACTTCATGCCACCTGTTATAATTCTCATGGCTTGGTTTTGAAGTTTGTTAACTTTATCGAAGTTCGCCTTCGCTGCTGTTGTCCATGCCGCAATGCCATACTCGAGAACTGGTCTCACTCTTCCAGTATACAGTTTCTTTAGTATGCCTTCGTCTGCTCCCCAGCTTGTGCCAGCAAGTTTCCTCATGATTCCCATTCTTTCTCTGGCTTTCATTCGGTTTCTCTCAATCTGACTTTTCCATGTCATGCGCCGATCAAATGTGACTCCCAGATAGGTTGGGTTGTCGTTTGGCTGCAGGAATTTGCCATTTAGACTTAATTTGGTACTTTGGGGTTTTAATGAAAGCGAGAATATTGTGCATGTGGTTTTCTCCTCGTTTATTTTGACCAGCCATGAGTTCGCCCACTCTTCCAGCGATGTTAGGGCCGTCTGCATCCGATTTCTTGCTATGGTGAGATTCTTTTCAGAGGTCCACATAGCCAGATCGTCTGCAAACATTGAGCTATGGACTCTTCTTGGTATATTCTCTGTAATATCGTTTATATATACCAGGAAGAGTGTGGGTGACAATACTCCCCCTTGGGGTACTCCCTGCTCGAGTGTCACCTTTTTGCTCATCTGCCCTTGTACTTGGACTCTGGCCGTTCTTTGTTTGAGGTAGTGGTTGATCCACTTGTACATCTTCCCACCGACATCACTTCTTCTTAGCTTGACTCTAAGTCCATCCTTCCAGACTTTGTCAAATGCCTTTTCCAGATCCACCCAAACAGCTACTGTGTGTTTCTGTGCCTGGTAGGCATCTTCTATCTTCCAGATGCCACATCAGTGTGGTGTTTATCATCCGTTCCATCAGCTTGCCGACACAGCTCAGTAGGCTGATGGGCCTGTATCCATTTGGATCTGTTTTATCCTTTCCTGTTTTTGGTACTGGTACCAGTATTGCGTCTTTCCATGCCTGGGGTACAATACCCCTTTTCCAGCTTTGGTTCAGGACTGATAGTAATTTCCTCTTCGCTGTTTGGCCCAGCCCCATCAGCATTTCGTTTGTGATCCCGTCTTTTCCGGGAGATTTCCTTTTCTTTAGTGTTCTCATAGCCTCTTCCATTTCGCGCATTGTTAGTTTGGCCATCATGTGCTCTTCAGGAGCCGTATTTATGTTTTCGTGTCCCTTTAGCTCTTCGCTAATGTCTGTATGCTTATCTGCAGGGACCTCGATGTGGGTTGCTCTGGCATAGTGATCGACAAAGGCGTTAGCGGCTTTCTTACCTGTGATCAAGTTCTCGCCCTGCTTGATAGCATCAAGTTCAAGATCTATTAAAATTCTTTCTAGCACTTTATTCTTATGCTTTATTGGGGAGTTCATGTTTTTGAGAGTCACTGTTAGTCACATGCATTTGACCAACATCATACCAAGTTCAGACTTTTAGGTTTGGACAGCTTCCCTGGAACATTTAGAACAGTTAGCTCCATATCTCGGCTGTATATTTTCTGAACAAAGACCAAGATTCAATCATTGTCAAGGTCCACCTGTGGTGAGAATAAATGTCAACGACAATTTTACATTCTCTTGTGTATATGAGAAGGTCGACACATCCGATTCCAGCTGGCTTTTGTGGCTTGCCTTCTCACTGTGATCCCTATCTCTTAACCAGACTGCTCTACTGACTAGGGCAGTCTGTTTCCAGTGTCTCCACTTAGAGGCGGGATGCTATAGTTCGCTGACCCCGAGTTGCTGACTGCTGTCAACTCATTCACTGCTGCATCTTGACCCCCAATGAATACTAAATTCAATATTCAATCTCAGTAGTTGCTTAACAGACAAGAAACATAAAATAAATTTACACACAAAATATGATTCATAAAAATGTGAAGACTTTAGGACATTATTTGCCCATTGTTGTTAGCAGCAATTGCTTTATGACTTTCAATATAATTCTTTCAGCTTCATCATGTTTTATTATATTTTGTTGCTCTCAATTACTTGATGACTTGTTTCTAATTTCCAGATTCACAAATGGAAGGAGCATCTTAAGTAATGGATAAAATTGGTCGCTTTCTGCGCAACAATGTTGTTCTTTTGACATGTGGATCAATATTTGTGGCCATGCACTATATGTGGTACCAAATACAATTTGACGAGGATTTTGTTAGCAAAGATCAGCAGAAGGATCAGATCATCTTGGCTGGTGGATTAATTCGGCTCCCCGGTAAAAAGTCCCAGCAGGATAAAAAAGAATAATCATTTTCAGCAGCCAAATAGCCAAGATGAAAAAAACTCACAGGTAGGTTGAATTTTAAGATTATATGTTGTTTCTTCTTCTTCTGCGTTCGTTCTCAATGTCTTGCTACCAAGACCTAACAGGGCTTTGCAAGTAGTCCGGAGAACGCAGTATGTTGTATCGCTCGCTAGTTTGCGGCTTGACTGCAATATTTGCACCTTTCGGTCCGACACATCCGTCTTCGGCGGGATATGTTATTTATATGACCAATCGTTAATCCGGAACCTGTATGAAAATCAAGAGGTGATTATTTCAATCACAGAAGGTCTCACAGATTCAGTTTCCATCAGATGGGGTGCCTAAGGGCTGCTTGCTTTCACAGTCTCTATAACGCATATTCTGAGAAGATGATGGACAAGGTTATGCAGAGTGTAATAGGGGTGTCAAAGTTAATAGTATGAAAGTTAATGCCATCAAATTTGCTGATGACCAAGTGATAGTGGCAGGATCAGTAGAAACGTTGCAAATGCTGCTTGAAAAAATTAACAGCACCGCCAAAGAGTTTAACATGAAAATAAACACATCAAAGACAAAGACTTTGGTAATATCCAAGCAACAAGCAAATAAATATGATCATCAATGGAGAAATAATCAAACAAGTACAGAAGTTTACATATTTGGGGCAAACCAAAGATGCCTGCAATGAGACAGAAAGGGGGAGGGGATTGGGAGGAAGACTAACGTCTGGTCAGACACAACATACTGATTAGACATGTTAGTCAGTATCAGGCAAAATATACTGGTCAAGACCCTCACCTCGGCTTCCCTGGAAATGGGCTGTTTTCATTGCAGCCTGGCTAACGAGGTGAGGGATAGATGTCATCCCTGTAGTAGTAAGTGACGCGCAGATGAAGCCAAGTATATCACAACCGCCTGGAGGACCCCAGTCCACCTTCATCAGCACGCTTGGGTTCTGAGGAAAGCTACGACAAACTGCCACTTAACTTTCTTTTTAGGATGCACAAAAGAGTAATCCTACTCATTGTAGGCATTCAACAACATTATATTTATGAATATGACTTGACTAAGTCACTCTTTTTCTGTCAGCGGATGTATTGATATTCAGCTATCTCTCTTGTGGCTGTAGTTTCTACATGATGGTGTCAATTTCCCCATGACCAACCCTCCTTAATTGCCTCTTACAACATGCCTGACAGGTTATAGTGTTATTTTATACTTCCTTTTTAAAATCAATCAATTCCTTGTCACTCCCTGCGGAGCACAGGATTTCAATTAACACAAACCAAGTCTGTCCGTCTTTTGCTCTTATCTCCATCATTTGCCAGTCTGTCCCGCCGCCTTCATGATTTTGTAAAGTTATCTTCAACAAATATTTCTTGGACGGCCTCTTTGTCTCTTACCTTTTGTATTCCAGAACAGTGACTGTCTTGCAATGTCATTCTCCCCTTTATGCAAAGTACCAACACCTTCTCTTTATCTTATGACTGACTCCCAGCTGCCCAGTTTTATGCCGCAGGTCTGCGTTAGAAATAATGAACTATGTCAATCCCAATATGGGATCAAGATGCTGAGCAGTGCATGAGTTGCAGTGGTCAGCGACCCGTAGCTGACTGCTGGCGTCAGGGCCAGTGAATCAGAGCTGCCAAGACCCTTCTACACCTCCATGCGGTGATCCTGGATTACAGGTTGCAACAGGGCAGACTGGTAAAGAAGAAGGGATTAAAGAGGGAAGACTAACCTGGTAATAAAAAATGCCCGCTAAAGTCATATTTGCTGGACCGAAAGGTGCAAACATCGCAGTCAAGTTGTAAACTACAACACAACTCATTCCGTTCTTCGGACAACATCCTGCTACTTGCAAATCCCTTTTTTCAGCCCTTTTTCAGGGCTTTGTAGCAGGAGTTTGAGAACTAACAAATGATGAAGAAGAATCCCAAAATTATGTGTAGACATCTGTTTATGAATGTTTACCCCATCTGGATTAGGTCCTTGGTTGACTACCAAGTCTCTGATCTATATAGTTATACTGCCTTAACATTAGAGTTGAAAATCCTAACCTTTGCATCAGACTTGATTTCTCTTGAGCAATCTTTTTGACGCTGGTAACACTCAGTCTCTTGACTATTATTCCTAATATGATGGAGGTTTTCTTCTTCGTTTGTTCTCAAACTCCCGCTACCTGCTCTGAAAAAGGTTTTGGAAGTAGCAGGATGTAGTCCAGAGAACGGAATGTGTTGTGTCATGGTTTACAGCTTGACTGCAATATTTGCACCTTTTGGTCCAACACATCCGACTTCAGCAGGCATTTTGAGTACCCTCTTTCCTCCTTTTGTTTCCCCTCTTCGATCACTTCTACTTAGCCCGCCTGCTCTGTTGCAGTCTGTTATCCAGGATCACCACGTGGAGGTGTATAAAGGTCTTTGCAGCTCTGATTTCTGGCCCTGACGCTAGCAGTCAAATTTGGGTCACTGACCGCTACAGCTCATGCGCTGCCCAGCATCTTGACCCCAAGCGTATGGAAGTTTTAATTCCTGCTTAGTTGTGTCAGCAATGTTTTGCTATAAATTTTGTAATTGTTATGATGATTAATTCTTCTAATTTGTTTCCAACCATTAAAAATAGGTTAAGCAGGCTTGGAGAGGCATTCAATCACATTTCAAAGTTTGTGTATACGCACAAGCTCATATCTTTTGTGGTAGTGATGAGTGGAGCAGTCATACTGTCTGTTGTATTCCCAGGACAAGGGACACCAACAGCTTCTGAAAGAAGACAGTGGCGGACAGAGAGTATGATGAAGAATGCAGAGTCAAAAAGTTAAAATCAGCACCACTCATTCTGTATTACTGAAGGTGAGGCATATAGATGGATGGATGTATGGAGGGATAGACACATAAGTCAGAAAGCTAAAGTAAGCATCTTCCATTCTGTCCTCCTATAGGTGGGATGTATGGATGAACAGAGAAAAAATATAAAAAATTTGGCTGTTTTTTTAAAAGCTTGCTAGGGGACGGCGTGGGCTAATGGATACGTGACACGGCTCACAATCCGAAGGTGCTGGGTTCGATCTCCATCACAGCACTGGCCGTTAACCCAGGGAAGCAAACCCTTAGAAAATGCAGGAGGAAGCAACCCTTACATAAAATGCATGCTGAAATCAGATGCACTGGGCCGACAGGCGCAAAATAAAAACCACAGCGCAACGCACACCGCCTTGGAAGAACAGAAGAAATAAGGCGTACGCAAAAAAAAAAAAAAAAAAGAAAGCTTGCTAAATGTTGTATTCCATTTTAAACTTGGATTGTGGCTTCTTTGCTTGGCTTGGCTTCGTTCGTTGTCAATCGCCCACTACCAAGCCCTGAAAGGGCTCAAGTAGCAGAATGTAGTCTAGAGAACGGAATGCGTTGTCGTAGTTTACAGCTTGACTGCAATATTTGCACCTTTCGGTCCGACACATACGTCTTCAGCAAGCATTTTTTTAGTACCGGGTTAGCATTCCCTCTTCGATCCCCTCTCCTTAGCCAGTCTGCCCTGATGCAGCCTGTAATCCAGGATTACTGCATGGAGGTGTAGAGGGGTCTTGGCAGCTCTGGTTCGCCTGCCCTAACGCTAGCAGCCAAGAATGGGTCGTTGACCACTGCAGCTCATGCGCTGCTCCACATCTTGATCCCAACTTGGATTGTGATATCTACACTGCTTTCTGGGGAACTGAGATGCTAGTCCAGTCAGGCACAACATACTGACCAGGATGTCGCGTCAATGTCAGGTTATAACACTGACCAAGACCACAATCTCTCTTCCATGACCAAGACCACAATCTCTCTTCCATGTAGTGTTCCCTGGAATCAGGCTGTTGTCAAGGCAACCTGGTTGACGAGATGTAGATCAATGTGATGCCCAAAATAGATGAAGCCAAGCATAGCACAACCGCCTTGAGGACTGGGGCCCACCTTCATCAGCATGCTCGGGATGTGAGGAAAGCTACTACAACCTGCCACTGAACGTCCTTTTCAGGGCACACAAAAGAGTAAACTTACTCTGCAGATGATCAGTGCTTGCTGTACGACAATGAAAATAAACTGCAAAACCACTTGAACGCGCTTGCTACTACCTGTGCTAAATAAAAAATGCAAATTAGCGAGAATAAAACAGAAACAATGATGATCAGTAGAGCTCCTGGGCCACTCAAGATAAGACTAAATGATATTGTTCTTCAACAGGTCCATGAGTTCAAGTATTGTGGGCAGTATTTTTTCGGCAGACCGTAGAAGACAGGGAAATTGAGACAAGGTGCCAGAAAGCATCTGCGGTGACTTATCAGCTGTCCCCATTGCTTAGACACCCGAGCATTAGTTTGGCAACAAAGCAACAGCTGTTAAACAGTATATTTATGCCGATTTTGTGCTACCAGTGCCAAACGTGGCCTCTGTCAAGGTTGTGTGAGAGCAGAATTTCGACTTGTGAAATGAAGTGTTTGAGGAAAGTCATCGGTTTACCAGAAGAGACAGAATGTGGAATGACGACATTCGAAGTATGGTCGGCACTACGTCTTGTGCCGAATACATTTCCAGGCAGAAAATAAGTTGGTTTGGTCATCTCATGAGAATGCACCCTCATCATCTTCCACTGATGGCTTACAATGCTGGTAGATCTGGCTACAGGGCAAGGGGGCGGCCGCGAGGTAGTTGGATAGATGACATTAGAGTGATTGTGCAACGACAAGGGCTCACATTGACTGACGCATCGCACTTGGTTCAGGATAGACTACTCAAGCTCCCCACGACGCTAAACGGCACAAGTGGAAAGAAAACCATCTAACAAACAATACTGCTTTCTGGAAGTTTTATTTCAATTAACTCTCCCTAACTTTTGGCTCTCTCTAGATTAGCTGCAAGACCAAATGGTTTTAAGTAAAAGTTTTTCTTGTGAATTAGCCTTCTAGTTTCCACATTTTTTTGTTCTTGCTTCACAAACATTTAGACTTGCCCATTTTTGGGTACACCAGTTGGTCTTTTAAACTATGAAATTGCCACAAAGCACTTCTTCTTCTTCTGTGTTTGTTCTCAATCTCCCTCTACCAAGCCCTGAATTAGGCTTTGTAAGTAGCAGGTTGAAGTCTAGAGAACGGAATGCGTTGTATCTCTAGTTTACAGTTTGACTGCGATATTTGCTCCTTTAGGTTCGACACATCCGTCTTCGACAGAACCATAAAAAAGCACTGATATTATTCCTAGCCATATCAGTAAATATGTAAGTTTCCACTACAAACGTATTTATAACATCTACATAAACTAAACAAATCTACCCCAGAAAAATCAGTTGCATCATCATAACTTCATCACAATCAATAATGGGATAACCTTCCATATCCATGTAAAACAGAAATAAAATTGTTTAAAAATGATCCAAAAGTTATTGTCATTAGGAGTGGATGGAAATGGCCTTGTTTTCGATTCAGCCGTTTCTATAACAAAAACCGGTGTTAAAACAACGCATACACTGGTGAGTATACAGAGACAATGCCCTGGGCAAATTTTTTCACCAATGGTTCAGTAAAAGTTAGTTCCCATCTGTAATTTACTGACTCGCCTAGCTTGGGCACTCTGGTGTTAGGGTGCCACAGACTTGCCCCTTCTTCTGTTAACTCTGCTATGGAAGGTTATGTGTTGCACATGCTGTGGGAATAATTAGTTAGAGAATTGGAAGCTTATTCTCAATTCCACTCCTGACTATTACAACACTTGAGGAAATAAGATAGACAAATATATAGTCGCAAAATTTCACACCACATATAGTTGCATACTTTCACATCACATATAGTCGCATACTTTCACATCACATATAGTCGCATACTTTCACATCACATATAGTCGCATAATTTCACATCACATATAGTCACATACTTTCACATCACATATAGTCACATAATTTCACATCACATAGTCACATACTTTCACATCACATATAGTCACATAATTTCACATCACATAGTCGCATAATCTCACATCACATTATCCTCGACGTCAGTCCAGCAAGTGTGTCGTATGTCAGGAAGCCAACAATATTCTGTATGCATTCCATCCGTTGGGGATGAAGATAACTCTTCATGTACTAATCCTCAGCCTATGTGAGATGGAGTGATCATTTCCCTTACCTGTTTATATCTTCCCCAACGCATACATCAGGTACCCATTTACAGCTGTGTCGACTGAAGGAGCGGTCGTACCAGGATCGAACCACGATTTTTTTTCTGTCCATCCATGATTTCGAACCCTGGCGTGCTGTAATCTGTCTTAGCAGGCCAGATCACTGTTGACTAGGCTACACGCTCCACTAGGTTGCATGTTTATGAACTGTAAAGTGTTGATTGTGTCTAAAGACAAACATAAGAAACAAGGGTACACATTCATTAACTGTAAAGTGTTGATTGTATCTAGAGACAAACATAAGAAACAAGGGTAGATGTTCATTAACTGTAAAGTGTTCATTAGGTCTAGAAACAAACATAAGAAACAAGGGTACACATTCATTAACTGTAAAGTGTTGATTGTATCTAGAGACAAACATAAGAAACAAGGGTACACATTCATTAACTGTAAAGTGTTCATTGGGTCTAGAAACAAACATAAGAAACAAGGGTACACATTCATTAACTGTAAAGTGTTGATTGTATCTAGAGACAAACATAAGAAACAAGGGTATACATTCATTAACTGTAAAGTGTTCATTGGGTCTAGAAACAAATGTAAGAAACAAGGTTAGATGTTCATTAACTGTAAAGTGTTGATTGAACCTAGTGACAAACATAGGAAGTGTAGTCACTTTGATTCAGCATGAGCAAATATAGTATGAATGGAAACCACTGCAATGTATATATATATTTGTGTTTTTCCTATATGTTGTGTGCTTTTACTGTTTCTACTTCTGATAAACAGATGAGTACATCATACAAGTCTCGTGTTGAAAGTCTTCGGCCCTCTCATGTGGATATTCATCATATATGCTCTCCCAAACTGCAGAAAGCTTTAGACGTCTTCTTGAAGTTGCTTAGCTCCTGTGCTGGACCATCAGGCAAAATCCATGTTGTCTGCAACAACTGTGGAGGCCATGGGACATACACTTCTGCCTCTGCTCGACTTCTAGGATCAATGCTTGTGACTCGTCCAGAACTGAAACTGATAGTATCGTCAGTACAATCTCATTTAATTCAGTACAATGACTGTGGTTTATTCATGGCTTGCACTTGCCTCCAACTTATTAAGCTGTCTGTCAGCACAGGAATACACTGTGACATTCATAAAACATTGTTTGAGACTTTTGTTGAAATTATCTTGGATTATCTCAGATTACCAGACTGCAAGTTGAGCGTGAAAGCAGATTTCACGGACATACACGTATTGCTGGCATATGTACGGAGTATTATCAGTTCGAAACGGTTGCTGAATTTAACTAGCAGTGATTGTACCAAGTTAAGTGAGCTTGTTTTAAAGTCATTTGTGGAGTCTATTCCTGCGCTTTCATCCAGGGATAAGGTTCTTCATTCAGATAGTGTTTATATTCTTGGTGTTGAGAAGTCAGACATTCGAGAGAGCAGACTTGAACATGGATTGTTATTGGAGTACCCCGAACTCTCTGCTCTTGGAGGTTTCGTAGATATCAAATGCAAAGAGGGGTCAGAGAGGACTGACAGGGATGTAGCGAGCACTGTTACAGTGGCTCTGTTCACATGCTCATTTTCTGGAGATGTGGAGGAGGTTGTGGATGCAACATTTGAATTGACTAGGCAGCAGTTTGACGATGTGGAGAATTCTGTGTTAGATACGATGGTTGAATTGTGCGATGGCTTGGACCAGTGTCAAGTTGGCTTGGTTCTGTGCCAGAAGGTCATTCACCCCAAACTGAAGGCTAGGCTGAGGTCAAAAGGCATCCTGTTTATCGATAGACTGGGACTGCAAAAAATTGCTTATCTTCAGGATTTGACAGGTAAACTTTATAATTTACCATCATCTTCTCATTTTGCTGTCTATATAGTACTGTACATTGCTCCTTACAGGAAGCCTTACAGGAAGCATCTTGTTTGCTCTTGTAGTGCTGGTTTGTGTAGCAATTTTGTTTACATTATAATGTTGCCAGCCCCATGCACAGTCCTCTTTACTCCCTTTTTACGACATACATAAGGAGAAAGACTAACATCTGGTCAGGCAAAATATACTGATCAGACATGTTAGTCAGGGTCAGGCAGAATATACTGGCCAAGACCCTTATCTCGGCTTCATCGTAGCCCTCCCTGGAAACAGGCTGTTTTCATGGCAGCCTGGCTAAAGACGTGAGGAATCGACATGATCCCCATACTAGTGAGTGACACGCAGATGAAGCCAGGCATAGCACAACTGCCTGGAGGACCCCGGTCCACCTTTAGCGCGCTCCAGATGTAAGGAAAGCTACTGCAACCCGTCACTTAACACCCTTTTCAGGACGCACATAAGAGCAACCTACTTATTGTGGACATTCGAAACAATAACACTGGTTCCCTGGATCGAGCTGTAGGAGGAACCCAATCCTGGACACAACTTACCTTATGCAACATGAAAGACGCTAAATAGATTCTGGACTGGTCTATCAGTATGCAGGAAAAACTTAAAGAGATGGGTATACTTCTTCTTCTTCTTCTTCGTACGCTGTCAGACATCAACTTGAATTTTTCGAAGAAAGCAGCTGTCATCCTGAGGCTGTCGACACTACCATAGAGCTTGTCTAATGTTGCCACTGGCGATGGCCACATGTGCTTTCTCTGGTCCTCGTATGTCGGGCAGTTTTGCAGCAGATGTTCAGCGGTCATTTTCCCTGTGCCACAGGTGCATTCGTCAGTGCCACCTATCTTCAATTAATTGAATAGATGGTACCTCAGTCTGTTGTGGCCTGTGCGGAGTCTGGAGACTACGACCTGCTCTCTTCTGTTCAGCTGGTAGTAGGCATCATTTTTTGTGTAGCCAGTAAGTTCTGTTTCCCATTTGGCTATGTATCTGACCCTAATAAACCTTTTGGACTCTTCGTAGGTCACACTAGAATCTGGTTGTGGTAGTCTTGCACCTTCTTTTGCCAGTCTGTCTGCCTCCTCGTTGCCTTGGATGTTACAGTGGGATGGAACCCACTATACCACTACTCTGTTTGGTGCAGACTTCTGGCATAGTTGACAGAGTACTGCTCTTAAATCATTAAGTTCAGTATTTTTCTGGCTTTTTAGTGCTGTGACCACGGCCAGGGCATCTGTAAACAGGAATGGGTATACAAGGAGGAGGAGACATTTGACTGGAGCAGCACAAGACCCAGACCACCTGAAGATCTGCCCAAAACCTGGAAACATGCAATATGGAAAACATGTTCAGAGGGAGCAACAAGATATGTTGCATAACAGCACATTGGAAACACGATGCCTGGAGCAGCACAAGACCCAGACCACCTGAAGATCTGCCCAAACCTGGAAACATGCAATATGGATAATATGTTCAGAGGGAGCAACAAGATATGTTGCATAACAGCACATTGGAAACACGATGCCTGGAGCAGCACAAGACCCAGACCACCTGAAGATCTGCCCAAACCTGGAAACATGCAATATGGAAAACATGTTCAGAGGGAGCAACAAGATATGTTGCATAACAGCACATTGGAAACACGATGCCTGGAGCAGCACAAGACCCAGACCACCTGAAGATCTGCCCAAACCTGGAAACATGCAATATGGAAAACATGTTCAGAGGGAGCAACAAGATATGTTGCATAACAGCACATTGGAAACACGATGCCTGGAGCAGCACAAGACCCAGACCACCTGAAGATCTGCCCAAACCTGGAAACATGCAATATGGAAAACATGTTCAGAGGGAGCAACAAGATATGTTGCATAACAGCACATTGGAAACACGATGCCTGGAGCAGCACAAGACCCAGACCACCTGAAGATCTGCCCAAACCTGGAAACATGCAATATGGAAAACATGTTCAGAGGGAGCAACAAGATATGTTGCATAACAGCACATTGGAAACACGATGCCTGGAGCAGCACAAGACCCAGACCACCTGAAGATCTGCCCAAACCTGGAAACATGCAATATGGAAAACATGTTCAGAGGGAGCAACAAGATATGTTGCATAACAGCACATTGGAAACACGATGCCTGGAGCAGCACAAGACCCAGACCGCCTGAAGATCTGCCCAAACCTGGAAACATGCAATATGGATAACATGTTCAGAGGGAGCAAGAAGACATGTCGCATGGCAGAACATTGGAAACACGATGCCAAGATCACGAAAAGGAAGTAAGTAGATTTCTACTTCTTTGGCGTTCATCCTGATAAGGTTGCTGTGTCGTAGTTTACTGCAAGTCTGCGATATCTGCACCTTTTGGCTCAACACATCCAATATCTGCTGGCATTTTAAGGTACTGGGTTTGCCTCCCTACTGCGATCTCTGTTCTCTTAGCCAGACTATGCTGTGCAATCTGTATCTTCTTCTTCATTGTTCATCCTGAAAAGGACATTTGTAATGTGTTGTAGTTTAAAGCTCGACTGCGATATATGCACCTTTCAGCCGGACACGTCCGATTCCAGCGCATTAATTTTGGAATCGGGTTTGCCTTCCCTCTTTGATCCTGAATCTCTTAGTCAGGCTGCATGATTGCAGTATGTTTCCAGGGCTGCCATTTGGAGGTGGAATGGGACCCTGACCAGTTATGGGACACTGACCCCCGATGCTAGTAACCAGCTATGAGCTGCTGGCTGCTGTCAGCTCATTCTTCAGTCCGTAAGCAGATTTAAGAGTTTTCTTTCCCAAAATAGGTTCAGCACAGAAATAAAGAATAGATCTCCATCTATACACCTTTATCTTTCTGACATTTGTCATGTACAATGACCACATCCTGTATAAACCAGCTTCAAACATCAGAACGGTGATGTATTTCAGGTAGAAAGAACGCTCTTATTTCTCTTCCAGGAAACCCTGAGCACCAGAAGAATGCTAATATCGCTAACTGCACATTGAATGAAAATATGTGGTTTTATCAGTATTTTAGGGGAACTGAGACGCTGGTCCAGTCAGGCACAACATACTGACCAGGATGTCACATCATGGTTAGGCACAATATACTGACCAAGACCACTATCTCACTTTGATGTAGCATTCCCTGGAAACAGTTTGTTTTCAAAATAATCTGGCTGAAGAGATGTAAATAAATGTGATGCGTGTAGTAGTGAGCATCGTGCAGATAAAGCCAAGCATGGTACAGCCACCTGGAGGATGGACCCATGTCAACCTTCATCAGCATGCTCAACATGTGATGAGAGTTACTGCAGCCCGCCACTTAACACCTTTTCCAGAGCGCACAAAAGAGTACTTACTATTTGTGGGCATAAAGCAACCACCAAGACCCTATTCCACCCTCAAGTGGCGGCTCTGGAAACTAGGTGCACTGGTCACTAGTTTAGTTGGGATCAAGATGCTGAGCAGCGCATGAGCTGCAGCGGTCAGCGACCCATAGCTGACTGCTAGCGTCAAGGCCAGCGAAACAGAGCTGCCAAGACCCTTCTACACCTCCACGCGATGATCCTGGATAACAGGCTGCAGCAGGGCAGACTGGCTAAGGAGAAGGGATCGAAGAGGGAATGCTAACCCGGTACTAAAAAAATGCTTGCTGAAGTCGGATGTGTTGGACCGAAAGGTGCAAATATCGCAGTCAAGCTGTAAACTATGACACAGCGCATTCCGTTCTCTGGACTACATTCTGCTACTTAAGCCCATTTAGGGTTTGGTAGCGGGAGATTGGCTTGACTTGGCTTGGCTTCGTTCATTCTCAATCTCCCGCTACCAAACCCTGAAAGGGCTTAAATAGCAGAATGTAGTCCAGAGAATGGAATGTGTTGTGTCGTAGTTTACAGCTTGACTACGATATTTGCACCTTTCGGTCCAACACATCCGACTTCAGCAAGCATTTTTTGCGTACCGGGTTAGCATTTTCTCTTCAATCCCTTCTCCTTATCCAGTCTGCCCTGCTGCAGCCTGTTATCCAGGATCACCACGTAGAGGTGTAGAAGGGTCTTGGCAGCTCTAGTTCGCTGACCCTGACGCTAGCAGTCAGCTATGGGTTGCTGACCACTGCAACTCATGCGCTGCTCAGCATCTTGATCCCCGTAGCGGGAGATTGAGAACGAACGAAGCCAAGCCAAGCCACTAGTTTAGTTTGGCTAAAGGATAGGGAGCGCAGAGGGAAGGCAAACCCAACACCCAAAAAGCCAGCTGAAAGTGGATGTTGTCAAGCTAAAAGGCACAGATATCGCAGCCTTGTAAACTGTGACACAACATAATTTTCAGGACAAACGCTGAGGAAGAAGAAGAGTGTTCTTTTAAATAAACAGAGGAATGCTAAGTCATTGACACCAGAGTTAGGTGCACCACACAGATCAGGACCCTACCTCACATTCATGTCATGCATGTGCAAACAGGTGTGTTACAGCAGCCTGGCCAACAATGTGGAAATAAACACCATAATTTCTATAGTGAGATGCCTGCTGAGAAACCTTGGAATTGCACTACAGCAAGGACCTTCATTGGTTCATCCAGGAATGTTAGAGGAACTAATATAATCTCTGCTACCAGAGAAAATTAGTCAAGAATAAAGAACTCTGAAATAGGAAGCTTTAAAAAAAAAGAATGAGAAAATGAGTTAAGTATGACGAATTCAGAAACGAGTAACTTCAAAAATAAAATAAATAAATGATAAAATGAGTCAAGAATGACAAATTCAGAAACGGGTAACTTCAAAAATAAAATTAATGAATGAGAAAACATGTACATCATAGACTTGTCTTACATTTTCAGGTGCTAATCCCATTGCTTCAGTGTTGACGACACCTGACTTTGTTGATCACCTAGGATGTGTAGATTCTGTGAGTCATGTTATCATGAATAACAAAAGCTACCTGCACTTGACCAGAAGTTCATCCTCCGTTGTGACTTTAATTCTGTGTGCCCAATGGGAAGAAAGGCTTGCTGAGCTGAAGGTAAGGACTCAAATAAAGATTTGACAGCAGCCAGTTACTTGTAGCTGACTGCTTGCATCAGGATCACTTCTTCTTTGTTGTTTGTTCTCAAACTCCCGTTCTCAAACTCTTGGTAAGTAAATAAAAATATTTGTAGAAAAATGTACAAATACAACTATCAATGTTTACCATAAAAGCTATTGTCTGTCACTTCGACTATAAACATAATTATTATATCTACATAAACAAATTAAATAGATCTACCTCACAAAAATCTGTTTCAGAAGCTTAACTCCCCCCTTATCAATAATGGGTGAATCTTCAAATCCATGAGAAAAACAGAAGAAATCCTTTCTAAAATCTAAAACAAATTAAAAAGTCGCCATTGTTTTAGTCTAATCATACATGACAAGTTGGAACTCTCTGCAATCAAAAGAGCAGTATATTCAGCTGTTTCTATGACATTAACCTGGTAGTTTATATACAATAAAGTGATGACCCTAAAGCTGGCGGCGTGCAACCCCAGTGAAATGAAGCCAAATCGTCGTAATCTCATGCCGTAGGAACGGAAAAGGTTAAAGAAAGGTTGGCTATACGAATGGCAATAACTGATAAACTCTTTCATGCCATAAATAGAGGTCTCCTCTGCAAAAGAGAAATAAGTTAGAAAACTGAGATGGTTGTATATCACTCCACCTATATACCAGTTTTGGCTTATGGATATGAATCATGACCAATAACAACTATCCAGAAAAACCAGATCTAAGTGAAGAATGAGATATCTTAGGAAGATGGTCCAAATAGCAAGAAGAGGCATAGTCTGCACCCAGACAATACAGCAAGACCTTGAAGCCCAGCCCGTACAGCCTTGAATGAATGAAGATTGACTACCACAGCAGTCATTGGAAGCAAAGGGGAAAAGGATCCAGATCCCGAAAAATGACTCACTGGGATGATAACATTAGGCAGTCTATAAAGACGGTAGACTAGACTTTAATCAGTCCATGCCGAAGACGGATGTGTCGGACAGAAATGTGCAAATATCGCAGTCAAGCTGTAAACTAGCGACAACGCATTCCGTTCTCCGGACTACATCCTGCTAGTTGCAAAGCCCTGTTCTGGGCCTGGTATCGGGATATTGAGAACGAACGCAGAAGAAGATGAAGAACCAGTCCAAGAAGAAAACGGATAGAATGGTCTGACGTTCTTTCTGGCAAACCTCTTCATTCCATCACATCATACCCACAGTCTGTATCACAGACTTGGTCCCGAATGATGGGATAAAGGAAGGAAGTGATCTTCAGTTTGGTTAATCCTGTAACGAGTCTAAATAAATAGAAAGGGAAAATCATCAGCGGATAATAACATAATACAGGTATGGCTCAGATATCACACTGGAACAGAAACTAAATGAGACTACGTTTCGACCACATGACCTTCATCAGGAACATTGAACTAAGCAGATTAAAAACACCTAACAAATCACAACTAAACGCAGAAGGGACTTCTGTGCAAATGAACACTAGATTAGTATTTGTGCAGATTATTTTCATCATCATGTACCCATTTACAGCTGGGCAGACTGAAACGAAGCAAATTAAACGAAGAAAATGAGGCTGGATAGGACATACGCAACATATCCAGACAGGCTCTTGGGGGAGGAAGACTAACATCTGGTCAGGCAAAATATGCTGATCAGACATGTTAGTCAGGGTCAGGCAAAATATATTGACCAAGACCCTCACCTCAGCTTCCTAGTAGCCCTCCCTGAAAACAGGCTGCTGTCATGGCGGCTGGCTAATGAGGTGAGGGATCGACATGAATCCTGTTGTAGTGATTGACATGCAGATGAAGCCAAGCATAGCACAACCGCCTGGAGGACCCCGGTCCACCTTCATCAGCACGCTCGAGATGTGAGGAAAGCTACTACAACCCACCACTTAACGTCCTTTTCAGGTCGCACAAAAGAGTAATCCTACTCATTATGGGCAGTGGAAAACAACAACAGCAGATTCTTACATGGAATTCTCAAGGGAAGGGAAACAGGTAGACTCAGAAATACATGAAGAGAATGTGAGAAGTAACTAAGATTAAATGATTACACATAAAAAGGAGCAGAAAGAACAGCTGAGGACCGTGTGTGCTGGTGAAATATTGTCAATGGACTATGAACCGAGAGGAGCGACATGCTTTGATTGATTGACAGGGATCAAGACGCTGAGCGGCGCATAAACTGCAGTGGTCAGCGACCCATAGCTGACTGCTAGCGTCAGGGTTAGAGAACCAGCGCTGCCAAGACCCTTCTACACCTCCACGCGGTGATCCTGGATAACAGGCTGCAGCAGGGCAGACTGGCTAAGTAGAAGGTTTCGAAGAGGGAGGGCAACCCGGTACTCAAAAATGCTTGCTGAAGTCGGATGTGTTGGACCGAAAGGTGCAAATATCGCAGTCAAGCTGTGAACCACGACACAACGCATGCCGTTCTCTGGACTACATTCCGCTACTTACAAAGTTTTTTTCAGGGCTTGGTAGCGGGAGATTGAGAGCGAACAAAGAAGAAGAAGATTGATTGATTGACAGAGACTAGAGAGTGCAGAGATTAATAATTATTGAACCTGTCCCATGAGAAGTCCGTCCATCCTCTTGCCGCTCATCTGTCGGTCTTCCTGCAGTTTCTTATAAGTGATTTTTTTATTGTTTAAACATTTTCAGAACTGCGTGAAGACATCACTTCAAGGCCTGTACTCGCTTTCAAAAGACCCAAGGTTACTGGCTGGAGGAGGGTGCTGGCAGACTCATTGTTCGTACATGCTCAGAGACAAAGTTAGTGTTCTTTTACTAAAGGAACAGGCTTAAAGAAATAATCAAGTTGAATCTAGTCAGTTTGTAGAGAAGTGCATTTAAAAAAAATTGTTTTAGGTTTCAACAAGGGACTCCAATTATCAGCACTGTCTTGCCAACAAGAAAATAGTCTGGTGTGCACATACGAGACCCTATCCACTCTCCAGACACTTGAAAGTTGGATACAAGACCCTATCCACTCTCCAGACACTTGAAAGTTGGATACGAGACCCTATCCACTCTCCAGACACTTTAAAGTTGTATACGAGACCCTATCCACTCTCCAGACACTTGAAAGTTGGATCGCAGTATCTGTGGAAACCCTAACAAATATTCTTAAATCTATACTTGTAACGGTACTTGCATTTTATGGCATCAGTACCACTATATACGGAATACCAGGCCACACTGGCAGCTAAGGCAGGGAAGTGCTGATAAACTGGCAAAAACAGGAGGAAATAAGTCAAGCCGACATCCCCGCCATCTAAATAACTACTAAAAACTTAACTCATTCACTCCCATATTTTGGACCTCTGGATGCAATTTTTTTAATTATGTAAAACTCACACACAACATCACTTAGTTGTGATTTATTTATCTTCAATAAAGGGTCCCTGAAATAACACAAATTTATTAACCAAACTGTTCACAATTGAGACCTGCATGAAATTTAATACATATATTTTACAAATGGAGGTGAACATTTGTGTATTAGGGATTATAGTTGCATAATCGTTTTTATTTAAAAAAATGATGAACAAAATTTGTTCTCCTCATCAACACATTATTCAGCTGTAAACCAATACATGAATAATGTAATGGCTTTCTCTTGACATAATCCACAAGAGAAAATGTTCTGAAAATTACACCTAATTGGGTGCAGTTGATTTCACAGGCTTCACATTTTACCGAAGCCATGTGAAGTTGACAACGAACTAAAAAATCAAAGCACTAATCAACATCAGCGTGAGTGTTTACAATTTACGCACACCCAGAAAGAATGTTACTGTTGAAATCAATATATATATATACACACACATTAAATTACACACACTAGTATGGCTGTGCAGGATCTTGAACCTTTACTGATTTTGTGAACTGTTACTACCATTGCTTGAGACAAAAGAGGGCACGCTCCCTCATCAGTAGATTTAATTTCACTTTCATCGCTTGACTTATAACTAAGACCAGATAAAGAAATTGAAATGTCACTATCAGAACGATCTACATCTCCATCGTCAGTACCATTAGCAATAATATAATCTAACCATTACCTAGCTTGTGCTGTAAAAACTCTATTTTGTCTGACTGAAGGGTCATGTGCTAGATTCAAGGCTGTCCTCCCAAAAAACATGTTTTTCCGAGTTCGAAAATAAACATTTTTTTCAATGATACACACGCTAACTCTTTTTAATGAAAAGTACAAAATCTGGACTTCCGCTAGTAACCAAAATAGAACATTTAGGAGAACTATGAATGGGAAAATATGTGATTTTTGTGAACACAGTGGCAAAAGCTGATATATCAGCTCCTAGGGTTTCTCGAAAAAACCAGAAGCTGATTTATCGGCTCGTGGGAGTGAATGAGTTAAGTCTCCAACACCTGCAGACTAATGGATGACTATTAGATGACTGATGCAAGCTAAGAAGAAGTGATGTTTGTGGGAAGATGTACAAGTGGATCAACCACTACCTCAAACAAAGAACGGCCAGAGTCCAAGTACAAGGGCAGATGAGCAAAAAAGTGACACTCGAGCAGGGAGTACCCCAAGGGGGAGTACTGTCACCCACACTCTTCCTGGTATATATAAACGATATTACAGAGAATATACCAAGAAGAGTCCATAGCTCAATGTTTGCAGACGATCTGGCTATGTGGACCTCTGAAAAGAATCTCACCATAGCAAGAAATCGGATGCAGACGGCCCTAACATCGCTGGAAGAGTGGGCGAACTCATGGCTGGTCAAAATAAACGAGGAGAAAACCACGTGCACAATATTCTCGCTCTCATTAAAACCCCAAAGTACCAAATTAAGCCTAAATGGCAAAATCCTGCAGCCAAACGACAACCCAACCTATCTGGGAGTCACATTTGATCGGCGCATGACATGGAAAAGTCAGATTGAGAGAAACCGAATGAAAGCCAGAGAAAGAATGGCGATCATGAGGAAACTTGCTGGCACAAGCTGGGGAGCAGACGAAGGCATACTAAAGAAACTGTACACTGGAAGAGTGAGACCAGTTCTCGAGTATGGCATCGCGGCATGGACAACAGCAGCGAAGGCGAACTTCGATAAAGTTAACAAACTTCAAAACCAAGCCATGAGAATTATAACAGGTGGCATGAAGTCAACGCCAATTGTAGAACTTGAAAAGATTACAAAACTGCAATCCATGACCGACAGAAGAGACTGCAGAGCCCAGCTGCAGTCAGAGAAACTCCGAAGACTGACGGACCATCCAATGTACCAGAGACTAAACAATTTGGGAACTGGGAAACTAAAGCGGAGAAACTTTGCAGAAATAGCCAAAGCAAAGATGCACGAAGATCCCATAAACGCACTAACAACACCAAAACCCATCACTACTGTACGAAAACCTACTTGGAGGCAGGATATATTTCCAGAGGTGGTAGAAAATATACCAGGTATTGCAAACAAAAACTGCCAGACCGAAAAAGAAAGGAGAGACACTACCCTAAGCTTCATAACGAAAAGCTACCCAAGCATGGACTGGACCCATGCATACACCGACGGTTCTGTAACAAACACTACACAGAACGGAGGGGCAGGAGCATTCCTGAACCTACCAAATGGCAGAAAAATAACACTGTCATTCGCTACTGGTAAGTACACAAGCAATTTCAGAGCGGAGGCAGAGGCACTGAGGGCGGCAGTGGAAGAAATGGCAACACACAGTGAAAATGAGAGCCACATAGTCTTGCTGACAGATGCTCTCGCCATAGTCACAGCGCTAAAAAGCCAGAAAAACACTGAGCTTAATGACTTAAGAGCAGCACTCTGCAAACTGTGCCAGCTGTCCGCACCAAAAAGGGTAGTGGTACAGTGGGTTCCGTCACACTGCAACATCCAAGGCAACGAGGAGGCAGACAGACTGGCAAAAGAAGGTGCAAGGCTACCACAAACAGATACCAGTATGACGTACGAAGAGTCAAAACGGCTTATCAAAGCCAGGTACATGACCAAATGGGAAACCGAACATATTGGTTACACCAAAAACGATGCCTATTACCAGTTGAACCGAAGAGAGCAGGTCGTTGTCTTCAGACTTCGCACTGGCCACAATAGACTGAGGTACCACCTATTCAACAAATTGAAGATAGGGTGTACCGACGAATGCCTGTGCGGTACTGGTAAAATGACCACTGAACATCTGCTGCAGAACTGCCCGACATACGGGGACCAGAGAGAGCAGATGTGGCCATTGCCAGTGGAACTGCAAGACAAGCTCTATGGTAGTGGCGAGAGTCTCAGGATGACCGCCGCTTTTTTCGAAAAAATAATGGTTACTGTCTGACTGTGTACGCAGAAGAAGAAGAAGATGACTGATGGGCTGCAGGTGTGAATGCAAGATCTCTGAATGCAGATATGTTTTAACCCAATGCTAGGATAGTACCAACATCCGAAGAGACCAGAATACAATTTTCAGATTACGAACAAGACAGGTGACTTTGAACAAACACCTACACAGAATGACAACAGACCATACAAGCACAAAATATACACCATACTGCAAGCGAATCGATGGGCAACAGGAAACGGCAAAACACTGTCTTCTGGATTGTAAGAATTGGGGAAGCAACCACTAGCACCAACCCCTGCATTACCAACACCATCAATCACCAACACCCTATTTGGAGACACAAAACAACTTAAGAAAACTACATTCTACTACACACTACACCTTTGCACAGGGAAAAGAAGGATACAAAATGATTATCAATGAGATCAGAAATGTTAGTCAAAGCACCAACAAGAAAATGGTCAAGTATGCATATATGAGACCTTCTGGCAAGATGGTCCAACTCTCTGTGTGCCTAAATTCTAGTCTGTTGAACATTCTAACATCCGAGTCTGTCTCTCTCGTATTGTTGTGATTCTGGTTCAGCAGTTGTTGTTTGTTAAATATTCTGCATTTTAGCAGCACTCTCCTAACTACAAAATCACCTTTTGAAAGAAAAGAAAGGTGATCAGAACGCTGAGCAGCGCATGAGCTGTGGTGGTCTGTAAACCCAAAGCTGACTGCTAGTGTCAGGGCCAGCAAACCAGAGCTGTCAAGACCCTTCTAAATCTCCACGCCTTGATTCTGGATAACAGAGTGTAATAGAGTAAACTGGCTTAAGGGAGCGATCGAAGAGGGAAGACTAACCTAATACTAAAAAATGCCTGCTGAAGTCGGATGTGTCGGACTGAAAGGTGCAAATATCACAGTCAAGCTGTCAACTTCGACACAACTCATTCCGTTCTCCGTACAACATACGGCTACTTGCAAAGCCTTTTTAGGGCTTGGTAGCGGGAGATTTAGAACAAACGAAGAAGAAAGAAGAGAAAGGAAGCCATTGTTGATTGGTAGAAATACCAACAGCTGTCCAACCAGCACTGTGCACTCATCAAAGGGTTAAGGAGAAATGTCTGCCTTGTGCGTATTTTCTCAGGAGCATGGGGGAATAGGATTTTACAGACCAGGTGTCCAGGTCTCAAAGGGTGAAGAGAGAGGACAGCGTGGGCTTGTGGTTAAGTGACACGGCTCACTTAACTTAACTTAACTTAACGTCTTTATACTGGTTTAGAAGACCCTGCAGAGTCTGTATACAACCAGTTACATTTACATCACCTTGCTCTAAAAGCTATGCGCATCCAGTTTATTCTTAAATGCATTAACTGTCCCTGCCTCCACTACCTCCCCTGGCAATGCATTCCAAGCAGACACCACTCTCTGACTAAAAAAATATTTCCTAATATCTAACCTGGACCTCTCTTTAGTCAGCTTGTAGCTATGCCATCGTGTTATTGTAGGTGGCTGTATTTAAAAAAAACTTGTTATAGTCTAATTTATCGATTCCTCTGATCATCTTATAAACCTGTATTAAGTCACCACGAATTCTTCTCTCTTCGAGACACTGTAGGCCGGTTTTTCTGAGTCGTTCCTCATAACTGTAATTCTGGAATCCCACTATCATCTTTGTCGCTCTTTTTTGTATTCTTTCTAGCATGTTTATGTCCCCTCTATGATAAGGACTCCACACCTGTACACAGTACTCCAATCTAGGTCTAACTAAAGCTTTATACAGTTTGACAATCCGAAGGTGCTGGGTTCGATCCCCACCACAGCATTGGCCGTTACCCAGGGAAAGCAAACCCTTAGAAAATACACGCTGAAGTCAGATGCACTGGGCCTACAGACATAAAATAAAATCCACAGTGCAATACACTCTGCCTTGGGGAATAGAGAAATAAGGCGAATGAAAAAAAAACAAGGGTTAAGAGATTCACACTACAGTTATCTGATAGTCAAAACAACATTTTTTTTATCATCAGATCTTCATGCAATTATCAGTTCTCGCTGAGCAGGCTGGTTGCACAGAAGCACAAGTTCTGACATCGCTGGCTGTCTTTCGTTCAAGTCTTCACTCCTGGGTCAGATCGCTTTCAAACAGCTCAGAGGATGTACTAGTAGATTTGTCTTCACTTCACTGCTGGAGAGTTCTCAAAGGACGGGGGACTAACATTGTAGTGAGTGAGGTCACTTCATGTTGCTGTGGTCTGGTATCTGTTCCCACAAACAACCTCCAGGACTTTGATGTGATTTCAGAGCATGAACACATTTCTGCCTTCCTTTCTCCAGTGATTGACAGAAAGGAAGTCCATGTTATAGAAATTACAGACTTTTCAAGTATTATTTTAGACAACATTTCAGCAGCTTTACAAGCCCTTGAGAGAGGTGTTTTGACTGCAAATTTAATCTTGTCAATTGGTGTTTCCATTAGTGACAAGAACTGACTCCATCTTGATTGAAGTTAGTGACATCTTCTTACAAGAACTAACTGTCTTGATTTAAGTTAGTTGTGTCTGACAAGAACTAACTCTGTCTTGATTAATGTTAATGACATCTTCTGACAAGAACTAACTCTGCTTTGGTTGAAGTTAGGGATGTCTGACAAAAACCAACTCTGCCTTAGTTGAAGTTAGCGACATCTTTCTATCTGCCTTAGTTGAAGTTAGTTACATCTTTCTATCTATCTTACGGAGCAAGCCCTGCGAGTCTGACAGTATCACTGCACATGTCACCGGTTGCATTACCAACCAAGTTAGGGCCACTGTTACCACCTCAATCTCCATCCTCATATCTGATGTGATAGTTGAGTAGTAAGATAGACATGTGCATGCTAAGAAGGAAGTGGGCCTCTCTTCTTATCAACTCTGGTGTACAAAGTGTCACGTGGATCTACTGCCATGGACATGCAGGTGTCTGGGATCAACGAAAGAGCTGATGCAGTGGCAGGGCGAGTTGTGGTGAACGACGTGGTGTTGGCGAGAAACAGGGTTAAGTTCGAACAATAACCTGACTCAGCAAAATTTCATATCAAATCAGGAGTACGACAAGGATGTGTGCTATCCCCTTTGTTGTTCATTACACATGGAGACCACATTTGTAAAATAGCCAACCCAAATGAAGGTAGCAATATTAGTGAACTCTTAAATGAACTTCTTATTCCTGACGATCAATCAGTCATAGCAACTTCAGAGCTACAATTACAGTAACAGATTGATAAACTAAATACATCATGTAAAGAATACAGCACAAAAATCAATATTGAAAATACGGAGGTCATGAAACTACAGATTGATAAACTAAATACATCATGTAAAGAATACAGGACAAAAATCAATATTGAAAATACGGAGGTCATGAAACTACAGATTGATAAACTAAATACATCATGTAAAGAATACAGGACAAAAATCAATATTGAAAATACGGAGGTCATGAAACTATCTAGAACAGCTGGAGACATCAACATTACCATTTAATAACAGCAAATTAAACAGGTGAAAGATTTAGATAAACATTTGTAAGGGAAAATAGCAGATTTGAAGATCTTGTAAGAAACACTATCGGTGTTCTGTGACGATTTTCACATTTCGATGGTCCTGTTTCCCTGCGAAATGGGCAAAGTCGAAATGTTGTTGCGGTTTTTTTAATTTCCACATTTTTCTTCTTGTATCTCAGAAACTAACACACACACACAACAAAAACAATAACACCAACAAGTTCTTTATTCATTATGTCTCCACATGCAAACAAATACAACAACAGACATACAGGTTTTCAAAGTGAACAACCTAAAAAAACGTGATGTGCTGAAAAATAATTTAGCTGCTGTGGGAACTTCCATACTTTTATTGTTCAGTGTGGTAAAGTTTCATACTTAGGGAGCAAACGGAAGCATTATGGCAGAAATCCAACAAAGATGCAATAAGGCAAATCGGATCATTGGACAATTAACTCCAATACTTAATTGCAAGCACGTGACAGTAACTACCACAAGAGCTTATAACAACGTCATTATTTTTTTATTTTTTTTGCGTTCGCCTTATTTCTCTAATCCCCAAGGCGGTGTGCGTTGCACTGTGTTTTTATTTTGCGCCTGTCGGCCCAATGCATCCGACTTCAGCATGCATTTTATGTAACGGTCTGCTTCCTCCTGCATTTTCTAAGGGTTTGCTTCCCCGGGGTAACGGCCGGTGCTGTGATGGGGATCGAACCCAGCACCTTCGGATTGTGAGCCGTGCCACTTATCCACTAGGCCACGCCGTCCCCAACGTCATTAAATTTAATTAATATCACAGGTGGAAATTAGAGAGGATAACAATTTTTATTCTCACCATATTGCCGATATATCTGTCAATTCCGTTACACATCAGTTCAGTTCAGTTCATCCCGTAACCCATCAGGTCGTTGGGGCACACATGAAGACATGAAAATCCCACGCCAGCTCTTTCTGTCTGTTGCCGCCTGACGTATCTCACCGGGACGAAAGCCTGACCACTCGGTGATGTTGTCCACCCATCTCTTCCTTGGACGTCCTCGCCCTCTCTGTCCCGGTACGGATCCAAAGAGTATCGAGTTGGGGATTCTGTTGGACCTCGCGACGTGCCCGCACCAGGCCATCTTTTGTCATTTGATAGTTGTGAACAGATCTTCAAAAGGACCAATAGCGTCTTCAACTCTCTGACGGATGTCTTCGTTCGTGACACGATCCTTATATGTAACGTTTAGGAGTTCTCTATAGCACCGCATTTCCATTACACATACCTTTCTTATTATGTGCCAGTCAAAGTCTGAATTGGGCATGTGTTGAATATCTATGAGTAATCCAAATGCGTGATCATTGGTCTGATCAAATAATAAATTATTTCTCGGTCCTGACGTTCAACATTCCTTTAATTAAATATGTTGACTTTTAAATATAACAACTTTCTCAAATGTGGGCCTATCAGAAATAACTACAGTTAAACGTCGGCTGTGGATGTCTCCTGGACATCACATCTTTTAGTGTCACAAACAAAAATGAAATTCCGCAACTAAATCACAAAATGCAATTGCATGTTCAGAAGTCTGTGTTGATTGTAGCAGTTCCCGATTTTTGGTTTGTGGCAATTGGTGATTGCACTTACATGCTGGAAAGGGTTTGAAAGGATTTTTTGATGTGAGCAGACATTTTCAATAATGAAATGTCCAACTATCAATACAATTTATCTGATCTGCATTTCAAGTCCATTATTGTAATTGGCACCTCTGGATTGAAACCAGTCCAACAGTGTTTTGAAATTAAAATTGTTGTTCCATAATTTATATTGATCTTGTTGTTTCTAACAGATTCCACGAGCGTACTCCAAGCCATCTCAAACCCCCCAAAAGATACTCTTACACGAAATAAAATATAACACTGGGCTACTGTTCCAAAAAACAACAGCTTTGGTTCTGCAGTGGATTGCGGCCCACTGTGGGATCCTTGGAAACAAGAAGATGAATAAGCTTGCAAAAGCCCGAAGTCGCAGCCTCGACATCTACAGAGCTTTAAAGAGGCAAAGACACAACAATCCATTAGGACGGAATGGAGTGACCAGCACAAAGAATAGAATAAGAATATGACAGCATAGACAAACTTGGCAGAGATGAGCAGACAAAGATCTGCAGACTCAGAAGGGCACAGTGCAGACTCAAAGCCCACCTCCACAGAATGGGTCTTAGAGACACTGCAACATGTGATTGTGGAGCATCCAATAAAACACCAGATCATATCCTGCAAGACTGCCCCACTTATGCTAACCAAAGAAAGGCATGGGGAGTCATCATACTCGAAAAGTTGTGGGCGAGATGTGAAGACGTGAAAAGCACAGACTCCTTCCTGAACCACATTGTGCTAGAAGCATAGTATGAGCTGATCGAAAAGAAAAGATTTGTTAGTTAACCCTTTACAGTTCCTCCTAAATTGATTAGATTTGTCTCTTAACCCTTTACAGTCTGGCCTAAATTGATTAGATTTGTCTCTTAACCCTTTACAGTCTGGCCTAAATTGATTAGATTTGTCTCTTAACCCTTTACAGTCTGGCCTAAATTGATTAGATTTATCTCTTAACTTTTTACAGTCTGGCCTAATTTGATTAAATTTGTCTCTTAACTCTTTACAGTCTGGCCTAAATTGATTAGATTTGTCTCCTAACTCTTTACAGTCTGGCCTAAATTGATTAGATTTAACTCTTTACAGTCTGGCCTAATTTGATTAAATTTGTCTCTTAACTCTACAGTCTGGCCTAAATTGATTAGATTTGTTTCCTAACCCTTTACAGTCTGGCCTAAATTGATTAGATTTGTCTCTTAACGCTTTACAGTTCAGCCTAAATTGATTAGATTTGTCTCCTAACCCTTTACAGTTTAGCCTAAATTGATTAGATTTGTCTCCTAACCCTTTACAGTTTAGCCTAAATTGATTAGATTTGTCTCCTAACCCTTTACAGTTTAGCCTAAATTGATTAGATTTGTCTCCTAACCCTTTACAGTTCAGCCTAAATTGATTAGATTTGTCTCCTAACCCTTTACAGTTTAGCCTAAATTGATTAGATTTGTCTCCTAACCCTTTACAGTTCAGCCTAAATTGATTATATTCGTGTCTAATCATCTAGGTTGGTTTGTTAAGGGGTAAGATTGAAATCTTCAATTGCTAGTCCAGAGTAAATATGAGCTTTTGTGTTTTGAAAATATGTATGCACTGATTTCTTTATTCGTAATTATTACATTTCTGTTTTGCTCTGAATTGTATTATGCTGTTTACCCCAAAAAGATAAAAATAAACACTATTAATTCATTTATAAAGCAGATTTTGCTTGTTTGTCCAATATGTAAGATACATGATATGACCCATGTAGAAAAACGCTTGGAGACCCCTTGAACTAGTCCGCACACGAGCTATTGTATCAGGTTAACAACAACATCGGATTCTGGCAAAACAGAGTGCCACACATACCACCCACAACAAGATGGGCAGATACATATTTTTGCACTGTCTTCCTGTATTGTCTAACTGCATGAAGGAAAGGGTGATGACAGAACAAGATCTTCTTCTTTGTTCGCTCTCAATCTCTCACTACCAAGCCCTGATAAAAGCTTTGCAAGTAGCGGAATGTAGTCCAGAGAATGGAATGCGTTGTATTGTGGTTTACAGCTTGACTGCGATATTTGCACCTTTCGGTCCAACACATCAAACTTCAGCAAGCATTTTTGAGTACCGGATTGCCCTCCCTCTTCGATCCCTTCTCCTTAGCCAGTCTGCTCTGTTGCAGCTTGTTATCCAGGATTACCGCGTGGAGGTGTAGAAGGGTCTTGGCAGCTCTGGTTAGCTGACCCTGATGCTAGCAGTCAGCTATGGGTAAGCTGACCACTGCAGTTTATGCACTGCTCAGAGTCTTGATCCCGAACAAGATCTCATTGACAAAGGTGGTGTGTGAATGAAAAGTAAGAACCAGTTTCACATGATCAGATGGGGACAATGGGAAGAGGCGTAGGTATGTAACGCTGAAGGGCGGAGGTAAAAATGTCGCCCGGATAGAGATGTTTGCGGAAAAAGTTAAGCATCTTGGTGACTTAGGAATGGGAGGGAGGCATTTGAGATAATGTCCAAAATAAGATACGATACGCTCCCAATTTCACATGTTCCTGGCCACTTCCTGGTAATGGCTGCCAACTCAAACCTTGCTGTATCGTCGACATACACCATCGGTAGGGTTGAGGTCCTTCTACTGCTTATAGGTAAAGGCGCTTGCCTGGCAAGATACTATAGTGCGAAGCGGAAGGAATTTTAATACCATAAGTTTCAAGTTTTTCATGGTCTCGAGGGAGATGAGACCTGCACCGAGTCATACTGGAGATAGGAAATCCACGGAGATCAAGCAGCCTCGTAAAAGAGCACTTGGCAGTTACAAATCTATGAATAGACTATTGGCCGCTGTCCGAGCAAAACTCAAATGATAAAATAATGGTATTTCTACCCAATACGCAATCTACCCTCCCCCAGACTTAGTAAGCAGCAGGAAGTAAATAACGAACGTAACATGATAGCCTTCAGCTGCCTGGTAGCAGGCATAACATGCCTATTTGAATACCAGGACTCCACGAATCCATCATGTCTTGGATTTTGTTGTGACTTATTAATTGTTTTTGTTTGTTCTTGTCCCTGACGAAGGCCTTGTGGTCACAGCGTGGATTTCATTGTTTTCATCCTGGTGCAGGCAGACATTGAGACTAAATGTATTTTTATAAACTTTTGGCCTTCCATACCCTCACAACTTATTTTTATTTCTTTTCACATATGTCTAACTTCAGCGACAGGATTTAACATCGATTTAAAATTGGACGGTTTCACTTACCTACTAGAAAGTCATTCTCTTTTCAAATCTGGATATGGGGACGGTGTTGGCTAGTGGTTAAGTGACACGACTCACAAGCTGAAGGTGCTGTGTTTGCTCCCAATGACAGCACCGGCAGTTATCCTGGGGAAGCAGACCCTTACATAAAATGCATGCCGAAGTCGTATGCACTGGGCAGACAAATGCAAAATAAAAACATAGTGCAACGTACACCGCCTTGGGGAATAGAGAAATAAGGAGAACACAAGAAAAACAAATTAAAATAAATATGGAACACCATTTAGCAGAAAAATAAAGTAACTGGTCTACAGGGGTTTTTGTGTATGACAAAGCCAAGAATAACACCACTGCCCCACAGAGAGCATGTCCTAAAAGGCGACTTAACTGTGTGACATGGCATAATACCGACCATGGTTAGGTGGTTTGTTACGAGCAGCATAGATGGCGCCTAACAGGCTGAGGGTCCACTTTGTTCTAGTGTTTGGGTATATTAAGATTGACTAGCACATCAGTTAACCATTATCAAAGAAGCTGGTTGTATACAGACTCAGGAATCGCAAATCGCAGACATTTGGTCCACGTGCTAGGCTGATAAGCCAACGGCGCGAGGCTACCATAGGAGGGATTACGGCCGAACGCCTCTAAGCCGGAATCCCGCCCTAAATCTCAGCACCACTGCGATGGGAGGCTACGATAGGGTTGGGACCTGGGGCTCGTGACCCAGTCGAGCTGCAGAAAGAGGTATCTGCCGTCCACCGATTAAAGCGGGCGGGAAGCTGCCCGATATTCACCCCATGCGGCGATGAGATGTGAAACCACTAGTAGAAGACTTAGTTCTCGGTCGTGGTGTCGTAAGCAGTAGAGCAGCCACCTCACTGCGAACTGTTGAGACGCAACCCCTTGATCATGAGATATGTCCGCACACCAGGCGAACATCTCCTGCCATTACCAGGCTTGTCCCCTGATTAAATGCACTCCATCGAGAAAAATCGCAGGTCGCTGACATTTGGTCCACGTGCTTGGCTGATAAGCCAATGGTGCGAAGCTACCACCTATGGGCCTACGGCCGAACGCCTCTAAGCCAGAATCCCGCCCTAAATCTCAGCACCGCTGTGATGGGAGGCCACGACATGGTTGGGACCTGGGGCTCGCGTCTCAGCCCGGCCTGGTCGAGCCGCAGAAATGCACCTGGCCAAATGCACTTTACCTCTGTCTGCTGACAGCCATCCCAATGGACGTAGAAGAGATGCAGTCCAGCGGATATTGCACTTTTGCCCTATTGTGACAACGTCCCAGGTGGCGGGGAATGCTAGGCGTGCCATCACTGCAGATGAGCCGAGAAAATAAAGGGAGCAAAGAGATACCTCACTCACATGCATATGCTACGTTTCTGGCAGGACGTGACGATCCTAAGACAGTCACACTGGACTGCCTCTCTTCCGGGATAGTACAAACTAGTACATATCATATCATATCATTGCCAAACCCTATAGACACGAGTGGGGAAGACTCGTTAGTCCTGCAAGACAACTTCCCTAATAGAGACAACTCTGACCAAAAACAACTGCTGCCTTACAGATAGGCTGGGGACAACCAAAGGCTAAGGAGGGCATCCCTACAGAAACGCCTGTTGAAATCGAATGCACTGAGCCACAGGCTTAACAAAATAAAACAGTGCAATGTAAATATCACTGTAAACAGCGTACGATGAAGAGAGAGAGAAGAGTATACAGACTCTTGCAGTCTTCTAAACCAGTATAAGGACGTTAAGTTGCCTCCAACCACATGGTATTAATATCTTCCATACCTTTTCTTAAAATCTCATACTGGCCCTCATCTTTATCCTCTTTGTTCGTTCTCAATCTCCCGCTACCAAGCCATGAAAAGGGCTTTGCAAGTAGCAGGATGTAGTGCGGAGAACGGAATACGATGTGTCAGGGTTTACAGCTTGACCGTGATATTTGCATCTTTCGTTCCGACACATCCGACTTCAGCAGGAGCCCTCATCTATTTGCCTCCCCCCCCTCCGCCCACATCCTCTTACGCTCTCCTGTCCACCTTATCTGACCATTGTCCGTCAATTAGAGCAGTCGACCTGATAAGTACGATATAAGATGCTATATCAAATAACTAGACCATCTTTTCCTTATATGTTGACATCCCCCATACATGTATTTATCCCTTCTTTTATGAATTAGTTAAGTATTGTTGTTATTTGTTGTCCCTGATGAAGGCCTATTGGTCGTAACATAGATTTCGTTTGTGTTCTTGTCTTGGTGCGGTATCTGACCATACCCATTTTTAAATTTTGATTTAATTTAATCTTAATCAGCTTTAAACATTTTGTTCATAGATTTTTTCTCACAATGTTAAGTTCACTTTAGAAAGGCAGTGAGGTAAAACAAACAGCTCACATTCACAACCATTGACTCGCCAGTAGAAGTTGGGGTATACTTTCTGTTTGAACACTGTAGGCATGTTTTAATAGGACATTGACATTTGGGAATAACATGCTTACAACATATTTCACATGTGATGATGTTCGTCCATGACATGTGATGATGTTTGTCCATGACATGTGATGATGTTTGTCCATGACATGTGATGATGTTTGTCCATGACATGTGATGATGTTTGTCCATGACATGTGATGTTTGTCAATGACATGTGATGATGTTTGTCCATGACATGTGATGATGTTCGTCCATGACATGTGATGTTTGTCCATGACATGTGATGATGTTTGTCCATGACATGTGATGGTGTTCGCCCATGACACATGATGATGTTTGTCCATGACATGTGATGTTTGTCCATGACATGTGATGTTCTACTATGATATGTGATGATGTTCATCCATGACATGTGATGATGTTTGTCCATGACATATGATGATTTTCGCCCAAGAAACGTGATGATGTTTGTCCATGACATGTGATGATGTTTGTCCATGACATGTGATGATGTTTGTCCATGACATGTGATGATGTTTGTCCATGACATGTGATGATGTTTGTCCATGACATGTGATGATGTTTGTCCATGACATGTGATGATGTTTGTCCATGACATGTGATGTTTGTCCATGACATGTGATGATGTTTGTCCATGACATGTGATGATCTTCGTCCATGACATGTGATGATGTTCGTCCATGACATGTAATGATGTTCGTCCATGACATGTGATGTTTGTCCATGACATGTGATGATGTTTGTCCATAACATGTGATGATGTTCGCCCATGACACATGATGATGTTTGTCCATGACATGTGATGTTTGTCCATGACATGTGATGTTTGTCCATGACATGTGATGATGTTTGTCCATGACATGTGATGATGTTTATCCATGACATGTGATGAAGACCACTCTTTGTTCAGTCGTGTGGCAAGTCTGTCTGCTGAAATGGGTGACGTGCTGTAATGTGGATTAGAGTGAGGAAGATACTGCGCCTTTTGTCAACTCCTCTCTGGTCCTGAGCTACTACTATTGCCAGTGGCAATATTTTATCAAGACGACTGAAGGTAGCACAGGATGCAAATTTTTCCTTAGGGTGTACTCCCGAAGCCTTTCCCGTCAACAGGTATACCACAATGCAGTGGAGGGGGATGACATCTATCATTGTGTGTCGTGCTTTTTCCATAAACGCAAGAGGTCGTAGAGGCATCTCTCCCGGGCCGTGTTTCTAGTCTATTATATTCGTGTCTAAATTTCAGTCACACTACAACCGACGGTGTCTGCAGCTAGGGCGAAGGGCGCCAATCTCGTGAAGTTCAGTCATTTGAACTAGACTGTCAAAATACGACACAGGTTTAAGCGTAGTGCTAATTCATATAGCCGAGGTCCAGGATAGGGTAATCGGAAGGAAGAAAACACAACAAACGAACGAATTAATCAGCCCAAATGGAAAACAACAACACGTTTCTGTGAGCACAAGTGTAAGTCATCGAATAATGGGAATTCCAGGCAAATCCATGGCCAGGCGGCATCCATAATGAATGAAAACACCAAAGCAATGTAGACCCGAAGTCGGTAGAACGCCATCTTTGCCGCTCTTTTTTCAATATGTATACACATTTTAACAACAGTGTTCTATAGAATACAACGTTTATATTCAACTTTAACAGTTGTACCGGGCGCTGAAAGGTGCAAGCAGAACAGCAAACAGAAGAAGAAGAGGACAGGTCTAGCCAACAAGGCACTGTTGATACTCAGGTTACACGCATCTTCTTCTGCTCGTCTGAAAAGAAACAATGGTTTAAAGTTCATCATGAGTTGCCTCAAGTCTTCATATTGCATTCCTTGTCATGAAGTTCCTCTGTTTTCACCTGTATCATTTTTTCTTCTTCTTCTTCTTCTCTCTCTCTCTCTTGCTCTCTCTCTCTCTATCTATCTATCTATCTATCTATCTATCTATCTATCTATCTATCTATCTATCTATCTATCTATCTATCTATCTATCTATCTATCTATCTATCTATCTATCTATCTATCTATCTATCTATCTATCTATCTATCTATCTATCTATCTATCTATCTATCTATCTATCTATCTATCTATCTATCTCTATTTCACTCGCTGTCTTTATATTTCTTATTAAATAAACATCTCTAACGCAAATTATGGTACATACTTTCTTCCTCCATTTTACAAAACATGTGCTCAGTGCTGCGTAGTGGGACATCAGGCTAGGGCTTCTGAGCTAGACTGAGAGGATAGGTCGTTGCCGAGCGCAGTAGCGCATACACGTCAATAACCTCCACTTTGAGAATGGAGACGGAAGCAGTGACGTCATCGCTGAGATGGATATCTGAGACTTCTATAACACTGTCAGTAATCATGACAGACGCGCAAGCCGTACTCCAGGAGAGATGGTTTAGATACGAGTGGATAGCAGCTTTTCAGTCCTCAAACCTTAAGGGATTGACATGCATCTACTATCCTGGTCATACCGGGGTTCAGCGCAACGAAAGAGCTGGCATCTTGGCTTCACAAACTCCCATCATGGGCACGTTAGTGATGGATAGGAGTGCCATTTTGGCAATCAATCAAAGACCTTCTTATTGATGAGGCCACTGAAACAGATGAATCAGCAATCCACAGACTGCAAAGTTTCAACATCAAACGAGGTTCGAGTGGAGTGGGGCGCATGAGAGGACGGAGCAGGAGAGTGTACAACCAGCGAGCTACAGGGACCATCAGCATCCAGACCCTGCACCATTTGTTGAGAGACTGAGCACCTATGGGTATGCCTGGAGTGCTGTGAAGTCGATTCTTAGAAACTTAAACAAAATGTTTGTCTTCCAGAGTAACTGCTGGCCGAACGGTTTGAATGTCAGTCTGTGACCACAAGAAGACATTTTTTTTTCTATCGGATATCAAATAAATACATAGTCTGTAAAGTGATTGGCGAATGCAGGGACAAGCAGCCTTTGTTCCTCAGTCCTATAAAATCCTTCGGCAGGGCTTCAGAAAAAGGACTGAACACTCTAGTGAAAGCTTAGGATATGTAGGTATCTCTTTCCACCCTTATAATGATTAAAAATAATGACATACTTTAATCGTATCGCAAAGAAATAAATTGTTCAAAGCTTTCCTGGCACATCCTGTAAAAGCAGCCAACTTGAACCGCTCATTTTATATCGTGTCTGGTTTTTTTGTTGTGATTTGTTAGTTATTTTCGTTTGTTTTTTGGTCCCTAACGATGACCTTGTGGTCATAACGCAGGTTAACGGTTTTGTTTTTGTCCTGGTGCAGTCACTGATCCATTATCTGTATGTGTTTTTATTTACTTTTAACTGCATCATCTTCTGGTCGTCTGAAGGCAAACACTGACTTAAACTTCCTCATGTGTTGTCTTAAGTGTAATGAGACTTGCATACCTTGTCATGAGGTTTCTCTGTTTTCACCTGTCTCGTTTCTTCTTGTTCTTGTTTTTGTTCTTGTTCTTGTTCTTGTTCTTGTTCTTGTTCTTGTTCTTCTTCTTCTTCTTCTTCTTCTTCTTCTTCTTCTTCTTCTTCTTCTTCTTCTTCTTCTTCTTCTTCTTCTTCTTCTTCTTCTCCTCGTCCTCCCCCTCCTTTCTCCCTCACCCATCTTTCTCTGATCAGATTTATGAGTCTCAACATGTGTTGTCATCAGTCCTTAACGGAGATATCATGGTCACAGTTGTTATTTGTTCCGTATTCCTCCCTCTCCACCTCCTCCTCATTTTGACAAGACACACGCTTTTCAACCACTACCGAGTCCTTTTGGTTACACTAGGTCGTGTTGACCACCCTGATGTTGTTTCCGCTTAAGCTTTCCTTCTTATAAAGGCATCAACAGCAGACAGGTTGGCAAAGAAGGAAGCAACACAAAAACAAAACGAACAAACATTCACCTTCCAAGAAAAGAAGACACTTATCCAAGCAATAAGGAAAGTTAACCAAACGAAAGACAACTATCACTGTCTTGGTCGAGCAGAACAAGTGATCATTTTCCGTTTGAGAATGGGACAAAACAGATTGAATAGCCACTTACACCGGCTAAAATTGGCTGCTTCGCCAATGTGTATGTGCGGACAGGTAACATATTCATCCGAACATATCCTGCAAGACTGTTATATGCTTAGCCAATTGCATACTGAGAAATGTCCCACGGAGACGAATATCCACATAAAACTGACTGGAAGCCCCCCGAAGAACTCTCCACTAGTAAAGTAAAGTAAAGTAAAGTAACCCATAGCATTACTACCGTAGGGGTGTTAGCGATCTCGCATTTCAAAGGCTAGGTTATATGAGGGCGGTAACCATCTCCTCTCCCTCGCCGCTTTTACTTCTCTGACTGAACCAGTACTCATTTAAGGCTGGGTCGACCCGGGATCCATTGCAGTCTGAAAAAATACTACCGCCCCAACTGGGGAATGAACCAGATGGCGAAGGAAGTCAGCGCGCTAACCACTGCGCTACGGCAGCCTTTATCCAGAGAACTGACTTCACGTGTAGACGTAACATGAAAAAGCATGGGTCTGAAGATGAATCAGATCAGGTCAGGTCATCCCGTAACCGGTGAGGTCGTTGGGGCACACATGAAGACATCCTCACAGCTCCACGCCATCCCTCTCTGTCAGAAGCCGCTGCCTGTGACTCTTCTGGTCGGAGACTGGTCCATTCTTTTATGTTGTCTTCCCATCTCTTTTTGGGCCGGCTTATTCGTCGTCTGCCATGCACCTTCCCGTGGAGGATTGTATTTGCAAGACCATTTGATCTCGATATGTGACCGTACCAAGCGAGTTTCCTTCTTTTGACAGTTGCCAAGAGATCTTCGAAAGGCCCTATTGCCGTCGTAATTCTATTTCGGATTTCCTCGTTTGTAACTCGATCTTTGTACGTGACGTTTAAAAGTCTTCGGAAACACCTCATCTCCAAGGCCTGCATCCTTCGCTGAGGAATCACAGTGAATGAATTGACAGCAGTCAGAGACTCATAGCTAGCTGCTTGCGTCAGAGTCAGCTGACAAATACTGACCAAGAGTCTATTCCGCCGCCAAGCGGAAGCTCTGACAACAGGCTTCTCTTGTATAGTCTGGCTGAGATAATATGGAGTGCAATGGAAAGACTAACCCGGAACTCACAAATGCCAGCCAAAATCGAATATGTTGTACCGAAAGGAGATGACATCGCAGCTTCGCTGTAAACTACGACACAACGTCGCAAGGTTTTTTTTTACGACGATTATCGAAGAAGAAGTAGAAGAAGAAGAAGAAGAAAAAAATAAAGAAAGAAGAAGAAGAAGAAGGATAACAAGGAAAAAGAAGAAGGAAAAGAAGAAGAAAAGAAAGAAAAAGAAGAAGAAAAGAAAGAAGAACGTTTCAATTTAAAAAAAAAACAAGAACATATTTTAATCAATTATTTTAAAAAAATTAGCAGGAGAAATGAAAATATTTACATAACATTACGTACGGAATAATCAGCGAAACAGTATACGACATCAAAGAGGACACATACACATTTATATTTAGCTTTATGTTGGAATGACTACAGAAAGGCGGACAGCTGCCTTGGCTTGATGTATGTGGAACTTATGTAGAGGCCAAGAGGTTTTTCTGGTGTAGATAGAGGAACATAGTATCCAGGTCAACAACCGAATGACGTGTGTTACAGCGTAATAGAGCTGAACAGGTGGTTATCTTTAGACTCCGCACAGGCCATGACAGATTGAGATTCCACCTATTCTTCAAACTAAATATAGGACATACCGATGATTGTGCCTGTGGCATTGATAAAAGAACTGCTGAGTTTCTGCTGCAAAGGTGTCTTACTTACGAGAAGCAGAGAAAACAAACATGGCCGTGTCAAATTTGTTTCATGAACACACTCTATGGGGATAATAATGACCTCATGATGACCTTTGCTCACTTTAGATATGTTCACGTTGACGTATGTAGGCTTACGCATTAGAAAACGAAGAAGAAAAAGAAGAAGAACAAAAATAGCTAAGGGAATCTAATTACGTATTTCAAACGCTTGCTCTTTTTTATATTAATAACTTAACTTAACTTAACGTTTCTATACTGGTTTAGAAGACCCTACAGTCTGTATACAACCAGTTTCTTGGAGGGTGGTTTTACCGATGTGCGAGTCCACTAGAGCTAAGTAGACCGGCAGCCAGATAGGCACCATCTATAGCTGCTCTTAACAAACCACCTGGGGAAAGGTACATATAACTTGGGTAGACTCTTAATTTGAATTTTGTCAGAGCAGCGGCTGTTTAAGCCTTCTTTTTCGATTTCCAGCTGCTAAGGAATTGTTAACGTGCGCGACACTGGACACGGGTGTCCGATTTCACTTCTCAGAGATCATGGGAAGTTTTACCAGAATATACACGGGAAAAAAATCCCGTGACGTTTAAAATTCTTCGGAAACATCTTATCTCCAAGGCCTGTATCCTTCGCTGAAGGTCAGCTGTAACTGTCCATGTCTCACAAGCATAGAGGAATATTGACAGGACCAATGTACTCGTGCATGATTTTCGTGCATAATGCTAACCTTTTATCTTGTCTGTGCTATTCTGGTCAACATCTCACATTTTGATCCTTCCTCACTGGCAATCGAACCCAGATATTTAAAACGGTCAACCACTTCCAGTTCCTGACCGTTAGCTTTTACCCTACCGTTGAAGCCCTTGGCGTTGTTGGTCATTAATTTTTGTCTTTCCAGCGTTTATCTCCATACCATAGTCAAGAGCTGTTTCATCGAGCCATCTGACCATTCCTGGAGTTCTGCTTCTAAACCCGCCAACCCGTCGATGTCATCTATAAAACAAAGGTTGGTAATTGTTCAGCCCCCTATCTTGACAGTACCAACGTGATCTCCAAGTGCCTCACTCATAACTCCCTTAATGAATATATTGAAAAGAATAAGAGAAAGTGTACACCCCTGTCTCACACCAACTGATGTGCGAAACCAGTCCTCTCGCCTCCCATTCACAAGAACTGCGCTGGACGTCTTGTCATACAGGTGTTCAAGGACCTTTATAATATTTCCGTTGATTTGATACATCTTCAAGGTTGTCCATAGCGCTTTATGCCATACCCTATAAACGCCTTATTAAAATCAACAAACAAGTGATACAATTTTTGCTGGTATTTTAGATATTTCTCGCTTAGCAGCCTTTAATGAAATATCTATTCTGTAGTGCTTCTTCCCTGTCTGAATCCTGCTTGCTCCTCAACAATAATGTTCTCTGCTTGGGGTTTCAATCGGTCGAGGATTAATCTAAGCATGACCTTGCAAGCGTAGCTGATGAGGCTTATTGTTCTGCAATTTTGGCACAGCTTTAGGTTTACAAACTCAGGTAACGGTATAACCTTTGATGTTGTCCATAAGTCCGGCCAGTTTCCTGTCGCCCATATTTTGTTGCAGATGTGTGTCAGGCCATCCACCTCCACCTCCTTCCCACCTGCCTGTAAGAGCTCTGCTGGTATATTGTCTATGTCGGTCGCCTTCTCTCTTCGCAATGTCTTTACCACTGCAGCTACCATTTCTCTCGTTATCATTGGTTATCTTCTATAGTTGTTGGTGTTGGAGTGATTGTTTTCTCAGGTTCTTTTCGTCCCTCATGGTTGTATAACTCGGAACAGTACCCTGTCTATCGTGCAAGTACGTCATTATCCTCAATAAGGCACTTGCCGCTTTTATCCTGGATCATAAAGTTCCTACCTTGTATTGGTGTTAAAAGTACTTTGACCACCTTGTATGCCCCTTTAGCGTTCTTTCTTTTAAATCTCTCTTCGATGTTAGTATATTGCGTACATATCCACGCTTCTTTCGCCTCTCTCATCTTTTGTTGTATCGCTTTCTTGACCTCTTTATATCTGCCGACCTAATCAGGTGGATGTTTTTGGTTTTTCAGTGACCTTCTTCTATCACAAAGGCCTAGAATTTCTTTGGTCATCCATGGCTTCTTTTTTGTTTGATGGCACCCCATCATCTCTGTTGCTGTATCTATGAGAGCTGCGTTAAGAGACTCTGTTAGTGTATCGGTATCCAGTCCCTATCTGAGAGCCAACAGCGGAGCAAATCTCCCTCGCTACTAACGATTGGAACACCTCGATGATTGTTGGAGTTTTAAGTAGCTCATGTCTCAGACCTGGAACTGGCTTATGTGGGATCTACTCATTGTTCTTGAATCACATCTGTTAGTCAAGTGAAGAGACAGAAGGTCGTAATAATGCATATGTGCAGAGGATGGTAGATTCGGAAGTGACTAGCTGAAAGGGGAGAAAGTGTGTCCTGTCTGGAAAGATCTGAATAACATCAAATCAACAACTGACTGGGACTGAGTATATATGCGCTTGAACGGACAACAGAGGACCTATAGGAATGTCCCCTATGTGATGATGTTGCTTCTTAGTTCCTTGAATCAAGAATCAAGTCAAGTAGGGCACATAACTGGACCAACATACATCCAACTTTGCCTTCTTGTAAACATAAGACCGTAGAAAACAATTGAATACGATAGCGTAAGCTAAAGTAGGCATTACCAACCAGCTATAGGGAACTGAGACGCTAGTCCAGTCAGGCACTACATACTGACCAGAACGTCGCGTCAGGGTCAGGCACAATACACTGACCAAGACGACTATCTCTCTTTCATGTAGCGTTCCGTGGAAAAAGGCTGTTTTCAAGGCAGCCTGGTTGACTAGATGGGGATCGATGTGATCCTCGTAGTAGTGAGCGTCACGCAGATGAAGGAAATCATAACGGTCCAGCTTCATTAGCATGCTCAGGATGTGAGGAAAGCTACTACAACCCACCACTTTACGTCCTTTTCAGGACGCACACACGAGGAAACTCTCATTGTGGGCATTAAACAACAACCCAGCTTCAGCCTATGGGTCATTGAGCTTGAAAATAAGAGTCAAATGAACAATCATTTTATGGATAAAGTGGACACCATTGAAACGTGGATATACAGAATGAAAGGAAACATCTCGTAGAAAGAAAAAAAAATAAGAAGATCATTAAGAGATTGGAAATGGGAAGATAAATATTGAAGGAGAAATATATTAGGCAAATATATTGGATATACAAAGAGACGCAACACAATGCTGAAAACTGCTTCTTCGATTAACTGATGCTATGTTTCTAGCGCGGTGAGGATCACGAAGAAGACTGTGTTTCAGGTCTTCAATGGTCCCCCACAGCTTTTCGAACATGGTCGCTACCCTGGGCCATACTGTCTCTCTTTGGTTTGTATAAGTAGATCAGTCTCGCAGGATATGTTCTGGTGTCTGCTTGGGTACTCCACAATCTCACGTGGCGGTGTCTTTGAGACTCATTCTGTGGAGGTGGGCCTTGAGTCTGCAATGTCCCGTTCTGAGTGTGAAGATCTTTGTCTGCCCATCTCTGTCACGTTTTGTCTATGCTGTCATTGTCTGGCTTGCATTTTTTGTTCTGGTCTATCCAATCCGTCCTCATGGAACGTTTGATGGGTGTCTTCTTTATAGCTCTGTGGATGACGAGTCTTTGTGCCTCCACTTCCATCTTAACTTAACTTAACTTAACGTCTTTATACTGGTTTAGAAGACCCTGCAGAGTCTGTATACAACCAGTTACATTTACATCACCTTGCTCTAAAATCTATGCGCATCCAGTTTATTCTTAAACGCATTAACTGTCCCTGCCTCCACCACCTCCCCTGGCAATGCATTCCAAGCAGACACCACTCTCTGACTAAAAAAATATTTCCTAATATCTAACCTGGACCTCTCTTTAATCAGCTTGTAGCTATGCCCTCGTGTTATTGTAGGTGGCTGTATTTTAAAAAACTTGTTATAGTCTAATTTATCAATTCCTCTGATCATCTTATAAACCTGTATTAAGTCACCACGAATTCTTCTCTCTTCGAGACACTGTAGGCCTGTTTTTCTGAGTCGTTCCTCATAACTGTAATTCTGGAATCCCACTATCATCTTTGTCGCTCTTTTTTGTATTCTTTCTAGCATGTTTATGTCCCCTCTATGATAAGGACTCCACACCTGTACACAGTACTCCAATCTAGGTCTAACTAAAGCTTTATACAGTTTGACGATCACTTCCTTGCTCCTATGTTTAATATTTCTTTTTATCATACCTAACATTGCATTTGCCTTTTTCACTGCTACCTTAACTTGCTCACTCACCTTTCCTGTATGATCTATTATAACCCCTAGGTCCCTTTCCTTATCTATCTTTCTAATATTGTTTTCTCCCATTCTGTATTTATGTTCCATATTGGATCTACCCATGTGGATGACTGTACATTTATCTACATTAAACTCCATTTGCCAGCTTACAGACCATTCTCGAATTTTATCTAAATCCGACATCAATATATCCACTTCCGCTTTAGATGAGACACTACTGCATAGTTTTGTGTCATCAGCAAATTTTGCAATCATGGATCTCATATCAATGTCCAAATCATTTATATATATCAAGAACAAAATTGGTCCCAAAACCGAGCCCTGTGGCACACCACTTTTCACTTCACTCCACTCAGAGTACTCCTTATTTATGCCCACCCTCTGCCTTCTTCCTGTTAACCAATTTTCAATCCATTTGGCAACTTCGCCACCTATTCCATGTGATTTTAACTTTCGAAATAATCTTTGATGAGGTACTCTATCAAAGGCCTTTGCAAAGTCTAGATAAATAACATCCAATGGCTCCCCTTTATCTATGATTTTAGTAACCTCCTCCATGAATTCTAATAGATTTGTTAAGCATGATCTCCCTCTAGTAAACCCATGCTGACTATTTCTAATTAGATTAAATTTTTCTAAATGCATTACAATGTTTTCTTTGATTATTGACTCTAACAATTTACAGACTATGCTCGTTAAACTCACCGGTCTATAATTTGCCGGATCTGATTTTTTGCCTTTTTTGAATAAGGGGATCACTCCTGCATCTTTCCAATCCCGTGGAACAATCCCTTTTGTAAGTGATTGAGAACATAATATAGCCAATGGTTTTGCTAGTTGGTTTCTAATTTCATACAGCAATTTTGGGTGAATACCATCTTGACCTGGACATTTATTCACTTTCAACCCCTCCAATTTTTTAAAAACCATTTCCTCTGTAATACAGATTGATCTTAATCCCGCTGTATCCATGTCTCTTTGAAAAATATCTATAGGCTCTGGGATCTCGGAGCAGTCCTCCTTTGTGAAGACTGTGCCAAAGTACTGATTAAGCAGATTAGCAGCCTCTCTATTCTCACTTATTATTTTCCCTGTACTGTCTATGAGAGGGCCTACTTTGTCTTTCGTTCTTTGTTTATTTCTAACATAAGAAAAGAAGCTTTTACTGTCAGTCTTGATCCTCTGAGCAAGTTTTTTTTCAAAGTCTATTTTTGCTGTTTTATTCGCTTTCTGAGATATGTTCTGCTTGTCCAAATATTTTACATATGTTTCTTTTGATTTACCTGCCTCTATATATTTTTGCCATGCTTTATTTTTTGCTCTTCTACATTTCACTACAAATCTAGTTATCCACTTTTTACGCTTGGGGTTTACCTCCCTACATGGAACACATTCCTCTTTTAGCGTTTCTAGAACTGTTTTAAAACTTTCCCACTCCTGTTCAACATCTGTTCCTACAATAATATCTTTCCAGATTATGTGGTTCGCTGCCTCTTTCATCCTCTTAACATCTGTCTTAGAGTAGTCGTATGTTCGCGTGTTTATGTTTACTTCTTTCCCTGCAATAAGATCCCAACGGATGATTTGATGGTCACTTGAGCCAAACAGTTCCCCAACGGTAACGTTTTCAATCATATTTTCCTCTGTGGTAAAAACTAGGTCGAGTATGTTTTTGCCTCTGGTGGCTGCTTCTATATGTTGAATTAAAAAATTGTCAGTTATGCACGTAACAAAAGGTTTTGACTCTACAAGTGCTTCTGCCATATCCCATTTTATTTCTGGATAGTTGAAATCTCCCATTAATAATAATTTCCCTTTACTTGCCTTTGCTATGCTACTAATCAGCTCCTCATCTTCCTCTTTTTGACTTGATGGACATCTATAGCACACTCCAATCACTGTTTTTTCACCCCCACTTTCTATTTCTCCCCATACACTTTCATTTTTGTTACCACATGATACATAATCTTTGATCGTTATATTAACATAATTTATACAGTATAATAAAACGCCACCTCCCTTAGTCTTGTCTCCAATTATCCTATCTTTCCTTAACATTGTATATCCCTCAATTTCAAGTTCACTATCTGCAATCTCCTCATATGTCCATGATTCTGTTAACCCTATTATATCTGGTTTTTCTTCTTCTACATACAGTTCCAATTCTTCTCTTTTATTTACTATGCTTCTCACATTTGCATAAAAACATTTTAGTTTGTAATGTTGTTGGTTTTCCTCTTTTTGCTTCTGCTTTATCATTTTAGTGTTTGCTTTTCTACTATGTATTTCACACTTCCCTGACACCAAATTACCCCTTTGACTACATCCTCTATAGCACCCTATTGTAGGCCTATCTTTAGTCTCATACTTCATAGGCCTAACTAGTTTAAATTTCTAACACAATGATAGAACATATACTTTGCTACAACATGCTGTCCTATCTCATTTAGATGTAAACCTCCCCTATCTAACATTTTACTTTTGTCTACTTTAACATCAATAAATTCCATTCCCATGTCCGCACACATCACCTGTAACCTAAGGTTGATACCTATTATTTTGCTATCTAGATAGTCTGACCCATCTGCTCTGTCTAAAATGCCCATCATTGTGACCTTTCTAAACTTTTTTTCCTTAAGTGTTCTCATAAGACTTTTATATTTATCCATAATTATTTCTGTACCATCTCTCTTTACATTATTTGTACCTGCCAATACTACCACATGACTGTTTCCTTTGTCATCTAACCTCTTTATTCTCCCCTCTATGTCCTCTATTTTTGCTCCCCCAATATCCATTCTTTCAAACATGTTGTGTTGTTTAGACAAATGTCTGCCAACCTCTCTCACCATTGAATCTCCTACTACCAAAACTATCTATTGAGAGCTCACCTGTGTTTTCGTTTCCAATGATCCCACAGTGGGCCGGAATCCACTGTGGGACTAGATCTGGTGTTGTTGTTGTTTTTTTTATAGGAGATCAATCCGATCTATTTGATTTTAGATAAGAGTCTATCTTGTTTGGGGCTTTCGATGGCTTGGAATACGTTCCTGGAGTCTGTTAGAATCACCTTCTTCCTTGTAGTTGTGTTTTGGCTGATACAAATCTTCATATCTGAAATTGGTATAGACCTCTCCTGCTTGTATATGGTGATTTTTCTATGTTGCCGTTGAAGTGTGCGATGTAGATTCCACAGTCTCATATTGTTTCACTCACAGTAGCCGGTCCATCTGTGTACACAAATGCTGAAAACAGTACTGGACGAAAGTGTTGCAGTAGGGTGGGCAGTTGGGTGGGTAGTAGGGTGGGTAGTTGGGTGGGTAGTAGAGTGGGTAGTAGGGTGGGTAGTAGAGTGGGTAGTAGGGTGGGTAGTAGAGTGGGTAGTAGGGTGGGTAGTAGGGTGGGTAGTAGAGTGGGTAGTAGGGTGGGTAGTAGGGTGGGTAGTAGGGTGGGTAGTAGGGTGGGTAGTAGGATGGGTAGTAGGGTGGGTAGTAGGGTGGGTAGTAGGATGGGTAGTAGGGTGGGTAGTAGGGTGGGTAGTAGAGTGGGTAGTAGGGTGGGTAGTAGGGTGGGTAGTAGGATGGGTAGTAGGGTGGGTAGTAGGGTGGGTAGTAGGGTGGGTAGTAGAGTGGGTAGTAGGGTGGGTAGTAGGGTGGGTAGTAGGATGGGTAGTAGGGTGGGTAGTATGGTGGGTAGTAGGGTGGGTAGTAGAGTGGGTAGTAGGGTGGGTAGTAGGGTGGGTAGTAGGGTGGGTAGTAGAGTGGGTAGTAGGGTGGGTAGTAGGGTGGGTAGTAGGGTGGGTAGTAGGGTGGGTAGTAGAGTGGGTAGTAGGGTCGGTAGTAGGGTGGGTAGTAGGATGGGTAGTAGGGTGGGTAGTAGGGTGGGTAGTAGGGTGGGTAGTAGAGTGGGTAGTAGGATGGGTAGTAGGGTGGGTAGTAGGGTGGGTAGTAGAGTGGGTAGTAGGGTGGGTAGTAGAGTGGGTAGTAGGGTGGGTAGTAGGGTGGGTAGTAGGGTGGGTAGTAGGGTGGGTAGCAGGGTGGGTAGTAGGATGGGTAGTAGGATGGGTAGTAGGGTGGGTAGTAGGGTAGGTAGTAGATCAGACAGGACGTGGACAAAAGAAAACAGCGATAAAACTGGAAATACAACACCAAGAGATGGACTGACAATAGTCTGGCAGAGTATACCATCAAGACAAGAGACAGCGGATGTTGGAGGTCCGTTGTAGCCAAGAGACGGACCATCAAGACAAGAGACAGGATGTTGGAGGTCTGTTGTAACCAAGAGACGGACCATCAAGACAAGAGACGGAGTATGTTGGGGATCCGTTGTAGCCAGGAGACGGACCATCAAGACAAGAGACAGAGGATATTGGAGGTCTGTTGTAACCAAAAGACGGACCATCAAGACAAGAGACAGAGGATGTTGGGGTCCGTTGTAGCCAGGAGACGCACCATCAAAACAAACAAGAGACAGAGGATGTTGGAGGTCTGTTGTAGCCAGGAGATGGACCATCAAGACAAGAGACAGAGAATGTTGGGGTCTGTTGTAGCCAGGAGACGCACCATCAAGACAAGAGACAGAGGATGTTGGAGGTCCATTGTAGCCAGGAGACGGACCATCAAGACAAGAGACAGAGGATGTTGGAGGTCTGTTGTAGCCAGTAGATGGACCATCAAGACAAGAGACAGAGGATGTTAGAGGTCCATTGTAGCCAGGAGACGCACCATCAAAACAATCAAGAGACAGAGGATGTTGGAGGTCTGTTGTAGCCAGGAGATGGACCATCAAGAAAAGAGACAGAGAATGTTGGGGTCTGTTGTAGCCAGGAGACGCACCATCAAGACAAGAGACAGAGGATGTTGGAGGTCCATTGTAGCTAGGAGATGGACCATCAAGACAAGAGACAGAGGATGTTGGAGATCTGTTGTAGCCAGGAGATGGACCATCAAGACAAGAGACAGAGGATGTTAGAGGTCCATTGTAGCCAGGAGACGCACCATCAAAACAAACAAGAGACAGAGGATGTTGGAGGTTTGTTGTAGCCAGGAGATGGACCATCAAGACAAGAGACAGAGGATGTTGGAGGTTTGTTGTAGCCAGGAGACGGACCATCAAGACAAGAGACAGTTGGGAGAGCCACTGTGGTCGCTAACGCTCGTAGAAACCTTCTGGCTGCAGTGAAAAAAGAAAAAAACTGAAAAGATCTTGGGACATCCCGGCAGCCTCGCTGTAAACTAGAATACAGCGTCACAGTGTCCTTTTCAGAACAAACAGAAAAGAAGAGAAAGTAGAAGAATAAGTATCCCTCAAGCAGATGATGGCGTCAGTAGTGTGTACAACCAGCGAGCTACTGGGACAATCAGTAACCATAACGTTTGACTTTATTTGATGTGACTATTTGACATTATTAGACTTTACTTTATTTTATGTGACTTTATTTAATATGACTTAATTTGACTGTATTAGTCGTGACTTTATTTTATGGGACTTTATTTGATGTGACTTTATTTTACTGTACTAAACTAGATTTCTATTTAATGTGACTTTATTTGAATGTATTAGACTTGACTTTATTTGATGTGACTATTTGATGTGACTTAATTTGACTGTATTAGACGTGCCTTTATTTGATGGGACTTTATTTGATGGGACTTTATTTGATGGGATTTTATTTGACGTGACTTTGTTTGATGGGAATTTATTTGATGTGAGTTTATTTGATGTGACTTTAGTGGACTGTATTAGACGACTTTATTTGAGGGGCGCGTTAGCTCAGTTCATAGTGAGCAATTCGCTATTTTCTGTGGTAATAGTGTGCATTGGTCACGCCCGGAGACTTAAAAAAATCCGGGTCGTGATTTTATTCGGGGACCGCTTCTGCAGTCAACCCAGCTATAAATGGGTACCTGACGCAAGAGTTAGAGAAAGTAAAAACAGCAAGGAAGGGCACTGACCTCTCACAGGCTACGGCTTAATACAATGGAGTCTTCAAAAACTGCATTTCCAACCAGCGGTTAATTGTGCTGAATTTTCACTTGACTTTTTGCTTTTTTAACTGCATTAGACGACTTTATTTGCTGTGCCTTCTTTATTTGACTTTATTTGGTGGAACTTTATTCAACTGTATTAAACTTGACTGTATTAGACTTGACATTTTTGATGTGACTTTATTTTACTGTATTATACGACTTCATTTGGTGGAACTTTATTAGGCTGTGTTACACATGACTGTATCAGACTTTACTTTTTTATGTGACTTTATTTGATGTGACTATTAGATTATATTAGACGACTTTATTTGATGTGGCTTCATTTGACTGTATTAAACGTGACTTTATTTTATGGGACTTTATTTGACTATATTAGACTTAACTTTATATTATGTGACTTAATTTGATGTGACTTTATTTGACCGTATTAAATTTGACTTCATTTGATGGGATATTATTTGACTTTATTTTGTTTGAAGTGACCATATTTGGCAATTTTGCTTGACTGAACTTCATTTGATTTTACTTAAGTTACTTAACTTAACGTCTTTATACTGGTCTAGAAGACTCTACAGAGTCTGTGTACAACCAGTTTCTTGGAGGGTGGTTTTTACAGATGTGCGGATACATCTTAATAGACTCAAACACTAGAGCTACGTAGACCAGCAGCCAGTTAGGCGCCATCTATAGCTGCTCTTAACAAACCACATGGGGAAAGGTACACATAACTTTGGTAGATTTTTAACTTGGATTTTCGATTTCCAACTTCCAAGGAATTTTTAACGTGCTCAACATTGTACACGGGAGTCCGATCTCACTACCCAGGGTAATTTTTACCAGCATCCGTGCGAAAAAAATTACGGTCTCCACCGTGATTTTGACACGCTATCTCCGGTATTCGATGTGGACACTTTAACCTCAAGACAACTGAGTCCCATTGACTTGACTTTGTTTGACTTGACTTTGTTTGCGATGACTTTGTTTGAGATGAATTTGTTTACGATGACTTTGTTTGACTTGACTTTATTTGAGATGACCTTGTTTGATTTGATATGAATTCTTCATTTTATTTGGCTTTATTTGTATTGACTTGGTTTTGTTTAACTTGACTTGATTTTATTGGACTAGATTTGACTTTACTTTATTTAGCCTCCCTTGATGTTATTTAATTTGACTTTATTTAAACTGCCTTGATTTTACTTGATTTTACTTTATTTAACCCGCCTTGACTTTTCTGGACTTTACTTTATTTAAACCATGTTGACTGCTAGACTTGACTTGATCTGATTTGACTTGACTGTATTTGACTATACCTTTTCTGACATAACTTTGAAATACTGCCGGTCCTCTTATACCATTAGATGTAGATGTCTTTATTTCTTTTGGCTTAAAGTTTATACATGATGAAATTGGCAGACCCATGCCCGACCCTCCTTAGTTGTTTTGTACATGTCTTGTAAGTTCAGTATTACTGTTCATATATCCTCGTTCAAGGACGGCGCGTCCGTTACCCCGGGGAAGCAAACCCTTAGAAAATGCAAGAGAAAGCAGACCCTTACCTAAAATTCATGCTGGAGTCGGATACAATGGCCCGACAAGCGCAAAATAAAACATAGTGCAACGCACACCGCCTTGAGGAATAGAGAAAATACGGCAAACGCAAAAAAAAAAATAAAAAAAAATTCTTTTCGCACTCCGGTAATCACCGTCGCTCTTTTCGCGACATAGGTCATTAACAACCCTCCTCTGGCAAGTTCAATCTTAAGCTGCCTTATCTGCCTCTCTCCCGTTGAGGTCCAGGATCCAACATTCAGTTTGTCTCTTCTCAGGGTGTTTCTTGACCTACTTCTCTTCCTCTTTCCCTGTGGATTCCATGTCAGGGACCTGTCAGGCCACATTTGATGATGTTTTCTGTAACATGTTTCCTGTCCAACCGCATTTCCTACATGTGATTAACAATTTTTTTTCCTTCCGTTCATCTTATTTCTTTATTCCCCAAGGCGGTGTCAGTTGCACTACTGTTTTATTTTGCGCCTGTCGGCCCAGTGCATCCGACTTCAGCAAGATACATTTGATTTGTAGCTCCACTGGTTGTTGTTGGCTCCTTTCCAATAGGTCTTCATCCCTCACCATGTCTTGCCAACCTTTACCCATTATCCCCCGTATACATCTATTGACGAACGACAGGAGTTTCCTCTGTACTATATTGGCTTTGTCTTTAGGCAAGCCCATGATCAGTGCAGGAGCACCGACGACATTGAAATTAAACTCCAAGATAAAAATGTCCATCAAGAAAACATCGTTTTTCGTCTGAAGCCTCGTCAGTATTAACAGGGCTAAAACAACACAACAATAACAATATTGGACAATTTATATGCTCCCTGACACAGCTCAGAACACCCAAGGTTGGCCATACAGTGGATCTCACTCTACTGCAATATTGAAGGCAATGAAGCTGCAGACAAACTAGCAAAGAGTGGAGGAGCTTCCCAAACAAACAGACATGAGCATCACGTATAATGAGGACAAGACCAAAGTTAAAGCCAACTTCAAGGAAAAATGGATTGATCAGCACTCCGACTTTCGAAAAGAAGACAGCTACTTTAATTTAACTAGAGAAGAGCAGGTCATCATCTTCAGACTGAGAACTGGGCATACCAGACTCAAGGTTCATCTTTACAACAAAATGAGGATTGGGACAGATGACAAGTGTCCATGTGGGGAGCATACCATGACAGTGAAACACACCATACAAAGCTGCATTCTCACGCATCAAGAAAGACAACAATACTGGCCTGGCGGGCCAGATATGAGACACATGCTATATGGAGATAAAACAGTTTTACAAACAGCGGTGGCCGTTGTAAATGAAACTGGGACCTTGATTTGAGGATGAACGAAGAAGAAGCAGAAGAAATTAAACATTATAAATTTGGTATTGGTCTTTATTTCCCCGGATTTCCCTATATTATTCAGTAACATGAATACTGTCTCTGCCTATCCAATTCTAGCCCTTTCACCTGCATCTGTGGCCCCTAAAGTATTAATACCCAAGTATGTGAAGGTGTCCACTTATTCCAGTGACTCACCTCCACGCATGCCCTGCTCTTTGACCCCGATAATACATTGACGTTATTAGCAACACATTTGACTTGAGAAATACGATATCTAAGAAAGGCGGTCCAGGTGACGAAAATGGACAAGATCCGTAACCAGACAATACGAAGCAATCTTGAAGTTCAACCCCTGCAGACACGAGTGGAGCAGTCCCAGCTACAGTGGTTTGGCCATGTCTGTAGAATGGAAGAAGATCGGATACCAAAGCGGTCATGGGAGATCAAAAGTCAAGGACGCAGACCCCGAGGACGTCCCAAAGTACGTTGGGAAGACAACATACGACAGTCCCTAAGTGATAGAGGGCTGGATTGGAAAGAGGCCAGGAAAAAGACGGCGAAAAGAGCAGTGTGGCGTTCTCTCTGGAAAGCCTCTACACCTCGCGGTAGAAGAGGAGCGACTAAGTAAGTAAGTAAGCAACACATTTGTCTATATAAATCATATAACACGTTTGACCTCATACGAACCGCATTTATTCAATCCATCTGAACCATTGTTACTACATCTAATACACTGTTTATATCTAATACATCAATATGGTCTTCGTTACATAATGTACAAAAAAATCGTCATACAGTGTTTGTGCAAATGTCACGTATATTTACTACAGATTCTTTCAAGGATGTTGGACATTGTGAGATCGGTGTCATCTGTACACTGAATTTCAGCATGTATTCCTCTCATTTTGTTCCGAAGTGCCTGCTTACTGCTTGTGTATATCATTTTTTGTTTAATTGTAGCATTGTCAGGGCTCCTGAAAAAAAGATAAAAGGTAGTATACATATCTAGGTCAAATCATAACAATTGATGCACGATGCCATCAGTAATCTGAGTCATGAACACAAAGGGACATAATTGTTCACCAGTCCTAAAATAGAAACCCAGTCATTTGTGTTCTTCCATAATTTAATCAAACAGAAGTAATTTAACTGGAAAATGCATAAAATACATTTTGCAACACTATATGTGGTCGAGATGTAAGGCACTCGCCTCTTAGAGCGATGAATGGAAACGGCGTGGGTTCGAACTCAGTAGGTTTCAAGCGACACCTGGACCCAAGGGAGGTGCGACCAGTGTATGCATACTGAATTACCTTCAGTCGTCTTAACTTATGTCTTGCCACTGATTCAAGATAGTTCGGGACCAGAAAGTGAATTTAATGCCCAGCGTAGTTTCTTCCTCACTATAATCTATATACAGCGGAAATTACATCATCAAGACAACACTGCCTGATGGTGTGGCTAACATCGCTTGGACTAGGCATCTAACTTTTTTTTGGAAGACACACTATTCTCTCTATGTTCTTTGCGCGCCAAATACGCGGCATAAGGCAGAAACAAATTATTTCCAGTTGGAACGGTATGACGCCATTGTTGTTAGATCTTGTATGATTTGAGGCCAATAGTTGAGCTCTCTCTGATGATTGTTCATCTGTCTCCTTGGGTCCCCCTCTTTTCCGAATGCCCCTTGGTGTCCACTCGAGTGCCTGCAATGGAAGACGGTTGTTGTTCATTCTAAGAACATGTCCGATGTATGTCGGACGTTTTTTGCTGATGATGGTCGACGCGTATATTTGGTCTGTCTCTGTTCTTATCGAGTCATTAAAGTGGTGAAAGTGGTGAAACTTCTTCGCATGTCGACTGCACAGAGTCCAGGTTTCACAGGCGTACACAAGAGTTAGTAGGGCGACTGTACACAGTCCAGGTTTCACAGGCGTACACAAGAGTTGGTAGGGCGACTGTACACAGTCCAGGTTTCACAGTCATACACAAGAGTTGGTAGGGCGACTGTACACAGTCCAGGTTTCACAGGCGAACACAAGAGTTGGTAGGGCGACTGTACACAGTCCAGGTTTCACAGGCGAACACAAGAGTTGGTAGGGCGACTGTACACAGTCCAGGTTTCACAGGTGTACACAAGAGTTGGTAGGGCGACTGTACACAGTCCAGGTTTCACAGGCGAACACAAGAGTTGGTAGGGCGACTGTACACAGTCCAGGTTTCACAGGTGTACACAAGAGTTGGTAGGGCGACTGTACACAGTCAAGGTTTCACAGGCGTACAGAAGAGTTGGTAGGGCGACTGTACACAGTCCAGGTTTCACAGGCGTACAGAAGAGTTGGTCGGACAACTGCCACATAAACCTTCAATTGGGTTATAAGATTAATTCCTCTCCGGTTCCAAACTGAAGATCTTAGTTTTCAGAATGCTACACATGCTTCTGCAATTCTCGAGTTTACTTCTTCATCAATATGGATCGCTCTGGAGAGTGTCCTGCCGATGTATACAAATCAATAACTTTCTGCATTTCCTGTCAAGGGAGATGATGAGATCAGGTTAGCATGTCCGTTTGGACACATTTTTCCATTTGACTATAATATCAACTTTCGTCACCTGTCCAATAGTTTTCTCACTGCCGCCGAAACGGATGTGTCGGACCGACAAGTACAAATATCGCAGTCAACCTGTAAACTAGCGATACAACGCATTCCGTTCTCCGGACTACATCCTGCTACTTGCAACGCCCTGTTCAGGGCTTGATAGCGGGAGATTGAAAACTAACGCAGAAGTAGACAATCTCACTGGCACAGCTGGTTCAGTACATTCTTCACATTATTTCCCTTTCTTTTCCATTTATAAAGAAAGGGGAGGTCAGTATTTTTGTTGTTGTTTGCGAATGCCCACAATGAGTAGGTTACTCTTTTGTGCGTCCTGAAAACGACGTTAAGTGGCGGGTTTTAGTAGCTTTCCTCCCATCCCGAAAGTGCTGATAAAGGTGAACCGGGGTCCTTCAGGCGGTTGTGCTATGCTTGACCTCATCTGCGTGCCACTCACTACTACGGGGTTTGTCAGTTTTTTTAAACGAAGAAAAACCGAATTACGTAGGGTTGAGCAAATGTTTTAATTTATTGTGTAAATAGTGTATGGCAGTGAACCACGCCTGTGATAGTATTACACGGCAGCACTCAGATCAGGTCAGGTCATCCTGTAACCGGTGAGGTCGTTGGGGCATACATGAAGACACCATCACAACACCACGCCACCCTTCTCTGTCAGCGGCAACTGCCTGTGACTCTTCTGGTCGGAGATTGGTCCATTCTTTTATGTTTTCCTCCTATCTCTGTTTAGGACGACCTCTTGGTCGTCTGCCATGCACCTTCCCGTAGAGGATTGTATTTGTAAGACCATTTGATCTCGATATGTGACCGTACCAAACGAGTTTCCTTCTTTTGACAGTTGCCAAGAGGTCTTCGAAAAGCCCTATTGCTGTTGTAATTCTATCTCGTATTTCCTCATTTGTAACTCGATCCTTGTACGTGACTTTTGAAAGTTTCCAGAAACATCTCATCTCCAAGGCCTTTTTTCGTGCGTTGCAGGTCAGCTGTAACTGTCCATGTCTCACACGCATAGAGGAATATTGACAGGACCAATGTACGCATTAATCTGATTTTCGTGCGTAGTGCCAACCGTTTATCTTGCCAGATTTTGCTAAGTCGTGCAAGCACCGGTATTGTCTGTGCTATTCTGTCAACACCTCACATTTTGATCCTTCATCACTCACAATCGACCCTAAATATTTAAAACGGTCAACCACTTCGAGTTCCTGACCATTAGCTTTTATCCTACTGTTGAAGCCATTGGCGTTGTTGGTCATTAATTTTGTCTTTCCAGCTTTTATCTCCATACCAAAGTCAAGAGCTGTTTCATTGAGTCTTCTGACCCATTCCTGAAGTTCCGCTTCTGAACCCGCCAACCCAACAGCAGTACTAACGTCGTGCAAATTATACAACTGATACTAATTTCTTAACCAATAATGTCTTTATTAGATGTGATTGCATCTTGCGTAATTTAGAGTTTACATGATAATAAACATAAATATTTGATATACTGACACAATAAATTACTGGAAAATGGCTTACCATAGAAAGAAGGCTAACCTCTCTTGTGGGACGTAGTTGTGCATGAATCTAACATCGAATACAGCGTAACGGCACTGTCTATTTGTCTCTGCTTGTTTGAGCATTGATACGAAGTCATCGTATGTTTTATCTGGATCAAATATAAATAAATAGTTAATTTGATTTCTGTATCTTGATAATATAAATTATATTTTAAAAGAATTAAGTATATACTATTGTCTAACACAGCGTGTTTTTTTTAAAGTTTACTCATTCGTATCATTTTCCTCAACCATATCTCTTTAGGGGCTTCCCATGAAGACACCGAGTAATGTTAACTTATTGAATCGTTGTATGGGATCAAGATGCTGAGCAGCGCATGAGCTGCGGTGGTCAGCGACCCATAGCTGACTGCTAGCGTCAGGGCCAGCGAACCAGAGCTGCCAAGACCCCTCTACACCTCCACGCGGTGATCCTGGATAACAGGCTGCAGTAGGGCAGACTGGCTAAGGAGAAGGGATCAAAGAGGGAATGCTAACCCGGTACTCAAAAAATGCTTACTGAAGTCGGATGTGTTGGACCGAAAAGTGCAAATATCGCAGCCAAACTGTAAACTACGACACAGCGCATTCCGTTCTCTGGACTACATTCTGCTACTTAAGCCCTTTCAGTGTTAGGTAGTGGGAGATTGAGAACGAACGAAGAAGAAGAAGAATCGTTGTATGTCATCGTTTCCATTTGAAGTATTTTGTTGTGCTATTCTGAGGAATAGCATACCAAAGTACTTAAAATGTTAACGATGACATACCCTGGACAGAGAAAAATCAAATGTAGACATTCGGCAAGAGTTGAGCATAGAGGAGAACTAGTTTATCCATTCAATTTTGGCTAGAAAATGCAAATATTTTGGTCACATCAAGAGACACAACGGTCTCGAGAGAACAGTGATGTAAGGTATGGTGCCAGGCAAAAGAGCAAGGGGTAGACCAAGAAGACGATGGCACCAAGATATCCAGGAATGCCTGAGTATGACTTTGACGGAGGCTGGAGTTTTGGTAAGGGGACGAGTTTCTTTCAGACAGACTGTGATGGGAGCGACGTTCTATAAAGAACATGTTTCATGATGATGTTGTGCTATGTTACCAAGGAAACGATGGGCTGATGGTGTAACCTTCCGTAGGCTTTGATTTAAAATGGTACACGTAAGACGGTTGTATCTCTCCATGTCTAACGACACTAGTATACAGATGAGGTGAAATCAGATTAAATGAGATGAGGTAAGATGAGATGAGATGAGAGAAGAAAGTTACAGAACTGACAGCGGATCGTAGATAAAGATTGCGAGCGGGAGATTGAGAACGTTCAGGGCTTGGTAGAGGGAGATTGAGAACGTTCAGGGCTTGGTAGCGGGGGATTGAGAACGTTCAGGGCTTGGTAGCGGGAGATTGAGAACGTTCAGGGCTTGGTAGCGGGAGATTGAGAACGTTCAGGGCTTGGTAGCGGGAGATTGAGAACGTTCAGAGCTTGGTAGCGGGAGATTGAGAACGTTCAGAGCTTGGTAGCGGGAGATTGAGAACGTTCAGAGCTTGGTAGCGGGAGATTGAGAACGTTCAGGGCTTGGTAGCGGGAGATTGAGAACGTTCAGAGCTTGGTAGCGGGAGATTGAGAACGTTCAGGGCTTGGTAGCGGGAGATTGAGAACGTTCAGGGCTTGGTAGCGGGAGATTGAGAACGTTCAGAGCTTGGTAGTGGGAGATTGAGAACGTTCAGAGCTTGGTAGCGGGAGATTGAGAACGTTCAGGGCTTGGTAGCGAGAGATTGAGAACGTTCAGGGCTTGGTAGCGGGAGATTGAGAACGTTCAGGGCTTGGTAGCGGGAGATTGAGAACGTTCAGGGCTTGGTAGCGGGAGATTGAGAACGTTCAGGGCTTGGTAGCGGGAGATTGAGAACGTTCAGGGCTTGGTAGCGGGATATTGAGAACGTTCAGGGCTTGGTAGCGGGATATTGAGAACGTTCAGGGCTTGGTAGCGGGATATTGAGAACGTTCATGGCTTGGTAGCGGGAGATTGAGAACGTTCAGGGCTTGGTAGCGGGAGATTGAGAGCGTTCAGAGCTTGGTAGTGGGAGGTTGAGAACGTTCAGGGCTTGGTAGCGGGAGATTGAGAGCGTTCAGAGCTTGGTAGTGGGAGGTTGAGAACGTTCAGGGCTTGGTAGCGGGAGATTGAGAACGTTCAGGGCTTGGTAGCGGGAGATTGAGAACGTTCAGGGCTTGGTAGCGGGAGATTGAGAACGTTCAGGGCTTGGTAGCGGGAGATTGAGAACGTTCAGGGCTTGGTAGCGGGAGATTGAAAACGTTCAGGGTTTGGTAGCGGGAGATTGAGAACGTTCAGGGCTTGGTAACGGGAGTTTGAGAGCGTTCAGGGCTTGGTAGCGGGAGATTGAGAACGTTCAGGGCTTGGTAGCGGGAGATTGAGAACGTTCAGGGCTTGGTAGCGGGGGATTGAGAACGTTCAGGGCTTGGTAGCGGGGGATTGAGAGCGTTCAGGGCTTGGTAGTGGGAGATTGAAAACGAACGGAGAAGAAGAAGAAGAAACTAGACACGAAGTATTTTCGAACCCGCTATGTTGGGATTGCAAACCAAGCGTGCACACGATTTACACCCCTACACCACTCTCTTCCCATATCTCACATGCTCTCACGATTTCAGCTCACATGTTCAACGCTCACTTTCAATCTCTTATAGGATATGCAACAGCACTAACCGTGTCCACCCTTCTCTTCCACGATGATGGTTCTCAGATCTTCACTGACCCTGTAGATGATGTACAGCCAGCGGTGACCCATCTTGATCTCATCAAACACTCGTAGACACTCGTCTGCCACAGTTACTCCTGACGACTAAATAACGGAACAAAACAAAAACATGTATTAGCATTATCATTGTTATTCAGGATCAATATGCTGAGCAGCGCATGAGCTGCAGTGGTCAGCGACCCATACCTGACTGCTAGCGTCAGGGCCATCAAATCAGAGCTGCCAAGACCCTTCTACACCTCCAAGTGGTGCAGCAGGGCATTCTGGCTAAGGAGAAGGAATCGAAGAGGGAATGCTAACCCGGTACTCAAAAAAGGATTGCTGAAGTCGGATGTGTTGGACCGAAAGGTGCAAATATCGAATTAAAGCTGTAAACTACGACAAAATGCATTCCGTTCTCTGGACTACATTCTGCTACTTAAGCCCTTTCAGGGTTTGGTAGCGGGAGATTGAGAACGAACGAAGCCAAGTCATTCAACGTTCGTTGTTATACGTGGGGGTTCGCTCCCCAAATCACAGCACCGGCAGGATCCCCGGGGAAGCAAACCCTTAGAAAATGCAGGAGGAAGCACACCACTACAGAAAATGCAAAGTCGGATGCACTGAACCGATAGGCGCAAAATAAAGACATAGTGCAACGCACACTGTCTTAGGGAATAGAGTAATAAGGCGAACGCCAAAAAAAAACCTAAAAAACTACCAAAAAAAACCCACACAAAAAACAGAGACCTATGATGCCAAACCTGGCCAGAGGGAGCCGAGGTGACGCAGAAGCTGCGGGGCTGCCATCCGGATCTGGGGCAGACTGTGGACTTCAGCCTTGCAACCGGGCTACATATCTAGCATGACCAAAAGTCTGAACGCAGAAGAAAAATAAGAAGAAGAGCCTTGATATTAAGATTTAAAGTTAGTTCCACCGCAGCTACTACCTTTTTAGGGACCAGTGGAAGGCGGATATGTCGGACCGAAAGGTGCAAATATCGCAGCCAAGCTGTAAACTAGCGACACAACACATTCCGTTCTTCAGACTACATCTTGCTACTTGCAAAGTCCTGTTCAGGGCTTGATAGGCGGATATTGAGAATGAACACAGAAGAAGAAGAAAGGACCAGCGAAGGGCGTACCACAGCGAATGACGTACCACAGCGGATGACGTACCACATTGAATGACGTACCACAGCGAATGACGTACCACAGCGGATGACGTACCACATTGAATGACGTACCACAGCGAATGACGTACCACAGCGGATGACGTACCCCATTGAATGACGTACCACAGCGAATGACGTACCACATCGAATGACGTATCACAGCGAATGGCGTACCACAGCGGATGACGTACCACAGCGAATGACGTACCACAGCGAATGACGTACCACAGTGAATGACGTACCACAGCGAATGACGTACCACAGCGAATGAGCTGACAGCAGCCAATGACTAATAGCTGGTTGCTTTCATTAGGTTCATCGAATCAGAGCTGATCAACATTCTGTTCCGCCTTCAAGTGGAGAGACAATGGATTGGAGTGGGAAGGCAAATTCGGTTTCCTAAAAATCCAGCTGAAACAGGAGGTTTCACCGAAAGACCCTGATAATACAGCTTCAAATAGTTTCAAGACAAGTCCAGATTAGATATTAGGAAATCTTTTTTTAGCCATGAGTTGTGAATGCTTAGAATACATTGATACTGGATGTGGTTAATGCAGGGTCAGTTAATGCATTATAAAATAGATTGGTCGCTCACAGTTATTTTTAGTATCCGTGGAGTTTAATAAACTGGATGTATACAGACTATATAGAACCTTCTAAACCAGTATAAAGAGTTAAGTTTAGTTGAATAACGTTTTTTAGTTAAATAACGTCCTGTTTTAAACTACGACAGCGGGGACGGCGTGGGCTAGTGGTTAAGCGATACGGCTCACAATCCGAAGGTGCTGGGTTTGATCCCCATCACAGCACTGGCCGTTAACCCGGGGAAGCAAACCCTTCGAAAATGCAGGAGGAAGCAGACCCTTACATAAAATGCATGCTGAAATCGGATGCACTGGGCCGACAGACGCAAAATAAAAACCACAGTGCAACGCAAACCGCCTTGGGGAATAGAAAAATAAGGCGAACTCAAAATAAATAAATAAACGACGGCAAAACATCAAAACGTTCTTTTCAGGACGAGCACCAAAGAAGACATTGATCTGCCGTGGTATTTGTGTATGACACGGACAAGAATAGCACCACTGCCCACAGAGAGCATGTCGTAAGAGGCGACTGTGTGACATGGCATAACACCGGTCATGGTTATGTGGTTTGTTCAGAGCACGGCTACGGATCTACTTTGATCTAGTGTTTGAGTCTATTAACATGAACTCACACATCGGTTAACCACCCACCAAGAAATTGGTTGTATACAGACTCTGCAGAGTTAAATTAAGTTAAGTTAAAACGTTGGGATAATTATTCAGTAAAATTGATTTACTTAATAAGCACCAAATTATTTTATAAAAATAAGTATCATTAATGACCATTTTTGAATAGAAATGTTTTTAAAAGTTTAGAGAGCCAGTCAACTTTGGAGAAATAGGAATGGTGCCTACTTATATTAGTCGGGATAAAGATGCTGAGCAGAGCATGAGCTGCAGTGGTCAGCGACCCATAGCTGACTGTTAGCGTCAGGGCCAGCGAAACAACGCTGCCAAGACTCTTCTACACCTCCACGCGGTGATTCTGGATAACAGGTTGCAGCAGGGCAGACTGGCTAAGGAGAAGGGATCGAAGAGGGAAGGCTAACCCGGTACTAAAAAAAATGCTTGCTGAAGTCGGATCGAAAGGTGCAAATATCGCAGCCAAGCTGTAAACTACAACACAACGCATTCCGTTCTCTGGACTACATTCTGCTACTTAAGCCCTTTCAGAGTTTGGTAGTGGGAGATTGAGAAAGAACAAAGCCAAGCCATATTAGTCGAGTACAGAACAGGGGAAAAGGAGAACATAATAAGTAGAAAATGAACAGATTTCCAAGGTCAGCATCTTGATTCATCCCAGGCGTAACGTCATCTACAACTACTGGCACACTAAGTACAGGATCGCCATCTATATCAACTCCAGCATACGATCACTCAGTCTTGGCATACCATTACCTGCGCCTGATGTTGGGAACATTCCACAAGAGGAAAATACAGGAATCTGTAACGGCATGGGAGTGTCCCAAGTTGTGATTCACGTAGCATTTTCCCAAAAATGAAACATTAACAATACTAGCGAAATGGAATACTGGATTCGTGGGCCGACATATTGTCAGAATCGCAATCTTTAAAACTCACATCTATCGTACAACGATGCCAGAGAACTAATGGGCCGACATAATGCCAGAAATAAGATCGCAATCTTTAAAACTCACATCCAGCGTACGACGATGCCAGAGAACTAAAAGACGTTTTAAATCAAAGAATATACTCAAACCTCAAATGCGGAATTACTAGTGTATAAAACGCGAATGGCTACTCAATTCACTACTTCAAGATTAGTCGTACTGCTTTACATAGATCATATAGTTAATAAAGAATCTGCATAAACTTTGCAGATGTGTCTGATCTAAAAAGAGAAGGCAGTTTTCGATACAATTTGGGAATGGTCTGAGCTGCCAAATAGAGTTTAATATTGATAAATGTACAGTCATCAACATGGGTAGATCTAATAAAGAATATAATTCTAGAATGGGAGTGAGCAATATTAGAAAGATAGAAAAGGAAAAAAAGACTTATGGGTTATAATAGATCACACAGGTAAGGTGAGGGAGCAAGTCCAGGTAGCAGTAAAAAGGGAAAATACAATTTTAGGTATGATAAATAAAAAAGGATTAAACATAGGAGCAAGGAAGTGATAGTCAAATTGTATAAAGTGTTACTTAGACCTAAATTGGAGTACTGTGTACAGGTGTGGAGTCCTTGTCATAGAGGGGATATAAACATACTGGAAAGAATACAAACAAGAGCGACAAAACTGATAGTGGGATTCCAGAATTACAGTTATGAGGAAAGACTCAGAAAAACCGGCCTACAGTGTCTAGAAGAGAGAAGAATTCCAGGTGACTTAATACAGGTTTATAAGATGATCAGAGGAACGGATAAATAAGACAATAACAAGTTTTTCAAAATACAACCACCCACATGAATAAGAGGGGGCAGCCACAAATTCATTAAAAAAAGGTCGAAATCAGATGTTGGATAACATTTTTTTTAGTCAAAGAGTGGTAAATTCCTTGAATGCATTGCTACAGGAAACAACGGAGACAGGGTAAATTAATGCATTCAAGAATAGATTGAATGGTCATAGGTATTTTTATATCAAGTGAATGTAAAAGAAAATAGTTGTTTACACACTCTGCAGAGTCTCCTAAACGTATAAAGACGTTAAGTCAATGATTAGCTACATCAGGAATTAATGATTGAAAACACAACAATCCTATTGTAGAACATGACAACTGCGAATAACATCGCAAGTGCGTGGCAGCATTATCGATTGGACGTAAAGCAGCTGGTTGTGCAAATTATTGATTAATCGATCACCATTGCTCGGGGACTATTGTCGTAAAGTGTTGACATGCGTGGTTTCTGTCATTCGCTTTCTTTTCTACAGAGGTTTAGCATTTGGTAGACAGAATACAATTATTTGATCGACAAAAATATGGTATTTTAGTTGTTCAGTGAATTTACAGCACATAGGGCACATTGCATGATACGCAGCACATGTCTTGAGTGGTCCGCCTGTGTCTTTGTGCATGACAAAAACAAAGAGCAGTGCATCAGTTGCAGCGGTCAATAACCCATTGCTGACTGCCAAGACCCTTCTACACCTCCACGCGGTGAATCTAGTTAACAAGCTGCAACAGAGCATTCCGTTCTCTGGACTACGTTCTGCTACTTGAGCCCTTTTCAGGGTTTGGTAGCGGGAGATTGAGAACGAACTAAGCCAAGTCACAAGGACAAGAATAGCACCATTGCCCCACAGAGAGCATGTCGTGAGAGGCGGCTAACTGCGTGACATGGCATAACACTGGCCATGGTTAGGTGGTTTGTTAAGAGTAGTACAGATGGCGGCTAACAACCTGCGGGTCAACTTTGCTTTAGTGTTTGAGTCTATTAATTAAGATGGACTCGCACATCGGTTAACCACCCTCCACGGCACGTGTCCAAACGCAGCGGAGTAATAAGCTGCTCGAGCCTAGCCTTAGCAGAAAATCATTCTTCCGGCTACATCTAGCTTACACCACAGATGGGATCTGCACTAGAGAATCTGTCCTTGTAGCAGTATAGGTCGACTAAGACTAAGACTAGGATTAAGACTAAGACTAAGACTAGGATTAAGACTAATATTAGAATTAAGAATAAGACTAGGATTAAGACTAAGACTAGAATTAAGACTAAGACTAGGATTAAGACTAAGACTAAGACTAGGATTAAGACTAATACTAGAATTAAGAATAAGACTACGATTAAGACTAAGACTAAGACTAGGATTAAGACTAAGACTAAGACTATGATTAAGACTAAGACTAAGACTATGATTAAGACTAAGACTATGATTAAGACTAAGACTAAGACTAATACTAAGACTAGGATTAAGACTAAGACTAGGATTAAGACTATCATTAAGACTAAGACTAAGACTAACATTTAGACTACGACTAGGATTAAGACTAACACTAAGACTAACATTACGACTAAGACTAGGATTAAGACTAAGACTAGAATTAAGACTAAGACTAAGATTATGATTAAGACTAAGACTAAGACTAACATTAAGACTACGACTAGGATTAAGACTAACACTAAGACTAACATTACGACTAAGACTAGGATTAAGACTAAATGAGTAAATTTTGCTATTTTTTGGGGGAAGAGACGCGCAAACTGTGTGGAAATGCTGGAAAGTGGACATCACCGCATCTAACGGTAAACATTTGAGAAGAACAATTTGCCTTAATTGGACAACATTTTCTTTGTGCTCTTCTGGAAGAAATAAAACAATTAAAGAATTATTCAGTAAGTGTGGATTCCACTTCAGATATCTCACATATTGATCGGCTGACGTTTTCCGTCCGGTGCATCCAAGAATATACTAAAGTTAGAATGTTCAACGCAGGTGGCAAGCCGTTGCTTCTGCATGGAGAGGATACACGGAGAACGATCAAGGTCTTGCAACAGACGTCAGTTATTCGTTAACAGATGAGTACGAAGGATAACGGGCATTGAGTGACATGACATGGTGAGGAATTAAGACTTATGGGAACGGAGTCAACAACATCCACTGTGGGCTAGTGGTAAAGTGACACGGCTCACAACCAGAAGGTGCTGGGTTTGGTCCCCATCACAGCACCGGCCGTTACCCCGGGGAAGCAAACCCTTAGAAAATGCAGAAGGAAGCAGACCCTAATATGAAATGCATGCTGAAGTCGGATGCATTGGGCTGACAGGCGCAAAATAAAAACATAGTGCAACGCACATCGCCGTGGGGTTTAGAGAAATGAGGCGAACGCAAAAATAAAAAATAAGAAATAAAAAATATACAGTACAGTTGCCCAATCAATTATCTGTTCTGTCTTCTATATATCTTCAGTCCACTTGTGTCGTTAGATGTCGTAGCCAGGTGTGACTTTTATGTTTCATATTTTTGGCAGGCGAAAATTCGCTGGTGACATGCTAGGTCAATACCAATATCTGTTACTAACCATTAGGTTGGCAGACCCTGGAATATACTACCGCCTAATTTTGAGAATGGTGGTGGTGGAAGCGTAAACTAGAACAAGGTAGACCCATAGCCTGTAAGGCGCTATCTATGCTGCTCCGCTAACCATATAACCAGCGATAATCCCTAGAATAATTTGAGTAGATGTGTATCTTGAATTTTGCTTGACTAGCGGCCGTGAAGTCCACTTTTTTCGATTTCCAACTGCAAGGAATTTTGAACGTGTGCAGCACTGGATATGGGTGTCTGATCTCACTACTCGGAGATCCGGGAGCATTTTTAAGAATGATCCACATGAAAAAAAAACCAGGGGGACGGCGTGGCCTAGTGGTTAAGTGGCACGGCTCACAAGCCGAAGGTGCTGGGTTCGATCCCCATCACAGCACCAGCCATTACCCCGGGGAAGCAAAGCCTTAGAAAATGCAGGAGGAAGCAGACCCTACATAAAATGCAGGCTGAAGTCGGATGTACTGGGCCAACAGGCGCAAAATAAAAACCACAGTGCAACGCACACTGCCTCGGGGATTAGAGAAATAAGGCGAACGCAAAAAAACACAAAAAACAAAACAAAAACCCAGCCTCCACCGTTATTTGAACTCGCGACCTCCAGCACCTGAGGCAAACACCTTACCTCGAGACCACTGGGTTATGTTATGTGTTGAAATGTTTATGTCTCTCGTGGCTTATAACATTCGCACGTTTCTGTTGATTAATTATCGATTTACATCGTTTAAAATCTTGTTGAACGCACCAATAAATCAAGAGGTTTAATTTCATTGACCGTGTGCATTTTCATTCCTTTGAATATGTGGGTAAGGCTCGCCATTGCTTTATCCAGGGTTACCATGGTATTATAACAGCCTAGCTCTCACACGACCGGAAGTGAAGACTTTCCTCTAGTCAGGCAAAACATAGACAATGGTAGTCGTTACAAATATTCTGGTCAAGACCCCCAACTCACTTTCACGCAGTTTTCGCATGAAACAGGCTGTTCTGTTTTGTGGCAGTCTGGCAAATGATGTAGGAAATCGACATCTTTGTGCCATCGTCCCATAATGCAGCTCACGTCCCCTCTGCAAGAAACTTGATCTCTTACCAAATCTCCAGCCTGCTCCAGAGTCATGCCCAAGCCTTCCTTGACGTCTTGATGCCATCGCCGTATTGATCTGTCTCTGCCTCTCTTGCCCGGTATCATATTATCGTTCTCTTAAGACCGCTGTGTCTTTTGATGTGGCCAAAGTATTTCAATTTTCAGTTCATGGTGGAATTTATGAACCAGTTCTCCTCTATGCTGAACTCTTTCCGAATGTCTGCATTTTTCTTCTTCTTCTTCTTTTGTTGTTGTTGATCCATGGTATTATGAGGAGCTTTCTATTATATTTCGACTCGAAGGACTCGATTCTTTTCTTTGAGGTTTGGGTAAATGTCCATGTTTCGTAGGTGTAGCAAAACATATTTCCATGCTTTTATCCATATAACTCCCTCCATACATTGTCCTACCTTGTTGGATAGCTTACGTGCCAAAATGATCCAAGGACCTTTTCCGGCGAGAGTTTTACTCCTGACAGGGTCACCTATGCCATCCAGGTCCTTAGAGACGGGCCAGGCGAAAGGGATGAGGAGCAGGTGGAGCCTTAGGGTGTAGCTACAGCACTCACTGGCGAGTGGCACATGCTCTGGGCTGCATCAATCCATCCCCACTTCATGGGTGAAATGTATTGTTGCACAATTTTGAACTTCTTCTCCTCTATTATTTGTCTCCATGGATGACCAGTGGACATTGCACCTCTGCCCCTTTGTGACGATCTCCCAGGTGGAGGGGATGCCACACATACCATCACTACAGATGGCCTGGCAAAATTGACGGAAGAATGATGAGATAGCTGACCGAAATAATTTGATATGTCTCTGACAGGACGTGACGATCCTGGGACACCGACACACTTGACTGTCTTCCTTCGGGGATACTCGAAAGGAACGTCCATAACCATCCTTCGCAATCATGACCCCTCTAAGACAACAGACTTTATACGAGATTGGACGTCGCCTCAACAATTGAGGAGGAAGTGTGTTTTTGTCCGAGAGGCATGGGACTGTCAAGAGCTGCCAGCTCACAGCTAAAGAGATTATATCATCATCATCATCATCATCATCATCATCATCATCCATTTAACTGTGATATATAAAAATATATTAATAGTTATCGTATCATTTGTTGGCATGGATCAAGTAACACTAGGTCTCCCCATTCACTGCCCCAAAAGACAAAAGAGATCACAATAATTCAATGTTAGGCAGCGGTGGAAGGAACTGTGTTGTTGTTGTTGTTGTTGTTGTTGTTGAATGCCCACAATGAGTAGGATTACTCTTTTGTGCGCCCTGAAAGGAAGTTAAGTGAAGGGTTGTCGTAGCTTTCCTCACATCCTGAGCTTGCTAATGAAGGTGGCCCGGGGCCTTCCAGGCGGTTGTGCTCTGTTTGGCTTCATCTGCGTGTCGCTCACTACTACGGGGATCATGTCGATCCCTTACCTTTTTAGCCAATCTATCTTGAAAACATCCCGTTTCCAGGAAAGGCTACGAGGAAGCCAAAGTGAGGGTCTTGTCCAGTATTTTTTCCCTGACCCTGACTAACAAGTCTGATCAGTTTATTTTTGCCTGATCATTATGTTAGTCTTCCTAACCACTGAGATGTAACAGAACACGTGAACTAGAATGTCAGATACTTTGGAACGTCTCTAATACGAGGGTTACTCAGAATGTAATGCCCAGGGTTGCTCAAAATGTAATGCCCAAGGTTGCTCAGAATGTAAGGTCCAGGGTTGCTCAGAATGTAATGCCCAGGGTTGCTCAGAATGTAATGTCCAGGGCTGCTCAGAACGTAATGCACAGGGTTGCTCACAACGTAATGCCCAGGGTTGCTCAGAACGTAATGCCCAGCACAGCGTTGCTCAGAACGTAATACCCAGGGTTGCTCAGAACGTAATGCCCAGCCCATGGTTGCTCAAAACGTAAAACCCAGGGTTGCTCAGAATGTAATGTCCCACAATTGATTTCTCATCTCAGAATTAAGATAGCGAAGTGATAGCTCACATGCTGCTACATTGATGTTGCCAGCGTACGTGTGCGTAATTGTACGGTATTCAGACATGTGACGTGGTTGTAGTAGTCAGTTAAAAATTACGTTTGTGTGCGACACGCGTTGCTAACAACGAGCTGTAAACGAATTCTTGATGGCAGAGAAAAAGTGTGGCGAACATTCAAGAACGTATGTGTGCTGTGTATGAAGGCTGTGTAGCCGATTTGAGCACAAAATAGTGTACATAGATAATTGCACACATAATATTGTACATAAAGAATTGCACACAGAATATTGTACATAAAGAATTGCACACAGAATATTGTACATAAAGAATTGCACACAGAATATTGTACATAAAGAATTGCACACAGAATATTGTACATAAAGAATTGCACACGGAACATTCCTAGCACACACACACACACACACATAACATTGTATTCGAACATTGCACACGAAATATTCCCAGCACACACACACACACACACACTCACACACTCGCACACACACACTCACACACACACACACACTCACTCACACACACTCACACACACACACACTCACACACACACACACAAACTCACACACACACACTCACTCACTAACACACTCACACACACACACACCACACACACACACTCACACACTCACACACTCACACACACACACTCACTCATACATACACACACAAACACACACACACACTCACACACACACACTCACTCACTCATACATACACACACAAACACACACACACACTCACACACACACACTCACTCACTCATACATACACACACAAACACACACACACACAATACACACACACTCACACACACACACACTCACACACACACACTCACTCACTCACTCACACACTCACACACACACACACACCACACACCACCCACCCACACACACACACACACACACACATACACACACTCACACTCACACACTCACTCACTCACTCACACACACACACACCATACACACCACCCACACACACACACACACACGCACACGCACTCGCACTCACGCACGCCCGCACACACACACACCACACACGAAACATTCCCAGCGCACAGAAACACAAAAAAAACAGCAAAAAACAAAAAACAACCCATAACAAGAGCAACATCGAGAAAAAGGAAAAGTGGAAGCAAAGACAACTGGAATATCAGAGACGTTGTCTAAGTAGGCGATTAAACAGAAGGAATCGATTGATAGTAACTCACAATCTGGATAACTATCTTGTAGTAATTAAAACACACATCAGACAAAATGAAAGAAAACAGATAAATAACTTAACATAACTTGACGTCTTTATACGTCTTTTTTAGAGGAGTGGGTGGCTGAATGGTTTCGAGGCCTGCCTACCGTTGTTTTTCTGTTGGGGGTGAAATAAACAAACATAGCCAGCACATGACGTGGCGACAGCAGTGGCGTAGTGGCCTGTAGTCCTCAGCCTTTAAAACTCCTTTACTACCCCGGCAATGGAAAAAATGTCGTATGACAGTTTAAACAATCTTTTTTTTTTTATAGTGGTTTAGAAGACTTCAGAGTCTATATACAATAAGTTTTTTGAAGGGTGGTTAACCGATGCGCGAGTCCATTGTAATATACTTAAACACTAGAGTTAAGTAGACCTGCAGCCAGTTAGGCGCCATCTATAGCTGCTCTTAACAAACCACTTAGGGGGAAGGTACAAATAATTTTGGGTACATTTTTAGCTGAAGAAGGTGGACCGAGGTCCTCCAGGCGGTTGTGCTCTGCTTGGCGTCATCTGCGTGTCGTTCACTACTACCGAGATCACGTCCAGTTTTGACAAATTTGTTCCAGGCATCGGCCGTTAAGATTACTCTTTTCGATTTCTAACTGCCAAGTGATTATTAGCGTGCTTAACACTGGACACGGTAGTCCGATCTAGGTACTCATAGATCATGGACATTTTTACCGCAAGATCCAGGTGAAAAAATATCTGGTTTCCACTATGATTCGAGCCCGCGATCTCCGGCACCCGAGGAGGACACCTTACCTCTAGACCACTGGGTCCCCCATCCGAGGCGGATACCTTACCTCTAGACCACTGGGTCCCCCATCCGAGGCGGGCACTTTACCTCTAGACCGCTGAGGGCCAAGCATGGAACAAAACAACAAAGAAACCTTGTAGAGGGAAGTGAGTTAACGAAATATCTTTCGAGACCAGGTCAGGAACATATTGTTGCGTTAACGCATGTCTTTCTTTAAACATCGTTGTCCTGTTCTTCACTGTTGTCTTCGACACAGTTTTGTCACCATACACTGCCTCCATTCTGGGAGGAATGTCAACTGGTCGACGTCCTTCAGCTGTCTGTAAGAAACCGAATCAACACTCGCTGATCAACTTTGGACGGATTCCGTATCACACCCGCCATATTTTCAGCAGTTTGCAGAGGAAACTATGAGTCGGAGGATAATGACATTTGGAAAACTTGACTGTTGGTATGTGCTGTTTACATCAGAAGTGACGTCATCATGCTCATTGTACGTATATTCACTTGGTGCAGTTAGGTCCGATTTGATTTGAACACGCCTCGTAGATATGGCTTATATACTACTAACAACGCCTTTGATAGAGTCCAGCATCATAAACTAATTACATGTCTGGAGAACATATGTATGGATGGAAAATATACAAGAGTACCCAGCAGCCTGTACGAGGAGCAAACTACCACTTAAAGTTCTGATAAGGGGATCAAGATGCTGAGCAGCGCATGAGCTGCAGTGGTCAGCGACCCATAGCTGACTGCTAGCGTCAGGGCCGGCGAAACAGAGCTGCCAAGACCCTTCTACACCTCCACGCGGTGATCCTGGATAACAGGCTGTAACAGGGCAGACTGGCTAAGAAGAAGGGATCGAAGAGGGAATGATAACCCGGTACTAAAAATGCTTGCTGAAGTCGGATGTGTTGAACCGAAAGGTGCAAATATCGCAGTCAAGCTGTGAACTACGACACAATGCATTCCGTTCTCAGGACTACATCCTGCTACTTAAGCCCTTTCAGGGTTTGGTAGCGGGAGATTGAGAACGAACGAAGCCAAGCCAAGTTCTGATGAGAACTACTTCCCACGTAAGGATGTTAAATAAGAGGAATGGGAAAAGGATGCGAACTGTCACTTTGTCTAACATTTTCCAGGACACATTTTTCAAAAGATAGAGGAAACCACATTACTCGATACTAAACTGAGATGTTAGTCTGGTCAGGCTCTACATACTGACCAGGACGCCGCGTCAGCGTCATGTACGATAATACACTGACTAAGACTACCATCTCTCTTCTATGTAGCGATCCTTGGAAACAGGATGTTTTCAAGGCAGTCTGGCTGACGGGATGTGGATCGACGTGATCCATGTAGTAGTGAGCGTCACGCAGATGAAGTCAAGCATGGCATAACCGCATGGAGGACCGCCGTCCACCTTCATCAGCATGCTCGGGACGTGAGAAAAGCTACTTAACGTTCTTTTCAGGGCGCACAAAAGAGTACACTTACTCGTTATGTGCATTGAGCAACAGCAAAAACAACAACAATAACAACAGCAGCAACATCAACAGCAGCAACAACAACAACAACAACAACAACATAAATATCAACAGCAACAACAACATCAGCAACAACAGCAGCAGCAACAACAACAGCAACAACATCAGCAACAATAGCAGCAGCAACAACAACAGCAACAACAACAGCAACAACAACAGCAACAACAACAACATAAATATCAACAGCAACAACAACAACAGCAGCAACAAAAACAACAGCAACAACAGCAGCAATAACAACAGTAAGAACAGCAACAACAACAGCAACAACAACAGCAACAACAACATCAGCAACAACAGCAGCAGCAACAACAACAGCAACAACAACAACAACAGCAGCAACAACAACAGCAACAACAGCAACAACAACAGCAACAACAGCAACAACAACAGCAACAACAACAGCAACAACAACAACAACAACAGCAACAACAACAGAACTCCATATCGGTGTCAATTAAGAATCCCAGATACATGATGGACACATTTATGCTAGATAAAAGCAAACAAAAAAGGACAGAAATTAGTTATTCAAGTCAAAAACAAACATCCGATATATGGATTGGACATTAGCACTGATCAAACGAAAACTATTATAATTTGCAATGCAGAGAAGAAATCAGCTATACAGATAACAAATCGACAATGAAACTGGCCAAAAACTTGGCCTTTCTTGGTAATATAAAAACAGGGTGAAAGATGCGAAGTGGAAATAGGAAGCGAGTAGGGATGGGCAGATCTGAGTTCACCAACATGAATCATATATTTGCACATCCACGCAAGTCATCCACATGAGAATGATCATATGTATACTTGTATTTCCCGTATGGAGCTGGCGAAGACGGATGTGTTGGACTAAAAGGTGCAAATATCGCAGTCATGCTGTAAACTAGAGACACAACGCTATCCGTTCTCTGGACTACACCCTTCTTTTCCAAAGCCCTGTTCAGAGCTTGGTAGTGGCATATTGAGAACGAACGCAGAAGAAGAAGAAGAAGGAGAAGAAAAAGAAGAAGGAGAAGAAGAAGAACAAGAACAAGAACAAGAAAAAGAAGAAGTCAAGAAACTGTTTGGCGCAGGAACGTGGATAATGAACAAACAATGGGAGAAGAAAGTTGATGCTTCTGAAATCTGGATATACTCGTATATAGAAGATTGAGGCACATTTTCTACAAAGAAAAGAAAGTTGATGCTTTTGAAATGTTGAAATATAAAGACGATTCAGGCGCATTTTCTGGAAAGAAAAGAAAGTTGATACTTTTGGAATGTTGATATATATATATATATATATATATATATATATATATATATATATATATATATATATATATACGATTAAGGCGTATTAACAGGAAAGAAAAGACAACGGTATGATTTCTTGGAGAAATTTGGGGTGCGGAGAGAACTGATGAACGAAATAAGAGTCAGACAGTTCATATTTTTTGGTCAGATCAAAGCGATACGGAAATGAGATGTGGAGAGTATACGGGTCACAGGTAAACATACGTGACAGGGTAACTTCAAAAGATGATTAGAAAAGCAAAGCAGATTGTACCATCGAGAAAAAAGACAGAGGACGTTGGAGATCCATTGCAGTCGACCTTTGATGTGGAAATGGCACTTTAACCGAATTGAACAAAACTGTTATATTTTCTTAAAGTATCGAAGTAGTTAACGTTCAAATTATTACTTATTGCAGAAACGATAATGACGTGAAAACACAGACATAAGTTGCGCTTTTAACTTAACTTAACTTAACTTAACTTAACTTAACTTAACATCTTTATACTGGTTTAGAAGACTCTGCTGAGTCGGTATACAACCACTTTCATTTACATTACCTTGCACTAAAAGCTATACGCATACAATTTATTCTTAAATACATTAATTGTTCCTGCCTCCACTACCTCCTGTGGCAATGCATTCCAAGCATTCATAATTCTCTGACTAAAAAAGTGTTTCCTAATATCTAATCTGGACCTCTCTTTTGTTCCTTTTTAGCTATGCCCTATTGTTCTTGTAGGTGGTTGTATTTTTAAGAAAACAAAAACTTGTTATAGCCTAATTTATCCGTTCTTTTGATCATCTTATAAACATGTATTAAGTTACGTGGAATTCTTCTCTTTCCACAGACGCATTGAGATTGGTTGCGGCATTGGGGTAGCAGACAAATACAGACCTGAAGGAAGTAAGAGTGATACTCTATAAACTACACCGGTTCAATAGATTTGTGATACAGTGGTTTCCATCTCACTGCAATATTTTTGACAATGAAGAGGCTGACTGACTGTCAAGAGAAGGTGTAAAGCTACCTCAACCTGATATAGGTATGGCTTGGCTTGGCTTCGTTCGTTCTCAATCTCCAACTACCAAACCCTGAAAGGTCATTTTCACAGACGTAGTGTTAATGGCGCTCAAGAACCAGCACAAAAATGAACTCGGTGCTTTGGCAGACTTGCTCGAACGCCTGTCCCAGTGCTTCAAAGAAAAAGCACAGTTCAGTGGATACCAGCCCGCTGCGACATTCCAGGCAACGAGGAGGCAGACAAACTCGCCAGAGAGGGAGGAATGCTGCAGCAGAGTGACACAGAAATCACACACAATGAGACAAAAGCATTCATCAGGGCAACGTACAGTGGAAAATGGAAAAAGACCACCCTGACCACATATAAAACGATGCCTACCATCAACTCTCCAAGCGAGACCAGGTGATAATTCGCCGGCTACGCACAGGTCACAACAGACTTAGATGCCATCTGTACGACAAGTTCAAGATTGGCACTACATACCTTTTTGCCTGCGACACAGCCCCCATGAAGGCAGAACATATTTTACAGTCCTGTCCACTGTATACCGGCAAAAGAAGTAGCATTTGGCAACAAACAGTGTCCTTCCACGAGAAGCTGTACGGAAGCCTACAGAGCATTGAGTCGACTGATGCCTTCGTTAGAGACATTGAAGTTGAGGTCAGAAGCCGAACGAGGACTGGAAGCGTCGGGAGAAGATACCACATTGCCACATTCTACACAGGCATACTTATAATTTGTTACATTCCCGATGGAGGTTCGTTGTGAATAGTACAATAAGCAGCCGTGGTACAGAACGGGTAGACATGAACGGAGGCCGCAGGGACGCAGTCGTCCTGCATGCAAGGACACAATAGACCAATCACCAGTTTGATTACAAATAATGGTAAGAAAATACTCCAAAAGCCTATACTTTAAGAGATCGTCAATCTGCAGCCAGTGGACCAGATACGGTCCATCAGCCGAAATACCGGCTTGCAGTCTCAAAACTAAATGACATATCCTCAAGCGGGGGAAGAGAGTGGTTGGGGTGGGGGTGAAGGCCGGGGGAGGGGGGAGGGGTTGAGTGATATGTCTTAATAATAATAATTTTAGTGGCGTAGAAATTGTATAGATATGCTAATTAATTTACAAGTTTATATAGCAGTGGCGTTTCCTTAATTCTGCCAAAGGGCATGCAATCATGGGGGATCATATAATTAGAAAGAAAAGTGGGCATGATTATGAAATTGTAATTAACAATCCTTTCCACTCAACCGTTTTATTTGTAGTTTAGCTCTACTTTGTGGCTCTTCCTGCAGAAGTCTTTTGCAACTTTATTGTACAAATTATAAATTATCTTCATCTCATTAAGGATGGCCATTTCTATCGACATCATTGACAGAGCAGAAAGACGACCCTGTCCTTCAACTCCTTGGTAGCTGCTGTTTGTATGCGAGCTTCAACACAGAAATGAACGTTTCACTGATGACAATGATTCAAGAATTGTGAATATTAACTCACAAAGTTTGTAAACTTCTAAATATTCACTATGAATGCGTTTGTTCAGTAGAAATATATTAATTTCGGCCACATATATTTTTGTTTAGTGTAGTGGAAGAGCACTCGTTTTCACAGCAAAGGAATAGAGTTGTAGGCATTCGCAAACAACAACATCAACTCACTGTAGGCATTCGCAAACAACATCAACTCACTGTAGGCATTCGCAAACAACATCAACTCATTGTAGGCATTCGCAAACAGAATCAACTCATTGAAGGCATTCGCAAACAACAACATCAACTCACTGTGGGCATTCGCAAACAACATCAACTCATTGTAGGCATTCGCAAACAACATCAACTCATTGTAGGCATTCGCAAACAACATCAACTCATTGTAGGCATTCGCAAACAACATCAACTCATTGTAGGCATTCGCAAACAACAACAACTCATTGTGGGCGTTCGCAAACAACAACATCAACTCATTGTGGGCGTTCGCAAACAACATCAACTCACTGTGGGCGTTTGCAAACAACATCAACTCACTGTGGGCATTCGCAAACAACATCAACTCACTGTTGGCGTTTGCAAACAACATCAACTCACTGTGGGCATTCGCAAACAACATCAACTCATTGTGGGCATTCGCAAACAACATATCTATTACAATTTCCTTGTGCCAATCTTGTTTTGTTTTCATATTTAAGTAACCAACCCTCTCCCCCCCCTCCTTTCAACCCAAGTCTTTATCAACTACACATCATTATGCTTGTTTGTGTGATTCCATCAATAGTTCACCAACTCAATTTTCCTTTTCTTGTCGCTGTAAATAACACAGCGTTTAATAAGTTCCAACAAAGAACAATTTTAGCATAAATATTTGACGTGCCATTTCCGCCCCTGACATTCTTGCGGTTGCTCATTTGACCCAGCAAGGTGTACCCCTCCTGCTTTTAGTTCGCTACCTGTTTTTCAAACAGTCGTGCGTAAGGCATCCAGTGTTAGAATTATTTCTCACGCATTCCTTTTCGACTCGGCTCATATTTGCTCACTCACTCACTGCCAATTTGGCTAATGTTTATACAGGAAATTAAGCCTTTCCCCGTGTTGTCCAGGGGAACAGATAATTGGGCCACTTCACCATTACAAGTATGTTGAATAAGGTGACTGAAACAAGAACAGCCAGACTGAAAAAGAAAGAAGAGACATAACCCTGAGGTACATAACGAAAAACTACCCAAGCATGGACTGGACCCATGCATACACCGACGGTTCTGTAACAAATACAACACAGAACGGAGGGGCAGAGGTATTCCTGAGCCTACCAAATGGTAGAGAAATAACACTGTCAGTGGCAACTGGAAAATACTCAAGCAATTTCAGAGCGGAGGCAGAGGCACTGAGGGCTGCAATAGAAGAAATTGTGACAGGCAAAAGAAATGAAAGCCATATAGTCCTGTTTACAGATGCCCTGACCGTAGTTACAGCGCTAAAAAGCCAGAAAAATACTGAACTTAATGATTTAAGAGCAGTACTCTGTCAACTATGCCAGCAGTTCGCACCAATAAGAGTAGTGGTACAGTGGGTTCCATCCCACTGTAACATCCAAGGCAACGAGGAGGCAGACAGACTGGCAAAAGAAGGTGCAAGACTAAAACAGCCAGACCCTAGTGTGACATACGAAGAGTCAAAAAGGCTTATTAGAGCTAGATACATGACCAAATGGGAAACAGAACATACTGGCTACACAAAAACGAAGCCTATTACCAGTTGAACAGAAGAGAGCAGGTCGTGGTCTTCAGACTGCGCACATGCCACAATAGACTGAGGTACCACCTATTCAATAAATTGAAGATAGGTGGCACTGACGAATGCTAGTGTGGTACCGGGAAAATGACCGCTGAACATTTGCTGCAAAACTGCCCGACATACGAGAATCAGAGAAAGCAGATGTGGCCATCACCAGTGGCAACACTAGACAAGCTCTATATCAGTGTCGACAGCCTCAGGATGACCGCTGCTTTTTTCGAAAAAATACAGGTTGACGTCTGACAGCGTACGAAGAATAAGAATAAGAATAAGGCGACTAAATACTGCATCCGTGTAGGGATAGCAAATTCATAATGTAAAACATAGTTTTTTGTAGAAACAACTTCTGCGAGAACACACAAAGTGATTTTGCTGGCATCAGTACGCGTAGTCAACTATAGCTTTGATTTTATGCTTCATAAAGAACAAAACTGAGTAAGAATATATCGACCTTACATTCTTAGTCTTAGTCGACCTATACCTCTACATGGGCAGATGTCCCTGTGCAGGTCCCACTTAGTCGACCTGTACCTCTACATGGGCAGATGCCCCTGTGCAGGTCCCACTTAGTCGACCTGTACCTCTACATGGGCAGATGCCCCTGTGCAGGTCCCACTTAGTCGACCTGTACCTCTACATGGGCAGATGCCCCTGTGCAGGTCCCACTTAGTCGACCTGTACATCTACATGGGCAGATGCCCCTGTGCAGGTCCCACTTAGTCGACCTGTACCTCTACATGGGCAGATGCCCCTGTGCAGGTTCCAGCTCTGGCGTGAGCTGGATGTAGTCGGGTGGAGGATTTCCTGCTTAGTGTGCTAGACTCGAGCAGCTTATAACTTCCCTGCGATGAGGCAAATGCCGTGTGGGTTGGTTAACCGATGTGCGAGTCCATCTCAATAGACGCAAACACTAGAACAAAGTAGACCCGCAGCCGGTTAGGTGGTATATATGCAACTCTTTACAAACCACCTAACCATGGCGGGTGTTAAGCTATGTCACACAGTTAGTCACCTCTTACGACATGCTCTCTGTGGGACAGTGGTGCTATTCTTGTCTTTGTCATACACAAGGATCCCGGCGGACCACTCGAGCTGACATCATAGCACAGATTCACGTCATTTAGCATTAGAGGTACTTGTGCGTTAATTCACCCATGGATTATAATAGGTCAAGTTTAGTAGAATGTAACCACACGAAGCACCATACTTTTCAATTTGCGCGGTAAACCTATGTCCATGTCATTCTCAGATCTAACACCGTACGTGGAAGATGAATTTATTGCAGTTTTCACACTTGACATCAAGAAAATAAATTGTGTGCAGTTTTTGTAGGAAAGACGAATTATACACACCGTCCGACTGTGTGCTAAAAATCATGTTATGACTTTGTCTCTCACAGTTCGCCGAGATCGTTAGAGATGTCGCACATGTCAGCAGGACATTCCTGTTCGTTCTGGCACATGGTTAGAGGGCACCTAACCCTAACCAAAACGGAACACACAGACACATGATAGATTCCTACATGTGTGAGTTTCTGTGGCGACATGGGAATAAAGTTCGTCAGTTAGAACCGTTCGACAATATTCTGCAGAACATCACCGAATTTTGGCCTCCTCTTTAAATTGTGCAGCTACGAACGAACAATATGTGTATGTCCTGATATGTGCATAGCTTCAGCGATCCTTGGTAATCTGTTCACCTCACTGCCATTTTCAGGGCCCACAAAACCCACAAACCAGCATCAATGTCCTTTTTAGGTCCCACAAAAAACAACAAAACTGTACCCAACAAAACAGCACCATGATAGCTAGACACTTATAATTATTTTTGTACGGAAACCCGCGTGGTCATTGAATGGTATACACTTTCAGAATGGGTGAATTAACGCACAAGAACCCAGCATTGAACTTCAGTAAAATTGGGAAGGATGTAATCCCCGTGGTAGTGAGCGACACGTAGATGAGGCCAAGCATAGTACAACCGTCTGGGGGACCTTCATCAGCACACTCGGGATGTGAGGAAAGCTACTGCAACCCGCCACTTAACGCCCTTTTCAGGGTACACAAAAGAGTAATCCTACTCGTTGTGGGCATTCGCAAACAACAGCAACAACAACAACAACAGCAACAACAACAACAACAACAACAACAACAGCAACAACAACGTAATTAACGTCAGTGAAGTGGTGTTTCAAATTTATAACAATTAGCTTCATTGGTGATTCAAATTTACAGCATTGAGCTTCATTGGTGATACAAATTTACAGCATTGAGCTTCATTGGTGATACAAATTTACAGCATTGAGCTTCATTGGTGACACAAATTTACAGCATTGAGCTTCATTGGTGATACAAATTTACAGCATTGAGCTTCATTGGTGACACACATTTACAGCATTGAGCTTCATTGGTGACACAAATTTACAGCATTGAGCTTCATTGGTGATACAAATTTACAGCATTGAGCTTCATTGGTGACACAAATTTACAGCATTGAGCTTCATTGGTGATACAAATTTACAGCATTGAGTTTCATTCATCATCGTCATCATCAGTCCCATTACCTAGTAGGTCGTTGAGGCACTGTTATTGCAGTTTGTAGTACCAGCTTCCGCCATACAACAACGGTGTGTCTTTGGCTGCTACACACCTGACGGAGCCCATCTCTCTCCAGATGGCAGCTCATTATAGTTGTGTCTAAATTTCCTACAACAACGCTGACACTGTCTTCAGCTAGGGCGAAGGGCACCAATCTCATGAAGTTCAGCCGGGTGAACTAGACCGTGAAATATGACACATGTTTAAGCGTAGTGCTATTCATATAGCCGAGGTCCATTCCAGGATAATCGGACGGAAGAAAACACACAAAATGAACGAATTAACCAGTCCAAATGGAAAACAACAACACGTTTCCGTGAACACAAGTGTAAGTCGTCGACTAGTGGGTATTCCCGGCAAACATATGGTCTGGCGGCATCTATAATGAACTAAAACAGAAGAGCAATGTAGACCGACAGTCAGTTATGGCGCCATTTTTGAGCTTCATTGTCGATACACATTTATATAATTGTCATCCCCCTCAACATGCCATCTATATTGAACGTTTCTAGGGGATCAAGATGCTGCAGTGGTCAGCGACCCATAGCTGACTGCTAGCGTCAGGGCAAGGGAACCATAGCTGCCAAGACCATTTTACACCTCCACGCGGTGATCCTGGATAACAGGCTGCAGCAGGGCAGACTGGCTAAGGAGAAGGGATCGAAGAGGGAATGCTAACCCGGTACTAAAAAAATGCTTGCTGAAGTCGGATGTGTGGGACAGAAAGGTGAAAATATCGCAGCCAAGCTGTAAACTACGACACAACGCATTCCGTTCTCTGGACTACATTCTGCTACTTAAGCCCTTTCAGGGTTTGGTAGTGGGAGATTGAGAACGAACGCAGAAGAAGAAGAAGAAGAAGAAGAAGAAGAAGAAGAAGAACGTTTCTAGAAGGTTTGGACAGCATCATTAGGAGGTCTAGGTCTTGCGTTGCTCCACAATCGCATGTCTCATCATCCCTGTGCCCCCATCTCTTATGCTCTTCCTGCGTCGTGATACACCAGTTTGAATTTATTTAGTGGCTTCCATGTTGCGCAAGGCAAGTGGTGTCCAGTGCGCAGGTTCCTCCGCTCGATCCAGGGAACATGCGTAATTTAATTCCATTTCTATTGTTTGCTCGCTTTTCCGGGTCCAGTCTGTGGTGGCTGTGTTGACTGTAAGAAACGTAGTCTAGATTTGAGTCCTCTGCCCTGCACCAGGTGTACAAACATATGTGACTTGGATCGTATGCCGGCTTCTATATCAATTTATGATGCGACATGTCTTTATGTCTTAGGTGTGGTATATTTTATATTTTGTTATATGACTGTTCACTGTACTGTTTGTGTGTGTTGTTGTTTTTTGTTGTTTGTTTGTTTTGTAGCAGCTAGCCACTTTGACAGTAAAACCTGGGTTGTGAGTTGATACCGCTACTTGCTATCATTTAGAATCCGGACTGAATGAATTGTACAAATTAAGTGAGCTTATTAGACTGCTAACAGCGCGTGGTCGAATGGTTTAGATGTCTACCTGCCGACAAGGAGGACCTCGGATCGAATCTCCGGTAAGGCATATGTTGTTTTTCAGTTGGGGGTGAAGTAAACAAACATTGCCAGCACATGACGTGGCGCCATCAGTAGTCCTCAGCCTTTAAAAACCCTCGACTACCCCAGCAATGGGAAACGTGTCATACAACAGCTTTTTGTTTTCTTACTACTTCAACTACTTCAACCTATGTAGAGCGCTCATTTTCTGATATGAAGCGGAAACATATCTATTTCAGGTGCACTCAAGATTGTTTGAGTGGCTCTCATTTCTAAAGAAAAGGAAATGTTTCAAGACATGACTGAAAGACTCATTTTTTGATTTAGTGAAACGTATTTGAGTAAAGAAAGAAGGCTGAATTTGGTAAACAGATGAAAGATTGTACGTTTTGGAACTTGGAAATAGGCCACCATTAAATTAATTAGATATTTGATTGATGTATTTTTCCTAACATTAAACCATTTTTACTTCTTATCCTTCTTCTTCTCCCTTCTTCTTCTTCTTCCTTCTTCCGTTTTCTTCTTCTTTCTCCTGCTCCTTCTTCTTCTTCTTTCCTGTTTCTTTCTCCTTCTTCTTCCTGCTTCTTCTTTCTTCTTCTTTCTTTTTCTTCTTCCTTCTTCTTTCCTTCTCATTCTTCTTCCTTCTTCCTTCTTCTTCGTCCTTATCCTTCCTTCTTCTTTCTTCCTTCTTCTTCTTCTTCTTTTCAGTCTCTCCTTACCAAGCCCTGAACAGGGCTTCGCACGTAGCAGGATATAGTCCAGAGAACGAAATCCGTTGTTTTGCTAGTTCACAGCTTGACTGCTATATTTGTACATTTCGGTCCGACACATCCGTCTACGGCATCAGGCATATTTTGAGTACCGGGTTAGCCTCCCCTCTTCGAATCCTTTTACTTAGCCAGTCTGCCCTGCTGCAGCCTGTTATCCAGGATCACCGCGTGGAGGCGTAGAAGGGTCTTGGCAGCTGTGGTTTGCTGGCCCTGACACTAGCAGTAAGCTATGGGTTGCTGGCTACTGCCCATTTTACTTAAAATTGAACTATTGTTAAGCAGACATGTTTAGCAGTATTGTATAATATTGGTCAACTATGCCAGCCGTCCGCATGAAAAAGAGTAGTGGTACAGTGGGTTCCATCCCACTGTAACATTCAAGGCAACGAGGAGGGAGACAGACTGGCAAAAGAAGGTGCTACCACAACCAGATTCTAGTGTGACCTACGAAGAGTCTAAAAGGTTTATTAGGGCCAGATACATGGCCAAATGGGAAACAGAACACACTGGCTACACAAACAATGATGCCTATTACCAGTTGAACAGAAGAGAGCAGGTCGTGGTCTTCAGACTCCGCACAGGCCACAACAGACTGAGGTACCATCTATTCAATAAACTGAAGATAGGTGGCACTGACGAATGCACCTGTGGTACAGGGAAAATGACCGCTGAACATCTGCTGCAAAATTGCCCGACATACGAGGACCAGAGAAAGCACATGTGGCCATCACCAGTTGTAACACTAGACAAGCTCTATGGCAGTGTCGACAGCCTCAGGATGACCGCTGCTTTCTTCGAACAAATTCAAGTTGACGTTCGACAGCGTACGAAGAAGAAGAAAAAGAAGAATAAGAAGTATAATAATATTACTACATTAAAATGAACACATACTATGTGTAAGTTATTCTAGAAAGATTGATTTTTATAGAGTACTACATTCTTAGATTGTAGCACACCTTAATAGAGTACTACATTCTTAGATTGTAGCGCACCTTTACAGAGTACTATATTCTTAGATTGTAGCACACCTTTATAGAGTACTGGCTTGGCTTGGCTTCGTTCGTTCTCAATCTCCCGCTACCAAGCCCTAAAAGGGCTTAAGTAGCAGAATATAGTCCAGAGAACGGAATGCGTTGTGTCGTAGTTTACAGCTTGACTGCGATATTTGCACCTTTCGGTCCAACACATCCGACTTCAGCAAGCAATTTTTGAGTACCGGGTTAGCATTTTCTCTTCGATCCCTTCTCCTTAGCCAGTCTGCCCTGCTGCATCCTGTTATCCAGGATCACCGCATGGAGGTGTAGAAGGGTCTTGGCAGCTCTGTTTAGCTGACCCTGACGCTAGCAGTCAGCTATGGGTCGCTGACCACGGCAGCTCATGCGCTGCTCCTTATAGAGTACTATATTCTTAGATTGTAGTACACCTTTAAAGAGTACTACATCCTTAGATTATAGCACACCTTGTTGAAGGGACATGGATGCGGTATTAATTCTGCACATCCCCTCCTGGACTGATAGCGATTAGAGTAGGACCTATCCACACTGAAAGCGCGTAGTTAGAGGCGACAAACAGTATGGTCTTACACGGGCAACACTGCTGAAGTAGAAGACTCTACAAAACAAACCTTTGCACATCCCGCCTTTGAGTATGGAATAGTCCACTGTCTTCGAAGGAAAGCAGAAGAAACAATGCGCTATACATAATAGATAAACGGTTAGCACTATGCACGAAAATCAGATTAATGCGTACACTGGTCCTGTCAATATTCCTCTATGCTTGTGAGACATGGACAGTTACAGATGACCTTCATCGAAGGATACAGGCCTTGGGGATGAGATGTTTCCGAAGACTTCTAAACGTCACATACAAAGATTGAGTTACAAATGAGGCAATACGAGGTAGAATTACAACAGCAATAGGGCCTTTCGAAGACCTCTTGGCAACTGTCTAAAGAAGGAAACTCGCTTGGTACGGTCACATAACGAGATCAAATGGTCTTACAAATACGATCCTCCACGGAAAGGTGCATGGCAGACGACCAAGAGGCCGTCCAAAAAAGAGATGGGAGGACAACACAAAAGAATGGACCAATCTCCGACCAGAAAAGTCACAGACAGCGGCCGCTGACAGACAAAAGTGGAGTGGTGTTGTGAGGATATCTTCATGTGTGCCCCAACGACCTCACCTGATACGTAATATAGGAATTTATATATTTTTTTAAAACTTTAAATAACTCGTTTCCAGAAGTGTAGCAACTTTTAAATAACCTTTCCGGATCAGGAGTAAAGAAGGATTTGTAGGAAATTATTTCGCCAGTAATGGTCCGAAGATGCAAGAGTGAATGAACATGATCCGAGCGCGTGAGCTGCAGTGGTCAGTGAACCATAGCTCACTGCTAGCGTCAGGGACAGCAAACCAGAGCTGCCAAGACCCTTCTACACCTTCACGCGGTGATCCTGGATAACAGGCTGCAACAGAGCAGACTAGCCAAGGAGAAGGGATCGAAGAGGGAATGCTAACCCGGTACTCAAAAAATGCTTGCTGAAGTCGGATGTGTTGGGCCGAAAGGTGCAAATATCGCAATCAAGCTATAAGCTACGACACAACGCATTCCGTTCTCTGGACTACATTCTACTACTTAAGCTCTCTCAGGGTTTGGTAGCGGGAGATTGAGAACGAACGAGGCCAAGCCAAGCCAATTAACACGGTCCAGCGACTCGTGGCTGACTGTTTGTGCCAGGTTCAGTGAACCATAACTGACCAAGACCCAGTTCGACCTACAAGTGGTGGTCCTGTGAACAGATTACACTCGTGCAGTCTGCGTAAGAGATTTGGGATCGAAGAACGAAAGCAAACCATTCTCCAAAATGCTCTGCCAAAATCGTATGTGTCGTACTGAAAGGCGCAGATATCACATCCTCGCTGTAAACTACGTCCCAACGTCCTTTTCACACAAGAAAAAAAAATAGCCAGTACATATGTGTTATTCTATATAAGTTCTGATTTCTTTTGAACGATCTACATGTCTGATTAGAGCACTCGCTGTTCACAGCTTTCTTCACTGACCCCTGACGCAGCAGTCATCTATTAGACCCTCTTTTCTTTCTTACTTCCCCTGTCCTGGGCATTACGTCAGACGTCATGTATCCAATGTTCAGCCACAAGGATTGCCTTCTCATTCCCTTCAACATGTTATCCATATTGCATGTTTCCAGAAGGTTTGGACAGATCATCAGTTCGTCTCGGTCTTGTGTTGTTCCACAGTCTCATCATCCATATATCCCACTTAATTTAAGTTCTTCCTGCATCGAGATACACCAGTTTGGAGTCTGTTGGCAGCCTCGACTTTTTTCGGTCAATCTTACTGTAAATACTCTTTTCTTTCCACGCTCGATACAAGGCATCCATAACAATGACTTCGACAGAATTGTGTCTATTGTTGTATTTATGCGACGGGTTGGGTCGCATTGTGTGCTGCGCACAGGAGCCCAGTTCATCCGCCTTCAGCATGAATTTGTTTAGGTGTTAGCTTTTATTTATATATAGCCTACCTGCAAGGAGGTATCAGTCGTTTGTTGTCAGAGTTGTCTTAACTTCCCGCGACATTTCATTAGTTGAAGCATAGGCCCAACACTGCATTTGACTACCATTTCCAGTTTCTCAGCCATTAGACCAACGTACAGTGCAAAACGGAAAGAGCACCACCCTGGCCACATAGAAAGGAATGCTTATCACCAACTCTCCAGACGAGACCAGGTGATCATTCTCCGCCTTTGCACAGGGCACAACAGACTGAGATGTCATCTGTAGAATAATTTCAAGATTGGCACTAAGGACCTTTGTGCCTGCGGCACAGCCCCATGACGGCGGAACATATTATACAGTTCTGCTCACTGTATGCCGACAAAGTGGGATTCCGTGGCGAAATGGTTAAGCCGTCGGCCTCGTGATCACTCGGTTTGGGTTCGACTCCGGACTCCGCCGTCTATTTCATGGGCGCTTGATTCGGAGTTTCCTGTATCTAGTAGTCGCCTCCTAGTCGTCTTGTCATTGACTTGCCACTAGAGTCTGGCAGCTCGAGACGAGAGAGTGAGGATAAAAAGTAGCGGAGTTAATCCTTACTAAAAATAGCGCTAGCAAAATAAAATTATGCAATCATCGTCTACGATGGACGGTGGCCTTTGACTTTGCCTTTTTGACACCGACAAAAGAAGTAGCATATGGCAACAGCCAATGTTCTTGCACGTGAAGCTGTACGGAAGTGCAGGGAGCCTCAAGCCGACTGCTGCCTTCGTTAGAGTCATTGACGTGGTCTGACGAGGAAGTACAAGATGTCCAGCTTCTTCGGAAAAACGTATCCTATTAATTTACGATGCAGTTTTGCAGAATTGGCTTTGAAATGGGCAGGTTACCAACCACATACACAACCTTCTTCAGCCAGTTCTTACGACATAGAAGAAAGGAAACGGTGGACCTATTCCTTTTATGCCACGAGAACCATTCAGATGGAAAGCTGTTTTAGTGACCTGTAAAGGAGTATACGGATCACAGTTAAAGTTGTTGGCATCGACTCAGAAACAGCTGATATTTAGTTGAATGAAGTCATCAACATTTACACCCCAATGGCAAAACGTTGTTTGGGACTCTTTATCTTACGTGTTGTCCCTAACCGACAGGCGCAGCCCTTACTTTCTTTATCACATGTGACATTGTTTTCGTTATGTGTAGTTTCACTATACCTTGTCTCGTTATTTTCCGTATGCTGCGCGTATATCGAGGTGATTCTTAATCCCTGTGTACATCTTTTCTCGGCTGGTAAATTAACTGTTTGCCAACGAAAACAAAACTTTTCTTTTTTCTTTTCCTGTCTATTCCTTTTCAGTTATCCTCGTAACCCTCCCTCCCACCTCCTTAAAATAGCCTTCATTCTGTTTCTTGCAGCACATTTTTTTCTTAACGTGAGCTATACCATGGCCATGGCTCTACGCAGATAAGAAATAGACTGACTAGATTTTGATAAATCGTTTCATAGCGAGATGGTAAGCTAGTAATCTTATTTTGTTGTGCAGGAAACAAATTATATTTCCCGTTTTAGCATTATATCATAGCATTGTTGCCTTACATTTCTGGATTCTCTATGTCCCACCTACTGTGTACTGTCAGGATTCTTAACTGTGCGTTCCGCGAACGCTGGGGTGTGACGGGTGGACGTGAATAAATAAATTAACAGAAATAGTTCCCGGGATAAACGGAACAGGGCCACCGTTTCCTTATTTTCAGGTCGTAAGAAACTACTAATGAGGGTTGTGTGGGGTTGGCAACCTCGTAATATTAAAAACTAGTGCTGTGAAACCGCACTGAAAGGGATTGTAATCTGGCTTTTCTAAAAGCTGGTTAGGTTAAGCGAAATGGGGTGTTTGAGCTATGCTTCAACACATTACTGGAATATGGCTTTTCTAAACGCTGGTTAATGTAAGTGAAATGGGGTATTTGAGCTATGCTTCAACAAATTACTGGAATCTGGCTTTTCTAAACGCTGGTTAATGTAAGTCAAATGGGGTATTTGAGCTGTTTCAACAAATTACAGGAATTAGGCTTTCCTAAAAATTGATAAATGCAAGTCAAATTTAGGGTTTGACCTAAGCTTCAACAAATGGTAACGACAGATAGAAAAGTGAAGTTCAGTTAGTTTTGTTGTAGTTATAAATGAAATAGCAGCTGTGTGCAGAGGCCGACCAGCCCGTTAAGTCATGGACTTTTTACTAATGCCTGTTTTATTTACACTGCTTTGGCCTTTCACTGTTCTGTTAAAAATTGAGGCCATTGTATTCCAGACATACCAATTGGTGCTCAGCTCTTCTCAGTTAATGGCAAATAGTGTTTATACTGATGATTTCCGTAGCTCGCTGATTATACACACTTCTACCATGGCTTTATCATGTGCCCTCTATGCTGGAACCGCTTTTGGTTTCAACACTTTGCAATCTGTGCATCGCCGGTTATTGCTACATTTATTGAAGTGTTTTCATCCAAGAAACGATAAAGATCAAATCCAAATTTTAACCTTTATCCATTGCCAATGTCCCCACTAGTGGGGTCTGGATGCCATCTCTTTCATTCCTGTCAGCTGCAGCACGCCCAGGAAAGTAGATCTACACTAGTTCTGATTCGAAGTCTCTATGTCAGCTATCCACCCATGACACAGCCAGCCCTTCTGTACATTCCAAAGTAAGGATTGAGTGTCAGAAACGACTATGACACTCATTAAAGTGGTATCGGATAACTAATCGCTGATTCATTTCAGTTCGTGCCATCTCCGCATCGAAGGTCGGCTGCAATGAATCTCTATATACTCTATCTTTAGCCATAATGGTGCAATCTGACAGACTTATAACGTTGTCTGCCTATTGAACGACTGCCATCAAGCCTACCCTCCAGTATGGTCTTCAACAAGTGCGTACGTCTTGTTATATGATCAAAATTACGTAACTGTCTAACTCTGATTTGCGTCATTAGTTCTCTTTTCACCCCCAACGTTTTCAATACCTACACATTTAATTTCTTCTCTTTCCAAGAAATGCGACCCAATCTTCTATATATCAACATTTCGAAGGCTTCAATAGTTTGTTCCAACTTGTTATTCGGTGTCCATGTTTTTGCGTCATAAAGTAGTGACGAGTATACATTAGACTTGACAATTCTAATTTTCAAATTTTGATTTTTTTTGTTTGGATGTCACTATGTGACCATACCTATTCTCTTTCTGATTTCTTTTTTACAGCTACTTTTACCGTTATTTTATGACCTAGATAGGAAAAACTCTATACCTGTTCCAGTAGTTGATCTTTCATTTTTATCTGCATACATGGTTTCTTGTCACTTTTCCCAAGTATCACCTTCTTTGTTTTATTTAGGTTTATATCTAGTCCAAACTCTTAACTTGTTGTCACAAGCTCCTGTAATTCTTGCTGACTTTTGTGCCACAAAAACTGTATCATCCGCATATCTAAGGTTCTTCATTGCTGTAAGATTCTTTCCCACTGTCTTCGTATATGATTCTAGTGACTTTAATACACAACATTCGAAACTCAACTTTAATATCGCATCATCATCATCAGTCCCATTACCTAGAAGGTCGTTGAGGCACCGTTATTGCAGTTTGTAGTATCAGCTCAAGCCATACAACAATGGTGTGTCTTGGGCCGCTACATACCTGACGAAGCCAATCCCTCTCCAGGTAGCAGTTCATTATAGTTGTGTCTAAATTTCATACAACAACGCTGACACTGTCTTCAGCTAGGGCGAAGGGCACCAATCTCGCGACGTTCAGCCGGGTGAACTAGACCGTGAAACATGACACACGTTGAAGCGTAGTGCTATTCATATAACCGATGTCAATTCCAGAATAATTGAACGGAAGAAAACACACAAAACGAACGAAACAAAACAAAAACATCAACACGTTTCAGTGAACACAAGTTACGTCGTCGACTAGTGTGAATTCCCATAAAATCCATGGTCTGGCGGCATGATTCAGTAGAGCAATGTAGACCGGCAGCCAATTACGGCGTCATTTTTGGTGTATACAAAATTAAATAGCCTTGGGGAGGAACCTACCTCCTACCTGGCGCATCAGCAGGGTTGTGAATTGCTGAAAGGCCTTCTAATTTGGAGATTAGCTTCGAATAAATAAGCAGCAGTGGACAAAAACGGGTTGGCAGACATGGAGGCTATAAGGAGGCAGCCCCTCCATCATGCAAAGACACAACAGGCTAATTACAAGTCAAAACAGAGAAATCCGGATTGATCTCAACGGCGACGAACAGGCGAGAAATAAGGACTACGATTTACAGAACATGGAATGTACGAAGTATAAACGGAAGAGAAGATGAACTAATAGAGGAGATGAAGAGAGCAACGTTGACAGTCCTGGCACTTACAGAAACAAAGAAAAAGGGACAGGGCGTTCTGGACCATGAGGGCAAAATGTTATACTACAGTGGAGTTCCCATGACTGAACCAGCCAGGGCAGGGATGTGCTGTATAGTGGATGGTAATAACAAAGCAAACATTACAGGATGGAAGTTCATTTCAGAACAACTGATGGTTCTAATTCTACAAGAGGAGGATAGTCAAATGGATGTCGTCATTGTGTATGCACCAAACGAAGATGAGAGCACTGACATAAAAGATGAATTTTATGAGCTCCTTCAAAGGACCATTGACGATTGCCAAAATGAAACTTCTCCTTGGAGACTTCAGCGCAAGAGTTGGAAACGACTATTCTAGATGGGATGGAGTGCTCGGTAGGTATGGAGAAGATGTCTTTAATGACAATGGAAAACGACTGCTGAAATTCCGCAGAGAACAAAACCTTGTCATTACAAATACAAGGTTTCCACACAAGTGTATCCATGCCTACACAAGATGCGAGCCGGAAAAAAATGAAAGATCCATAATTGACTATGCAATAGTGAGGAAAACTGATTTCAAGCAGGTGAAGGAGGCTAGAGTGTTCAGAGGACCAGAAAAACGAAGCGACCTATAGAACTAGATGTTAAGCGGAGATACCAAAGGCTCATAACAACAGCAATAGGAAAGATAGTAGAATCTGAAGAAGATATGGAAATGCTCTGGGTAAAATTCAAAGACATCCTCAAAGAGGCTGCAGTAGAGGCATGCGGTCAAACCAAAGAAGGATGGAAGAGAAAGAGTACACCATGGTGGATAGAAGAAGTTTTAAGAATAATAAGCGGAAAGAAAAAGGCACGAAAGCAATACCTAGGGGCTAGGAATACAGAAGAACAAACAAAGAATATGTACATTTTAGAACAGAAGCAAAGAAGACGGGTGGTATTATCCACTGCACTGCATGCCTGTAAGACACGGACAGTGCATAGCAGACATGCCAGACAGCTCAATAGATTTGACGAGCTGTGTCAGTAGACTGCTGAGGATCAGGTGACAGGACAAAGTGTCTAACTATGAAATTCTTAGCAACACAAACATATTAAGCAGCCATACACTTCTGATGATCAATGTCTACTTTACGAGATTAAAGATGATCTGCAGCAACATCTGACTGCGCTCAACTCCGTATGTGAAAGAAACAGTATGAGAATTAACACATCTAAAACAGAAACTAAGCAGATCGCCTGAAAACATGAACATTGCGGTAAACAGGACCAAGATCAAACAAGTGCAGGGGTTCAAGTACTTGGGCAGTGTTTTCACACAGAATGGAAGTTTAGAGATTGAGATCAGGTGTCAAAAAGCAAATGCGATTGCAAACCAGATGTCACCATTATTGAAACACCCTAACATAAACATGTCAAACCAGATGTCACCATTATTGAAACACCCTAACATAAACATGTCATACCAGATGTCACCATTATTGAAACACCCTAACATAAACATGTCATACCAGATGTCACCATTATTGAAACACCCTAACATAAACATGTCATACCAGATGTCACCATTATTGAAACACCCTAACATAAACATGTCATACCAGATGTCACCATTATTGAAACACCCTAACATAAACATGTCAAACCAGATGTCACCATTATTGAAACACCCTAACATAAACATGTCAAACCAGATGTCACCATTATTGAAACACCCTAACATAAACATGTCAAACCAGATGTCACCATTATTGAAACACCCTAACATAAACATGTCATACCAGATGTCACCATTATTGAAACACCCTAACATAAACATGTCAAACCAGATGTCACCATTATTGAAACACCCTAACATAAACATGTCATACCAGATGTCACCATTATTGAAACACCCTAACATAAACATGTCAAACCAGATGTCACCATTATTGAAACACCCTAACATAAACATGTCAAACCAGATGTCACCATTATTGAAACACCCTAACATAAACATGTCAAACCAGATGTCACCATTATTGAAACACCCTAACATAAACATGTCAAACCAGATGTCACCATTATTGAAACACCCTAACATAAACATGTCAAACCAGATGTCACCATTATTGAAACACCCTAACATAAACATGTCAAACCAGATGTCACCATTATTGAAACACCCTAACATAAACATGTCCACAAAAAAATACTAATTAACAATATATTCATGCCAACTCTCTGTTATCAGTGCCAAACATGGACTTTAACAAAAACTCTAGAGAGAAAGATCACGACATGTGAGATGAGATTCCTCCGGAAAACAATCAACGTAACTAGGAGAGACAGAATGAGGATGTGAGATGAGATTCCTCCGGAAAACAATCAACGTAACTAGGAGAGACAGAATGAGGATGTGAGATGAGATTCCTCCGGAAAACAATCAACGTAACTAGGAGAGACAGAATGAGGATGTGAGATAGATTCCTCCGGAAAACAATCAACGTAACCAGGAGAGACAGAATGAGGATGTGAGATGAGATTCCTCCGGAAAACAATCAACGTAACTAGGAGAGACAGAATGAGGATGTGAGATGAGATTCCTCCGGAAAACAATCAACGTAACTAGGAGAGACAGAATGAGGAGGTGAGATGAGATTCCTCCGGAAAACAATCAACGTAACTAGGAGAGACAGAATGAGGATGTGAGATGAGATTCCTCCGGAAAACAATCAACGTAACTAGGAGAGACAGAATGAAGATGTGAGATGAGATTCCTCCGGAAAACAATCAACGTAACTAGGAGAGACAGAATGAAGATGTGAGATGAGATTCCTCCGGAAAACAATCAACGTAACTAGGAGAGACAGAATGAAGATGTGAGATGAGATTCCTCCGGAAAACAATCAACGTAACTAGGAGAGACAGAATGAAGATGTGAGATGAGATTCCTCCGGAAAACAATCAACGTAACTAGGAGAGACAGAATGAAGATGTGAGATGAGATTCCTCCGGAAAACAATCAACGTAACTAGGAGAGACAGAATGAAGATGTGAGATGAGATTCCTCCGGAAAACAATCAACGTAACTAGGAGAGACAGAATGAAGATGTGAGATGAGATTCCTCCGGAAAACAATCAACGTAACTAGGAGAGACAGAATGAAGAGGTGAGAAGAATAGTTGAAGCAAGACCCTGCTCTGAATATATTGATGAGGAGAGAATCAAGTGGTTCGGCCACCTAATGAGAATGTATCCTGACCAACTACCCCTGTGCGCCTATAACCCACGACATTTGGGTTTTCGCAACTGTGGCAGACCGAGAACTAGATGGATAGGAAATGTTGAGGATATTCTAAATGGTCATAGGATGACCACCACTTCAACGACTCGTTTAGCCCTAGACAGAAAACTACGGCTCCCCACGGCGCCTAACGGCACAAGTGGATAAGACAAGACAAAACACTTCTGAAATTGGCTCAGCTTTGATGGACGGCACAGGTTCCCAGACATCTGTTATATGGTGAGCTCAAAACAGACAGACACTCACCAGGAGGGCAGAAGAAACGCTACAGAGTTTCCTTGAAAGTGTCTCTGAAATGCTTCAATATTGATGTCACCTCCAGGAATATGCTTACACAAGATCGTACCACCTGGCTAGCGAGTATCACAGAAGGTGCTCAGATCGCAGAGAGTACAGCAATCGCGGAAACTCAACGAAAGCTTGCTGCCCCCCAAATACAATACTCACAATGATTCCTTAGCCGGCTCCTCGAATGTGTGCCCTGAATGTGGCAGGGTGTGCCGTTCCAGGATTGGTCGTTACAGCCATCAGAGAACACATTTCGCAGCTAGTCTGATGATGTAGCCATCTTCGCTTATGATGGACAGCTATTATTTTTATTATTGTTGTTATCTCGTTCTGTCTGTGATCCGTTGTCTGCTTTCACTACATAACTTGACGCCTCCAAAGTCCAGACCTCCGATTTACAAATTCAAATCCTTCTGGTCTTCGGCTCCTTTGTTCTGTCCCTGTCAACTGTTCTGTGTTTCGGTAGTAGCTTGTCCCTGCCAGTTGTACTGTGTTTGGCTAGAAGTGCATTCCTTTTCAACTGTACCGTGTTTGGGTAGAAGTGTATTCCTTCTCAGCTGTACTGTGTTTGGTTAGAAGTGTATTCCTTCTCAGCTGTACTGTGTTTGGGTATAAGTGTATTCCTTCTCAGCTGTACTGTGTTTGGGTAGAAGTGTATTCCTTCTCAGCTGTACTGTGTTTGGGTAGAAGTGTATTCTTGCCAGTTGTACTGTGTTTGGGTATAAGTGTATTCCTTCTCAGCTGTACTGTGTTTGGGTAGAAGTGTATTCCTTCTCAGCTGTACTGTGTTTGGGTAGAAGTGTATTCCTTCTCAGCTGTACTGTGTTTGGGTATAAGTGTATTCCTTCTCAGCTGTACTGTGTTTGGGTAGAAGTGTATTCCTTCTCAGCTGTACTGTGTTTGGATAGAAGTGTATTCCTTCTCAACTGTACTGTGTTTGGGTAGAAGTGTATTCCTTCTCAACTGTACCGTGTTTGGGTAGAAGAATATTCCTGTCAGTTGTACTATGTTCGGGTAGCAGTTGGTTAATTAAAAATGGGCAGCTATTGAGGATGATAGTTTAAAAGGGGAGCGGAAGGGATGGGCACCATTGCTTGGCTATAGTTAACGTACTAAGGTGCAAATAAGCATCCTCTGGTGACACATACTAGAGTAGATATACGACTACACTGAAGGCACATCGGAAGAGACGACCACAGTCCACCTGCATCCGTACGCTCGAGATCTGAGGATACTACTACAACCCGTCACTTAACGCCATTTTCAGGGCTCACAAAAGAGTAAACGTACTTCTCATGCAAATTAAACACCAACCATCTCTTGGGAGTTATTTGCATAGGACCGTCCTGTCTGAGCATCCAAGTATCACCACAGGGGCTCAGATCGCAGAGCGAAAGCCATCACGGAGGCTCAGTGAAAACGTGTCGCACTAAATAACAATACGCTAAACGACTCCACATGCAACTCCTAACATATGTGCCGAGGGTGCGGTCGTGACGGGATTGGTCTTTACAGTCATATGAGAACACATCTCGGAGTACAAGTCTGATAGTGTCGCCATCATCGGTTGCGATTAGCAACTATTACTACTGCAAAGGCTGGAAGGACAAAATCTAATCAGACTAAGGAGGTGGAAAAAAAAACTGCCAGACTGAAAAAGAAAGGAGAGATACTACCCTAAGCTCTATATCGAAAAGCTACCCAAGCATTGACTGGACCCATGCACACACCGACGGTTCTGTAACAAACACTACACAGAACGGAGGGGCAGGAGCATTCCTGAACCTACCAAATGGCAGACAAATAACACTGTCATTCGCTACTGGTAAGTACACAAGCAATTTCAGAGCGGAGGCAGAGGCACTGAGGGCGGCAGTGGAAGAAATGGTGACACACAAAGAAAATGAAAGCCATATAGTCCTGCTTACAGATGCTCTCGCCGTAGTCACAGCGCTAAAAAGCCAGAAAAACACTGAGCTTAATGACTTACGAGCAGCACTCTGCAAACTGTGCCAGCAGTCCGCACCAAAAAGGGTAGTGGTACAGTGGGTCCCATCACACTGCAACATCCAAGGCAACGAGGAGGCAGACAGACTGGCAAAAGAAGGTGCAAGACTACCACAAACAGATACTAGTATGACGTACGAAGAGTCAAAACGGCTTATCAAAGCCAGATACATGACCAAATGGGAAACCGAACATACTGGTTACACCAAAAACGATCCCTATTACCAGTTGAACCGAAGAGAGCAGGTCGTTGTCTTCAGACTTCGCACTGGCCACAATAGACTGAGGTACCACCTATTCAACAACTTGAAGATAGGTGGTACCGACGAATGCCCGTGTGGTACCGGTAAAATGACAGCTGAACATCTGCTGCAGAACTGCCCGATATACGAGGATCAGAGAGAGCAGATGTGGCCATCACCAGTGGAACTGCAAGACAAGCTCTATGGCAGCGGCGACAGCCTCAGGATGACCGCCGCTTTTTTCGAAAAAATAATGGTTACTGTCTGACTGCATACGAAGAAGAAGAAGAAGAAGACTAAGGAGGTTTGGGTCGGGGCCGAATATCCCATCCTGTAGAAACTATATGCTAAAAGAACATCCTGTTTGTAGAATTGAAACGACCAAGTCAAATTAAAAAATATTTTGTTTTTGTTGTTTCTTGGTATGCCCAGATTTGAGCAGACGGCTGACGCTCGGGACAATCTGCTCTCGCGACATAAACAGAGTAAGGCTTTGCACACGACTAACCACCCCCTGCGAACGAAAGTCGAACTAAGATCTAAAATACAGCGAGAAAAAGCAAAGATTTGCGAATAAATGCAACAAACCATTCGTATTGTATTGTTTACACTTCTACAGTATATAGAATATTTATATATCTGGGATCAAGATGCTGAGCAGCGCATGAGCTGCAGCGGTCAGCGACCCAAAGTTGACTGCTAGCGTCAGGGCCAGCGAACCAGAGCTGTCAAGACCCTTCTACACATCCACACGATGATCCTGGACAACAGACTGCAGCAGGGCAGACTGGCTAAGGAGAAGGGATCGAAGAGGGAAGGCAACCCGGTAATCTAAAATGCCATGCTGAAAATGTATGTGTCGGACCGAAAGGTGCAAGTATCGCAGTCAATCTGTAAACTACGTTACAACGCGTTCAGTTTTCCGGACCATATACTACTACTTACAAAGCCCTTTTCGTGGCTGGTTAGCGAAGATTGAGAACAAATAAAGAAGAAGACGATGTATATATCTTGGTAGCAAAATAGACAAAGTAGAAGGTAGAGATAGTGATTTTAAAATAATAATACAAAGGTGAGAGGAACTTTCATCGCATTGAGTAACTTATGGGATTAAGATGCTGAACAGTGCAGGAGCTGTAGCTGTCGGCGACCTCACAGCTGCCAAGACCCTTCTCCACCTCCATGCGGTGATTCTGCATAACAGGCTGTAACAGGGCAGACTGGCTTAGGAGAAAGGATCAAAGAGGGAAGGCTAACCCTGTTCTCAAAAATGACATGCTGAAGTTGGATGTGTCGGACCGAAAGATGCAAATATTACAGCAAAGCTGTAAACTACGACACAACGCGTTCCATTCTCCGGACAACTCCCTGTTACTTGCAATCCCATTTTCAGGGCTTGTAGCGGGAGCTTGAGAACGTTCAGGGCTTGGTAGCGGGAGATTGAGAACGTTCAGGGCTTGGTGGCGGGAGATTAAGAGCGTTCAGGGCTTGGTAGCGGGAGATTGAGAACGTTCAGGGCTTGGTAGCGGGAGATTGAGAACGTTCAGGGCTTGGTAGCGGGAGATTAAGAGCGTTCAGGGCTTGGTAGCGGGAGATTGAGAACGTTCAGGGCTTGGTAGCGGGAGATTGAGAACCTTTAGGGCTTGGTAGCGGGAGATTGAGAACGTTCAGGGCTTGGTAGCGGGAGATTGAGAACGTTCAGGGATTGGTAGCGGGAGTTTGAGAACGAACGACGAAAAAAGAAACAAAACAAAATGAAACTTATCAAAATTAATAATTGGTAACTTATGAAAATCCACAGAAATTAAGTCCAACAAAAAAATAAATAAAATATTCAACTCTAATATTACATGTGTTCTTTTGTATGGTTCTGAAACACGAAGAACAGCAAAAAACAACAACCAAAAAGCTACAATTTTTTCATAAATGGGTGCCAACACTAAAAATAGCGATTGAAATTGTATGATCCGATTGCTAATGTGGGAATGTTGGAAAAAATCATTGTTATCCGCACATGCGATTGCAAGTATAAACTTAACTTAACGTCTTTATACTGGTTTATAAGACTCTGCAGAGTCTGAATACAACCAGTTTTATTTACATGCCCATACTCTAACAGCTATGCGCATCCAATCTATTCTTAAATGCATTAACTGTCGCTGTCTCCACCATTTCCGGTGGCAAGTTCATCGCTCTTTAACAAATACAACATTTCCTAATATCTAATCTAGACCTTTCTTTAATTAATTTGTAGCTATTCCATCTTGTTCTTGTAGGTAGCTGTATTTTGAAAAAAAAACAACCCAAAAAACATGTTATAATCTAATTTAACAGTTTCTTTGATTATCTTATAAACCTGCATTAAGTCATCTGGAATTCTTCTCGTTTCTAGACACTGAAGGTCTGTTTTTTCTGAGTCTTTCCTCATAACTGTAATTCTGTAATTCCACTAACTGCTTTGTCGCTCTTTTTTTTTGGAATTCTTTCTAGCATGTTTATATCTCCTCTACGATAATGACTCCAGACATGTACACAGTACTCCAATCTAGGTCTAACTAATGCTTTATACAGTTTGACTATCACTTCCTTGTTCCTATGTTTAATATTTCTTTTTATCATACCTAACATTGCATTTGCCTTTTTCACTTCTACCTGGATGTGCTCACTCACCTTACCTATATGATCTATTACAACACCTGGCTCCCTTTCCTTTTCTATCATTCATACATTGTTCCCGCCCATATTTACAAAATTGGACCTCTGCACCATCAGAGGTAGAAAAGGAGCGACTGAGTGAAGAAACCAAAAAAAAAGAAACAATATAATGCCTTATGCATGTTTTGAACCTCTGTCTCCTTGGTCAGAAGGTAGGTGTTTATAACGCTAGACCACCTGCTATACAACACAGCCAAACACATTTTTAATCACTCGTAAATATACACACCAGACTGCAGAAACTAGGTACAACCATCTCTCTTATTTCGAAACGCGTTCACTAAATGGAGGTTAGTTGTGTGAATTAGAATTAAATTACTCGTAGTTTCATTTCTATTACCCGGTGTGCATGTTTTTTGAGAGTTCACGATATACTTCTTTGCGATAGTATTGCTAATTTACATCCTATTCGGTGGTCCAAATCGTACGTTGACGTTCGTTTGATTGAAATACTATTGACTGCTGCATGTCGCTGTGGCCTCGTCAACTATGCTCGCCTAGCCGTCAATATTGTTAGCACTTTTCTTTACACATCCTGTTTAATGGCAATATCCTGCAGAATACCCAGTTCCGGATTACTCATCAGTTCACTTACTCAAGGGGCAGCCAATGTTCAACTACTCTGTGGGTGGAGGTGGCAGAGGGAGCGATGCAGCCGCCGGACAAAACGTAGTGAATCTAACGTTCCCGTTCAAACCTGGCCCGTTGATCAGGAATGGGATGGTATATGCCAACCCCAGCACCAACAGCCCAGACCCCTGCAGCTCCAGCATGACTGCGCGGGGCGGGGGGGGGGGGCCTTGGGGGACGGGTGGGAGGCTGGTTTGGGGGGTTGAGATGTAAATTTGAATCGTGAGCTGGTCACTTTGTGACGAAACTACATGACTGGAATAAGAAACTGGTTGTATGCAGAGTCTTCTAAACCAGTATAAAGATGTCAATTTAAGCTAAGAAAAACTGGGATCGGTTCGGAAAGCTACGAATGAATCATCGTCTGCCAAAAATGAAGCAATGGAGGTCCTGAACGGAAGTGAGATCAGCAATGTCAAAAGAAACATGGAATGACGCCAACATCGGCGCCAAAGCTGGCACACGACAGAAAACTATACCTGACAGCGTCTAACGATACAGGTGGATAGAAGATGAGGGTGGTTCATAAATTTGTTAATAAATAGTTCATACACTTTAGCATTACATTTAAGTGGCAGGTGTAGTCTTCATGTTATTTCCAAAAAACGTTGGGATCAAGATGCCGAGCAGCTCATGAGGTGCAGTGGTCAGCGACCCATAGCTGACTGCTAGCGTCAGGGCCAGCGAACCATAGCTGCCAAGACCCTTCTACACCTCCACGCGGTGATCCTGGATAGCAGGCTGCAGCAGGGCAGACTGGCTAAGGAGAAGGGATCGAAGAGGGAATGCTAACCCGGTACTCTTCTTCTTCTTCTTCATCGTACGCAGTCAGACAGTAACCATTATTTTTTCGAAAAAGGCAGCCGTCATCCTGAGGCTGTCGACACTGCCATAGAGCTTGTCTTGTGTTGCTACTGGTGATGGCCACATCTGCTCTCTCTGATCCTCGTATGTCGGGCAGTTTTGCAGCAAATGCTCAGCGGTCATTTTAGCGGTACCACACGGGCATTCGTCAGTGCCACCTATCTTCAATTTGTTGAATAGGTGGTACCTCAGTCTATTTAACCCGGTACTCAAAAAATGTTTGCTGAAGTCGGATGTGTTGGACCGAAAGGTGCAAATATCGCAGTCAAGCTGTAAACTACGACACAACGCATTCCGTTTTCTGGACTACATTCTGCTACTTAAGCCCTTTCAGTGTTTGATAGTGGGAGATTGAGAATGAACGAAGCCAGTAAAATCGTGTACAATGAAGTTGCTTCTTCAACTAAACCAAACTAAAAATAAAAAACACAAGATGGACTCTGAGCTGGCATATCACGATACAGAAAGAGCTTTAAGAAATATACAGAGATAATGAAATATTCCCTTGTGAGTTATCCGCAGACTCTCACCGTCTGATCATCTGTCAGAACCTTATGGATACATGCAATATGGATGACATGTTGACGGACATAGACGTGACTGAGTACTGCATACATCAGGTCTGACTTTGTAGACACAAAAAGAAAGAAACGATGGTTTTCTCAATTTCTTTATTAGAATAAATCAGCACGTGGCCAGCATCGTTAATCCTGTTTTAATTCAATTCATAAATCTTGAATAGCAAAGCGCAATTACGTGGGCCATACCGTGTAATTCTACAAAATATGTATGTCTTCTTCTTCTTCTTCTTTTTCGTCTTTGTCGTTAGTCCTGAAAGCATATTGTGACGTTATTTCGTAGTTTACAGCGAGACTTCCATATCTACACATTTCGGCCCTACGCGACCGGTTTCATCTGATGTTTTTTGAGTACTGGGTTTGTCTTCCCACTGCTGCCCCTATTCTTTGAGCCAGACTACACTAGTTCAGCCTGATTCGAGGACCGACATTTGGCGACGGAATAGGGTCTTGGTCAGCTTTGGTTCGCTGACCCTGATGTACGCAGCCAACAATGAGACGCTGGCTGCTAGTCAGCTCATTTCATGTGCTGCAATCTTCGGCCCCAGAAATAATCTTAGAACAATGTATATAAAGTAATCGACGATGAAAATAATAATGATTTAACGATAATATAAACAAGATGTCCGGCTCGCTGTCGGTCCCCTAGTTTTTCCTTATATCTTTTAAACCAATGAAAGCAATTAAATAACATTTGATGGGACTATGATGCTAACGTCTGGTCAGGCAAAACACACTGATCAAACAATGTTAGCCAGGGTCAGGAGAAATATACTGACCAAGACCCTTACCTGATGGGACTATGATGCTAACGTCTGGCCAGGCAAAACACACTGATCAGACAATGTTAGCCAGGGTCAGGAGAAATATACTGGCCAAGACCCTTACCTGATGGGACTATGATGCTAACGTCTGGCCAGGCAAAACACACTGATCAGACAATGTTAGCCAGGGTCAGGAGAAATATACTGGCCAAGACCCTTACCTGATGGGACTATGATGCTAACGTCTGGCCAGGCAAAACACACTGATCAAACAATGTTAGCCAGGGTCAGGAGAAATATACTGGCCAAGACCCTTACCTGATGGGACTATGATGCTAACGTCTGGTCAGGCAAAACACACTGATCAGACAATGTTAGCCAGGGTCAGCAGAAATATACTGACCAAGACCCTCACCTGACCTCCTCGTTGGTCGTCCCAGAAACGGGCTGTTGTCGAGGACAACAGTCTGGCTAACAAGGTGAGGTTCGACGTGATCTCCGTAGTAATGAGCGACACGCAAATGAAGCCATACATTGCGCAACCGCTTGGAGGACCCCGGCCCACTTCATCAGCACGCTCGGGATGTCAGGAAAGCTACTACATTCTGCCACAAGTTCCGTCCTTTTCAGGGCGCACAAAAGGGTTACAAACCCATTGTGGGCATTAGCAACAAACCAACCAATCAAATTTGACATGGGCATACAACAAACCAGTTGGATGACGAGGCAGTCAGTACTAGTGATTTTCAGCAGGATGGAGCCACATGCCACACCTCAAATGTTAGCAGGGTTGAAATTGATTCCATTTTTGAAGATCGTTGTCATTTCTAAGGGACTTTAGCCACAAATGACGTTTGACTAGCCCTCCACCGGATTTCTTTCTATGAGGCATGCTGAAAGGGAAAGTATTTCTCAACAAGTCAAGGAATCTCATGAAACTAGAAGAAAACATTCGGCGGGAAATTGAGTATGTAACTCTTGGTGTATTGGTATCCGTAACGTGGAGAAGCGTATGCCGGCATTGCCTTGAAGCAAATGGCGACCACTTGCAACTTTTACTGTAAGCCTATTAAGTTTCTCACGCACCAAGGAATGTCCATGTCAGATTTTACTGAATTACGTTTATTGGTTTAAAAGTTAAAAGTGAAAACCAGTGGCCGGTAGTGAGTGGGACACCCAGTATATATAGATCCCCGATTCAAACATCCAAGCACTGGTTTATGCGTCTTAATATCGCACAATTGACTGCGGTCCGGGGTGGAATATGTGCTCCTCCGCCAGTATAGACTAGTGAGGCAAACACGTATAATAGAAAATTTAAAAAAAACCGTATTGAAAAGAATATTACCGATCCAGCATTCAAAACATGTCGTAAAAGGCAATTAAAGAAAGTTGAGCATGCGATTATCAACCTCATCATGTCAAACCATTGATACGAAACCATCACTGCAACTGCATCATGTCAAACCATTTATACGAAACCACCACTACAACTGCATCATGTCAAACCATTGATACGAAACCATCACTACAACTGTATCATGTCAAACCATTGATACGAAACCATCACTGCAGCTGCATCATGTCAAACCATTTATACAAAACCATCACTGCAACTGCATCATGTCAAACCATTTATACGAAACCACCACTACAACTGCATCATGTCAAACCATTTATACGAAACCACCACTGCAACTGCATCATGTCAAACCATTGATACAAAACCACCACTGCAACTGCTAGAATACACGCTGCAGTGGTGGTCCTATTACTTCGGGAGGACTTAATAGACCAATTATCGTTATCATGTATAATAGACAGAAGCACACAAACACTTAACTTAACTTACCATCCTAGAGAACGGTCCAGAACCAAGAAATAAGGGGTTTGAACAACCAGCAGCAGGCCAATCTTGTGAGTAATCGGCGAGAATAGGAGAAAGGCGGCGGTTTCGTTATTTTAAGTTTGTTTCTTACCTGTGCAGCGGCGACGTCAGCCAACACAAAGAAGAAGAAAACGACTTATTTCCAGAGGCGGAATGATGGGTTCGCGCAGCAACGAGGCATGGGCACCGGATGTGCGTGCATATGTCTAAGCGTTCGTTGAAAAACAAACCAAGAATTTCTGTTATTACTTTTAATTAGGTGGTAGATGCTGAGCAGTGCATGAGCTGCAGTGGTCGGCGACCCATATCTGACTGCTAGCGTCAGGACCAGAGCTGCCAAGACCCTTCTACACCTCCACGTGGTGATCCTGGATAGCAGGCTGCAACAGAGCAGACTGGCTAAGAAGAAGGGATCGAAGAGGGAATGCTAACCCGGTACTAAACAAATGCTTGGTGAAGTCGGATATGTTGAACCGAAAGGTGCAAAATCGTAGTCAAGCTGTGAACTGCGACACAACGCATTCCGTTCTCTGGACTACATTCTGCTACTTAGGTCCGTGTCAGGGTTTGGTAGCGGAAGATTGAGAATGAACGAAGCCAAGCCGGTTCAGTAGAGGAAACTAACGTCTATTAAGGCAAAACATGCGGATCGGACAATGTTAGGGTCAAATAAAACGTGAAATACAAGAACACGACCCAAGGCACCCAATGTTTGGACATCAGGTACAAAACGCAAGACTCAAATTCAGACATAGCTTTCTAAAAACAACAAAGCCCATACAGACAAACCCTGAAAGTCTATCGAGATGTGGCACGAATTGGTGAAGGCCCCAGAGATTGAACTTCGGGAGGAACCTGCTCCTGGACATCATCTACCATACACACCATGGAAGTCGCTCAACAGACTCCGAACTGGTGTATCACGGTGCAAGAGGAATATGAAGCGATTGGGATACACAGATGATGATACGTGTGATTGCGGCGCAGTACAGAACCCAAACCACCTGATGACCTTCCCCAACCTCCAGGAAACATGCAATAGACGTGACATACTGGAGGCAAATGACACGGCAATCCATGTCGCTGGATACTGGATGCAAGATATATAACGTGGTGTTTGGGCACGGAAATGGCAACTGGGTCAGACTAAATATACTGGCCAAGGCACAAACCTTATTCCCACGTAACTCCTTCTGGGAGCAGACTGTTTTCAAGGCAGCCTGGGTTACGAGGTGTGGATCGATGTGATCCCCTTAGTAGTGAGCGTCATCCAGATGAAACCAAGCATAGCACAACCATCTGGAGAACAGTGGTCAACCTTCATCCGCATGCTCGGGATGTGAGGAAAGCTACTACAACCCGCCACGTAAGGACCTTATCGGGCGAGCTTACTCATTATGGGCATTAAACAACAACATCTGAATAATTGTGTGTATTTATTCCAGCAGAGCAGAGGTAGCACAGTGGCTAGTGAACTGGCTTACCAGCCTAGCGATAGGGGTTCGGTCTACAGTTGGGGCGGGATTTTTTCCGATCGCAAAAACGACACTTAAGGTCAACCCAGTCTCAAAAATCGGTAGCATAATAATAGGGACAAGTAAATGCTGCCGACGTGATGTTGACATCATCACTCCTAATGTGTGGCTGGTCATGAAAAATATGGACATAACACCGTATCCTCAATATGCCAGACTGGCGTGTTTATTGGATCTGTACTTTTTACTGAATCTGCAGAAGTACATACTCCTGCTTGCAAAGTCCTGCTCATGGCTTTGTAGCGAGAGATTGAGAACAAACGCAGAAGAAGAAGAAAAAGAAGAAGAAGAAGAAAAAGAAGAAGAAGAAGAAAGTAGTTTCAACATTTTTTTAGTTTGAACATTTGACTATTTCAACCATTGATAGACTTCTTAGTCTTAGCTCATTGATCAGTGGCTGACAACGTGGCAATTAATCATTACGCCTGATGGCGTCTTTAATGACAGCAACAAACTACCTCCGTTTCACTCGGTCTGCAGCCATTCTTCGTACAGTACGTCAACTTTGCTTCATAATGTTATTTTTATCCGTTACGGTTCATCTCCAGATTGTCTAAGACCGGCCTTGCTTTTGTCTTCACTTTATGGTTCACGGAAAAGGCAGCTCTGTTCCTAACATCTTGTTCAATAGATAAACATAACTTACATAACAATGGGTGAAATATGTACAAAACAAGAGTATGCAGAAACAAATCAACATGGAAGAAAAACCACTCACGCCATTTACCAAAAAATTACTCATATCACTCTCACTTTGTTCGGCCTTTTCAGCAATGAATGAGGAAGGATGCTGGGAAGTGCATGAGCTGTTAGCGATCTGTGGCCTAAAGCTGACTACTAGCGTCAGAGCCAAGATCCTTCTCCACTTCCATCTAGTCATCCTGGATTACAGCCTTCAGCCTACCAAGCATCTTTATATAGATATTGGTATTTGAAGCAAGCATCTTTCTATAGACATTGTAGTTACGACAACCATCTTTCTATAGACATTGTAGCTGAAGCAAGCATCTTTCTATAGATATTGTAGCTAAAGCAACCATCTTTCTATAGATATTGTAGCTGAAGCAACCATCCTTCTATAGATATTGTAGCTAAAGCAACCATCTTTCTATAGATATTGTAGCTGAAGCAACCATCTTTCTATAGATATTGTAGCTGAAGCAACCATCTTTCTATAGATATTGTAGCTGAAGCAACCATCCTTCTATAGATATTGTAGTTACGCCAACCATCTTTCTATAGATATTGTAGCTAAAGCAACCATCTTTCTATAGATATTGTAGTTACGCCAACCATCTTTCTATAGATATTGTAGCTGAAGCAACCATCTTTCTATAGATATTGTAGCTGAAGCAACCATCCTTCTATAGATATTGTAGTTACGCCAACCATCTTTCTATAGATATTGTAGCTAAAGCAACCATCTTTCTATAGATATTGTAGTTACGCCAACCATCTTTCTATAGATATTGTAGCTGAAGCAACCATCTTTCTATAGATATTGTAGCTGAAGCAACCATCCTTCTATAGATATTGTAGTTACGCCAACCATCTTTCTATAGATATTGTAGCTGAAACAACCATCTTTCTATAGATATTGTAGCTGAAGCAACCATCTTGCTATAGATATTGTAGCTGAAGCAACCATCTTGCTATAGATATTGTAGCTGAAGCAACCATCTTGCTATAGATATTGTAGCTGAAGCAACCATCTTGCTATAGATATTGTAGCTGAAGCAACCATCTTTCTATAGATATTGTAGCTGAAGCAACCATCTTTCTATAGATATTGTAGCTGAAGCAACCATCCTTCTATAGATATTGTAGTTACGCCAACCATCTTTCTATAGATATTGTAGCTGAAGCAACCATCTTTCTATAGATATTGTAGCTGAAGCAACCATCCTTCTATAGATATTGTAGTTACGCCAACCATCTTTCTATAGATATTGTAGCTGAAACAACCATCTTTCTATAGATATTGTAGCTGAAGCAACCATCTTTCTATAGATATTGTAGCTGAAGCAACCATCTTGCTATAGATATTGTAGCTGAAGCAACCATCTTTCTATAGATATTGTAGCTGAAGCAACCATCTTTCTATAGATATTGTAGCTGAAGCAACCATCTTGCTATAGATATTGTAGCTGAAGCAACCATCTTTCTATAGATATTGTAGCTGAAGCAACCATCTTGCTATAGATATTGTAGCTGAAGCAACCATCTTTCTATAGATATTGTAGCTGAAGCAACCATCTTTCTATAGATATTGTAGCTGAAGCAACCATCTTGCTATAGATATTGTAGCTGAAGCAACCATCTTGCTATAGATATTGTAGCTGAAGCAACCATCTTGCTATAGATATTGTAGCTGAAGCAACCATCTTTCTATAGATATTGTAGCTGAAGCAACCATCTTGCTATAGATATTGTAGCTGAAACAACCATCTTTCTATAGACATTGTAGCTAAATCAACCAAACGGTTCTGAGACATGGGTTACTTCTTCTTCTTCGGTCAACTGATGCTATGCTTCTAACCCGTTGAGGTTAACGAAGGAGACTGTCTGTTTCAGGTCTTCGTCGGTCCCGTAAAACTTCTCGAGGATGGTCAGAATGTCTCTCTTTGGTCTGCAAATTTCTTTAGCAAAACTTTAATCCATTCTGTCATTCTTGAGAACAGTTGTTGCTGGCATTCAATTCTTCACGTAACTCAGAAATTGATTATGATTCAGCCATTTATGAGCATTTGTATGCACAAAGACACACTTACTCTTGTAACTTGATAAAATTATTGGGCAACAAGGGCGTCACGAATCCAACAAAATTTAGAGTATTTTTCTTTTTTAAATTTTGCTAGAATTTACCGCCTGTTTAAAAAAAATACAGCTTCAGGCATCTGGATATTCAGAGGAATGACTGTGGTGGGTTGAGGGTCATTACGGCCGGGATCATCACTCACGGATGTTTGGCATTTAAAAATATGTTTACACCATTCAAATGTCTTACTGCGGCTGAGTGTCTCATCGCCGTATTGTGATGCAGTCTTCTGTAAATTTCCGAAGGTTTCATGCTTTCTTTCACAAGAAACTTCATCACAGCACGCTGTTCCATGCAAGCACTAACAGTGTTATCTGCCATTTTTATTTATCTGTCACGTGACTAGTGGGCCACCTGTCGGCAATACAACACAAGTGCCCCTAACTAATGATAGTAGTTCCAGCACGCTATAAACCATTCAGGTAGAACTATAACAAAAAGTTCCGATTTGATTTGAACGTCCCTCGTACTATTATACTTTCAAGGTATTAATTTCCAGTTCCTTGGTATTCTTCTTCTTCTTTCGTTCGCTTGAAGTATGTCTACATCAGCAAAGTTGTCTTTTGTATGAACCTCACTGTCTTCTGCCGCTTAGAGTATGTCTACATCAGCAAAGTTGTCTCTTGTATGAACCTCACTGTCTTCTGCCGCTTGGAGTATGTCTACATCTGCAAAGTTGTCTCTTGTATGAACCTCGCTGTCTTGTCCCACTTGGAGTATGTCTACATCTGCAAAGTTGTCTCTTGTATGAACCTCACTGTCTTCTGCCGCTTGGAGTATGTCTACATCTCCAAAGTTGTCTCTTGTATGAACCTCACTGTCTTCTGCCGCTTGGAGTATGTCTACATCTGCAAAGTTGTCTCTTGTATGAACCTCACTGTCTTCTGCCGCTTGGAGTATGTCTACATCTGCAAAGTTGTCTCTTGTATGAACCTCACTGTCTTCTGCCGCTTGGAGTATGTCTACATCTACAAAGTTGTCTCTTGTATGAACCTTCCTGTCTTCTGCCGCTTGGAGTGTGTCTACATCTCCAAAGTTGTCTCTTGTATGAACCTCACTGTCTTCTGCAGCTCACTCATAGGTCCATATAGTTTCCCTTCCAGTGTTGTTTCTCTTGGCCAGTATGTCCGCCTCAGTATCTCATACTATGGACATTCCTGAAGTATGTGCCCCGCAGTCTAGGGTGCTTGTCCACATACTTGAGCTGCCAATCCTAAATTTGGTATACATTTGGCTGCGGAGTCGGTTGTGTCCCGTTCTGAGGCACAGTATAACAATCTGCCCTTACCTACTTATATTATGATAGTCATCTTGTATTTGTATTGGAAACTCTCTCATTGATTTAATCATCTTTTTCTTTTGATGGTATGTAACTGGTGTCCCCTAGTATAAAATATAACTTCCTCTGATAACCGAATTGTTCTCTCTCTCTTAGCTATTTCTAGAACTTTCGATCAAACCAAGAGGACTGCTGAAGTGGGTTGTGGGTGGGACCCAAAACTTCACCAGCAATAACAGTCTACGAGTTGATATCTCAGTCCATTTCATATTTACCTTCACAACTATATCAAACTTCTTTTTATACAGCTGTATATTATCTGAACAGCCACACCTGCAAATTGGGGGCGAGGTGAGAGCACAGAGCTATAAATAGATCCCGAGTGAGCCAACTCGTTCGGTGAGTCATGTAAATATTTATACATTCATTGCGCGTTCTGATGTAAACTCGCGGAACATCGAGCACGCATTCGAGGGGTAGCCTTCTCAGCATGCTACTAAGGAACCCCTTGAGAAACACAGATAAACGAAGAGGAATGCCATATTATCGTCATAGTTTCAATGTAAGATATGTTAGTTTTGTTCTTTTTATTTATTTACAATTCCATCCATTTTTGGGGGGTTTCCATATGAATAACCTGATGCCTTTGCCCATCTTTGGGTTCATATTCTTAGTAGGTTTCAGGCGTTAATGTGTGTAAAGAAGGTAGAGACGCAAATCTGCATCCTTGTCATTGGTGATTAGATAAACAAGAGAGCGCATGAGCTGCAGTGGTCAGCGACCCATAGCTGACTGCTAGCGTCAGGGCCAGCGAACCAAAGCTGCCAAGACCTTTCTACACCTCCACGCAGTGAACCTGGATAACAGGCTGCAACAGAGCAGACTGGCTAAGGAGAAGGGATCGAAGAGGCAATGCTAATCTGGTACACAAAATATGCTTGCTAAGTCAGATGTATTGGACCAAAAGGTGCAAATATCGCAGTCAAGCTGTAAACTACGACACAGCGCATACCGTTCTCTGGACTACATACTGCTACTTAAGCACTTCTCAGGGTTTGGTAGCGGGAGATTTAGAACAATTGAGAAGCCAATCCAAGCCAAAATAAGCAAGAGAATATTACATTGAACGTTTGTAACGATGTATCACAGTTTGCAGCGAAGCTGCGATATCTGTGCCTTTCGGTCAGACACATTAAAAAAACAACTGCTTAACCTCTTTTATCCATAATCGTCTTCTTCTTCGTTCGTTCTCAATCTCCCTCTACCAAGCCATGAAAGAGCTTTGCAAGTAGCAGGATGTTGTCCGCAGAACGGAATGCGTTGTGTCGTAGTTTACAGCTTGACTACGATATTTGCACCTTTTGGTTCAACACATCCGACTTCAGCAGTCATTTTTTAGTACCGGATTAGCCTTCCCTCTTCGATCTCTTCTCCTTAGCCAGTCTGCCCTGCTGCAGTCTGTTATCCAGGATCACCACGTGGAGGGGCAAAGGGTCTTGGCAGCTCTGGTTCGCTGGCCTTGACGCTAGCAGTCAGTTATGGGTCGCTGATCGCTGCAATTCAATCGATGCTCTTATCCTTTATCTCTTAGATATGCTGCAAGGTTGCAGTCTGCTTCCAGGGCCGCCCTTTGGGGGCGGTATAGGGTCTTGGTCAGATATAAGTCAATGATGTTGTTGTAGGTGGTTGTATTTTGAAGATCCAATGCACCAGAGACTAAACAATTTCAGAAATGGGAAATTAAAGCGAAGAAACTTTGCAGAAATAGCCAAAGCAAAGATGCACGAAAACCCCATAAACGCACTAACACCAAAGCCCATCCCTACTGTACGAAAACCTACCTGGAGGCAGCATATATTTCCAGAGGTGGTAGAAAATATACCAGGTATTAGAAACAAAAACTGCCAGTCTGAAAAAGAAAGAAGAGATACTACCCTGAGTTACATAATGGAAAACTACCCAAGCATGGACTGGACCCATACATACACCGACGGTTCCGTAACAAATACAACACAGTATGGAGGGGCAGGAGCATTCCTGAGCCTACCAAATGGCAGAAAAATAACACTTTCATTCGCTACTGGAAAATACACAAGCAATTTCAGAGCGGAGGCAGAGGCACTGAGGGCGGCAGTGGAAGAAATGGTGACAGGTAAAAGGAATGAAAGCCACATAGTCCTGCTTACAGATGCACTGGCCGTAGTCACAGCACTGAAAAGCCAGAAAAATACTGAACTTAATGATTTAAGAGCAGTACTCTGTCAACTATGCCAGCAGGCCGCACCAAAAAGGGTAGTGGTGCAGTGGGTTCCATCCCACTGCAACATCCAAGGCAACGAGGAGGCAGACAGACTGGCAAAAGTAGGTGCAAAACTACCACAACCTGATACTAGTATGACATACGAAGAGTCAAAACGGCTTTTTAGAGCTAGATACATGACCAAATGGGAAACCGAATATACTGGCTACACCAAAAACGATGACTAATACCAGTTGAACAGAAGAGAGCAGGTCGTGGTCTTCAGACTTCGCACTGGCCACAACAGACTGAGGTACCACCTATTCAACAATTTGAAGATAGGTGGCACCGACGAATGCCCGTGTGGTACCGGGAAAATGACCGCTGAGCATTTGCTGTAAAACTGCCCGACAAACGAGGATCAGAGAGAGCAGATGTGGCCATCACAAGTGGCAACACTAGACAAGCTCTATGGCAGTGTCGACAGCCTTAGGATGACGGCTGCTTTTTTCGAAAAAATAATGTTTACTGTCTGACTGCGTACGAAGAAGAAGAAGAAAAAAGTATTTTGAAGAAAAAAACTTGTTATAGTCTAATTTATCGTTTCCCTTGATTATCTTATAAACCTGAATTAAATCACCTCGAATACTTCTCTTTTCTACTGTAGGCCGGTTTTTCTGTCTTTCCTCATAACTATAATTCTGGAAGCCAATTATCAGTTCTGTCGCTCTTCTTTGTATCCTTTCCAGCATGTTTATGTCCCCTCTAAGATAAGGATTCCACACCTGTACACAGTACTCCAATCTAGGTCTAACTAATGCTTTATACAGTTTGACAATCACTTCCTTGCTCCTATGTTTAATATTTCTTTTTATCATACCTAACATTGCATTTCGGATTTCCCTGAATGGTTTGCCGAGGTCTATGTGTACGACGAGGACAAGAATATCCCCACAGAGAGCATGTCTAAGAGGCGACTGTGTGGCATGGCATAACACCGGCCATGGTTAGGTGGTTTGTTAAGAGAAGCATAGATGGCGCCTAACAGGCTGCGGATCTACTTTGCTCTAGTGTTTGAGTTTATTAAGATGGACTCGCACATCAGTTAACCACCCTTCATAGGGGAGTAATAAGCTGCTCGAGCCTTGCACGCTAAGCAGGAATCCTCCTCTTGGCTACATCCAGCTCACATCAGAGATGGGACCTGGACAGGAGCTTATGTCCCTGTAGAAGTACAGGTCAACTAAGACTAAGACACATTGCATTTGTCTATTATAATCCCTAGGTCCCTTTCTATTTCTTTATTTCTTCTTCTTCTTCATTGTACGCAGTCAGACAGTAACCATTCTTTCTTTCTAATATTGTTCTCTCCAATTCTGTAGGGAAGGAAGACTAACATCTGGTCAGACAAAATATACTAATCAGACATGTTAGTCATGTTCAGGCAAAGCAAACTGGACAAGACCATCACCTTGGCTTCCCCGCAGTTCTTCCTGGAAAACGAGCTGTTTACATGACAGTCTGGCTAATGAGGTGATAGATCGACGTGATCCCCGTAGTAGTGAGCGCCACGCAGATCAAGCATAGTACAACTGCCTGGAGGATCTCAGTCCACCTTTATCAGCATGCTTGGTATGTGAGGAAAGCCACTTAACATCCTTTTTATGGCACACAAAAGAGTAATTCTACTCATTGTGGGCATTCAATAACAACAACAACTCCCACTCTGTAATTATGTTCCATATTGGATATACCCAGGTATTTGACTACATTTATCTACATTAAACTTAATTTGCCAGCTCTCAGATAATTCCCATTCAAGAGACCAAGCGGTTACATGTCCGCTCAGATCGCAAGAATAGCAATTCTTCATAACGTATAACAGACTAATGAAGTTCACACACAGAACATAAAACGAGTAACAAACAAATTATATCCCAAAATGCAGTGTTTTAATTCATTTTAAGAATAGAGAAAAATTAAGAAAAGATAACACATTTCTTGGATTTGTGCAAGAAAAGTCCTTTTCTCAAACCCCGCAAACCAAACAAACCTTATATTGGACACAATAATAATTACAAACCATGTTTTGGAAATATTTGATACATTTTATACATTCGCATTTTAAAAAATACATTTGTGACATACACTAATATACATTATGTTTCGCTCGTATGAGGAGTCTGAGAAGACAGATGTAATTGGTGAACATTTTCAATAAATGAAGCTATGTTTAACTTTTTCCAATATGTGACCCAATGCCACAGAGTTCGGTATGGACAGGTGATGGGTGATGCTTTCATAATATGCAAGTCATTTTTTTATATCTTTTTTTTCTTTGTGCTTGGGGCAAAGGCTAACTTCAGGTCAGATTAAATATACTTCCCTATCTTCTGTCCGCGTTCCTATTCTTGTACTACAACTAGTAGTGCCCAAAACCACCTTCTTCTGTACATGTCTGGATATAAGAAGAGCCACTGTAACCCTCCATAAGAGAAACATTGTATTGAATTCAGCATCAATCAATCAATAAGCCCTAAACCTGTTAGGGTGGTAGAGGTGCCATGGTGGAAACAACACAAAAATTCCTCAAAAGTCCTCCGCCACTTGAACTAGTGTGCCCTAAACCTGTTAGGGCCGTAGAGTTGCTGTCGTGAAAACTTCACCACAAAAAAGTCTTTCATATTCCTCCGTCCTGTGAACTAGTGTGCCCTAAACCTGTTAGGGCCGTAGAGTTGCTGTCGTGGAAACTTCACCACAAAAAAGTCTTTCATATTCCTCCGTCCTGTAAACTAGTGTGCCCTAAACCTGTTAGGGCCGTAAAGTTGCCATAGTGGAAACATCAACACAAAAAAATCCTTAATATTCCTCAGCCCCATGAACTAGTGTGCCCTAAACCTGTTAGGGCCGTAAAGTTGCCATAGTGGAAACATCAACACAAAAAAGTCCTTCATATTGTGTGGAAAAATCATTGACATTCCATTCTTTGATGTTATCAACCCATAACTTTCTTTGTCCTCTTCACTTCCTTTCGTCTGCAACTATTCCCTGCAATATTATTTTTAGATGGAGTCATGTCCAAATCATTTGAATTTTTGACATTTCACAATTGACAGAAGTGGTTTCGGTTGGCCTGCCAGGGAATTTATTTTATCTCTCGCATGATCATTTGTTGTATGTTCTTTATTATAGATACACAAAATTGTTTTGTTGTATTTATAATGAACAACCTGTATCCTCCTTTTCCTATAAGCTGTTAGTATCCAACTTTCGCATCCGGACACAAGAATAGACAGCACTAATGATTTACATTTTTTTTTGGTGTGCGTTTGCCTTATTTCTCTAATCCTCAAGGCGGTGTGCGTTGCACTTTGGTTTTTATTTGGCGCCTGTCGGCCCAGTGCATCCGACTCCGGCATGCATTTTATGTAAGGGTCTGCTTCCTCCTGCATTTTCTAAGGGTTTGCTTCCCCGGGGTAACGGCCGGTGCTGTGATGGGGATCGAACCCAGCACCTTCGGATTGTGAGCCGTCCCACTTAACCACTAGGCCTGGTTGTTTTTTTCATGTGGATTATTCTTAAAAATGCCCCCTGTTAATGATTGATATAACTTGACTTTCACTGTAGACCCAAATCTGCTTTTCCAAATCACATTCAATCTTGACATGACTGCAGCCATTTTGGGTTTTGTCCTAATATCTGTATTAGATCTTCTGTCCCTACATGTGAAGGGCAGTCATGAACAACAACAACATTTGTTATATGTAACTTTGGTAAAAGGTAAAGGTCAGTCCCATGGCAACAATTGCCGTATGGGATGAACATAACTCTTTACGTAGTAAGCCGCAGCCTATGCAAGGTCGTGTGGCCAGTTCCCTTCCTTGCTGTTATTACCTTTCTCAATTCATATGTCAGGTACCCATTTACAGCTGGGTTGACCGAAGGAGTGGTTGCACCAGGCCTGGATTTTTTGGTTTTGTTTGTGAACACGAATCCCTGGCACGCTGTAATCCCAGTCTAGTAAACCAACTCACTGTCAACTAGGCTACACGCTCCACAAAATTGGATTACATCTGTTGAAAATCAATAACTGTTATATTGAGGGCAGCCTTCTGAACAGACAACCGTGTGTGTGCTGCCATGAACATCTATGTTGCCTGTTGTGCCTTTCCCAGATCTGGTGTCCCAGGAACTGAGACAAAGCTGACATTTGGGTCATATCCCCTGCATCTTTAGTGATTGATACAGAACTAGACTCAACAATTGTTGTTGTACCCTCAGATGTAATAGATGTTGTATGACTCTACTCCCATTGATGGGGTAGTCAAGAGATTGTACAGGCTGAGGACTACTGTCGAAACGTTGTGTGCTGGCTATGTTTGTCTATTTCATCCTCAGAAAAACAACATAAGCTTTACAGAGATTCGATCCATCCTGCTCTTTGTCAGCAGGCTGCCATGGAAAGCATTTGGCCACGCACTTCTTGATGTAATAATAAACAGATTTATTGAAGAAAGCAAGGCAACAGTGGATATTTCTTTTCCTTAATCTCAATTGTGTTTTCTTAAGTTGTGTTCTGGAAGCTGAAGATGCCGCAGCGAATGAGCTGACAGCAGCCGACGACTCCTAACTGGCTGTTTGCATCAGTGTCATTGATCCATAACTGACCAAGACCCTATTCTGCCTTCAAGTGACAGCCCTGAAAACAGACTGCAACTACGCAGTCTACGAAATCAGGAATCGAAGAGAAAAGGAAAATCCGGTCCCAAAAAAGCAGTGCTGAAATTGAATGTCGGGCCGAAAGGTGCAGATATAGCTGTAAACTACAACACAACATCACAAACGTCCTTTTCAGGAAGAACACCTATCATGAGTCATCTGAGCCAATTCTGTCCATGTCCTGTTTGTTGCCTTTACATTTGCTTCCAGTTCCCTCTTCCATGAGTGTCTCAGTCTTCCTCTACTTCTCTTGCCCCATGGATTCCAGAACAGAGCTTGTCTGGTAATGTTATCCACCGGTTTCCGTAATGTGTAGCCTATCCATCACCCCCTCCGTCTCCCATGCTCCGCTGCTATTTGTCCAGTTTTTCCCCATCAGTTCCACGTTGGTGATCTTGTCGTACCATTTCCATCCTTGTATTTTCCACAGACAACCATTTACGAAAGTCTGTACCTTTTCCATAAGCACCCGTTTTGTCCTCCATGTTTCAGAGCCGTATAATAGATTGGATTTTACGTTGGAGTTGAACATTTTTATTTGGGCGGTGGTTATAATTTCTTTAAACTTCCATAAATTATATAAATTATCTAATGACACACTTTAATTTACCCACCCGATACTAATGGACACTTCTTTTATCAATTACCTGTGAGAAAAATCAAAGTTCTTAGACCGTTTTGGACAAAGTCCCTGAACAAGATGGAATCATAAATGAAGTAATTACCTATGAGAAGAATTAACAGTTCCCCAGCCGTTTTGCCAACTACACAATTGTTTTCTTTGGAGTTATTTATCATGCCCTTTTGCTGCAGTTATTGGAGAATAGGTCTGACACTTTATTTCTTCTTTTTCTTCTTCTTCATTCGTTCTCAATCTCTCACTACCAAGTCCTGGAATGGGTTTTACAAGTAGTAGGATGTTGTCCAGAGAACGGAATCCGTTGTATCGTAGTTTACTGCTTGACTGTGGATTTTGCACCTTTCTGTCCAACACATCCTACTTCAGCAATAATTTTTGAGTACCGGGTTAGCCTTCCCTCTTCAATCCTTACTCCTTAGATAGTCTGTTGCAGCCTGTTATCCGGGATCTCATAAAGGTGTAGAAGGATCTTGGCAGCTCTGGTTCGCTGGCTCTGATGTTAGACGTCAGCTCTTGGTCGCTGACCATTGCAGCTCATGCACTACTCAGCATCTTGATTCCTGACACTAGATTTGACCTATTACCATAACCCTCTTAAGGAAATCTGTACCCAATAAATTGCAGTGGTGGGATCAAGATGCTGAGCAGCACATGAGCTGCAGTGGTCAGCGACCCATAGCTGACTGCGCCAGGGCCAGCGAAACAGAGCTGCCAAGACCCTTCTACACCTCCACGTGGTGATCCTGGATAACAGGCTGCAGCAGGGCAGGCTGGCTAAGGAGAAGGGATCAAAGAGGGAATGCTAACCCGGTACTAAAAAAATGCGTGCTGAAGTCGGATGTGTTGGACCGAAAGGTGCTAATATCGCAGTCAAGCTGTAAACTACGACACAACGCATTCCGTTCTCTGGACTACATTCTCCTACTTAAGCCCTTTTAGGGTTTGGTAGCGGGAGATTGGTAACGAACGACGCCAAGCCAATTGCAGTAGTCATTTTGAATCAATGGTTGAAACCGGATGTGCTGAGCTCAAAAGGCGCAGCTATTGCAGCCTCGATGTAAATTACTACAACATCCTTTTCAAGATAATGACGAAAAAGATGATCAATGGTTTAAACATGATGAGGTTGCAACTTCCATGAACAACCTTCTTTAGCTGCCTTTTACAGCATGCTAGGAAGGTTACAGTGGTTCTATTCTTCCACCCCATGTACCACTCAGATTCATAGGAGCAACTCATTACCCTTCTACTCCACATTAAGTTTAGGGTGAGAAATGTAGCTGGCCTGCGTACATAATGCCAGAACTTAACATGCACGCAGCGCATGCTTCTGTAGTACGATGATGTTACTAGCCATATTTGAAACCCTCTTCAGTCATCTTTGATAACATGAATGGAAGATTGCAATGGGCTTATATCTTTCCTCACAAACAACTTGGGTAACATTTAATTATATTGTTTTCTCATCATTTATAACAAGAATTAAATAGAAATTACAAACATAATTTAATTCAACATTTAGTCAACAAAATGGATATTATCTATAAGTAGAACCCATATTGATGTAGTGGCATCTATTTGTGATGGAAAATGAGGACAACATTTGACCAATTCTTTACTTCGTCCTTTTCTTTTTCATTGGTTCTTGGTCAATGACTGATAATGCAGTAAGTGACAATTATATTTGATGAGACTTTTCAAAACAGCAACACACTTTCTCCAATTTGACTAGTCTGCGGCCCATCCATCTTTTTGAGTATGTGCTCGGTGACTGATAATGCAGTAAGTGACAATCATGTCTGAGTGGACTTTTGAAGACAGCAACACACTTCGTCCACATCACACAACATGCAGTCCTTTTTCGTTGGTCTGTCTTTGATAACTGACAATACAATCAGTAATCATCGTATCTGATGAGACCTTTCAAGACAGCAACAAGCTTCACCCATGTCACCCAGGCTGCTACCTTTCTTCGTGGGTCCTTGTTCAGTGACTGACAATGTAGTCAGTAACCATCATGTCTGATTAGACCCTTCAAGACAGTAACAAATCCCCACCACTATGCCCAGTCTGCAGCCATCGTTCATACACTGCACCATCTCTAGTTCATGATTTTCTATGGTTCTTTGTTTCCGGCCTTTAGGATAATGAGTTGAAAAAAAAAAAATTCAGTTTCTGTTTAATGAATATTCAAAGATGAGATCCGTATTAAAATTCCTGAATTGAAATCTGCATGAAAACATTAGTTCAGCCATACAGTAATTCCCTGAGAGTATTGTTCGCCTTGTTATTAAAAAAAAAATATTACTCTTGGTTAAGCTGCCAGAATGGGACACGACAAAAAAAAAAAAAAAAAGTTGATAAAATTTCAACAAAATAAATATAGTAGTGCAGTAATGTGGTATGCATAAATTACAAGGGTAAGTCAGTAGGTAGGTCATAAACTTGTATAAAGCAAGACGACAACTTCATATTAATTGGCGTGGACAGGTACTTGAACATAGTGATACACTTAAGAAATGAGGTGTTGTAATGGACTGCATATTATCGTACATGGCACACTGCGATGCGGTAAAACAAAAAGTCAGTGCAAAAAATAATATAATTTGCAAGCTGACAAACACTGCATGCGGAGCATCCCGAACAGTGCTCCGCTCAACAGCCCTTGCAGTATGTCTCTCAGCGGCAGAGTATGCGGCATCAGTATGGAATGCATATACACACACGAAACAGGTCGATGTGGCAATAAATGAAACATGCTGAATTATAACAGGATGTCTTAAACCAACACCAAATGGAAAAAGTCTATACACTAGCTGTTATCGCACCTCCGGATATTAGAAGACGTGTCACATCTTAAGTTAAGAGACAAAAGCAGTCCTGTGATCAGAGACACCCTCTTTTTGGACATACAGCACAAAGAATACGACTGAAATCAAGGAAAATGTTTTCTGCGGACTGTACAGCCCTCAGAACAGAACCCCGAGAGTAACTACACAAAAAAGTTGCGGCAAAAGAATCGTGAAGGTTGGATGGAGATTAAAGAAGAACCCGCAGCAGAACACGATTTCCCATATACTACGTTGATATTTCTGAACAGGTTAGGGGCAGTGTCCAGATGTGGGTCTAACCTGAAAAAGTGAGGATTTGCAGACGATGAATATTGTGAATGTGGGACTGTCCAGGACCCGAAACACCTGATTATATGTCCTAGAATGCAGGAATCACGTACAGTAGAGGACGAGATGGTGGCAAATGAAACAGCACCTACAGTGGTTGTTTTTTGGGGAAGACTATGTGAGATTGCTGGATACGGAAAGTAAGTAAGTAACTGATATGAGATAGCTGGGAAAATGTAGTTGTAGTTTGTCAATAGGTGGCAGCAACATCTAGATTTGGGATTACTGTCGGTAGCAGACGCTAGGCGTCACATGCAAGTGCGTAGCTCAGATACAAAATGACGCCCATGCTCACAGAGTGTTCAATCAAAGATCAGTGTGATTTTGTAGATTTTTGTAGGGAAGAGGAGGACTTTCTGCAAAGGATATTCCTAAGGAAATGTATCAATGTTGGTGGAAAATATGTTGGTGGAAAATATGTTGAGAAACAATGGCAAACCTAATCGCAATAAGTTTTCAAGTTCGTATCGTATTAGTGACCTATTTACTGACTTTCCCTCGTTGGTATTTTTATAGTAGTGATGCGTATAGTCACCTCCTTCATAATTCGATCTGTATAGACAAAAACTGGAAGGCTCAAAGAGCTTATTTTTGTTAACAAGTTCTTTTCTATGATTATCTTTGTTCTGTCCAGTCATGTGTCTGTCCAGTGTTAAAACTGACAAAAATTGAAAAGTATTTCATGTGAACATATCAATTTTGTGTACCTGTAAAACTGACATATACATTGGTATCTTCACCATTACAGGCAACAACAAAAAGTGGGGAGGGAGGGGGGGAAGGCAGGTACATTTGCACATTAGCATTGGCGCTCCAAAGCTAATAAATACACACAAAAAACAAGTTTTATTTAATAGTGTTTTTAACACATTACTGTGCTCATTTACTGTATTGTGTGTCACAGCGCATTAAATTGCAGCCGATTCACCGTACGCTGCACCTTATGAGTTGTATTGTTTGTCTGGTGTTTAAGTTTTACTAATACATCCTTTAGTATCTATTTTTATCTTTTCGGTTTACTGTAATAATACGGGGAGAGGAAGACTAACGTCTGGTGAGGCAAAATATACTGATCAGACATGTTAATCAGGCTCAGGCAGAACATACTGGACAAAACCCTGACCTTGGTTTCCTTGTTGCCCTCCCTAGAAACGGGCTGTTTTCATGGTAGCATGGCTAATGAGGTGAGGGATCGGCGTGATCCCCGAAGTAGTGAGCGACACGCAGATGAAGCCAAGCATAGCACAACTGCCTGGAAGACCTAGGTCCACCTTCATCAGCATGCTCAGGATGTGAGGAAAGCTACTGCAACCCGCCACTTAATGTTCTTCTCAGTGCGTAAACCTACTCATTGTGGGCTATCAAAACAACAACAACAACAACTGTAATAATAGCGTCAGTTTTAATTGTGGATTTCTTCTTCTTCTTCATCGTACGCTGTTTACAGCGATATTTACGTTGCACTGTTTTAATTTGTTAGCCTGTGGCTCAGTGCATTCGATTTCAACAGGCGTTTCTGTAGGGTTGCCCTCCTTAGCCTTTGGCTGTCCCCAGCCTAACTGCAAGGCAGCAGTTGTAATTGTGGATTTGATACTGTGTGTTCTTTTCAATCATCGTTTTGGCTTGTGTTTCTAGTGTATTTATGGTTGTTAATAACACGCTAAACGTGCACAATCTTTACTAAATGTGTCATATCTTCACTTCTATTGGATTTCAAATTTGGTTTGGACTTTACGAATCGGATTATGAACTAATGCTTAGAAGTATAAAATGGATCAATATCGCAGAGGCTAAGATAATCATAATGTCGAGTAAATGTACCATGTCACTGAATATTGAGATTTAAAAAAATGTCATTGGCTGTAATATTTTCTCCTGTTTCCCCGGAAGTACTTTTTGTATTTCTGTGTAATATTCTTATTCTTATTTCATCCATCCATTTATTTATCTGTCAGTCTATCTATGTATTTATGTATATATGTATCTATCTAATCCATCCATCTATCTTCAGTCCACTTATGTTGTTAGACATCATGGGACGGCCTACTCTTTTCGATTTCCAACTGCCAAGGTATATTTATTCTAATAGATTATCCATTTTCCTTCATTTTGGTGAATAATAAGGTACAGGTTTGTTTATTTATTGACATGTAATTGTGATTTTGAAAACATAACCTCTAGTTCTTTTGCCTCCATTAAACTGTATAGCTGAGAACACAATTGTGCAGGGCAAGAGCAGCACTTATATGACACTCTTGTTTTGATGTTTACCACTTAAAATGTAGCCAGTGTTTGTTCTTGTTGGTGGAGTCTAATGGGAGGAATTCATAAGGTTCACTTGCCCCTGCAGTCAACACACATTATACAGGGTGCTGAAGATACAGCAGCAAGAGAGCTGACAGCAGCCAATGACTCATAGCTGGCTGTTTGGATCAGGGTCAGTGACCCATAACTGACCAAAATCCAATTTCGCCTGCCTCCAAGTGAGGCCCTGGAAACATTCTTAACTTAACGTCTTTAAACTGGTTTGGAAAACTCTGCAGAGTCTGTATACAACCAGTTTAATTTACATTGCCTTGCTGAAAAAGCTAGGCGCATTCAATTTATTCTTAAATGCATTAATTGTTACCGCCTCCACTACCTCCTGTGGCAATGCATTCCAAGCATTCACCACTCTCTGACTAAAAAAATATTTCCTAATATCTAATATGGACCTCTATCTAGTTAATCTGTAATTATGCTCGCTTGTTCTTGTGGGTGGTTGTATTTTGAAAAATTTATTATAGTCTTATAAACTTGTATTAAGTTATCTCGAATTTTTCTATTTTCTAGACACTGTAGAGTCTTTCCTCACAACTGTAATTCTGTAATCCCACTATCAGCTTTGTCGCTCTTTTTTATATTTTTTCCAGCATGTTTATATCCCCTCTATGATAAGGACCACACCTGTACACAGTACTCCAACCTAGGTCTAACCAATACTTTATACAGTTTGACTACCACTACCTTGCTCCTATGTTTAATATTTCTTTTTATTTTACCTAACATTGCATTCTGCAGCCATGCAGTCTGGCTAAGAGATTAGGGATCGAAGAGGGAAGACAAACTGCCCTAATGATAAAGTGCTGAAATTGGATGTGTCAGGCCGAACGACCTAGATATTACAGCCTGTAAACTATAACACAACGTAAAAAACGTCAGTTTCAAGATAAATGCTGAAGCAGACTTTTTTTTTTTTCATCAGATAGAAAAAATCTTATGTCTTACCAAAGATTTGAATATATGTACTCAAGTTCAAACATTAACATATGGGATGAAGATGCTGAGAAGCGCATGAGCTGCAATGGTCAGCAACTCATATCTGACTGCTAGTGTCAGGGCCAGCGAACCAAAGCTGCCGAGACCCTTCTACACCTCCACGCAGTGATCCTGGATAACAGGCTGCAGCAGGGCAGACTGGCTAATGAGAAGGGATCAAAGAGGGAATGCTAACCCAGTACTCAAAAAATGCTTGCTGAAGTCAGATGTGTTGGACCAAAAGGTGCAAATATCGCAGTCAAGCTGTAAACTACGACACAACGCATTCCGTTCTCTGGACTACATTCTGCTACTCAAGCCCTTTCAGTGTTTGATAGTTAGTAATTGAGAATGAACGAAGCCAAGCCAAGCGAGACACTAACATCCAAACCCACTAACATCCAAACCATTTGACCAGCCGTTACTCTGTATTGCTTCCTAACCTTTGTTTATTTACTGTCCTCAAAGTTTTCTATTGTTTCTATATTTATAAAGATTCTTAATTAGAAATTACAACTCTTTGTTCTTAATTGTTTATCACAGACATAAGCATAAATCTGTCTAGGTTTATATCCTATAGTTCCAAAAACCGAGTGCAAGAAAGGCTAGCACAATGATGACACCTTTAATGGGGATGTCTAATTCAGTGTTTTCCAAAGTGCTGGTCCACGGACTGGTGCTGGACCGCAAGTCTTCAGTGACTGGCACGCAAAGGGCATCTAGAAATTGGATAACAAATTCAGCGAACGAAGAAGAAGAAAGAAGTAGGATAACAAATTTAGATGTCTTTTCGCTAGGATCTTAACTTCGGACAATCTTAAAAAAATCTGGTCGTTTCTATACCCGCCATATTTTTCAAATAAAAATAGATGCAAATTCAGAGATAATTTTATAAACGATTACATTTTGCATTTGCTAGTAACTACCAGCGCCAAAGATTTAATGTGACATTTAGAGTTCTGTGAGCGGCAATTGGAAACCGAATGTGATGTAGCTCGTTCGTCTATATCATTTTCTATAAAGTTCCAAGATCTGTTTTATATTGTTTATTTAGTGTCAAAACAAATTTGTCACGTCAACTATTTCATCATCAGTCCCATAAACTAGAAAGTTGTTAAGGCACCGTTATTGCAGTTTGTACTCCTGCCATACAACAATGGTGTGTCTTGGGCTGATACACACCTGACGGAGCCCATCTCTCTCCAGGTGGCAGTTCATTATAGTTGTGTCTAAATTTCATACAACAAAGCTGACACTGTCTTCAGCTAGGGTGAAGGGTGCCAAGTTCAGCCGTGTGAACTAGACCATGAAAAATGACAATTTCAAGCGTAGTGCTATTCATATAGCTGATGTCCATTCCAGGATAATCGAACGGAAGAAAACACACAAAACGAACGAATTAACCAGTCCAAATAAAAAACAACAGCACGTTTCCATCAACACAAATGTTAAGTTGTCAACTAGTGTGAATTCCCAACAGATCCATGGTCTGGCGATACCTATAATGAACTAAAAGAAAAGAGCAATGTAGACCTGCAGCCAGTTATGCCGCCATCTTTGCTGCTCAATGCTCAACTATTTACATTTTTTAAAACAGTCACAATAAAAACATGTATAGCTGCTATCATTAAATGGCTACAGTTACAGAATTTGCTAAGCACGCATTTAAACAAAATTTAATACAAATTTCAGATGATTGAAAAAGAACAATATTCGATTATTTACGCTGCCTAAGATGGATGTGTCCGAAAGACAAAATATCGCAGTCAACCTGTAAACTAGTGACAACGCATTCCGTTCTCCGGACTACATCCTGCTACTTGCAGGGATTTACAGCAGGAGATTGAGAACGAATGCAGAAGGAGAAGATGAATTATATTCCAGTTCCTACTGTGATGGATAAATCCCTATCAGCCCATCATGCTGAAAAGTGTACCGGTCTAGTTGGTTGAATCTCTAAGCTCATGTCTTTCTTTGCAACAAGGTACATTTGTTCCATAGAGGTCAGTGGTTCCATTCAGGATTACCTACTACTTCATTTTCGTTTCTGTTGTCTGATGTGAATTTTTCATAGTGATTAAGACATACTTGTCTTTTGGATTGTTGCCACTACTTTGTATAAAATAGTATTTTGTTTTCTCCTGCATTTCTTTAACCAGTTTCTTTCCAACATGTGTAGTTTACTCACAAATCTGAGCACGAATACTTCAAGTACAGGCAGACAAGTTTTTTAAAATCCCCTAAGTGCTTTAGGTCAGGTCAGGTTAGGTTTCCAGTGAGGTAGTTGGGGCACACATGAAGACATCCTCACAACCCCATGCCATCCTTCTCTGTCAGCGCCGCTGCCTATCCCTCTTCTGGTCAGAGATTGGTCCATTTTTTTATGTTGTCCTCCCACCTCCTTTTGGGATGGCCTTTTCACCATCTGCCTTGCACCTTTCCATGCAGGATCGTATTTGCAAGACCATTCTATCTCGATATGTGATCGTACCAAGCGAGTTTCCTTCCTCTGACAGTTGCCAGGAAGTCTTCAAAAGGCCCTATTGATGTTGCAATTCTTTCTCATATTTCCTCATTTGTAACTCGATCTTTGTACGTGACGTTTAGAAGTTTTAGGAAACATCTCATCTCCAAGGCCTGTATCCTTCGTTGAAGGTCAGCTGTAACTGTCCATGTCTCACAAGCACAGAGGAATATTGACAGGACCAATGTACGCATTAATCTGATCTTCATGCATAGTGCTAACCGTTTATCTTGCCAGATTTTGTTAATCCGTGCAAGCGCAGCTATTGTCTGTGCTATTCTGGCCAACACCTCCCATTTTGATCCTTCATCACTGACAATCAAACCCAGATATTTAAAACGGTCGACCACTTCAAGTTCCTGGCCATTAGCTTTTATCCTACTGTTGAAGCCCTTGGCGTTGTTGGTCATTAATTTTGTCTTTCCAGCGTTTATCTCCATACCATAGTCAAGAGCTGTTTCATCAAGTCTTCTGCCCCAATCCTGGAGTTCTGCTTCTATGACTACCAACCTGCCGATTTCATATGCAAAACAAAGGTGTTTCATTCTCAAGAAATCAATATAGATTGTATCTATTTCTGCTGTTTATTGTTGTATGGTCTGGTTTTACTACACTCATCTTTGATACGATTTAACTACATAATGTTTGTTGAATAAAGCATTGATATGTACAACAGATATTGTCTAAACCTTTTTGGAAATGACTAATTTGGTTTGCTGCCTAATACAAACATAGTAAACTGTGATCTATACTGTTTAACTCATTCAATCTGGAATATACTAGGCATCAGAACACATTTATTTCTGCAATGTAAAACTTAAGAGGGATGATCAAAAAGTATCAAACTTTAGGCTTGGAAAAAAATAACTTACCTATTTAGTTTAAAACCGAATTCCCATTAGTCATTTTTTGGGATCTCCATCGCATTTGTCTTGTTTTCTTCTAAGTCTGGAAATCCTGTACCTTTGAGTGGCATCTTGAGTCTTGGAAAGAGTGAAAAGTCGCAGGGAGCCATGTCTGGGGAGTAGGTAAGCGCTGAACCTGCTCAATGTTAGGTTTCAGCAAAAAATGATGGATGAGGTATGATGCTGGGACTGGAAATCCCATTATGACAATGCTTGGAGGGGATTAAGTTTGGAACTAAATAGGTCAATTGGTTTTTTTTTCTTGCTTAAGGTAAGATCAAATACTTTTTTTATGAGCCATTGTATACAAAGTCAAATAAAAAGTAAAGATACTGTTAACACGCCAGTGTGGCATATTGGGAATATGGTGTTAGGCGCATATTTTTCTTGACCAATGGCAGGCACACTACGGGTGATGTGGTCAACATCAAACAGGCAGCCTTTACTTTCCCAGATTATTCTGGTACACTAAATTTGAGGTTGGGTCGACCCCAGAAGACATTTTGCGATTGTAAAAATTCAGCACCATCTTGGGATCGAACCCCATTTGCTCGTTTAGGAACCCTGTGCAATAACCACTGTGCTACCCCGGTTCCCATAACACCTATTACGTCGTTAGACTTATTTAAATCCACTCATCGTACTGCAAATTAACCGTCCTGTTGAACATGATGAAATATCGGTTAATGTTCTCATGTACTCAATGTATTAATGTTCTCATGCACTTGATTAATGGTCTAATGTACTCAATTAATGTTCTCTTGTACTCATAACTTAACTTCACGTCTTTATAATGGTTTAGAAGACTCTAGAGTATTCAATTAGTTTCTTGGAGGGTGGTTTTTAAAGATATGCGAACCCATCTTAATTGACTAAAACACTAGAACTAAGTAGCTCCGCAGCAAGTTAGACACCATCTAACAAACCACTTGGTACAAATAACATGCGTAGATTTTCAACTTGAATTTTGTCTGGGTGGCAGCCGTTAAGCCTACTCTTTTCGATTTCTAACTGCCAAGGATTTTTTAACATGCTCAACAATGAACATGTGAGTCTGATCTCACTACCCAGAGATCAGGGCGATTTTTACCCAAGAAAATCCGGTCTTGACCATAATTAGACCCCGCAACCTCCAGCACCTGAATCGGACACCTTACCTCGAGACCACTGAGTCATTTATCAAACATAATCAGACTGTTTTTTTGTCGTGATAATGTAACTTGCATTGTATTTGGACTTTAGTGGGGAAGAAACTTCGCTGATTATCAACCTTAATCATAGACACTAGCGTGATCGCACTGAGACAAAAAACCTGTGTCTACCAAACTGGACAAAGCATGATTAGAACCCGGTGCATTGAGATACAACTGGAGATAAACAGAAAGGGCAGTTCAAGACCAAACTTGCTAGAGGAGGTTGTCAATGGCCTATGCCCCGAAAGGAGTGACAAGCAACCACTAGCGTGATCGCACTGAGACAAAAACCTGTGTCTACCAAACTGGACACAGCATGATTAGAACCCGGTGCATTGGGATACAACTGGAGATAAACAGAAAGGGCAGTTCAAGACCGAACTTGCTAGAGGAGGTTGTCAATGGCTTATGCCCCGAAAGGAGTGACAAGCAATGATGATGATATATACCCCAAGCTGATAAAGGGGGAATAAGTAGTCACTCAGCTATAGAGCTATACAACACTTATATTACTTTGACTTTCCAATAATATATATGATAAATTTAAGAGGAATTACTAAGTTTCACCAAATTAACCTTTAGCATGTCATGATGTCATTGAGACAAAATTTTACCTAATTAAATTACATTTATTTCTCGCTATGATCGTTGACTTTCAAAATTTGTAACTTTTCTGTTTGTTTGTCAATAAATATGATTTTATTGTGTGTAGAAATACAAATGAATAAAGAACTTGTGGATGTTATTGTTTTTGTTGTGTGTTTGTTAGTTTCTGAGTTACAATAAGATGAAGTTGAAAATTTATGAAAATCTCAGAAAAAAATTGGGACTCGACTGCTAGGCCTAGTCGCTTCTATAGAAAACCATGGAAACCACAACAACGTATCGATACTGTGTTTACAATATCGACACAACTGTTAGTTTCCAGTTCAAACATAGTTCTTTCATCTAAACAAACAAAATAAACAGATCTACTCGATAAAGATCTTTTCCAACAACCTACTTCCCCTTTCGCAAAAAGTCGGCTTGCTCCAAACAGTGTATACAAGATTAAAATTGTTCAAAAGCCATTTGTAATCAACATACGATACTTTAACCGGCAAAATATCGTGTATATATGGTGACGTATTCAGCATTTTTTTAAAATGGCTGTCGGGAATGTCTCCGTTAAAAAAAAAAAACTTATTTTTCTGAACACCGTTTTTGTAGCTCTTGACCTTGGTGTGTTAAAGGTTAAAACAGTAATTTTCACATTATGTTCAATTTTTTTTAAAGAATTTCTAAAATGAAAATAAAGGAAAATTATTAACATCCCATCTCCAAGAAATTATGAAAATACATGATTTCTGTAGAAAATATAAATGGAACAAAATATCTTCACAAATTTGTAAGTACAGCATTTCTAAATTATAAAAACAAACTATCGTTATTGCATTTATTCAAATTGCTGAGACCTGATGGGAATATTATATTTCTGTCTAATAAAGACGGTCAACTTGCAGTGTGCAGACTATGTCTCTATTTTTATCTCCGTCAGAAAAAAACAGGCTTTACCAGAGTTTTGAATCTGTGTCCTCATAGTAACAATACCAGCGTCCTAAACCACTAGCACATTTCTAATCTTCATTAAAATATAAGTGCAGATTATTTCAAATTTGAGGAGTGAACCGGATACACATCAAACCCCACATTATGGGGATGGCGTGAGCTAGTAGTTAAGTGACACGGCTCACAACCCAAAGGTGCTGATTTTGATCCCTATCACAGTACCGGCCGTTACGCCGGGAAGCAAACCCTTAGAAAATGCAGGAGGAAGCAGACCCTTACATAAAATGCATGCCGAAGTCGGATGTACTGGGCCGACAGACGCAAAATAAAAACCACAGTGCAACGAACACCACCTTGGGTAATAAAGAAATAAGGCGAATGCACATAAAAAAAAACCCACAAAAAATTTAAATCAAACCCCACATTGTAAGGGGTTGACATTATTACAAGTAACTGGTAGTGTATTTACATAAAAAGTTGAAATCATAATGGTAATGAAATCTTAAATCTGACAAACAAGACAACATAATTGAGGAAAGAAGGAATAAAAATAACAAACACAGTAAAAAAAATCAACTATCCGTTACAACTGGTTCATCCATGCCATCCACTTCATGTACAAGTGCTCTCTCCAGGATAACTCTACCCTCTTTATATCTTTGGTTGTCTTCTGTTGCAAACTCGTATATCCATCCTAGTTTGGAGTTACAGAACTTGCACGAGACGTCTCGTACCATATGACGTCCTGTCAACATCACTCGATCCTGAACCTCGCTGTACTGTAGGTTGACCACCCTGTTGAACAGAAATGCTCTCCCAGTAGCACCTGCCAGAAGGAAAAAAACAGGGCAGTTGAAGCTAATAAGGTGTCCCCTAATGAACTAAGTGCCGTGAGTTACAAAATAATGTGGGCCTAACACCATATTTTCTATGTGCCGCATGGTGTGACAGGATCTTTACTTACAACTTAATGAACATAAATAAATGGTATTTTGTACAAGAAATTGGCTTGGCTTCGTTCGTTCTCAATCTCCCACTACCAAACCCTGAAAGGGCTTAAGTAGCAGAATGTAGTCCAGAGAACGGAATGGGTTGTGTCGTTGTTTACAGCTTGACTGCAATATGTGCACCTTTCGGTCCAACATATCTGACTTCAGCGAGCATTTTTTGAGTACCGGGTTAGCGTTCCCTCTTTGCTCCCTTCTCCTTAGCCAGTCTGCCCTGCTGCAGCCTGTTATCCAGGATCACCGCTTGGAGGTGTAGAAGGGTCTTGGCAGCTCTGGTTTGCTGGCCCTGACGCTAGCAGTCAGCTATGGGTCGCTGACCACTGCAGCTTATGCGCTGCTCAGCATCTTGATCTCGTACAAGAAATTGTATTTTCCATAATGAAAACAGGAAATGGGCATTTTTGTTTGTTGGGAAAATGGATCTTTCATCTGGCGTCATTGCACCTGGGCACCCTTGTTATGTGCTCAGCCATTGCTGTAGGTGCAGATGACAGAGCACAGACTCTGTAGCTCTTGCGGTGACCATTAATATTCCCCTGAATTTGTCAGGTACCAAGATAACCTAGTGTGATATGATCTTATCCTGGCACATTGGATTCGAAAGACAAACTTAAAACCACGTAACCATGCACTTTTATTAATTTAAACAAAAACCAGAAATACAAAGTTTTTCAATAATTGTACTACTTAAGAATAATCAATTCAGAAAAATCTTTGTGGGGTTGTCGGACATGGAAAGTAAGTAAGTAATACAAAAAAAACCAATGAAAAACATCCAGAAAATATGATACTTCAACCTTAATTACCTAGTAAACACAGACAGGATGTCAGCTTTTTCATCCCTGCAAACCTTAGCATGGATAGGACATAGATCCATGCAAGTTTCTGGAGGTTTGAGGTCTCATGTCAACTATCAACTATTTATTGGTGTTGTGAAAGTTATTCTAGCACTGGTCTCACCTGTGTATAGTTTCTTTAGGGTGCCCATGTCCGCTCCCCATATTGAGCCTGATATCTTCCTCATTATCGCCATTCTGTTCTTAGCTTTGTTGGTGGCTTTTTTTATCTGGTTTTTCCATGCAACCTTGGGCCCATTGTTATTCCCAGATAAGTTGGACTTATGTCAAGGGGGAGAGTCTAGCCATTTACTTTCAGGATTACTTCTTGGGGTTTTGGAGATAGAGAGAAGATTGTGTACGTGGTTTTGGATTCGTTTGTATCGATTTACCATTTTTTGGGTCTGTTTCTATTTTATTTAAAGCCCCCTGGCATTTGATTTCTAGCTATAGGTGTAGACTCTTCGGATGTCCATAGTGCCAGGTCATCTGCATATAGTGCACTGTGTACTCTTTTAGGGATTTCTATGATTATATCATTGATATATATTGTGGAACTCCTTGGTCCATTTTAATGTTTTTGCTGAGGTGTCCTTGGAGTTGCACTCTTGCTGTCCTGTTATCTAGATAATCACTGATCTACTTTTACATGTTGTTGGTTACACCATTTGCAGTAATTTGAGTTTTAACCCGCTCTTCCATATTTTATCAAAGGCTTTTTCTAAGTCTATCCAGACTGCGTTTTCTTTTTTTCTTGAAATGCATCTTCAATCTCCTGTGATTTATATGTCACCTTGACCCATAGCTGACTGCTAGCATCAGGACCAGCAAGCCAATAACCTTCTACACCTCCATGCGGTGATCCTGGATAACAGGCTACAACTGAGCAGACTGGCTAAGGAGAAAGGATCGTAGAGGGAAGGCTAACTATGTACTCAAAACTGCCTGCTGAAGTCAGATGTGTCGGACAGAAAGGTGCAAATATCGCAGTCTAGCTGTAAATATGGCACAACACATTTCATTCTCCAGACTACAGCCTGCTATTTGCATAGCGGCTTGGTAGCAGGAGATTGAGAATGAACGAAGAAGAAAAAGAATAGTAGTACATAATTACAATATTTGACCTGTAAATCGTGTAGAGATGAGTTCTGCTCTATTTGTCAATGCAATATTACAATTTCCACAAGTAAACAGCCGGGATCCACCAATATGCTGCAGAAAAATTCGTCCCATCTCTGTCAATCTTCAACAGAACCTAATGAGGAAAAAATAATGGTAAAATATTCAGAAACTAAAAAGTAGTAAATGCACAAAGATTAACTTTGAGGCTTTTATCTTGACCTCATTAGTCAGAGCAGTCATCAGCAGGCAATAAAACTTACAATTTTCAAATGATGAAATGCAAAAGACAAAACAACTTCCAAGATAAAATAATTAACAAAAAATGTACACCATCACGACTTAACCCAGTGCTACCAGTGCCAGACATAGGCATTTAATAGGGCTAAGGAATGAAAAGTTAGCCATCTGCAAAATGCAGTGCCTATGTAAGGTCACTAACAACACCAGAAGAGACAGAATCACAAATTCAGATATTCAGGAGAAAATTGGAACAAATCCATACCAACAATACATCGAGCAACTGAGAATGAATTGGTTTGGCCACATTGTTCATGCAATCTTCTACAGAAAAACATCAGGAAGAAAGGCGAGAGATAGACCGATGAAAAAGTTGATAAACAGCGTAAACGAGACCTGCCATAAAATTGGGAAAAATGTTACTCAGGCCAGAAGAGAAGCGAAAGACAAATACATACAATGACACTGAGCTAAAACCCAGTAGAAATACATAAGAAAGAAAAAGAATAACAACACAGAGAAATCTATATTGAAAATAAGAATACAAGGACGATCCCTGTAACAAGTAAAAAGTCTCTTATATCTTTTACATTTAATAACAGATGGTTGCAAATGAAAAATGAAAGGCAAAATATGAATAGCCAAAAATAAATACAACATGAGAACAATAATATAAAAATAAATGTCCAAATCATAGTTAAGTGTTATTCAAAATTGTCACTACTTATTTAGGAACATAGGCAGTGAACAAGCAGTTGAAAGACGTAACTAAGTCCTTCAAAATGTGTAGATTAGAGCACCATTTATCTGCTAAGAACCCATCATATTCTACATAACAAAAACCTCAAGAGAATTCAACCACAACCCATTCTAGAGTGCCAGCTGAGAACAAACTCATTACAAATGGTCGATCATCTTTTTGAGAGCAAGGTGCTCAAAGGAAAATACCTCTTTTTCCAAGGCTAGGCAATTGGTACACTTTATATGGAAATCAACAACTAACAAACACATAGCACTGGTCAATCTTCCCACCTGTTCCATGCTCATAGTACCCTTGATATGTTGTATCCACCTTTGCATTGGTCGACCCCTGCGTGGTCTTTCAGATACCATGTCTTCAACAACCGTTCTTTCCAGTCCGTAATGACGTTTGACATGGCCAAAAAAAAAAACAATTTCCGAAACATAATATTGTTTATGATCCAGTTTTCTTCAACTTTCAAGTCTTCTAGGATGGTTTTATTTGTCACTTTCTTTATCCAAGGAATTTATTTTGATTCTTCTGTACCATTTTGTTTTGAACGCTCCAATTTTCTTCCTTGCTGCTTGTGTGATAGTCCATGTCTCACACCCGTACATTGTTACAAGGAATATGCGTGTTCTCAGGATCTTCAGTTTTAGTTGCTTGTTAGTATTATGCCATAAATTGTCCATGTTGTTTAGTTTCGGCATTACCCTTGCCAAACGTCTTCTAATTTCTTTTAAGCAGTCTCCGTTGTTGGATAACGTAGAGCCAAGGTATTCAAAATGTGTGACATTTTCTATTTCTTCATTATTAATAGCAATTTGAGATTGCAGTTCTGTTTTGTCCTTGGACATTATCTTAGTTTTCTTAATGTTCAGGAAAAGGTTCTGAGCTTCACTGTGCTTCTGAACAGATATGAGAAGTCATTCCAGACCCTTGATACTGTTTGACAGCATGACTGTGTCATCTGCATATCTTATCTCTGGAATCTCCTTCCCTCCTATTGTGAATGGATCAAAATTCCTGTAGCTGTCATCTGTTTTAAACCTTCGCATGACATTTTCTGCGTAGATGTTAAATATTTAAGGTGAAAGTATGCAACCTTATCTGACTCCATTGTGAATCTCAAACCAATCTGTTGTACCTTCATTGGTTTTAACGGCGGCTTATTGTCCACTGTAGAGTGTTTCTATTAGATGTATCAGGTGTGTTGCAAAACCCACGGCCTTCATTATTTGCCACAATTGCTGATGTTGTACACAGTCTAATGCTTTGGTATAATCTATGAAACATGTATAGAGGTTTACATTGTACTCTCTGCACTTCTCAAAGATGTGTCTCATATTGAAGATGTGATCTCTTGTGCCTCTGCCTTGTCTGAAACCTGCTCGCGTTTTGTGTATTTCATACATAAACTTTTTTCCCCAGTCTCTTCATGATTATACATAATAAGCTGTTTGGGAACTGTTTGGCTCAAGTGACCATCAAATCATCCGATGGGATCTTATTGCAGGGAAAGAAGTAAACATAAACACGTGAACATATGACTACTCTAAGATAGATGTTAAGAGGATGAAAGAGGCAGTGAACCACATAATCTGGGAAGATATTGTCGGAGGAACAGATGTTGAACAGGAGTGGGAGAGTTTTACAACAGTTCTCGAAACGCTAAAAGAGGAATGTGTTCCATATAGGGAGGTAAACCCCAAGCGTAAAAAGTGGATCACTAAAACTGTAGTTTAATGTAGAAGAGCTAAAAATAAAGCATGGAAAAAATATATAGAAGCAGGTAAATCAAAAGAAACATATTTAAAATATTTGGATAAGCAATACATATCTCAGAAAGTGAATAAAACAGCAAAAATAGACTTCGAAAAGAAACTTGCTCAGAGGATCAAGACTGATAGTAAAAGCTTCTTCTCTTATGTTAGAAATAAACAAAGAACGAAAGACAAAGTAGGCCCTCTCATAGACAGCACAGAAAAAAAAATAAGTGAAAATAGGGAGGCAGCAAATCTACTCAATCACTACTTTGGCACAGTGTACACAAAAGAGGACTGCTCCAAGATCCCAGAGCCTGTAGATATTTTTAAAGAGACATGGATACAGCAGGATTAGGATCAATCTGTATTACAGAGGAAATGGTTTTACAAAAATTGGAGGGGTTGAAAGTGGATAAATGTCCAGGTCAAGATGGTATTCATCCGAAATTGCTGTTTGAAATTAGAGACCAATTAGCAAAACCATTGGCTATATTATCTTCTCAACCACTTGCACAAGGGATTGTTCCACGGGATTGGAACGATGCAAGAGTGATCCCCTTATTCAAAAAGGGCAAAAAAGCAGATCCAGAAAACTATAGACCTGTGAGCTTAACGAGCATAGTCTGTAAATTGTTAGAGTCAATAATCAAAGAAAACCTTGTAATGCATTTAGATAAATTTGATCTAATTAGAAATAGTCAGCATGGGTTTACCAGAGGGAGATCATGCTTAACAAATCTATTAGAATTCATGGAGGAGGTTACCAAAATGTTAGATAAAGGGGAGCCAGTGGACGTTATTTATCTGGATTTTGCAAAGGCTTTTGATAGAGTACCTCATCAAAGATTATTTCGAAAGTTAAAATCACATGGAATAGGTGGGGAAGTTGCCAAATGGATTGAAAATTGGTTAACGGGAAGAAGGCAAAGGGTGGGAATAAATAAGGAGTACTAGTGGTGTAAAGTGAAAAGTGGAGTGCCACAGGGCTCGGTTTTGGGACCAATTTTATTCTTGATATATATAAATGATTAGGACATAGGTATGGGATCCATTATTGCAAAATTTGCTGATGACACAAAACTATGCAGTAGTGTCTCATCTAAACTAGAAGTGGATATATTGAGGTCGGATTTAGATAAAATTCGAGAATGGTCTGTAATCTGGCAAATGGAGGTTAATGTAGATAAATGTACAGTCATGCACATGGGTAGATCCAATATGGAACATAATTACAGAATGGGAGAGAACAATATTAGAAAGATAGATAAAGAAAGGGACTTAGGGGTTATAATAGATCATACATGTAAGGTGAGAGAGCAAGTTCAGGTAGCAGTAAAAAAGGCAAATGCAATGTTAGGGATGATAAAAAGAAATATTAAACATAGGAGCAAGGAGGTGATAGTCAAACTGTATAAAGCATTAGTTAGACCTAGATTGGAGTACTGTGTACAGTCCTTATCAGAGAGGGGATATAGACATGCTGGAGAGAATACACAAAAGAGCGACAAAGCTGATAGTGGGATTCCAAAATTACAGTTATGAGGAAAGATTAAAAAGAACCAGCCTACAGTGTCTAGAAGAGAGAAGAATTCGTGGTGACTTAATACAGGTATATAAGATGATCAGAGGAATGGATAAAGTAGACTATAACAAGTTTTTTCAAGTACAACCACCAACAAGGACAAGAGGGCACAGCTACAAGTTGACTAAGGAGAGTGCCAGATTAGATATTAGGAAGTATTTCTTTAGCCAGAGAGTTGTGAATGCTTGGAATGCATTGCCAAGTGAGGTGGTGGAGGCTGGGACGCTCAATGCATTTAAGAACAGATTGGATGCGTACAGCTTCTAGAGCAAGATGATGTAATTGGAACTGGTTGTATACAGACTCTTCTAAACCAGTATAAAGACGTTAAGTTAAGTTAAGCAGTAGTTGTTGCATAATTCTAGATTTTCTTTCTTTGGTATGGGGATATATACTGATCTTCTTCATGCTGTGGGCCATTCTGAGCTGCACCAGATCTTCGTACACAATGTGTGGTACATGCGGATGCATACATCTCCTGTCTGTATTAGTTCAGTTGGTATATTGTCACATCCTGGCAACTTCCCTTTTTTCAGTACCTTTATTGACGCACAGACCTCGTCCAATGTGGGTTCTGGCTCTCTCCCTTCATCACTTGTAATCAAGTCTTTATTCTTTGTGTTGTCTTCATACATCTCGCTACAGTACTCCTTCCATCTTTCAAGTATATCTTTGCTCTCTGTCATCACATTGCTAATTTTGTCATTGATTGTTTGTAGTGAAGGCTTGAATTCTCCCGTCAGTGTTATAATTTCCCTGAATGATTCTCTTTCCCTTGTTGTTGGAGATGATCTAATTTGTAGCACGTGTTTGTTATTTATTGTTTCTTGTCATTTCTGATCTTTCTCTTGATTTATCTTGTGCCGTCTCTGTATTCATCACTATTGCATTTTATTCCTGCTTGCCAGTGTCTCATAAGTGATATAATTTTGTTTCTTATATACTTTCTTGGGTATCATATCTTCTGCTGTTGTGAATAAGTCGTCTCTCACTTGTATTGCCAGCTCATCAGTTGACATGTCTTCATGTATTGCCATAAATACTTCAAATTAGAAATGTAAAGAGAAAATATTTAAATACACACAAACAATTATACAAATTACTCTGGACAACTAAACAACTATAACAAAATTGAAAACCATAATAGAAGACATCCTGACATGTAAATAACAAATTTAGTTAGTTGCTTGGCAACAATTTGTAATAAATGGAATCAATGTATGTCAATTTACAATACTGTCTGTCATAATATAGATGTGGGGTTACACATCTGTAACAGCAACACAGCTTTTTTAATAATGTGGTAATTAATGTGATTTTTAGTTCAAATACTGAACTTAACACTTCTGAGTTCTGAGTATGATGTTATTGTGAATATTTTTGGGAGGGACTGTTACTTGTAATATTAGTGCTGAATCATAATAACTAAAATGATGAATTGCTGGAAAGCTATTTGCCGTAAACAGGACGATACGCAATGGTGGATTAGTCAGACTGTCAGGTTTCAGGATCAATTTACTATTCTAATACTTCCTTATGATCGTTGGCGTTACGTGATGAGATAAGCAGAAAACTGATTTTCTTCAACAATGTTAAGAGAAACAATAACTAACATAGTATAAACATGAATATATGTGATCATTTACGCAAAGGTTGAATGTGGTCACAATATAATGGAAGATTGTACTTTCTAAATAAAACCTGAGTTGTAGTCAAGTAGCGAGGAGAGCAGTAACAACAAACAAAAGCCAAGAAACAACAGATAAGTCATTTGTAAACATCTTATATCTGGTAAATTAAGGTTTCTAGCAGAATATAAATCTGCTTGACAAACTAAACTAGTATACCTTGGGTAAAAAGGACTGTGAAAAGCTGAAAATGATAATATCTGCTCAAATTGTGAAGATAAAGAGGACTATAAATAGAAGAACGTCTGCTGGTGTTTGTGAACCTGGCCTAGGCCACCATCACAACATTACGTGACGTCAGCACTTCGGCCTTGACACCAGAGATCAGAGGTTGAAGGTAAAGGGAGAAAAGTTGGAGCATGCGCAGTTACATTTATTGTAACACGGTTCCGGCCAATTTTGAGTTGCCTGGTTGAGGCCCATTTTTGTGAATTGGGCTGTTTTCATTGACCCGGCATTTATGATTCGGCTGTTTCGACACTTGGTTTGTTGTTGTTGTTTCGAATGCCCGCAATGAGATTACTTTTTTGTACGCCCTGAAAAGGACGTTAAGTGACGGGTTACAGTACTTTCCTCACATCCCGAGCGTGCTGATAAAGACGGACAGGGGTCTTCCAGGCAGATGTGCTATGCTTGGCTTCTTCTGCGTGTCACTCACTACTACGGGGATCACGTCGATCCATCACCTTGTTAGTCAGGCTGCCATGAGAACAGCCCGTTTCCAGGGAGAGCTACAAGGAAGCCGAGGTGAGGGTCTTGGCCAGTATATTTTGTCTGACCCTGACTAATATATCTGATCAGTATATTTTGCCTGACCAGATGTTAGTCTTCCTCTCCAGACTTTTGGGTACTTCTTATATATCCCAGTACAACTTTTGGCTAAGGGGTAGGCATATGGTTTTATCATTATATTTCAATGAGTTTAAATCCAAATTTGGCACATAGCTCATTGGTTTCCTTAGGATATTTAGTTAGAATGCATTATGGCCAGTTTATCAAATGCAGGTCTACGAGCAAGAGGCCGACCTCGGCGTCGATGGATCGAGGGTGTCTCTGACACTCTCAGGAAGATACACCTAACGACAGCCCACTTAAGCCTCCCACTTGGCGATAGCAAGAAATATACGCATCCCATCTCCCTGCAACGCCGACGCAGTATAACAGAAGAAAACAAGGAAACTTCCTTCACAAATATGTTGCATCTGTTGTTTTTGTCTTCTTAATTAAAATGTACCCATTATATGTGACCGAAGACGCAGCAATGGCGCATTCGTGAGGGTCTCCTTGTCCGTCTCCAAGTAGCGGCACTGAAAATAAACTCTACCCATGCAACTTGGCTAAGAAAATAGTTAGTTAGTGAGTTGGTGAATTAGTGAGTTGGTGAATTAGTTAGTTAATTCGTTAGTTAGTTGCCGATCGCAAGTGAAGATGGCAACAGCGTTAGATCTGTTTATTCAGATGTGATCGCATGTGACTGTACAGTCCGATCTGAGCGTGACCATTTCATACCGCACATAGGGAACACGTGAACAGCATTTGTAGTTGGACCGTCTTGCATTCTTTTATTTCGTGCATCTCGCTTTTCTTGCGTCTCCATAACGTTTCTCTACTTAGCGGTGCAAGCACATTGTGTTAGGGTAGTGCACCAGGATGAGCGGCTCGGAGTAAGCAGCTCCCAGGCAACAACATCAATGGAAATTTATTCACATACACTTTTATAGTGTTTTTGTATCGCAAAAGCTATGCCCAACAATGACGATATTGTCTGCGTAAACGAGACCAGTGAAGATTAACTGATCAATAGCTATACCCTCTTGTTGCGTGCTGAACCGGTCAAGAAGCTAGTCGACTGCCCGGTAGAATAGAGCATACAATGAGATTTTGAGAAAACAGGGGCACAAACAGTCATAATTGATGAGATACATCAGTCAGACAGTTGGGATATTGTTGGCGAATTTCCTCTTCTTCTTCTGCGTTCGTTCTCAAACTCCAGCTACCAAGGCATGAATAGGGCTTTGTAAGTAGCAGAATGTAGTCCAGAGAACGAAATGCGTTGTGTTGCGAGTTTACAGTTTAACTGCGATATTTGTACCTTTAGGTCCGACATATCCGTCTTCGGCAGCATTGGCGCATTAAAAGACAACACTTTGCTAAAACAATACAATAATAGAAGGAAAGTAAAAGGTTAACGTACCATGGGTACACAACATTATGCACGGAAGGACAACAGTTTAAAAAAAAATGGATATGGAAGCAGACAAAACGCAGGTTTTGAAAATAAATGCAATTAGCAAGGATAGAATTGGGCTGGGAGCCACCCGCCTTCAGAATGTGTTTCACTTACCTTGCCAGCAATATAGACACAGTAGGCGGTACGTATAACGATGTTCCGTTAAGTATACAGAAGGCGAGAGGAGCTTTCATTGCATTGAGGAATTTATGGAAGTCAAAAGAAATTAAAACCACCTCCAAAATAAAAATCCTCAACTCCAACGTAACATCCGTTCTATTATATCGCTCTGAAACATGGAGGACGACACAGGTACTTATGAAAAAGGTACATATTTTCGTAAATGTTTGCCTGCGCAAGATACAAGGGTAGAAATCGTAGGACAAGATCAGCAACGTGGAACTGATGGGGAAAACTGGACAAATACCAGTGGAGCATGAAATACGGAGGAGGCGATGGATGGGCCACACATTACAGAAACCAGTGGATAACATTACCAGACAAGCTCTGTTCTGGAATCCACAGGACAAGAGAAGTAGAGGAAGACCGAGACACTTATGGAAGAGGGAACTGGAGGCAAATGTAAAGGCACAAACAGGACATGGACAGAATTGGCTCAAATGGCTCATGATGGGAAGACTTGACGAGTATTTGTTGAGGACCTATACTCTACAGGGAGCTGACGGGTTTTTGATTGATTGGTTGATTTATTGATTGAAGAATTTGACAAATTGCACCTCCAAGGAAAGAGTTAGGGGACGACGGAGATTGATTGCCGCTGGTCTTTCTGTGTGGAATTGGTACTTGAATTGAACGGAATTAAATCTAGCAGCATGAGCTGCAGTGGCTAGCGACCCATAGCTGACTGCAAGCATCAGGGCCAGCGAACCATAGCTGCCAAGACCCTTCTACACCTCCACGCGGTGATCCTGGATAACAGGCTGCAGCAGGGCAGACTGGCTAAGGATAGGGGATCGAAGAGGGAATGCTAACTCGGTACTCAAAAAATGCTTGCTGAAGTCGGATGTGTTGGACCGAAAGGTGCAAATATCGCTGCCAAGCTGTAAATTACGACACAGCGCATTCCGTTCTCTGGACTACATTCTGTTACTTTAGCCCTTTTAGGGTTTGGTAGTGGGAGATTGAGAACGAACGAAGAAGAAGAAGAAGATGAATCTAGCAACTTTGCGCAAAATATGAAGGCAATAAAGATTTAGAGCTTGGAGGTGACTTTTAAAACCATTAATTTGTTAGCTTAGCGAGAAAGTAAATAAAATGTTTGCTTGAATACATGGATACTGTATTTATTTGATTGAAGGTATATATGTAGTTGTGGTGAATGCCCACTTTGAATAAGTTTACTCTTTTGTGCGCATTGAAAAAAAGCTTTAAGTGGCCGGTTGCATTACCTTTCTTTATCTTCCCCCAGCTTCATGTGCGTGTCGCTCACTACTACAGGGATTGCATCGATCCCCCACCTCGTTAGTCAAGATGTCATGACAAAAAGTCCGTTTCCAAGGAGGACTGCGAGGAAGTTGAGGTGGGGATGGCGGTGTCTTGGCCAGTATATTCTACCTGATCCTGGCTAAGATGTCCGATCAGTATGTCTTCCCCGATTGGACGTTAGTCTTCTTCTCATATGTCTGTAAAATCTCTCTCTCTCTCTCTCTCTCTCTCTCTCTCTCTGTCTCTCTCAATTTGGAGTCAACAAATACTGGCTTCATCTTCGCCTTGGTTGGTTTCCTCCACACATGTATTCCTCCCTTCTTCTATGAGTTGCTAGTTCAACATGGTGGTTATTTGTTGTCCCTGATGAAGGCCTATTGATCGTAACGTAAATTTCGTTTGTGTTCTCATCTCGGTGCGGTATCTGACCCTACCCATAAACAAATGTTGATTACATTTAATTTTAATCAACTTAAAACAATTTTTTTGTCATTAATTTTGTTCTCATTATATACATCCACAGTGCCGCTGCAGCCTCGCTGTATTTTAATTCTCCGTCTTTATCACCTTGGGCTGCACATGTCATCAACCAATCCTCTCAAAGTAGACATGTCATGCACTATTCTTTTCAGTTCTTTCCAGCATCTCTCTGTTTTCCTGACATCAGCATCTAGGTCTCTTCTCCGTGTGTTCTCTGGCCTTCTTTGGTCTTTTTCTCTGGGCCTTCATAACAAAGATTGCCTACTGATACTGACTTGAGGCTTTCGCAGTGTGTGGCATAACCAGCAATACCCTCTTCTTCCCAAGGTTTCCTGTTCCGCCTGTCTTTGTCAAGTTTGTAGCCCTGTTGAACCACTACTGGCCCAAAATATTTCTGAGAGATGTATTTATAACGCCCTGTAGGGGACGGCGTGGCCTAGTGGTTAAGTGACACGGATCATAACCCAAAACTGCTGGGTTCGATCCCCATCACAGCACCGGCCGTTACCCCGGGGAAGCAAACCCTTAGAAAATGCAGGAGGAAGCAGACCCTTACATAAAATGCATGCTGAAGTTGGATGCATTGGGCCGACAGGCGCAAAATAAAAACCACAGTGCAACGCACATCGCCTTGGGGAATAGAGAAATAAGGCGAACGCAAAAAAAACACACAAAAAAACAAAAACGCCTTGTAATCTCATACTATTGAGTTTGGGCATCCGACATAATTCCTTTCCATATAAATGAATCGATTTGACTTTTAAATTGAAGATTCCTATCTTGGTTATGCACTATGGTGGTTTTAGAGTTCCATATGGTTTTCAATGTGACAATGCTATTTTGTATTTTGCAATCTGGCGTGTACAACCTCACATGTTCAACCTGCCTCGTTTATGGCTTGGCTTGGCTTTATTCCTTCTCAATCTTCCACTACCAAACACTGAAAGGGCTTAAGTAGCAGAATGTAGCCCACAGAACGGAATGGGTTGTGTCGTTGTTTACAGCTTGACTGCGATATTTGCACCTTTCGGTCCAACACATCTGACTTCAGCAAGCATTTTTTGAGTACCGGGTAAGCATTCTCTCTTCGATCCCTTCTCCTTAGCCAGTCTGCCCTGCTGCAGCCTGTTATCCAGTATCACCGCGTGGAGGTGTAGAAGGGTCTTGGCAGCTTTGGTTAGCTGGCCCTGATGCTAGCAGTCATGATGGTCCCTAGGTATGTGAGGCTCTCTATCTCCTCCAATGGTGCTCCTCTTAGTTTGACATGAGCCGTATTGTTGGCCGTACTAAATTTTGCAGTGTCTGCCTTTTCTGCACGGATCTTTAGACCTATTTGCTGGGAGATTATACCTAGTGAATCTAGTGTCTTCTGCATTTGGCTTGGCTTGGTTCGTTCTCAATCTCCAGCTACGAGGCCCTGCAAATGGCTTTGCAACTAGCAGAATGTAGTCTAGAGAACGGAATACGTTGTGTCGCAGTTTAGAGCTTGACTGCGATAGTTGCACCTTTCGGTCCAACACATCCGACTTTAGCAGGCCTTTTTTAGTACCAGGTTAGCCTTCCCTCTTCGATCTCTTCTCCTTAGCCAGTCTGCTCTTTTACTTCCTGTTATCTAGGATCACCACGTGGAGGTGTCTTCTGCATTTGAAGTTGATTGTGAGATAAGATGGTTATATAATATCTGCAAAACCCACGCCACCTAGCTGTTAAATTAGGGACACTGTATTCTTCTTCTTTTTTTTCTTCTTCTTCTTTTCCTCCTCCTCCTCCTCCTTCTTCTTCTTCTTCTTCTTCTTCTTCTTCTTCTTCTTCTTCGTACGCTGTCAGACGTCAACTTGAATTTGTTCAAAGAAAGCAGCGGTCATACTGAGGCTGTCGACACTGCCATAGAGCTTGTCTAGTGTTGGCCCTCGCATGTCGGGCAATTTTGCAGCAGATGTTCAGGGGTCATGTTCCCTGTAACCAGAGGTACATTCGCCAGTAGCACCTATCTTGTTTATTGAAAAGATTGTACCTCAGTCTGTTTTGGCCTGTGCGATGTCTGAAGACCACCACCTGCTCTCTTCTTTTCAACTGGTAATAAGCATAATTTTGTGTGTAGGCAGTATGCTCCGTTGCCCATTTGCCCATGTATCTGGCGCTAATAAACCTTTTGGACTCTTCGTAGGGGACACTAGAATCTGGTTGTGGTAATCTTCCACCTTTCTTTTGCCAGTTTGTCTGCCTCCTCGTTGCCTTGAATGTTTCAATGGTATGGAACCACGGCTCTTTTGGGCGTGGACTGCTGGCATAGTTGACGGAGTACTGCTCTTAAATAATTTAGTTCTGTATTTTTCTGGCATTTAGTGCTGTACGTACAGGGCATATGTAATCAGAACTATCTGGACCACTGTATTCAATTTCTCTTATAGGCTGTAGTTAGTGATTATAGATTGTGAACGAAACTACGAACACGGACTGGCCGTAGAAAATGTGTGTTGTGGTCCAAAATCGTTCGTCCTTACTTCGTTTTTAACATTCACAAGCCCTCTTGTACACCGAAAAATGATAGAATACTGCCATCATCGACAATGATAAACATAATCTTCTTCTTCTTCTTCTTCTTTTTCCTATGCTCCAATGTTCATGCTTTTTGTTCATGCTAGATATGTAGTCCCGTTGCTAGGAATAAGTCCAGAGTCCTCTCCAGGTCCGGGTTGCAGCCCCACAGCTTGACTCCCTCTCTCCAGGTCCGGGTTGCAGCCCCACAGCTTGACTCCCTCTCTCCAGGTCCGGGTAGCAGCCCAACAGCTTGACCCCCTCTCTCCAGGTCCGGGTAGCAGCCCCCAAGCTTGACTCCCTCTCTCCAGGTCCGGGTTGCAGCCCCACAGCTTGACTCCCTCTCTCCAGGTCCGGGTTGCAGCCCCACAGTTTGACTCCCTCTCTCCAGGTCCGGGTTGCAGCCCCCCAGCTTGACTCCCTCTCTCCAGGTCCGGGTTGCAGCCCCACAGTTTGACTCCCTCTCTCCAGGTCCGGGTTGCAGCCTTCCCCCCCCCCCCCCAGCTTGACTCCCTCTCTCCAGGTATGCCACTGTAGGTTTCTGAATGCTAGGCAGCCCTGTAGGATGTGTTCGGGGGTTTGGATTCTGATCCCACATGGATACTCGCTTGTATGTGATATCTTGATCCGATGTAGGTGGCCCAGTAGTCTCCTATGGTTTGTTCTCATGCGAAAGATTGTGGTTTGTTGGTGTCTGTGGAGTTGGTGATTGGGTTAGGCCTTTTGGTAACGTCTATGTCAAGCTTTCCATTTCGACTTTCGTTGGTTTTGAATGATAAACCGTGCCTCTCTGTAAGATACTGTGTTGATAAGTTGCTCTATCCTAGTACCTGCTTTAAACAGGGCATCAGCTCTCTCGTTCCCTATGATTCGACAATGGGAGGGTAGCCACTGAAGAGCAACTGTTAAGGTTCTTTGGATTTTGTTGAGCTCTGATTTGGTTTTCCGCAACATTTGTTCACTTCTGGTGTTTTGTATTGTTTTTTAGTAGTATGCAATAAGTAAAGAATGCAATCTGAGTTGGCGGGTGTTCGTCTGATCTGTCGAATAATCGAATTGCCTTTAGAAGCGCCATAGATTTTGGGTAAAGCTGGAAGAGATCTTCCCAGTAGGGAAAGCTGGAAGAGATCTTCCCAGTAGGGAAAGCTGGAAGAGATCTTCCCAGTAAGGAAAGCTGGAAGAGATCTTCCCAGTAAGAAAAGCTGGAAGAGATCTTCCCAGTAGGGAATGCTGGAAGAGATCTTCCCAGTAGGTAATGCCGTCTAGGTCATTGTCCCCATAAAATATATATTAAATATACGTTTTTTTTTTTAAAGACAGAATTCATAAGACATAAACTAGTACTCTCTATTAAAAATCTTTTTTTTTTTGCGTTCGCCTTATTTCTCTATTCCCCATGGCGGTGTGCGGTGTTTTTATTTTACGCCTGTTGGCCCAGTGCATCCGACCTCAGCATGCATTTTATGTAAGATCTGCTTCATACTGCATTTTCTAAGGGTTTCATTTCCCAGGATAACAGTGCTGTGATGGGGAGCGAACCCAGCTCCTTTGAGTTGTGGGCCGTGTCACTTAACCACTAGCCCACGCCGTCCCCGCTCTCTTGTTTGATCTGTGTCACACCGCTCTTTTCAGCTCATGTACGTTGTTGAAGCTCATAATGGTCCCTCTCTGACGATTGTTCTGCTGAGTTTTGTTTAGATCTCCCTCGTTTCCTTCTGCTAGATGGGGACTAACGACCACATAAACGTTTCCAGAGTGAGTCTTTTGGTGTCCATTCTAAAAACAGGCCCGTTGTATGTCCACGGTTTATTTTTAAATGAGTGATGAAACATATTGTTGATTGGTGACTGCTCTAACTCTAAGCTGTTTTTGTTGGTTATGAATACTTCACAGTCAATATTTAAGTTTTCTAAGACAGCTATTCTCAAATGCATTCAGTTACTTTTCCAATGACTTTGTTATTTTCCAACATACACATCCACATCCATAGGTGTATGTGTGTGTGTGTGTGTGTGATACAGGTATGTATTATATATATATATATATATATATATATATATATATATATATATATATATATATATATATATATATATATAAATAAATAATAATAATAACAGCTGTCCATCGTTGTCGATGAGGACCGCCGACATCATCCTTGTCACTGATTTCCATGTTGGGTGTGTGTGAGCATATGGCTGAACAAGCCAACGCTTGCACTAGAACATATACTGCATTACGGGCATACGAGGTCAGTAGAAGGTGATTGTGTTCCCGGTGTTCGTGATTTCCATGTCTCGCGTCTGCTCTGGACTTTCATAACTCGGTGGTCCTCGCTGCTAGCTACACCCACTTTGACTGCGCTTCTCCAGTCAGATCTGCTTTGCTCAAGACATCCTCAGGTGGTAATATCGATCTAGCAACTTTTCAGTGAGTCCCTCAGACAGTCTTTAAAACGTTTCTTTGTGCCCCATCTCTCGCGCCATCTCTTTCTCAGCTCCCCGTAGAGAAGCTTCTTTGGGAGCCGCTCTTTTGACATACGGACGAGGTGTCCGATCCATTCTAGTTATGTTTTTTTCTAGCAGTGTATGGATGCTGGGCATCAGGAGAACTCCGATGTCAGTGAAACGTTCCACGTCGGATGTGGAATATTCGCCTCAGGTAACTTGTATGGAAGTGGTTTAAACTCCGTGTATGTCCATAGTATACAGTCCAGCTTTCGCAGACGTAGAGTAGGGTTGGAACAATTGGTTCAACGGTAGATTTTGAGTTTGGTCTTAACGTTGATACCACGACGTTCCCACACCATCGAGCGCATTCTACCAACGGCTATGCTGGCCCTTGCTATTCTGCTTGCCACCTCATTATCGAGGCTGACAGATTTCGACAGTGTGCTGCCCATATAAGTGAATTTATCTACGACATTCAGCGTCTGCCCGCTGACTGTAGTCTTTTGGGTTAGTGTACGGCATGCCTGGTGCTGGTTGGTACATGACCTCTGTTTTCTTGGCATTTATGGTCAGACCAAAATTTTCGCATGCGGCAAAGAGCCGGTCCATTCCAACCTGCAAGTTCAGATCTGAGTTGCTGTTCAGAGCGCAGTCCTCAGCAAACACAAATTCTCTGATTATGTCGCCAGCCACTTTGGTTTTGGCCTTTATATATATATATATATTGCGATAGAGAGAGAGAGAGAGAGAGAGAGAGAGAGAGAGATGTGGTTTCATATAAAGTACTGTCGTCGACGATGAAGTGTTGGAGATTTCGTTTTTTTAGGTCTACGCTTTGTTTTTCTTAGTTGAAAGACTCATTTCCGTCCTCGATACATTGTCTCTCTTAACAGTGACTTAGTTGCACATTTACAGCAGTATAAACTGGTGCGTGTTGAGGCCTATGGTTGAATAGCAATGCACACAATCAGGCCACTTTTCATTGAAATTTGCTGCTTTTAAATTGCGTTGAGATTACGTTTGCGTAAAATATCTGGCAACCCTGATGGTATTCATAGACCGTGTGAGACAGGGTTGGGATAGTCAGGCTGGTAGTGTAGATCAGGTTCGTGTGTGTTAAACATTAACAGTTGAGGGGAACTGATCAACATTTCCAGTTTTTGTTGTCTACATTCTTTAACTCTACCACCATGTTGCGGTGGATGTCTGACGACACTAGGCGGAAAAAGGAGCCTGAGGTGTATAATAATGTTGTGGAAGGTCTGAAAAAAATTTACAAAACTAAACTTCTACCATTAGAAGAGGCATACAGATATCACGATTTTCATTCTCCTGCTTTAGACGAACCCGATTTTGATGCGAAACCAGTGATTCTTTTGATCGGACAGTATTCTACAGGTAAAACAACATTTATTCGTTATTTATTGGAGCAAGATTTTCCAGGAATGAGAATTGGCCCCGAACCAACAACTGATAGATTCATAGTTATTATGGGCGGAGAAACGGAAAGTGTTATACCAGGAAATGCTCTTGTTGTGGACACCAAGAAACAGTTTAAACCCTTGACTAAGTTTGGGAATGCATTTTTAAACAGGTTTCAGTGTTCACAGATGAAAAACCAAGTACTAGACAGTATCACAATTGTTGATACACCCGGAATTTTATCGGGAGAGAAGCAAAGAGTAGATAGAGGTTACGATTTTGCTGGTGTTCTAGAATGGCTTGCAGAGCATGTTGACAGAATTATTTTGTTGTTTGATGCTCACAAGTTGGATATATCTGATGAATTCAGAAGGGCTATTGAAGCAATTAAAGGCCATGATGATAAAATTAGGATTGTCCTGAACAAGTCTGACATGATTAACCATCAACAGTTAATGCGAGTTTATGGAGCCCTTATGTGGTCTCTAGGAAAAGTGCTAAATACACCAGAAGTTGCCAGAGTGTATATTGGATCATTCTGGGATCAGCCGCTGCAGTTTGATATGAACCGACGTCTCTTTGAGTTAGAAGAACAAGACTTGTTTAAAGACCTTCAGATGCTACCAAGAAACGCTGCCTTAAGAAAACTGAATGACCTCATCAAGAGGGCACGGCTTGCTAAGGTGAAGTACATCATTTGTTATTATAAATCTTTTTGTTCATGTGCTGTCGTTTTTTGTTCTCAATCTCAGTCATTCTTAAAGTATATTATTCCAACATTGTAACTTGCATTCTAAGTTCTTTTCTGTTCCATATTAACCACGATTGCAGCTCACCCCTTTACATGAACCCTCTTGAGGTAGCTTTTACAACATGCTTTAAAAATCTCCTCTGGTACCGCTCGGATATTGTATTGGTTCATATAAAATTAATAAATGCTTTTAATTATTTAAAACTATTAATGTAGTACCGCAACAAAAGAACTTCCATTCAATAGTCATTATTCATGAGACAAACAAATACAGGGAAGACGAGAGAGCTGGAGAAGGCCCAGAATATGACTACTACGTATGTATTTTTTTTTAAGGAAGACCTGTACTCCACAGAGAGCTGATAAGGTTTGATTGATTCATTCATTCTTCAGTTTATGGAATGGAAATTCACTTCTATAGTACTATGTTGTATTCCAATTATACTTTGATGACCTGGACAGAGTGGTTGTGTTTTGAATATAAATTAGATTATAGGGTTACCATAACTTTCCAAACATGTTGTGAGAGGTATCTAAAGACGGTTGTGCATGAGGCTAGCAACCTCGTTATTGCTAATGAAACCTGCAAATGTTTGAGTGTAGGTATCGGATCAAGGAACCACATATAGTACTGACCTTAGGCTTTAATTGGCGTGGAAGGACAAGTCAATCATATGGTGTAACCAAGCTGTTCACAGACGGGAGCTTCAGAGTAAGTAATCAAGAAATAATATACTGTTTGCAACTAATTATAATGGAGCTCTGACATGAACGCTTTGCCAAACAACACAACCTGAATCCACTTGTCAGATTAGCTAATCAGTCTCAAATGCAAGTAGAAATTAGAAATTAAACACTGAACTATTTTAACATTTTTAGGGTCTTGTTCACCCAGTTCCCTAAGGCAGAGTGCTTTATACTATGTTTTTGCTACTTATCGCTCAGTGCATCTGACTTCAGCACGCTTATTTCAATTGATTAACTTCACATAGTGGTGCAACCTTGCCAGTTCATGAATTCAAACCCATGCCAGTTTGGTTGGTGAGCTGTGCCCTAGACTTCACCACCCCCATTAATTCACCATCTGGTTAAGACTGAGACAGAAATGGGTGCCTATACATTTCTAGGCTGTTATCATATTTCATGTTTCTGTCCCAGGGGTATGTGCTTCTCTGAGTCCTGAATGTGTCTACTTTTGAGTCTCTACTCCACTGACTTTCTCAGCATCTGTATCTTATGTGCTCAGTTTTTAAAGGAGAGGAAAAAGAGAGGAGTTGTGGCACTAGTCTTCTATAGTGTACTGTTGGTGGCAAGCAATCTTTGGTCTTAGCCTCAATCTCATCACTCTGCCGCCCCACTCCCACAATGAGGACAATCCAAGCAAGAGTTCATTTTTAAATTGATGATCATATCAGTATCTTTATTTGGGGGGTTGAATATGCAGTACAGTGAATGAGCTGACTTCAGCCAGCAACTCGTAGATGCGTCAGGGTTAACAAACCAGAGCTGACCAAGGCCCTATTCCGCCTCCAAGTGAGGCCAAGCTGCTGCACTAGTGTTGTCTGGCTAAGAGAACAGGAATTGCAGCGGGGAGGCAAACCAGTACCAGAAAAAAAAAAGCCAGCTGAGACCGGATGTGTTTGGCCATACAGCAGAGATATCGCAGCTACGCTGTAAACTACGACACATCACAAGGTCTTTTTGAGGACAGACACTGAAGAAGAAGAATGTAGCTCATGTGTGCATTTGGCGGAGCTGTTACTGGATAACATGGCAAGCTTGATGACCTGGCCATGTCACACTTCAGTTTACCTAGTTGCATAAATGAACATCTGACTCTATATAAAGATTGAGATGGACAAGATATAGCCAGACATTACTAGATTGGAATGATCATAAGGTGGAGAACAATGTGGTGTTACAGAACGTCTTGAGGAGCAGGTAAGAAAGACAGGAAGCTTAATCATCTTTATCTTGTTCAGATCCCCCAGAAATCAAACTATTCACTCTTTTCTTCCTTGATCAGATTTGGGTTTGATCTTAAGAATGATTAAACTTCCTCATGTGATGCTTTCAACCAAATGGTTTAAACACATTCCACACCTTTATTTAGGCTCTCCTGTCTTCTCTATTCCTTCCATTTTCTCCTCTTTTCCATATTAATATGGAAATGACAATCAGATAAGCACCTCTCCAATCTCTATTCATCATTGTTGTTATGCTTTGTTAAGTGATGTCATACCTTTTGGTTGTAACATATATTTTGTTGCTGCTTATTGGCTACATCATTTTACACTAAGCTGGCACGAAGACAAAAGTTACTTTCCAGCTTGTGATTTCATTATATTAGTACAGTGGCATCTTTTATTTCTCCATCTTTGATATTTGGAAAATGGCTAAAGTTGTAATTTTTTAGAGCGATTATATAATTTGTTGTTGTTGCTTTATTCATAGTTGACCTCATTTGGGAAGAGGGAAGGGGCGGGACGCTAGTTTGGTCTGGAAACAACAAACTGACCAGGACATCTCACCAGGGTGAGGCAAAATATACTGATGAAGACCACTATCTCTTTTCCATGTAGCGTTCCCTGGAAACAGTCTATTATCAAGATAGTCTGACTTATGAGATGTGGATCGACGTGATCCCTGTAGCAGTGAGCGTCACGTAGGTGAAGACAAGCATAGTACAGCCGTCTGGAGGACCGTGGCCCACCTTCATCAGCACACTCAGAATGTGAGGAAAGCTACTACAACCTGCCACTTAGTGCCCTTTTCAGGGCGCACAAAACAATATCACACACTCATTGTAAGCATTGAACAACTACCTCATTTAGGTCCAAGGTGGGGAAACATCCATTATTTGCCCTAGTGTTGCTTCTTGACTTGTTGGTAACACACTACCTGGGTAATATCAGTGGGAGTTTATGTTGTTTTTACTGAAGCTCTGTTTATGATTGTAAATCCCAGTTTAAAAGCCCTAGATCTCTTACTGTGCAACAAATAACAGGACTCTGACACTCTATTATTTATATTGTGGAGGGTGACTATGGACTGTTTTAGAGGGTGACTGGGGGTTGTTTTAGAGGGTGACTATGCACTGTTGTAGGGGGTACTATGGGGTGTTGTAGGGTGTGACTATGGCCTGTTGTAGGTTGTGATTATGGACTTGTAGGGGGTACTATGGGGTGTTGTAGGGGGTGACTATGGATTGTTGTAGGGGGTGACTATGGACTGTTGTAGGGTGTGACTATGGACTGTTGTAGGGTGTGACTATGGATTGTTGTAGTGTGTGACTATGGACTGTTGTAGGGGGTGGCTATTGACTGTTGTCGGGGGTGGCTATTGACTGTTGTAGGGGGTGACTATGAACTGTTGTAGGGGGTGACTATGAACTGTTGTAGGGGGTGACTATGGACTGTTGTCGGGGGTGACTATGGAGTTTAGTGTTAACAAAGTGCTACAGAAACCAGTTTTATGTAAGACCAGAAGCAGATGTCTGTCAGCTTTGATCTCCAGCTTGGTACCAATATAATATGTTGCATCAGTCGGTGTCATGTATGTTTAGGATCTATGCATCAGGTAGGAAATGTAGAAGCTAGGCATAGTTCTGGATGAGAAGGTCATCACAAAGTTGTGTGATTTGCCAGATGGTATACGTGAATTGTTCTTGAAAATATGAATTCTAAACGTTCACATTTTTTTAAAGGAATACTTACTTATTTTTGCTATTCCTTATTTGTGTTATGACATCGCTGCTGTGTAATATAAAACCGGCAGTCCGAGCTTGAAAGTTGTCAGATAGAGGAAATTGCGCTTGAAAATATATGCTATGGGGAAAATTCTGGTCTTGAATAGTTTGGTGCGCCCTGCTCTATGGGGTAGCCATCCCAATACTCAATCCTCCTTAAGTCATCTCCTACATGTTTGGCAGGTTACATCATAGCTATTCTTTGCTCCCCGTTTCTCCTGCGTGTTTGGCAGGTTACAGCATAGCTATTCTTTGCTCCCCGTTTGGGACCCAGAATCAAAAGTAATGTTCATAAATGTATGTTGAATATATTGGTATATTCTGAATGTAACAAATCTTTGTTAAAGGAAGCTCCAAGGTTCTTAGAAGTTATGTCTTCTTCCTGTGATCATATGGGATGCGAGTTAGTCACTCTTTTATTCATTCAATCAAACACCTTTCTCACTTTTATTCATTCAATCAATCACCTTTCTCACTTTTATTCATTCAATCAATCACATTTCTCACTTTTATTCATTCAATCAATCACCTTTCTCACTTTCATTCAATCAATCACCTTTCTCACTTTCATTCAATCAATCACCTTTCTCACTTTTATTCATTCAATCAATCACCTTTCTCACTTTTATTCATTCAATCAATCACCTTTCTCACTTGTATTCATTCAATCAATCACCTTTCTCACTTTTATTCATTCAATCAATCACCTTTCTCACTTTTATTCATTCAATCAATCACCTTTCTCACTTTTATTCATTCAATCAATCACCTTTCTCACTTTTATTCATTCAATCAATCACCTTTCTCACTTTTATTCATTCAATCAATCACCTTTCTCACTTTTATTCATTCAATCAATCACCTTTCTCACTTTTATTCATTCAATCAATCACATTTCTCACTTTTATTCATTCAATCAATCACCTTTCAACTCCCAATGGAGCATAGATCTTTCGTTAACGGTCCCCAAACTGTTCTATAATGAGCCAACAGTGCCAGCTCATTCCACGACTTCCTTGTATCCTAATGTTCATTTCGACGTATTCCACGGGGAACACAAGACAAACAGGAATCTAATTCTATGAGGACGCCTTAACCTTTGACCTATCCAGCGCTGTCTGCGACCTCAAATGGCTCGTGTAACAGGCAGTTGACCAATTCTGATTCATAGGTTGTTACTATTAAACTTATTTTTTCATTTCTGTCGTTCAATCTGGCGTAGACAATCTGTGGATAAAAGTCTGAACCTTCTTTGGTAGTTCGCCAATACATTCAAATGAGACTCATCAGGTGTTATATACAAGTATATTCAACATTTATTATACGGTGCAGAAAAATGGACTGCGAAGAAACAGTTGGAAAACAAAATAGAGGCCCTCGGAATGTGGTTATACAGAAGAATGTGTCACATTTTAGTGGAAAGAGAAACAAACAAATATCGATGTCCTGGCTAGAGTAGGTGTGGGTAGAGAACTTTCGACAGACTTTAAAATCACAGCACCGGCCGTTACCCCGGGGAAGCAAACCCTTAGAAAATGCAGGAGGAAGCAGGCCCTTACATAAAATGCATGCTGAAGTCGAATGCACTGGGCCGACAGGCGCAAAATAAAAACCACAGTGCAACGCACGTCGCCTTGGGGAATAGATAAATAAAAATAACTAAAATAAAAATAAGGCAAGTCAAATATTTTGGTAATTTAAAAAGACACGATACTTTATTGAAAAAAAAACAAAACTGTAGGGGAACGTTGAAGGTCGGCAGACAAGAGGCTGGCAGCGCTATATGTGGGAGAGCAGCATCAAAAGATGGGCTTATGTCAGTCTGGTAGAGTGTGTCGTCAAGACAAGAGACACGATATTGGAGGTTCATTGCTGCCAACCTTCTTTGCAGAGACGGCACTTGAATAGAGTTCAGGGGTCAAGATGCTGCAGTGGTCAGCGACCCATAGCTGACTGCTAGCGTCGGGGCTAGCGAACCAGAGCTGCCAAGACCCTTCTACACCTCCACGCGGTGATCCTGGATAACAGGATGCAGCAGGGCAGACTGGCTACGGAGAAGGGATCGAAGAGGGAATGCTAACCCGGTACTAAAAAATGTTTGCTGAAATCGGATGTGTTGGACCGAAAGGTGCAAATATCGCAGCCAAGCTGTAAACTACGGCACAACGCATTCCGTTCTCTGGACTACATTCTGCTACTTAAGCCCTTTTAGGGTTTGGTAGTGAGAGATTGAGAACGAACGAAGAAGAAGAAGAATAGAGTTCGCCATGCCTCAGACCAATACAACAGCATGGATTTCACATTGTCTTCCTGTGAAGTGGAGCGCGTGGTCGCTTCTTGTCTTTAGGGTACCATATTGCTGTCGCTGTGCTCTATCGAAAGAGAAGAGCTATAGGCCGTAAACCACAGTGATATTCTGTATGTTAACGTTGGTTGAGTCACGCGCTCTGACAACAGGTGCTGTTGATCAAGTAATACCGAAAGTACCTATGGCTTTCAGGCTTGTATACTGATGAGCAATAATTTTTAGTAATAATTCCCGGGGACGGTAACAGCTTTAGATTCTACTTGTTTTGTCAAGTATCGACATCACTGCACTCCGGGCAAAGCCATAGCTGTTTTAGTTGCATGCATGGATAAAGAATTTGATGACAATTGTGTGCATTTATTTAAAAAGTTGAAATCACATGGAATAGGTGTACAGGATGCCGAATGGATTGCAAATTGGTAAACGGGAAGAAGGCAGAGAGTGTGCATAAATAAGGAGTACTCTGAGTGGTGTGAAGTAAAAGGTGGAGTGCCACAGGGCTCGGTTTTGGTACCAATATTGTTCTTGATATATATATATATATATATATATAAACGATTTGGACATTGATTGACATGATTGAAAAATTTACGAACGACACAAAACTATGTTAGGGGTGTCTCATCTATAGCGGATGTATATATACTGAGGTCGGATTTAGAAAACATTTGAGAATGGTCTGTGAGATGGCAAATGAAGTTTAGTATAGATAGATGTACAGCCATCTACATGGGTAGGTCCAGTGTGGAACATAATTACAGAATGGGCGAGAACAATATTAGAATGATAGATAAGGAAAGGGACCTAGGGGTTATAATAGAGCATACAGGTAAAGTGAGTGAGCAAGTCCAAGTAACGGTGTATAAGGCAAATGCAATGTTAGGTAAGATAAAACGAAATATTAAACATAGGAGCAAGGAGGTGATAGTCAAACTGCATACATCATTAGTTAGACCTAGATTGGAATACTGTGTACAGGTATGGAGTCCTTATCGAAGGGGAGAAATAAATATGCTGGAAAGGATACAAAGAAGAGCAACAAAACTGATAGTGGAACTCCAGAATTACAGTTATGAGGAAAGACTCAGAAAACCAGCCTACAGTGCGTTGAAAAGAGAAGAATTCGAGGTGACTTAATACAGGTTTATAAGATGATCACAGGAAAGGTTAAATTAGACTATAACAAATTTTTCAAAATGCAATCACCAATGAGAACAAGAAGGCACAGATACAAATTAGCTAAAGAAAGGTCCAGATTGCATATTAAGAAATATTTGTGTAGTCCGAGAGTGGTGAATGCTTGGGATGCATTACCCCAGGAGGTGGTGGAGGCGGAGACAGTTAATGCATTTAAGAATAGACTGGATGCGCATAGCTTTTAGAGCAGGGTAATGCAAATGTAACTGGTTGTCTACAGACTCTGATGAGTCTTCTAAACCAGTATTTAAAAAAACGTTAAGTTAAATTGCAGAATAAAAACCGCGTCATGCGCCGGACGTCCAGTTGCTCCGACTTCTGTGTCGTTTCCCGTGTGCAGATCTCCCATCGTACACGCGTACGGTTTTTTTCGGGCATGCCATGATGTGTTCTTGGTTCCTGGACAACACAATCTTCGCAAGTATCTTCGTCGTTGTTTCCCCAACTCCTCTGATTGTTTTTTTTTTCTGCACTTCCTCAATATGCAGAACAATCTGGAACCTGGACTAACAAGGCGTCGCCACGCGGGCTGGACAACCTTCTCGTCCATGATGTTCTTGAACTGTTGTCAAGACCAGAACCTACGCGTCTCTGTGTGCTACGGTGCTGAGACAAGGGCACTCACAAAATCACTGGAGGACACATTGCGAGTGGTCCAAGCCTCTCTTGAAAGACACTTGGTCAGAATTCATTTCTGCAACCAACGCATGCAAAATCTCCACAATTCTGGCATGCTACGTTTGTCCATTGTAAATTATGCGGTAATCTATACAGACAAGACAAAACATAGATGGGCAGGTCACATGTTGCGACGAAACGAGGGTCGATGTAGCACGGCGACAGCGATCTGGTAGAGGAGAAAAAAAATCCATCCAATGCATTGTTCTGACTCCCTTGCTGCCCGCAACAACTTCAGAGACGCCTCTGAACTTCCTGTCTCGAAACTGGGTCATCTGGAGACGAAGTTGGGACCGGCAGCTATACCGAGGAACGGGTCATCAAGATCAAGAAGAGATAATTATGTATGCTCTTGGTGATAATACTTAGTCGCTCCTATTTTAGCTGTGGATTCTGTGGCGAAGTGGTTAAGCCGTCGGCCTCGTGATGAGGTGGTTTGCATTCGACTCTGGACTCCGTCGTCTTTTTACCGAGTGCTTGATGCGGAGTCCCCTGCATCTCTAAGTCGCCCCCTAGTCGTCTTGTCCTTGACTTGCCACTGGGGTCGGGCGGCACGAGACGAGAGAGTAAGCATAACAAGTAACGCAGTTAATCCTTACTAAAAATAGCGCTAGCAAAATAAATTCTGCCATCATCGTTTACGGTGGACGGCGACCTTTGCCTCTTTTAGCATACCTGGGCTGTAAAAAAAGTAGATCCATATTTCGCACCTGTGTGTGTAGTATTTTGGGAATATGCTGTTAGGCCCATATTTTTCTTGACCAACGGCACACGGGGGTGGTGAAGTCAACATGCGCTGCCATCTTTACTCTCTCTGATTACTCCCGTACCCAATTTTAAGGATGGATGGAGCCACGAAAGCCATTTTGAATCGAAAAAAACGCGTACACCAACATGGGAACGAACACCGATTTCTCATCTGAAAAGTCAGTGCACTAACTACTCGGCTCTCCGCCTGGGTTGTAGAGGTTTACAAATAAAAGAGAAGAAAAAAAACAAACAACATGCCAGACTATTCAATCCGCTGTCTGGGTCTAGTCTCGGTCTCTTATAGACTGTCTTATTTTGTCAGAAGGCATCATGATGCTGAACATTGCATGAGTGAGATGTAGCGGTTAGCGACCCAGAGCTGCCAAGATCCTTATCCACCTCCACGTGGTAATCCTGGATAACATGCTGCAACAGGGCAGGCTGGATAAGGAGAAGGGATCGACGAGGGAAGACTAACCTGGTACTCAAAAATGCAATGCTGAAGTCTGTTGTGTCGGACTGAAATGTGCAAATATTGCGGCCAAGCTGTAAATTTCCACACAACGCATTCCGTTCTCCGGACAACATCCTGCTTCTTGCCAAATGCCATGTTCAGGGTTTGGTAGCGGGGGTTTGAGAACGTTCAGGGTTTGGTAGCGGGAGTTTGAGAACGTTCAGAGTTTGGTAGCGGGAGTTTGAGAACGTTCAGGATTTGGTAGCGGGAGTGAGAGGACGAACGACGAAGGAGAAGAAGATTGTGTCAACAAACCGTAGTCTTCTTCTCCTTCTGCGTGCGTTCTTAATGCGTTGTGTCGCTAGTTTACACAGAAATACTGTCTATATATTCTTCTAAACCAGTATCAAGTCGTTAAATTAAAGTTATACTTTCTGCCAGTTAATTATCTTTAATGGTCTGTTCGGCTTAAGATTGTATAGACATAATCGGGTGAGTTGGTTGACCTGTTGTGTGGTTTTGTGTGATTGGGGGGTGGGGGTGTAATGTGCCGCTATAAGGCCGCCTTTTCCTTGTTCACGGTTGTTTATTTGATACTAACAACTAACCTTCAAATATACAGGCCATTCCCAATCACTCCCCACCCAGCTGACGATCTTCGGCCAAGTTCCAGTTCCTCCCCCAGGATTTAATTCTATACAATGTTACCATTTTTTAGCAATGCTGAATAGTTTAGAAACCGAATATCATAAGTCATAACGACATGCCTAGAAGAATCTAGTCTGTTATTGCGCACTGCTATTAAGGGATTGTCGGTCTCTGTTCAAAACAGAGAGCAGCTAGCTTGAAGAAAAAGAAAACCTGACTACTTTTATTTTAAACATTTGCGATTTCTCGCCGCTAGAACTCTTGCTCCTAACCACTAGATACCTTTCTCTAACACCTAGAAACATTCCACTAAACACATAGAGATATTCCACTAAACACATAGAGACATTCCACTAAACACCTAGAGACATTCCACTAAACCCTTAGAGACATTCCACTAAACCCTTAAAGACATTCCACTAAACCCTTAGAGACATTCCACTAAACACCTAGAGACATTCCACTAAACACCTAGAGACATTCCACTAAACCCTTAGAGACATTCCACTAAACAAATAGAGACATTCCACTAAACCCCCTAGAGACATTCCACTAAACACCTAGACACATTCCACTAAACACTTAGACACATTCCACTAAACCCCGAGAGCCTTTTCTCTGAACCACGAGAGACCTTTATTGAGCCCTTTTGTGAAATCCAAATATAGCTTTCTCTGAACCTCCATAGAGCATTCTCTGAATGAACTATTAGAGACATTTTGCTAAACCCATAGTGCGCTGTTGTGGAACCTTGAATGACCTTTCACAGAATCCATAGAGACCTTTCTCTGAACTCCTAGAGATCTCTTGCAGACTTTACGCGGAACCCCTAAATGCCTTGATTCAACCCCAGAGAGACCTGTCGTCGAACCACTAAAGACCTTTCATCCCAACTTATACAAACGGTTCTCTGGAACACCCTCATTCCCCAAAGAAACCGTTCACTGAATACCTGCAGATATTTTTCTGAACCTCTAAGGTTCCATATTTTCCCAGGTTGAGAAACTTTGGCAAGGACAAGTTTTCCTGCGCCGTACAACACGACATGTGACTGAAGCCTTCAGTGAATCGCCCAGTAATCGATAAACTGTTATAGTTAGTTACACGTTAGAGCAGTGCTCTTCAAACTTGTTATACCTGGCGCCCATATTTATATCTTTGGTGAGGGTAAATTTAGCTTACCGTCCACTAAAATATAAATTGAAGAAAACTCCACGATCGTCGACTGGGTCTGTATTTTGTATGTTTATACTCACCATGTACCGTGTCCTTGGCAGAACGGCGCCCCCATTACAGCCCGTCTGGAAGAAACTCGATATCTTGCCAAACTTCCAGCCTGCTTCAGAGTCATGCCCAAGCATTCCTTGACATCTTAGTGCCATCGCCTTCTTGGTCTGCCTCTATTGCCCGGCACCCTAACTTCCATTACCGTTCTCTCAAGACTTGCGTCTTTTGGTGTGGCCAAAGTATTTCAATTTTCTGTTCATGATGAAATGTACCTCATCTGTGCTAAACTCTTGTCGAACGTCAACTTACTAACTTAGTCGCTCCTCTTCTACCGTGAGGTGTAGAGGTTTGCTAAAGAGAACGCCGCACTGCTTTATTCGCCGTCTTTTTCCTGGCCTCTTTTCCGCCGTTGAGATCAGTCCGGTTTTCTCTATGTTTTGACTTGTAATGGTTTTTTAAGACAAACAGGTTGTGTCTTTGCATGGTGGAGGGGCTGCCTCCATGCCTGCAGATCCGTTTTTGTCCACGGCTGCTTATTTATTCGCAGCTAACCTCCAAATTAGGAGGCTTTCAGCAACCCCGCTGACGCGCCTTTATTTTCGGTCCGTGGTATAACATTTCGACTCTAATGACTTAAGGTATTGGTAACTGTCCACGTTTCACAGGTTTGCTAGTACTCTGTGATAGGTTGTGTTTTTAATACAACATGTAATTATTCTGCTACCGCCCACCTGGGAGGCTGCGTGTCCTAAGGGTGAAACTCGCTCGGTTTTCACAATCCCAACGTTCCGGGTTCGATTCCCACTTGTGTTCAAGTTTGGCAGACACTGGGTTGTTTTTTTCTCTCGGGCGAATGCTCCTCCACGTACGAAAAGTAATGGCAACCTACCGTACTGCACACTTGCCAAGAAACTTATAGCAGCCAAATAGGTGGCGGTTGTAAGAAGTTACATACATGCGACTTACTTATCGCCCACCTTGAAAGCTAAAATCGTTCACTAGTTGACGGTAGCGGCCAGGTTGAAGAGCACTGCGTTAGACAGAAAGACTTATTACATTTTAAATATGCAGTTACTAGCAGGCCTCAATATCAGGCGAATACACTTCGAATAGGTCCGCATATAAAAACGGACCCAGCTATTCATACTGCCAAGACAGATTATACAGAAGTGTCAGTAAGCACTAGTTTCTAATAGTCGTCTAGGGTAGGTTCAGAAAAATGACACAATGACATCTACATATATCTCTTCTACTATGGCGTAGAGTTACGGCTTTGTAAATTACACAAAAATAGATACAGCATTTTCAACCTTCCTCGCCCTCCTTATGACATAGCCGGCTTATTTCGATGTACCAATTCTTGCTTAACTTCATGACCCCCGATAACTCCTTGGTGAAGCAAAGAACATTATATGAGGAACTAAGGCTGTTCAGTATAGAACCGAACAATTAAAAGTGGGTACAGCTGGTGAGCCATGTGGACATCATAGTTTCTCCGGCTGGTTGCTTTTGGAGCCAGCAACATATGCTCTTCATCTATCTAATTATTTCTCAAATGTGCGTCTGTCTGTATTTCTAAATGGGGGGGGGGGGGGGGGGGAGAAATTTGATTGGGTGATCGAAATGCGTGATGTCAACGTAAGTGGGTCAGCTTCTCGCGGGGCTACACACTACCTGGAGCTGCCTGGAATAATTATGAAAGATTGCCCCTGGAAACATGATACACAGTTGTGAATCTGAAATAAGCATGGACTAGTTGGGGGGGGGGGGGGGGGAGATAGTTAGAGGTGACTTGTGACCTAATTTGCGTTAAACTATGGTTTACGGGATGATGCTTGGGATAGTTATGAAAGTCATTAACACAGTTCTGAAGCAAGCAGGAACGAGTTTTTTAGCAGGTGGATGGTTTGAAGGAAGGGGCAGTTTGACGGGGAGGCGGAAAAGATAGTTATGGTGATGGGAAATCTGGAGGAGGAAAGAACGGCATGAGTTGGGGTATAGTAGAGGGAAGAGTGCAGAAAGTGGGAGAAACTTTAATTATTAACCTACTGTTGTTTCTTTCATATTGTACAGTTGGACTGGCGGACATATGTTCTTGAGGGGTCTGCTAGTCTGTTTCTATTCTCTGCCATCTTGAGTAAATAGGTACCTGGCTCACGACTAGGGAAGTAAAAGGCATCAAGGAAATGAACAGACCACGCTTTTCCCATTCATCTATCGGCTTTCCTATTCATCTATCCATCGGCTTTCCCACCCATCTATCGGATTTCCCACCCATCTATCGGCTTTCCTACTCATCTCTCTCCTTGTAGATTCCAGTTTCTGGGAAATTGGTTGTTGCCATTTTCCTTCTCACGGATCTGTATTCGCTATGTACGACGAAGACACTAGTTAAGGAAAGTCTGCAGTCTGAATGTGTTAGTCTAATCGTATTCTTCATGCTGCCGAGTTCCATAATGGATGAAGAGAGTTGCAAGCAAATCTGGCCTTATTAATTCTGACGTTATCTTCGTGGCTTGTTCCAGAAGACATCTCTGAAGTTAGTTTGATTTGCAGTCGAACGGTGTTGGGAGCTTCAGTCGTCTGCCCCAGGCCAAGTGCGTTGCTTCGGTCTTTGTGAGTCTATGTGGTTTCACGATCACTCAATCATCCATTCACCTGCTTCACGGCCACCCTCTTGACCTGTAGCCAGATCTACCAGCCTGGAAAGCCATCAGTGGAAGTTCATGAGGGTGCATTCATCATGAGATGACTCAACCAGCGGATTTTGTTGGTATTTGTAAGTGTACTCAGCACAAGGCGTAGTGCCAGCCATACTTCGAAGGTCCTCCGTTTTTTGAATCAGTCTCTCCCCACGACCTTCCTCAAACACTTCATTTCACACGTCGAAATGTTTGATGGCGTAAGATTTTTGATGACAACAAAATCATGAGATATACAGTGCACCAATGGAAACATCCAAACTTGCAATGTATCAGTACTATGATGCCATGTGTTGTTCTTTTTAAACCTGCCATTACGGCGTTTATCAATTGCTGGATCCGCCAGGGAATAAAGGTCGCACGCAACGTAGTGTACAGGCTAGGTTTTTTTCAGTGACTACTTTGGGTTATTACCATGATCTGACAGCTTTTCAGTGACTACTTTGGGTTGTTACCATGATCTGACAGCTTTTCAGTGACTACTTTGGGTTGTTACCATGATCTGACAGCTTTTCAGTGACTCCTTCAGGCTGTTTTTGAATCTTATTTTGATTCTACATCGTGCACTGTCTCCTTCACTCATCTGTCCACATGGGAGCTACATAAGCACCTGAAAACTTCCATGAAAAGCTTAAACAGTCAGCTCCTGGTAGGTGCTTGCACAGAACCGCTCCACCTGGCGCGCTAGCACCACTCAAGATACTCAGATCGTATAGCGAAAACGCATCGCCGAGGCTCAGAGAAAGCGAACCGCCAGAAAAAAAACGACACAGTGCACAATGGCTACGCAGCCGACTCCTCACAATTGTGCCCCGGATGTGGCAGCGTCTGCCGTGCCAGACAATCACATCTCCCAGCGCAAGTCGGATGATGCCGCCATCTTCCCTTGTGGTGGACAACTATTAATATTACTTTGAGAGTTCTCGTTTGTTTTATGGACATCTTGTCCAACCCCATCTTAGCGCTGCGTTCTGGATCTAATGGTTTTTCTATATCTATGCAATCTGGTCCTGCCATCGAATGCGAAGTACAGGCGTGGGCGGACATGTTGTATTGAAGTGATTTAACTTCCGGGTATGTGCAGCGTAAACAGTCCAGCTTTTGCAGACGTAGAGTAACACGAGGACTACTTCAGCACGGTGGATATGTCTTCTTCCTTCGGACGTTCTCAATCTCCCGCTACCAAACCCCGAAACGGGCTTTGCGAGTAGCAGCAGGCGTTGTGTTTGTAGTATACAGCTTGACTGCGATATTTGCACCTTTCTATCCGACTTCAGAATATGTCTAAGCTGTAAACTGATGCCTCGGCGTCCCCATAAAATGTCATACAGATCAAGGGAATCTCGTAAGCAGACACGGCTGTCGGGGATAAAGTGTTAGGCTCTTCATTGTCCTCAATCTACACTGTTGTCGAGGCAGGAGCAACAGTTTCCTCCCTCGCCGCTCTGCTTCAGTTTGCAATTTCAACATCAAAGATCGACTGCAGTGGATCACCAACGTACTCTGTACTTGCCTGGAAGATGCTACTTATAGCGTTGTTTACCTCAGATACATTGACTATCCACCGTTCCCTTGCAGCATTCTTTCCAGCATCAGACGTACTCAGTTAGGTACCCACTTACAGCTGGGTAGACTGAACGTGTCAAGGACGGGGCATGCTTTGAACATCTGTTAGCGACAAAACTTGTGCTGTGAAGGTGGTTCTTCAGGTTTCGTGAATTCGCCTTTTCATCCAACATGAAGTACGCCATTTAACTGCATCTAGCCCTTTGAAGCGAAGCACGTTTCCAAGCATTATAATTGCTACATTTTATTTAAAAAAACATACACAATGAGGTTACTGACACACATCACAGCATTCTTTATCAGTAATTTACGACATACTCGTGGGTGGATATATGACAAGAGGCTAAAAGATATGGGGAAGCTAGTAGTATTATGGAGACATTGTCGCACGTGGGGACTCAAGGACAGCTGAGAAGAGGTCAAAGGGTAATCGCCATGGAAACTGATACGTATGCCTGAAAAAGAGTTCGTTGTTACTTGACTCCCGCCCGTGATACCTGACACTGAAAGAGATTATTAGGTACATGTGTCTGTGTGCATGCATATATGTGTTTGAAGATAGATAGTTGTGTCTGGGCATAGATAGCTGTGTTTGTGTGTGTATATGCCCATATGGGTACTTGTACACGCGTATGTGTGTTTGTACTTGGATATTTATTTATGTTCATGAATATTTGCGTTTGTACGTGGATATTTGTTTATGTTCATGAATATTTGCGTTTGTACGTGGATATTTGTTTTATGTTCATGAATATTTGCGTTTGTACGTGGATATTTGTTTATGTTCATGAATATTTGTTCATGCATGCGGATATTTGTGTTCATACGTGGATATTTGTTTATGTTCATGAATATTTGCGTTTGCACGTGAATATTTGTTCATGCATGCGGATATTTGTGTTCATACATGTATATTTGTTTATGTTCATGAATATTTGTGTTTGTACGTGAATATTTGTTCATGCATGCGGATATTTGTGTTCATACATGGATATTTGTTTATGTTCATGAATATTTGTGTTCATATATGGATATTTGTTTATGTTCATGAATATTTGTGTTTGTACATGTATATTTGTATGTATACGGACATTTGTATTTATTCATGTATATTTGTGTTTGTACGTGGATATTTGAAAGTGTACATGGATATTTCATCCGAGGTCCGACGGAGGAGCACAGAATAGTAACATTGTGCCGCCGAAGACGGATGTGTCGGACCGAAAGGTGCAAATATCGCAGTCAAGCTGTAAACTAGCGACACAGCGCATTACGTACTCTGGACTACATCCTACTACTTGCAAAGCCCTGTTCAGGGCTTGGTAGCGGGAGATTGAGAATGAACGCAGAAGAAGAAGAAGTGACATTGTAATCTGCCAGGCATGTCGTCAGAGACGACTAAGGAGGGCTGGGAATATGGCTGGCTATCCTTTCCTATAGCACCTTTAAGCCTTAAGAACTTCCGACAGATGTATTCATGGGCCAAAGTTTGATGGTGGGACACGAAGCAATGACATGGATATGTGTACATGGATATATATATATGCACGGATATGTGTACATGGATATATATATATGCATGGATATTTGTACATGGATATATATATATAAATATATATATGCATGGATATTTGTACACGTCCATATATATTTGTGATGCATACATATGCGTGTGCATGTGAATATACGTGTGTACGTGAATATATGTGTGTACATGTATATTTCTGTTGTCAGTGAAGTCGGCACGCATTGTGCAGGCATTTAAAAAAAAATGGTATCTTGGTCCAGCGATCTGCTTCGGTGTTGTCCTGAAAAGCATGTTATGACGTTGCGTTGTAGCTTACAGTGCGCTCTCTGCACCATTCGGCCCGGCACTGCATTTTTTAGACCTTATTTACCTGCACACTTCGATCCCTGAAATCTTAATTAACCAGGCTGCATAGTTGCAGTCTGTTTCCGGGGCAGCTACTCTAAGGCAGAATAGGATTTTGTCCAGCTCCGATTCACTGCCCCTGATGCAAGCAACCGGTTAAAAGTCGAAGGCCACCGTCGGCTCATTTAACGCTTCATCTTTCGCCCCGGTCAGGCGACCGATATCCAAAAACCGCTTAGTCACATAATCCCCTACCTGTAGCAGTGGAGTACCACAGCTGCGTGTCACAGCTTTATGTATATTGGTTATGAGTCAGTCCCTCATGGTGTCGCCACTTGTTGCCGTTATTGCAGTTATTATTGTTATCACGATAGACAGTCCAGCAGCCTGTCGCGGCATGTGCGGTGCGGCAGTATTAAAGTGCCAGCTAATTTTTTTTTGGTATTTAAAAATAGATTGATTGTGGGGGGGGGGGGCCTTGGGAATAGACTGCACTATTGTAGTCTGGTTATGAGAATAGGAATCGCAGTGCAAAGGCAAACCCGCTACACAAACCATCCAGATGAAATCCGGATATGTGGGGAGCAATTTCAGAACGGCGGAAGAGGCACTGAAGGCTGCAGTAAAAGCAATGCTGACAGGCGAAAGCAATGAAAGCCAGATAGTCCTGTTTACAGATGCCCTGACCGTGGTTACAGCACTAAAAAGCCAGAAAAATACTGAACTTAAGAGCAGTATTCTGTCAACTATGCCAGCAGTCCGCACCAAAAAGAGTAGTGGTACAGTGGGTTCCATCCCACTGTAACATCCAAGGCAACGAGGAGGCAGACAGACTGGCAAAAGAAGGTGCAAGATTACCACAACCAGATTATAGCGTGACCTACGAAGAGTCCAAAAGGTTTATTAGGGCCAGATACATGGCCAAATGGGAAACAGAGCATACTGGCTACACAAAAAATGATGCCTATTACCAGTTGGACAGAAGAGAGCAGGTCGTGGTCTTCAGACTCCGCACAGGCCACAACAGACTGAGGTACCATCTATTCAATAAACTGAAGATAGGTGGCACTGACGAATGCACCTGTGGTACAGGGAAAATGACCGCTGAACATCTGCTGCAAAATTGCCTGACATATGAGGACCAGAGAAAACACATGTGGCCATCACCAGTGCCAACACTAGACAATCTCTATGGCAGTGTCGACAGCCTTAGGATGACAGCTGCTTTCTTCGAACAAATTCAAGTTGACATCTGACAGCGTACGAAGAAGAAGAAGAAGGATGTGTGGGGGCCGGCCTTTAGACGCAAATACGTCAGCTTCGCTGTGCATTATAACACTATCATTTTCGGGATGAAAGTCGAAGAAGAAAACACACTGAATGAGGGGAGAGAACATTGTCTGGCCAGGCAAAACTTACTGCTCAATGTTAATTATGGCCAGGTAAAATATACTGATCGATGTTAATGAGGGTCAGGTAAAATATACTGATCAATGTTAATTAGGCCCAGGTAAAATATACTGATCAATCTAAATTAGGGCCAGGTAAAATATACTGATCAAGACTCCCGTCTCACTTCCACGCAATTCTGCTAGAAGTGGGATGTTGTCATGGCAACTTGGCGGTGGTGGCTCATAAATGTTATTCTGGAGGGGCTCAGCAATAGAAATCTCAATGTATAGCAATATCTCAAAATGCATTCTGATTAACTTGTGCATTATAGGTTTTTACATGAAAAAAATCATCAAAATAGCTCGTAAATTGTTCCCATAAACTCGAATCGAAACACTCACCATCTGGGTCAATTTGAGAGGTCTGACCTCAAAGACGCATGTTGGATGCGTCACATAATTTCAATGCATTTTTTGTTTGTTTTGACACAAATCATTGTGATCATGAGCCGATTCTTTGTAAGCTGAGCGGCTCATGAGATGCAGTGGTCAGCGACCCGTAGCTGACTGCTAGCGTCAGGGCCAGCGAACCAGAGCTGAGCGGCGCATGAGCTGCAGTGGTCAGCGACCCGTAGCTGACTGCTAGCGTCAGGGCCAGCAAACTACAGCTGCCAAGATCCTTCTACACCTCCACGCGGTGATCCTGGATAACAGACTGCAGCAGGGCAGACTGGCTAAGGAGAAGGGATCGAAGAGGGAATGTTAACCCGGTACTCAAAAATGCTTGCTGAAGTCGGATGTGTTGGACCGAAAGGTGCAAATATCGCATTCAAGCTGTAAACTATGACACAACGCATTCCGTTCTCTGGACTACATTCTACTACTTAAGCCCTTTCTGGGTTTGGTAGCTGGAGATTGAGAACGAACGAAACCAAGCCAAACGTTCGGCGATGTTACGTTTAAAACTGACGACATTGTGTTTATTTATGTTTTGTTGCGTTTTTATATTTTTGTTTAACCTGAAGATGTTTTAGATCACACGCGCCTTCCTTTGTCAAACTAGCATCACCTCCAAACAGTAAACATACAAAACAGAACATATTTTTTCTTGTTGGAGCAAGGAAATCTGTCATACATATTGTTTGCGAATGCCCACAATGAGTAGGTTACTTTTGTGTGTCCTAAAAAGGGCGTTAAATGGCGGGTTGTCGTAGCTTTCCTCACATCCCGAGCGTGCTGGTGAAGGTGGACCGGGGTCCTCAAGACGGTTGTGCTATGCTTGGCGTCATCTGCGTGTATATTACTACTATGGGGATCACATCAAACCTCACCTTGTTAGCCAAACTATTGTCCTCGACAACAGCCTGTTTCCAGGATGACCAACGAGAATGCCAGGTGAGGGTCTTGACCAGTATATACAGAAGTACGGCAAGCATGCAACTTTTACATATTCTTAATTTGGAGTTTGTGCTGTGCTGCGATGACTTCCTGACGTTGTTTTAGCTGGCCAAGTCATTCCGGCTTTGTTCATTCTGCCTCTGTTCCACCATCTGGTGTAACTGCTTCCGGGGTATGCAAATATTTCTTCGTCAATTCTTCATTTGGCATGTTAACTGGCGCGGGATTCAAAATATTTGATGTCATGACTTCTGTCTATTTTATATCTATAATCAGTCCATCTTGTTGGCTCACTTTGTTTCTTGAATGTGTTATTGTGATTTTGCAAGTAGTGCAAAGTCGTCTGCGCATTCCAGATATTCAAGAATAGAAAAGGTGTCCGCCTTATTCGTCTTCTTGCTTTAATTTTTTTTCCCAAGGGAAGTTACGCTGTGCTACTTCGTTAACCGGTAGGCTATTGCATTCGATGTGACTCAACTCTCTGGTTGATCAGTCCTGAGACTGGTTGTCTGGGCATGTCTCTCCATTTGACCCTATCCTCTGGTTGATCACTCCTGAGACTGGTTGTCTGGGCATGTCTCTCCATTTGACCCTATCCTCTGGCTGATCAGTCCTGAGACTGGTTGTCTGGGCATGTCTCTCCATTTGACCCTATCCTCTGGCTGATCAGTCCTGAGACTGGTTGTCTGGGCATGTCTCTCCATTTGACCCTATCCTCTGGTTGATCAGTCCTGAGACTGGTTGTCTGTGCATGTCTTTCCATTTGACCCTATCCTCTGCAGTTCTCATTTCAGCAACATTTCGTACTTTAATGTAATGTCCCTGCATTCCTGATACGTAAAAGGTGAGTCTTGGACACCCGGGTTCTCTCTTCCCTTGAATCTTGCCCTCTAATATATATATCATATTGTGACCCAGCAACTCAACCGACGTTTTTGTATCATACACATTATTTGTCTTCGTGCGCCTACTTCAGCGAGTACATTGTCATTAGATTTTCTTTCTGTTCATCTCTTTCCATTCTACGGTAGCACCATATTTCAAAGTCTTCCAAGCTTGTTTCATCCTTCGTTCTTTCAGCCCTATACAATGCTTGGCTATATTTGAGTGGCGATTATTCTTCGAGATATTAGGTTACAACTATATCAGCTGTACTCATTATTGAAGTGACATAAGTACGTTACAGTGGATACAAAAAGAGCGCTATACAACTCTATATTCCTATCCACATTGCCAGAATTGTACATTAACAAACGAAGGTAAAAGAAACATCGTAACAACAGAGATGGAATGCCTGCGCAGAGATGAAATACCTTCGAAGAATGCTCGGAGTAACAAGAATGGTTAGAATCAGAAACAAAGGTATCAGAAGACAAGTAGGCACAACTTTCAGAGTAATATATAACATTTTTCGAACTTGTCTACTGACCAAGGGGGTAGCTGTAGTCGAGAGGTAAGGCACTCTCCTCAAACAGAAACAGTGGAAGATCGAGTCCCTCGGGTTTCAAGCAAACCGCTGGTGTCATTGGAGGTGGGGACCAGAGTGCCTGCATCCTGAGTTACCTCCAGTCATCTTGTCTAATGTCTTGCCACTGGTTCAAAGCAGCTCGGGACCAGAGAGCGATGTTGATGACCAAACATCACAGCTTCTTGCTCACTGTAATCCAAATACAGAACATGTTACACCATCAAGACAAAACCGACTGACGATGTCGCCATCATCATCACGGTAGACCACCAACTAACTGAGCAAGACCCCCATCTCGCGTCCATTTAGTTCTCCTTTATAAACAGGCTGTTTCATGGCACTCTGGCTAGCGAGGTGGGGATCGACATAATCCCTGTAAACATGATTGTCACGCAGACATGTTTTTATTTTGCGCCTGTCGGCCCAGTACATCCGATTTCGACATACATTTTACGTAAGGGTCTGCTTCCTCCTGCATTTTGTAAGGGTTTTCTTCCACGGGGTCACGGCCGGTGCTGTGATTGAGGAGCGAACCCAGCACCTTTAGTTTGTGAGCCGTGTCACTTAACTACTAGCCCACGCGGTCCCCTAAATTATTAAATTGTGTTTTCTGTATACAAACGATGTACTGTATAGATCGAAACTAAGTCATACGTATGTGTTGACTATTATAACATTTGAGCTGATGTGTTTGATCAAGGCCAGGGCATGTTGAGGTGAAGTTCACGGAGTAGGGGACCAAACATAAGTGGGCAGGGTCAGAGAAGATGCTATTTTTTGTTGCCATCTTTTACAGGGGGGGGGGGGGGGGCTACAGATGTTTATCTCAAATTGATGTAGTCTGTCCCCAGACTAGCTGCAGGCAACATTCTCTTGCATTCCTCCCACCAATTGACTGTCTGGATTCTGAGGCTCTGCTAGTGGCTTTGTTACCACCGGCATTCTCTCTAGGGGTCATTCGATAACACAGGCTCCTCTATTAGGACACGATGTGTGATACCAGGTACAGAAAGGTCAAGGTACTCTCATTGCAGACACTGCTGTCAGGAATGCAGCGTTTGGGGCTTCGTTGCTATCCTTATTGTATGCAATCTTCCATTTAATGTTTCGCTCGTTCATTATTGTTGCGTGTTGTCCTTGATGAAAACCAATTAGTCATAACGTATGTTTCATTTGCGTTTTCGACTTTTTTTCGGCCTTATCTGACCATATACATTTTTTTTTTTAAATTTTACACTTGGGACTTCGCTGTACTGGTCTAAACTTATGGTGACGGTTGAACGCTACCCTCCCTCGCCGCCTTTTCTGTCTCCCGTAACTAGTGTCTGCACCGTTGACAATAAAACAATTTTTTGTTTTGCTTAAAGGCCTGCCTATATGGATTCCACTGGCGATGCCACGCCTCTTTTAATCCTAGACCGTGGTTGCTTAGGTCAGTGTTTCTTAACATTTTTTCACTCGCTGGCCAGCGAAAATGTTACAAATATTTCCCGGCTCGGTGAAAACGGGAAAAATTGTTCCAGGGCCAGAGAAATAGAAAAAAAATTTGTATGTGGACCTGTGACAATATCATTTCCGGACTTCTCAGACAACACAAAACAAATCTCATTAGTTATATAGTGTTTTGTGTATTGGTTGTTATATAATATTATAAAATGTAAATTAAAAAGCTATTTAATATAACCATAATTCGAGTAGTAAATATATAATGGGGTTCGGCAGCAATTTCCTGTTTTTCGCGGACCTGCAGGACATTTCTGTGAGTTGGAAAACACTGGTTTAGGTTATATCTGGACGTATTGGCCAGTGCATGATTGCGTGTGTGTCTGTTTGTAATGTGGACGTATTGACCAGTGCATGATTGCGTGTGTGTCTGTTTGTAATGTGGACGTATTGGCTAGTGTATTAATGAGTGTGTGTATCTGCTTGTGGTGTGTTGTGTTTGTGTTCCACTATGACAGTTTTACAGTACAGTGTTGTTTGCGAATGCCAACAATGAGTAGGTTTACTCTTTTGTGTGCCCGGAAAAAGACGTTACGTGGCGGGTTGTAGTAGCTTTCCTCACATCCGGAGCGTGCTGATGGATATGGACCGGGGCTCCCCCATCTCAGGCGGCTGTGCTATGCTTGGCTTCATCTGCGTGTCACCCTCTACTACGGAGATCACGTCGATCCCTCACGTTGTTAGCCAGGCTGCCATGACAACAGGAAGGGGAACGAGGAAGCCAAGGTCAGGGTCTTGGCCAGTATGTTTTGCCTGATCAGACTTAAGTCTTCCTTCCCAGCAGTACAGTAATTTTACCAATACCTTCTGTGCGTTGAGAAGTAATCATACCAAGAAACATCCTCGACATGCCTATTCAAACTGAACACGAAATGATTTCGAACCACGTGTGTTAGTATTACAAACCAATGTTTGCGTTGGCTTTACACCCCAACACCACGCGCTCCCACCAAACAACAAACAACCATAGATACAGACTTTCATAAATCAGAGATTGGCTTTTCTTGACTTCGTTGGTTCTCAATCTCCCGTAAATAAACCGTGAAAAGGGCTTAAGTAGCAGAATGTAGTCCAGAAAACGGAATGCGCTGTGTCGTGTTTTACAGCTTGACTGCTATATTTGCACCTTTCGGTCCAACACATCCAGTACGTGTAGGCCCAATGCTTCAACAAATGTAGTATTGGATCCATGCTTCAACAAATGTAGTGTTGGACCCATGCTTCAACAAATGTAGTGTTGGACCCATGCTTCAACAAATGTAGTGTTGGATCTAGGCTTCAACAAATGTAGTGTTGGACCCAAGCTTCAACAAATGTAGTGTTGGACCCATGCTTCAACAAATGTAGTGTTGGACCCATGCTTCAACAAATGTAGTGTTGGACCCATGCTTCAACAAATGTAGTGTTGGACCCATGCTTCAACAAATGTAGTGTTGGACCCATGCTTCAACAAATGTAGTGTTGGATCTAGGCTTCACCAAATGTAGTGTTGGACCCATGCTTCAACAAATGTAGTGTTGGATCTATGCTTCAACAAATGCAGTGTTGGATCTAGGCTTCAACAAATGTAGTGTTGGACCTAGGCTTCAACAGATGTAGTGTTGGACCCATGTTTCAACAAATGTGGTGTTGGACCCATGCTTCAACAAATGTAGTGTTGGATCTATGCTTCAACAAATGCAGTGTTGGATCTAGGCTTCAACAAATGTAGTGTTGGACCTAGGCTTCAACAAATGTTGTGTTGGATCTAGGCTTCAACAAATGTAGTGTTGGATCTAGGCTTCAACAAATGTAGTGTTGTATCTAGGCTTCAACAAATGTAGTGTTGGATCTAGGCTTCAACAAATGTAGTGTTGGATCTAGGCTTCAACAAATGCAGTGTTGGACCTAGGCTTCAACAAATGAAGCGACATATGGAGGGATTGAGGGGAAAAAAGATTAGTTAATCTCACGCCCACACCATGTGCTTAGAAGGCTTTGTTGCAGCAGCCTGGATATCGACACTGATCCACATAGTGGTGAGCCTGCTGAAAAGCATTGTATTGCACTACAGCTAGGACTCAGTTCTACAGAATCAGTCCTATGGTTAAATGCTTTTCAGCACTATGCAAGAGTTCAGGCCTGCTGGTCTGTTTATTATTATTAAATTAACGGCTAAATATCTCACATCACGGCCCATTTTACCGTTTTACATTGTTCACCAGTATAGTTTTAATATGAACCATTCTAAGCATGGCCGTCGTCTATACATTGAAAGTAATAGCAAGATTTTTATTTTAGCGGATTTGTAAAAAGTCACTCGATGTTCTTCTTCCTCGTTCATCTTCAGACCTCAACTTCAATGACTCTAACGAAGGCAGCGGTCGACTCAAGGCTCTGTACACTTCCGTTACAGCTTCTCGTGGAAGGACACTGGCTGTTGCCAAATGCTAATTCTTTTTCTTTTACACAAAGTTCAATTTTGAGACGAGACAAGGATGATAATTTCGGGGAATAGACGGCATATAAAGGTCACCAATATCCCAATAATTGGACTGGATAGGGAATTTAGAACAATATGATAAGCTAGGAATGAAGGTTTTGAAGATATCAAGTGCTGGGTCTGAAGATATCAAGTGCTGGGTCTGAAGATATCAAGTGCGGGCTCTGAAGATATCAAGTGCGGGCTCTGAAGATATCAAGTGCTGGGTCTGAAGATATCAAGTGCTGGGTCTGAAGATATCAAGTGCGGGCTCTGAAGATATCAAGTGCGGGCTCTGAAGATATCAAGTGCTGGGTCTGAAGATATCAAGTGCGGGCTCTGAAGATATCAAGTGCGGGCTCTGAAGATATCAAGTGCTGGGTCTGAAGATATCAAGTGCGGGCTCTGAAGATATCAAGTGCTGGGTCTGAAGATATCAAGTGCGGGCTCTGAAGATATCAAGTGCGGGCTCTGAAGATATCAAGTGCTGGGTCTGAAGATATCAAGTGCGGGCTCTGAAGATATCAAGTGCGGGCTCTGAAGATATCAAGTGCTGGGTCTGAAGATATCAAGTGCTGGGTCTGAAGATATCAAGTGCGGGCTCTGAAGATATCAAGTGCTGGGTCTGAAGATATCAAGTGCTGGGTCTGAAGATATCAAGTGCTGGGTCTGAAGATATCAAGTGCTGGGTCTGAAGATATCAAGTGCTGGGTCTGAAGATATCAAGTGCTGGGTCTGAAGATATCAAGTGCTGGGTCTGAAGATATCAAGTGCTGGGTCTGAAGATATCAAGTGCTGGGTCTGAAGATATCAAGTGCGGGCTCTGAAGATATCAAGTGCGGGCTCTGAAGATATCAAGTGCGGGCTCTGAAGATATCAAGTGCTGGGTCTGAAGATATCAAGTGCTGGGTCTGAAGATATCAAGTGCTGGGTCTGAAGATATCAAGTGCTGGGTCTGAAGATATCAAGTGCTGGGTCTGAAGATATCAAGTGCTGGGTCTGAAGATATCAAGTGCTGGGTCTGAAGATATCAAGTGCGGGCTCTGAATATATCAATTACAGGCTCTGAAAATATCAATTACAGGCTCTGAATATATCAATTACAGGCTCTGAAAATATCAATTACAGATTCTGAAGATATCAAGTACACTCTTTGAAGGATAAATTAGACTAAAACAAGTTTTTCAAAGTACAGCGCTCTACAAGAACAAAAGGCAGAGCCATAAATTAAGAAAGGTCCAGATTAGATAAAAAGAAATATTTTTTTAATCAGAGTGGTAAATGATCGGAATGCATTTGCCATGTGAAATAGTGGGGTCAGTGTCAATTAATTTTTTATAGAATATATTGGATGCGCATAGTTTTTAGATCAAGTGAAGCTTAAGAAACTGGTTGTATAGAGACTGCAGAATCTTCTAAACCAGTAAAAAGAAGTTATAGGTTAAACATATCAAGTACATGCTCCGAAGATAGGAATTTCCCTATGACTAATAATTAATGTGTTTGAGGAAACTCCCCAAATAATAAACATGGTTTGAGGTCTCTGATAGCCTAATCTAGTCAAGGCGTGTCCAATATAGATGAAAGACGAAGAAAGAAACACACTTCCAGGTATTTCAGTGAGTGTTGTTGGATGTTCCTTGTGCAATGTTAACTCTTGACAATGTTTAATTGATAGCGGGTTACAGAGGCTCTTGGGGAGGAAGACAAATGTCTGTTCATGTAAAATATACTGATCAGACATGTTAGTCAGGGTTAGGTAAAATATACTGGTCAAGGCCATCACCTCGGCTTCCATGCAGCCCTTCCTGGAAATGGGCTGTTTTTATGTCAGAATGGCTAACAGGGTGAGGGATTGACATACAATACAGTGGCTGTTACATTCTGATGCAGACTGGGGCCGGGTGTAGCTCTATGAGAGACTTTTCAAGAAGGTCACCGCTATAGGGATTACAGTTTCTATCCCCACCTCGTTGGCCAAACTGCTGTGACACAGTATGTTTCCGAGGGCATAAATGAAGTGAGATTGGGTCTTCATCAGTATTTTTGTTGTTTTTTTTTTGTTTCTTTGCCTTATTTCTCCATTTCCCAAGGCAGTGTGCGTTGCACTGTTTTTATTTTGCGCCTGTTGGCCCAGTACATCTGTCTTCGGCATGCATTTTATGTAAGTGTCTGCTTCCTCCTGCATTTTCTAAGGATGTATTTCCCTGGGGTAACGGCTAGTGCTGTGATTAGGAGCGAACCCTGCATCTTCGGTTGTGAGCCGTATCACTTAACGACTAGGCCGCGCCATCCCCGATCAGCATGTTTCACCTGACCCTGATTACTCTGTCAGCCGTAAATCATATTTTTATCTGTCTCTTTATGAAATTGGACGACATGGGACGGGTGTTTCTTTAACACAGTCAGTCCATATTTTTCTAGCTGCTCATCTTGCTCTGAAGCCATGCTTTCTGCCGTTATAGACTCATTCAATGGCTGGTTTAGGTACATTCTTGTCTAAACCATTTTATCTTTTTTGCCAATATACAAGGTTTGTTCTCAAAGTTCCAGAACCTTTTTTTTAAAAAGCTTTCCAAGGACCTAGTCACCTTTCTTCCTTCAAAATACTTCCCTCCTCTATTAATACATCGCTCCGAACATCATTTCCACACCCGGAAGCAGTTCTGGAGATCATACGTAAATCCGTCTTCGAATTACCCTTTGTTTCTTCAGCTGTCTGAAATCATTGTCCTTTCAAGCTGATTTTAGTTTAGGTGAGTATGAAAGCTTATGCTGGTTTTTGCTAAAAGTTCTCAAACGAGCAGTGATTGTCTAGACATGTGCATTTTCAGGCTCTTTTCTCTGCATTTGTCTCTGTTAGAATGGCATGTCAAGATCCTAGGGAGATGTTGCATTCATCTGCTATTTCCTGAACTACCAAACGACGATTGGTAAACACTATCTCGTAAACCTTCGCAACATAGGGTCGTCAGACGCTGTGATGGGTCATCCCGAACGCAAGACATTATCTGTTGATTGCCAGCCATTCATAAGCTGTACGCACATAAACCATCAACTTCATATGGACAAACAATCACAGCAGAAAAACGCGGGAAATTGTAGGTTACTTAAGAAAGTCATCACTAGGCCGCGCCACTGACCGGAAGTTGCCATGACAACGCATTGGCACCTAATTTAAAACATTCTGGAACGTCTGTGAACAGACCTAGTATATATTAGACCATTTCCTTGTGTTTGTGTGTGTCTATACCTACCATGCTTGGTGTTCTATCTACTTTCTGAAGGATTGCTATGTTTCTCACTCATGCCTCGCCTAGTAACCCTGCCCAACTTACGCAAGCATATCATTTCACATGTTGTGATCTTTCATTCTTGTGTTTTGGCCAGAGTCCATGTCTGACACTATTAAAACAGAGTTCGTATGAATATATTGTTGAGCATTTGTTTTTTTGTGTGTCTCCCATTGGAATGTTGTGATGTATGACTTGACTTCGTTCGTTCTCAATCTCCCGCTACCAAGTCCTGAAAAGGGCTTAAGTAGTAGAATGTAGTCCAGAGAACAAAATGCGTTGTGTTGTAGTTTACAGCTTGACTGCGATATTTGCACCTTTCGGTCCGACACTTCAGCAGGCATTTTTTTAGTACCGGGTTAGCTTTCCCTCTTTGATCCCTTCTCCTTAGCCAGTCTGCTCTGTTGCAGACTGTTGTCCAGGATCACCGCATGGAAGCGTAGAAGGGTCTTGGCAGCTCTGGTTCACTGGCCCTGACGCTAGTAGTCAGTTACGGGTCGCTGACCACTGCAGCTCATGTGCGCTGCTCAGCATCTTGATACCACATTGTGATGTATAATACTGATGATAACTGGCATGCCACCGCATTTGCTTTTTGAGTTTTTGCTGCTGTCACACTGTCATTCCATTGCCATTCGTGAACATGCTTCCCATATATCTAAATTGTCTAACTTAATGAAGTTATGCGTAAAATGATGAGCTGTAGATTGTGTATGGCTTGCGCTGTTGAAATTTCCTGTTCTTCGTGTGCTGGCGTATTCGTTGAATTATCTGCTGGGATGCATACCAGATTGAGTTTCACATTGAAAGTTGAGCATTCATTGTCTTGTCATTGATAGTTATTATGAATGCAGCTCCTGGGGTTCCTAACTTTCACATTTCTATTTATCAGATACATTACTTCATCCTTGAGCTTATAAATGTGATGCCAAATCAACTGAAAATGTAGTCTCATATTGTGAATCACTGTCTGTAACCAGTGTCGTACCTACCGTTAAGACCTGAGTGGTTTCCAGTAGGACTTTGTGTGTGACAGTCAGGGCAAACTTAGGACCACTGTCACACTGAAATCATACCAGAAGAGGTGGCGAACAATGCAGTTTAACATTTCTAGGCTAGAAGACTCACCAACTCATGTCTTTGCAAACCCAAATATTCGCACATGTCAAATGACTGCTGAGTGTTGATAAACTTCTGGGTCTGAGAAGCAAATCTAGAAACAAAACTCTATATACGATATAGAAATGAAAGAATAAATAACTAGATTCAAATAAAAATAATAAAAATATTTATTTTAGTTATAAAAAATATATATTCTGCAAGTACACTATCAATCAGTAAAAATCAAAACCTTTCTGCTCCTGTAGAGCTTTGGTTTGCAACAAATACACCAAGTTCTCAGCTATCTGTTCCAGCCCATTTATGAAAGTATTTTAGTTGTTGTTTTTGTTCTCCATGTTTCAGAGCCATACAGTAGAATGGATTCGCATTGAATTGAAGATATTTATAAAGTTTGTGTTGGACCTAATTTATTTTGATTTCCATAAATTTCCCAGTGCATTTTAAGCTCGTCTTGCCTTTTGTACACCAAATAATTCAGCTGTAATCAGGGGCGAATCTCAGGCCAGCTGCCACATTGTCAAGATTGTAAACACACCATGACATAACCAAAAGGTGGAAAGAGGCTTGCCTCACCAAATAAGGCAACAAATATCTAACAGCAACTTGTTTCTCCAAAGATTGGAAGAAGAAAAAGATTTATCCTCACATATTAGGGAAAAATGCCTGGTGGCGGTTTCAGCAATGTATGTAAAAAGGTCAAAGCCTTTAAAATGTAAAAGACTTTCTCTCTTACTCACATTTTACAAAGCATAGAACCACCCCTATGTTGTTACAGCGGCAGTTTCTTTATCTGTTTGTTTTATGCTTGCCAGCTCCCTGCAGAATTTTATGGCTGCAGTGAGCCTATTCTTAACAGCTCCCAAGGATCTATGAGCGTGATCTAATTTCTTCCCGAGATTAACTGCGATGTAAAGGGCCCTAATACTTAATTTAACACAGATTATGAGAGTGCTTTTCGTGTTGCAATTGGATCAACCAGCAGAATTCATTCAAGAAATAGTATACAACACTTTCCTGTCCTTGTCCATGCAACATGTGCAGCAGTTTTTTGCTAATAGCACCAAATTCCCCATGTCCGTCAACCACCCCATAGACTGTAACTTTAAGTATGTCTCATTACATTTTCCACCAACTCTTAGACAAAATCTTATACAAATTCATAGATAATTTTATTTTGGTCGTGGCATTGCACTAGATGCAGTTTACACACAGTAGGAGAAATTACTACTGCAAACCAACCAAATGAGCAGGGCATACATGACACATGCTAATGTACATTAGGGTTAGTGGTCTACCTACCTAACAACTTCCTACAGTATTCAGGGGCTTAGGAATTATGTCAATTCAAATTTCTTTTAATCATGCCTTGTATTTCTTACAAACTCAACAATACCCTAGTTATTGCTTATGCATCTGATTTCTGGAACAATAATTTGTTAGGTTGCCGAACAGGGAAAGTAACTAAGCACATAGACATTATTTGTGAACTCACCAGAACCCCTAGGTAGAGCTCACGGACATAACAAAGACCTTTTTCTATACCCCTACCCTGTGGTCAATGGATCACAGACTTCGAAACCACTCGTGCATAAATTTTTCCCACCAATGTCACCACAGTCATACAAACATACTGGCTAACTTATTCAGTTAGTTAAATGTTAATACTGCTAGCAGTTATGTACGTAACAGCTGCCATAAGATGGTTGAGTATTGATCCAATGACTGTTCTGCCTTTTTAACATTTTATTTTGTGTGGATGTTGATTATTATCTCCCTTATTTAGCTCCAGTAGGAGCATTGGAGCGATAGAATAGTTAGAGCACATGCTTTTCATGGCAAAGGTGCAGAGTTCAACATCTACCACTAAGACGAGGAGGAAGACTGTCTGGTCAGACAAAATATACTGGCCAAGACCCTCACTTCGACTTCCCCCTAGTCCTACCTGGAAACAGGCTGTTTTCGTGGCAGTCTCACTAACTAGATGAGGTATTGACGTTATCCCCTTAGTAGTGAGCGACACACAGATGAGGCCACGCATAGCACAACCGCCTGGAGGACCCCGGTCTATCTTCATCAGCGCGCTCAGGATGGGAGGAAAGCTTACGACAACCCACCACTTAATGTCATTTTTAGACCGCACAAAAGAGTAATCCTACTCATTGTGGGCATTCAACAACAACAACCACTAAAACACTTACAAGGGCGGATGAAAAAGTATCTGACGTTTGACTGGAAAAAACAAAACAACTAACTTGCCTATTTAGTTCAAAACCTAAATCCGCTTTGAAATGGACCCTTTCTGAGTTGACACACTTATCCCAGTGCACTTCTACTGCTGGAAGCATTTCTTAGTCCTTTTTTGGTATGCACTTCAGGCTGTTCATTGTGACGCCCTGCGACTTCTTATTCTTGCTTAAACATGGCATTGGACAGGTTCGGCACTCTCCTTCTCCCCAGACATGATTTCCTGTGACTTTTTGTTCTTTCCAAGACTGAAGATGCCACTCAGAGGGATGATATTTCAGAACATAGAGGAAATCAAGACAAATGGGATGAACTGTCTGATGGAGATCCAAATAAATGATATGCTTCCAGCAGTGGGAGGAGAAGTGTAAGCCTGTGTCAAATGGGATAGATTTTGAGCTAAATAGACAAGATGTTTGCTTTTGTTCTTCCTAAGGTTGGATATAGGGCGATGAGGCTGGTCAGGTAAAACACACTGATTAGACAATGTTAACCAGGGTTAGGAGAAATATACTGACCAAGACCCTTACCTGACCTTCTGGTTAGTCGTCCTGGAAACGGGGTGTTGTCGAGGACAACAGTCCGGCGAATAAGGTGAGGTTTGACGTGATCTCCGTAGTAGTGAGCGACACGCAGATGAAGCCAAGCATAGCACAACCGCCTGGAGGACCCCGGTCTACCTTCATCAGCACGCTCGGGGTGTGAGGAAGGCTACGACAACGCCATTTTTAGGATGCACAAAGAGTAACCTTCTCATTGTGGGCATTCACAAACAACAAGGTTGGATACTTTTTGATCAGCCCTCGTATTCAACACACAAGAGTACACACCAACAACGCTACAAACAGTTAAATAACTACTGCAGAATTTGGTGGTGATTGCAAGCATGTACTTACCCAAATATCCCTAGATGCCAACCAACTTATCACATCCCATAGAGATAGAATAGCTATGCAATGAATCCCTGGTCACTCAAATACACCTGGCAATGACAAGGCAGACAGACTGGCTAAGAACGGATCAAGCCAAGAACAGCAATACACACCAACAACCCTACAGACAGTCAAACAACTACTGAAGACTGCAAAGAAAGAGGCTTGACTGAACAGATGGACAATTAGGAATACTGGAAGAGAAATCTACAAACATATGTCCATTCCAAAGACAACAATCTTCTGAAAAGAGATATCAACACAACCATTTTGCACTCAAAACATACAACTTAAGTCACTTGAACAGAATCCAACCAGAACATACTCCAGAGAATCGGTTGTGCATACATCCCTATGAAATTGTTGAGCACCATCTTTTAAATGTCAGGCATTTGCCAGTGTTAGGAAAGAGCTTCTTCCTCCCAGGCCAGACAAATGGAACACTCTGTACGGAACTAAACAACAGCTTACAAACACTTGCAGATACCACCATATAGCATTAAAAGCCCACAAGCCACTGGATCAATAACCAACCAACCAACCAACCATTCAACTCACAATATTCTAACACAAATCTTTATAATGAAAACTTAATTCGATGATCAGCAGGTGTTGTGAAACAACTTTGCTGCAACCAACAAAATCAATTACCTGACATAACCCAGATACAACAGATGTTGGGATATCAGCAGTTTACTTGCTCTATATGGTTGTCTTAGAAAATTTTGAACAAATCAATATTCATGTTTACCTGAGAGGTGCCCGAGTTAAAAATAGAACCACTGTGCCCTTCCAAGCATGTTATGACAAGCAATTAAAGAGAGTATGGTGGCACAGTGTTAACTTAACTTAAAGTCTTTATACTGGTTTAGAAGGCTCTGCAGAGTCTGTACAACCAGTTTCATTTACATTACCTTTCCTAAAACGCTAAGCATATCCAATATATTCTTAAAAGCATTAATTGTCCCTGCCTCCACTACTTCCTGTGGCAATGCATTCTAGACATTCACCACTCTAACAAAATATTTCCTAATATCTAATCTGCAACTTTCTTTAGTTATTTTGTAGCTATGCCTTCTTATTCTTGTAGGTGGTTGTAGTTTGAAAAACTTGTTATAGTCTAATTCATCCTTTCTTTATCATATAAACCTGTATTAAGTCACTTCGAATTCTTCTCCTTTCTAGACACTGTAGACCAGTTTTTCTGAGTCCTTCCTGATAACTGTAATTTTGGAATCCCACTATCAGTTTTGTCGCTCTTTGTATACTTTCCAGTGTGTTAATATCTCCTGTATGATAAGTACTCCACACCTGTACACAGTACTCCAATCTAAGTCTTACTAATGCATTATACAGTTTGACAATCAGTGTTAATAACCTCATCATATAAAAATCAATGTAATGAAACTGCCTCTACAAATGCTCAGTTTTCAAGTTACTCTTAAGGGTTGGGGAACAGCTGTGTTTTAGAAAAGTGAACAAATCAATCAGCAAATTAATTTTAATGTTGTAAAACGTAATTAAAAATATCATGTGCAAAAATATCGCTTGATTCTGCTCCCAGGGAAAATAAGTTGTTCACTATTCTATTCTTGTATCATGTAATGATTATAGCGTTTAGAGCTTTCTTTCAAACACAGAAGGCTAATTCACCCTTTGCAGGCCTGTGGTCTCTGAGGTAATTTAATATGCAATAAGTTGGAGAGTCTTCTACCCTAGAGAGAATAGACAGCACTGTTAGTCATCTTTTATGACAAGCCCTCAATATGGTAGGGGCCTACCTATGGGGGAGGAAAAATGAGACCCTAGTCCAGTCAAGTACAAAATACTGACCAGGACATCACATCAGGGTCAATACACTGACCAAGACCACAATCTCTCTTCCATGTAGCATTCCCTGGAAACAGGCTGCTTTCAAGGCAGCCTGGCTAACGAGATGTGGATTGATGTGATCCCCGTAGTAGTGAGCACCACGCAGATCAAGCCAAGCATATCACAACCGCCTGGAGGACCGCTGTCCACCTTCATCGAGATGTGAGGAAAGCTACTACAACCTGCCACTTAACGTCCTTTTCAGGGCGCACAAAAGAGTAAACTTGCTCATTGTGGGCATTCAATAACAACAACAACAACAACCCACGGGGGAAGTGGGAAAGGGCCTGGGCTCATCGAAGATCCATTTAAAAAAAGATTTGCTTTATTTAATATTTTAGGATTGGCAACCAACCCAACCCACCACCTTACATTGTAAAAGCAATTCTCATCAAGTCACGTGTGATGTTAGCTAAAGCTTTGCTACAGATGTGCATTGTCTTCGGACTTAAATAAAGAAAATGCTGCCATAACTATGTATTTTTAAAAAAATTCAAGCCGCCCCCATCCCACCAGCCAATACTCCAAAGAATCAATCCTAGGTGAGCCCCTGGGCAGGTCCTAGTCTCATTTCATCCATCTCCAAAAGGATTAGATACTATGTCTCACCTCCCATTGAGATCAGGGCTGCTTGAGACTTGTGGGAATGAAACACTTAGCCCCGTTTTGGCTTTCATTCGTTTCTTGAGAGGCGAGCATCTTCACTCTCCGCTAATTATATTGGGGGGGGGGGGGGGGAGAGCCACACACTCACTCTCTCTCATTCACTCTCTCATGGAGGAAGACTAACGTCTGGTCAGGCACAACATACTGATCAGACATGTTAGTCAAGGTTAAGCAAAATATACTGGCCAAGGCCTTCACCTCGGCTTCCTCGCAGCCCTCTCTGGAAACGGACTATTTTCATGGCAGGCTGGCTAAAAAGGTGAGGGATTGACATTATCCCCGTAGTAGTGAGCAACACGCAGATGAAGCAAATCTTACTGCCTGGAGGACCCCAGTCCACCTTCATCAGCACGCTCTAGATGTGAGGAAAGCTACTGCAACCCGCCAATTAACGTCCTTTTCAGGGCGCACAAACGAGTAAACCTACTCATTGTGGGCATTCGAAACACCACCAACTCACTGATCTCCCTCTCTTACCTCTTTTTATTTACTGTCAAACTGACCCAGCACATTTCTTACTCCCTCACAGGTCCATGCCTACATAATCGCTCAGCTGAGAAAGGAGATGCCGTCTGTGTTTGGAAAGGACTCCAAGAAGAAAGAATTGATTGCTAGACTGCCAGATATTTTTGCTCAGCTTCAACGAGAGCACCAGATCTCACCTGGCGACTTCCCCAACTGCAAGCACATGCAGGAGCAACTGCAGCACCAGGACTTCACCAAGTTTAACCTGGTTAGTATGGCATCTGAGTGATCCGCGGAGTTATTTGTGTATTATAAGGATAAGAATAGCACCACTGCTCCACAGAGAGCATGTCGTAAGAGGCGACAGTGTGACATGGCATAACATCAGCCATGGTTAGGTGGTTTAAGAGCAGCATAGATGGCGCCTAACAGGTTGCGGGTCTACTTTGCTCTAGCTTTAGAGTCTTTTAAGATGTACTCGCATATTGGCTAACCACCCTCCGCTGTACTTGTCCCAATGCAGCAGAGTAACAAGTTGCTCAAGCCTAGCCTGCTACGCAGGCAATCCTTCTCTCGGCTACATCCAGTTCATACCAGAGCTGGGGCCTGCATCTACTGTGAAGTGTAGGGGTGATTAAAAACTGATTAGGTCTTGTTGTTTTTCGTTGTTGTTTTTTAATGCTCATGATGAGTATGTTTACTTCTTTGTGCGCCCTGAAAAGGATGTTAAGTGAAAGTTGCAGTAGCTTTCCTCACATCCCGAGATTGCTGATGAAGGTAACAACAGGGAATCACAAACAGCTGAAGACATATCAAGTCTCTAGCACTTTATCCCCTACAATAAAGTGACTATTTTGATTGTATGCGAGAATACTTTCAACTTTGATTTCTTTGATTAATTCTTCTTCGTACGCTGTCAGACATCCACTTGAATTTGTTCAAATAAAGTGCAGTCATTTTGAGGCTGTCGACACTGCCATAGAGCTCATCTAGTGTTGTCACTGGTGATGGCCACATGTACTTTCTCTGGTTCTTGTATGTCGGGCTATTTTGCAGCAGATGTGCAGAGGTTATTTTCCCAGTACCACAGGTGCATTCGTCAGTAGTACCTATCTTCAGTTTATTGAATAGAGGTTACCTCAGTCTGTTGTGGCCTTTGCGGCGTCTGAAGACCATCACCTGCTCTCTTCTGTTCAACTGGTGATAAGCATCATTTCTTGTGTACTTTGAGTATATACAAGAATATCTTTAAGTTTGACTTCTTTGATTCAAGGACTCAGTGGTCTCAAGGTAAGGTGTCTGCCTCGGGTGCCGGAGGTCGTGTGTAAATTTTTCATTTTTGTAACTTGAATCTTTTGGTAAAAATTTCCCTGAAATCTGGGTGGTGAGATCGAACTCCTGTGTTCAATTTCGAGCACATTAAAAATTTATTGGCAGTTGAAAATCAGACAGAGTAGGCTTAACGGCCACTGCCCGGACAAAATTCAAATTAAAAATCTACCCAAGTTATTTGTACCTTTCATCAGGTGGTTTGTTAAGAGCAGCTATAGATGGCACCTATATGGCTGCGGGTCTACTTTGCTCTAGGGGGGGACAAGACTCACCTTTACATCTCAGGCATGCAGGGACATTAAAGTACGCACATATGCTGCAATGAAGAGAACTGCAGAGGATAGGGTCAAATGGAGAGAACACTCAGACAACTTTACAGCCAGTCTCCGGATATCAACTAGATCATGATGATGATTATATACGAGAATAATTTCTTCTTCTTCTTTTGCATTCGTTCTCAATCTCTCGCTCCCAAACCCTGATAGGGTTTAAGTAGCAGAACGTAGTCCAGAGAACGGAATGCGTTGTATCGTAGTTTAAAGCTTGACTGCAATATTTGCACCTTTCAGTCCAACACATCCGACTTCAGCAAGCCTCTTTTGGGTACCGGGTTAACATTCCCTCTTCGATCCCTTCTCCTTAGCCAGTCTGCTCTACTGCAGCCTGTTATCCAGGATCACCGTGTGGAGGTGTAGAAGGGTCTTGGCAGCTCTGGTTCGCTGGCCCTGATGCAAGCAGTCAGCTATGGGCCGCTGACCACTGCAGCTCATGTGCTGCTCAGCGTCTTGATCCCAGAGAATACATTTAACATTTACTATTCTGATTATATAGGAGATAACCTTTTAACTTTTGTTATTTTTATTATATACAAGAATACCTTTTAATTTGAATTTTTAAAATTATATACGAGAATACCTTTAACATTTACTATTTTGATTATATACTAGAATACCTTTAACATTTCTTATTAAATAGGAGATTACCTTTAACCGTTATTTTTATTATAAAGGATATTACCTTTAACTCTTACTATTTTGATTATATACAAGAATACCTTTTAATTATAATTATTTTTTATTATATACGAGAATACTTTCAGCTTTGACTTCTTTGGTTATATGCAAGAATGCCTTAAAATTTTACTTTTGTGATTATATACGAGAACAACTTTAACTTTTACTATTTTGATTAAATACATTTTTAAATAATAAAAATGTTGTTATTCTCTGTCATCAGCTAAAACCTAAACTGCTGGAAAATGTTGATCAAATGCTCGCATCAGATATTGCCCGGCTCATGCAGATGATACCAGCAGAGGAAAGGGAGACCATCCAGAAAAGCGAGACCAATGGAAACATCCATGGTGGGGCTTTTGAGGGGTTCACAGAAAGCCCCTTTGGTGTGGGCCGTGGAGAGGGCGTAGATGCTGGCCGTGGAGAGCACGAGTGGGTGGTGGAGTCCAGCAAATACGAGTATGATGACAGCTTCACCAAACTCAACCCTGTTAACGGGAAAATTTCCGGAGCTGCAGCCAAATCTGAAATGGTCAAATCCAAACTACCGAATACCGTTCTGTCCAAAGTGTGGAAGTTGGCGGACATCGACCGGGATGGCATGTTGGATGCGGATGAGTGGGCTCTGGCCAATCACCTCATCAAGATTAAACTTGAAGGTCATGATCTACCAAACAATCTGCCAGATCATCTGATACCACCGTCAAAACGTGAAGGAGTTGCAGAGTTATCTTCATAGACGTGGCTTGTATTTGGATGAACTGTAAACTTCCCTCGTTGTGCCGAGTCTGATTCCAACAACAAACATCAGAATTGTACTTTTATATTCCATTCAATTTAAGCATATAACAATTGAAAACTTTTATAGCCTAGGATACGAGAATTTATGCCGTCAGATTTCTGAAAATAGTTTTTTAAAGGTGAAACATAGGCACAACGTAATGGTAACACGAATTAATCAGAAAAACCAGAAACAGTTATTGGCATCATTCGGATGGGAAGGTTGTGTTTGCATGCAGGAAATCTACCAAAGATCAATCTATCAAAGATATTTTTGTTGAAGATCTCCAACTTTTCCCACTTTGACCTTCAATGTGCCTTCCTAACTGGCTACTTCCTGCCTTTCTACGTTTACTGTATTGTTGCTGTCCACATACTTGTCTGCAGTCAACCATTCCCTCTTCAACTTTTCCATCTCTGGCCTTCATTGTGTACTCCCAACTGGCTACCTCCGCTACATCTTTTAATACTTCTTTCCTACTTAAATTGCTGCTGTCAGCTTGCCTGTTTGCCTTCAACTTTTCTTTCCTTTCATTATGTTACCTCTACATATATTGCAAATATTTGTTAAAGTATGATTTTTGTCTCTCTTCTTACCATATTGGTCCAAATACAGTATATAGTTTTGTGTTCCATATGGCAAATAAATGTTCAAGAATATAATGTGACCTCAGACTGTTAATAATACTTTATGAACTATACATTATCAGTACTGGGAATGTCTATAAATTATCACTACTGGAAAGGTCTGTAAATTATCAACACACTGGAGGTCTATAAATTATCAGTACAATGAAGGCTTATAAGTTATCAGCACACTGATGGCCTATAAATTATCAGCATTGTGAAAGTCTATAAATTATCAGTATTGTGAAGGTCTATAAATTATCACTACTGGAAAGGTCTATAAATTATCAGTACAATGAAGGCTTATAAGTTATCAGCACACTGATGGCCTTTAAATTATCAGTATTGTGAAGGTCTATAAATTATCACTACTGGAAAGGTTTATAAATTATCAGTACAATGAAGGCTTATAAGTTATCAGCACACTGATGGCCTATAAATTATCAGTATTGTGAAGGTCTATAAATTATCACTACTGGAAAGGTCTATAAATTATCAGTACAATGAAGGCTTATAAGTTATCAGCACACTGATGGCCTATAAATTATCAGTATTGTGAAGGTCTATAAATTATCACTACTGGAAAGGTCTATAAATTATCAGTACAATGAAGGCTTATAAGTTATCAGCACACTGATGGCCTATAAATTATCAGTATTGTGAAGGTCTATAAATTATCACTACTGGAAAGGTCTATAAATTATCAGTACAATGAAGGCTTATAAGTTATCAGCACACTGATGGCCTATAAATTATCAGTATTGTGAAGGTCTATTAATTATCACTACTGGAAAGGTCTATAAATTATCAGTACAATGAAGGCTTATAAGTTATCAGCACACTGATGGCCTATAAATTATTAGTACTTGAAAGGTCTGTAAAATGAACAGCTTTTGTTTTCCTTTATATAAAACATTTTTTCCTTTAAATATAACTGCCTGTACCTATACCTCCAGTTGCTATAAAAATTGCTTCTATATCAATCTATTAACTTTTCCCCACACTGTATAAAGTTTGACTGCACATAAGATTTTTATAGAGGATCCATATAACATTCTAAAAAACTGCACAGTATTCAGACCAAAAAATGGTATTTCTCCTTTTAATTCATACCTGTTTCCATGCTGAGAAGTAAAGTAACCCATAGCATTACTGCCATAGGGGTGTGAGATGTTCGCGATCTCACATTTCAAAGGCTCGGCTATATGAGGGGGGTAGACATCTCCCCTCTCTCGCCGCTTTTACTTCCCTGACTGAACCGGTACCCATTTAAGGCTGGGTCGACCCGGGAACCATTGCAGTCTGAAAAAACATTACCGCCTCAACTGGGGAATGAACCCAGGACCACTCAAATGCGTAGCCGGCGCGCTGACCACTGCGCTACGCAGCTCCCACGCTGAAAGCAGGTCGTAAAAAAAAACTACTAATATGATCAGAATTTTTTTACTGACAACTTTCCAACTCGTAGATAACACTCCCAACTATTAATACAGACTAAAACTTGCCGGACGTGGGTTAGCTTTTAAAATTTGAAAGAAAGCTTTAGAAACAATACCTGGGATTGAGGTACACAAATATATAAGCGAACAACTAGTTTTTCCGGGCATTGGAAGCAAGTAGAAGTATATTGGTTCAATTTTTGTTAGATATGCAATTTTTTTCAGTATACCACTAAATAAGAGCTTTATATCATTTTTATTTGATTGTTTCCAGTTGCTTGAGCACCTTACAATAATATAATTATACAAAGCGCTTAACAGCTCATTTTGATTTCCTTGTAAAGCTTATATGTAAGCGACACTGAAATTGTTGCCACATAGGAAGGGCAGTGGCTTTCCAAATACTTCCTGTAATTTGTGTGCGTTGTATATGAAAGGTCAAGGCCAAGGTAGTCTGTAATTTGTGTTGTGTATGAAAGGTCTAGGCCTAAGTAGTCTTATAGCAGATACTGCTATTAGGGAGAAAAATTACACTGCAGTAAACTGCCATTGGGAAAACGAGACTTCATTGTTGGAATTCATGAAATAGTGTGCCTTCTGTAATTCTAGTACACAATATAGAGTACCTATTTATAGTTGGTTATGTGAGGTCACTAATTTCATGAACAGGAACCCATTTATAGTTGGTTATGTGAGGTCACTAATTTCATGAGTGGGAACCTATTTATAGTTCATTGTCCAGGGTCACAGACTTAATGAGATGGTGTGCTTTCAGCAAATCTAACACAATAAAATACTGATTTATAGGTCATTGAAGTCTCAGATCATCTCTCTTCTTACTCACCTGCGTTCGTTTTGAAAATGGCATTTGTGTCATAGTTTGCAGCGAGGCTGTGATATCTGCACCTTTCAGTGCAACACATTCGATTTCAGCAAGGCATTTTTGAGACTGGGTTTGCCTTTCCCTTTCAATCTATAATATTTTATCCAGCTGCAGTCTGTTTCTAGGGCTACCACTTGGATTCAGAATAGTATCTTGAGTCATTTATGGATTATTGACTCTGATATAAGCTATTAGTCGCTGGCTGCTATCAGCTCATTCACTGCTGCATCTTCAGCCCTGATCAACCCCACCACATGATGCTGTTTGAAGCTGCTCGAGGTGAGTCGGGCTAACTCTTAACGTTTCTTTGGTACTTACTTACTCCCCCTGTCATGGGCACCATGTCAGACTTCATGTTTCCAATATTCAGACACGTGGATTGCCCTGTGTTTTTCCCTCAACATGTCATCCATATTGCATGTTTCCAGAAGGTTTGGTCAGATCATAAGGTGGTCTGGGGCTTGTGTCAAGACTCCTTCGATGTTGATTGAAAAGAGGTGAGTTGCTTTAATATCCATAATGCTTCGGTAGTGAAAGGACTGGCCTACTGGTACCAGTAGCTTACAGTAACTCATAGACTCCAAGGCGAACTTGAGAAGGTGGACCGGACTCCTTCTGAATGTAGTACAATGCGAAACTCATCAGTAATCTCACCACTATCGGAATTAACCCCACCACATATAACTGAAAACCTAGATTAATAAAATCTGTAACATTTCTTCTATCTATCTGTCTTCAGTCCGTTTATGTCGTCGGACATCGTGGGGACCTCCTTTATTTTGTATTTTTTGGCAGGTGAAAATTTATTGGTGACTTGCCAGGTCAATCCTAGCAATCTGTTATCCACTGGAATATGCAATCAACTATTTCTGAGACTGCTGGAGGTGGAAGTGTATATTAGAGCACAGTAGACCCGCAGCCTATCAGGCGCCATCTAAGTCGCTCCGCTAACCACAAACCAAGACCTGAAGTTATAGCCATGCAGTCCCCTTTTTGCGACATATTCTCTGTGGGGCGAGTATCCCTAGAATAATTTGTACCATTTCTCACCCAACGTAATAACAGTTATTCTACAGTATACCATATTTTATTATCATAATTGCTCATACATATGATAACATTTATGACAAATTGTTAGCACCTCGAACGGAATATCTGTTTGTCTTGAATTCCATCAGCATTTTAAAATGTCTGGCTTTGTTTTTGTAAAATTTGAGTTTTTGGATTTGGACAACAATTTTTAGTGATAAAAATGTGCTAGGGTATAAAGGCTATAAGTTTCGTGGAAGGCTTATAAAGTTAGTAGTACTGGGAAAGTCTATAAATTAATAATATTTGAAGGCCTATAAATTATCAGTCCTGGGATAGTCTATTAATTATCAGCACAGTGAAGGTCTATAAATTGTAAGTTCTCGGACGGTCTATAAATTATCACTACTGGAAAGGTCTGTAAATTATCAACACATTGAAGGTCTATAAATTATCAAGGCACTGAAGGTCTATAAATTATCAGTGCACCAAAGGCTTATAAATTATCAGTACTTTAAAGGTCTAAATTATCAATATTGTGAGGATCTACAAATTGCCAGTAAAGTGAAGATTTATAAAGTACCAGTAATTTACAGATCATACATTTTCAGTCATGTGAATATAATGTGAAGATTTATAAATTATTACGGTGAAAAAGTATAAATTGTCAGTAATGTGAATATTTATAAATGAATAGTAATGTGAATTTAAATAAATTATCAGTCATGTGAATATCTATAAATAATCAGTAATGTGAAGTTTATAAATTATAAAATCTATAAATTTTCAGTAATGTGAAGATTATGTGGATATCTATTAATTATCAGTAATGTTGTTGTTGAATACCCACAATGAGTAGGTTACTCTTTTGTGCGCCCTGTAAAGGATGTTGAGTGGCGGGTTGCAGTAGCTTTCCTCACATCCTGAATGTGCTGATGAAGGTGGACTGGGGTCCTCCAGGCAGTTGGGCTATGTTTGGCTTCATCTGCATGTCGCTCACTACTACAGGGATCACGTTGGACCTCACCTTGTTAGCCAGACTGTTGTCCTCGATAACAGCCTGTTTCCAAGACGACCAACGAGGAGGTCAGGTGATGGTCTTGGCCAGTATATTTCTTCCTAAACTGGCTAACATTGTCTGATCAGTGTGTTTTGCCTGACCAGACGTTAGCATCATTGTCCCATCAGTCATGTGAAGATCTATAAATTATAAGATCTACACATTTTCAGTAATGTGAAGATTATGTGAGTATCTATAAATTTTCAGTTATGTGAATATTTATAAATGATCAGTCATGTAAAGGTAATGTGAAGATCTATAAATTATCAGTCATGTGAAGATTTATAAATTATAAGATGTATACATTTTCAGTAATGTGAAGATTATGTGAATATCTATAAATAGTCAGTACAGGCAAACCTCGAGTTATGATATTTCGACTTAGGACGTTCGCATTTACAACACGTTTTGCATTGACACCAATACTTGACTAGCAACGGTCATTTAGAAGCAACACACACCTTAGTGACATAACGCAACCACTGTACCATTTTTCATGTCGTTAGACTCTTTGCAAACACGGCTTGGATGAGATTGCTATGTGTTACCCTTTCTGAATTGTGAATCTGGAAGTGTTTATTTATTTTATTTTTTGGTGTGATAAACACATTCAGCGAGAAAGTAATTGTAATTACAAGTTAACTCTTTCCGGACTATTAACCGACATATTGGTTCTATTGTGAACTGTTTGTTTCGTAGAGCACCAATTGAGGTTTTTATGTTAACCAATACTTTACTGCTAGATCTAGAATATGTCGTTCTAAATTTCACGAAAATAAGCATGTTTTGTTGTTGAAGATGAGATTTTTGTCATTCTAAGGTGTGTTTATTTCTCCCAAATAATGGCCACGCCTACTACTTCTACTGTGAGCTCTTGACCAAAAAGATGGTGCAAAACAAGCTAGAGTTGTCTTTGGGAGTTTGCTGCTGAGTGATTCAGAAATAGAAAGATCCAGATAGTACTATATTTATCTGTTCTATGATAGAAAGTAGTATAGTTAACAAAAAAGATATGCAATGGCATTTTTATAAAACTGAAAATTATTTGGTCGAAACCTTACAAAAATCAAGTTCTCAAAGAGTTCAAAGTCATATGATTGTTAGTGTTTTTCATCAACAGTTTGGTATTTAGCCTGTGGTTAGCCTAATCCTAGCCTAAGTGTACTGGACTGCTTCAAAGGAATTATTTGAATTTGTTGGCTGTGATTAGAATTTAAATTACAGGAGACATTAAAACTACTGCAATATGGAAGTTCAAAGTTAAATGTACAAACGCAGGTAAAAGGTCAAACACAGGTAAAAGTACAAACAGGTAAAAGTACAAACACACGTAAAAGTACAAACACAGCTACATGTACACCAGTTACAAATACAAACACAGCTACATGTGCACAGTTAAAAGTACAAACACAGCTACATGTACACAGCTAAAAGTATAAACATAGCTATATGTACACAGCTAAAAGTACAAGCACAGCTATATGTACACAGCTAAAAGTACAAGCACAGCTACATGTATACAGATAAAAGTACAAACACAGCTACATGTACATAGTTAAAATTACAAACACCGGTAAAAGTACAAACACAGCTACTTATACATGGTTAAAAATACAAACACAGTTAAAAGTACAAGCACAGCTATGTGTACAAGCACAGCTACGTGTACAAACACAGCTACATGTACACAGCTAAAAGTACAAACACAGTTACATGTGCACAGCTAAAAGTACAAATACAGTTACATCTACAAACACAGGTAGAAGAACAAACACAAGTAAAAGTACAAACACAGTTAAATAATTCAGCCTAGCAAAGAAAGTCTAATGTTGAACAGTGAAATTGGCTGATGGTTTATTATTGCCTTTTCTACTGTTATCACAGTATGGTTTAAGTTCAAATGCTTGATTTGATCAGTTATGAATATGACAATTCATAACCTGGCGTTGAAGGACACAAGCGAAAAGAATGTAGAAGAACATGACAATTGCAGTGCAGAACATGAATCGGTAAGCGAAAAAAGTGTTTCGAGTTGCGACAGTTTTAGAGTAACAGCACCTGGTCTGGGACCGAACCTGTCATATGTCTGAGGTTCACCTGTACTTGGGGAAACTTAGAGGTCGACACATAACATACTAGACAGAGTAATCTTCAAGTGATAGCTCAGAGATCACTGCAAAAGTGACCAGATTCTATCCTGGTTACTTCACACTTAGTCGACCCAGCTGAAAATAAGAACCTAACCTGTCAGGGAAGGTGAAGCGACAATAATGTTAATAGTTGTCCCACCTTATAAAATAGAACTGCATGTTATTGAAGTCTCTAACACTTCATCCCCAATGACAGTATTTGTGTTGTGACTGCTTCCACCTTTTATTTTAAGGGAGGGGAAGACAATCTGTGATTTCCGTGCTGAGAAATTGTTAGAAGATTTTCATTATGAGTTTTCCATTCTTGACGACGACGACGGTTTTTTTGGTAGCAGGTTACATTGTCTCTTCTTATATTACCAAGGTGCACTGAAGAAGATTGAAATGGGCCCTCCTGGCTGTAGTGCAATCTGAGAATTGTCTGTAGGAACACCATTATTGGGATCACTTTGTCAATCCCTACCTCATTGGCCAAACATTAGTAACTCGGTCAGTTTTTAGGAGTGTAACGAGGGTGAGAGATAGAGGCTTGATCAGTTTGTTTCACCTGACCCTGATGTGAGGTGGTCTTGTTCAGTGTGTGTCACCTGAGGTAAGGTGGGGTCATGATTAGTATGCTTCACCTGACCTCGATGTGAGGAAGGATCTTGGTCAATATGTTAGCCTTGGTTAGTATGTTTCACCTGACGTGAGGTAGGGTCTTGATCAATATGTTTCACCTGACTCTGACATAAGGTGGAGTCTTTGTCAGTATGTTTCACCGGATGTGAGGTAGGGTCTTGATCAATGTTATACCTGACACAGATGGGAGGAAGGATCTTGGTCAACATGTTTCACATATCCTGATATAAATTGGAGTCTTGGTCCGGATGTTTCACCTGACATGAGGTAGGGTCTTGATCAATGTTATACCTGACACCGATGGGAGGAAGGATCTTGGTCAACATGTTTCACATATCCTGATATAAATTGGAGTCTTGGTCCGGATGTTTCACCTGACATGAGGTAGGGTCTTGATCAATGTTATACCTGACACCGATGGGAGGAAGGATCTTGGTCAACATGTTTCACATATCCTGATATAAATTGGAGTCTTGGTCCGGATGTTTCACCTGACATGAGGTAGGGTCTTGATCAATGTTTCACATCACATGACGTGTCGTTTTATTCAGAATATTTCACCTGTCATAAGGTAGAGTCTTGGTTTGTAATTCTGATTGTTTCACCTGACCCAGATTAACTAGTTTTAGCTCCATGCGGAGATCAGAACACAATCTTGAGTGACAATTTCTGTCCAACAAGCAGATACAAATGCATATATCTTTATTGTTAAAGCTAAGAGTGCATAATTCTTCTTGTCTGCATTTGGTTTCACATTAAGCTTGGGACCACCTATGTAGCTGGCTCCCTTGCAGGAAGCCTGTATTACAACCTTTATAAGCACAATTGTATTTATTGAATGCAGAAGGTTCCATAGCTGAAATTCAGACAAGAACAACAATGGCCATGGTTGCTCTAACCAAACAGGCCACTATGGATAGACGAAAGCATCAACCTGAAATCCAAGTTGAGTTTAATGTGTGCACTTGTCACTTCTATGTACCTTTACGTGTGCATAACTTGGACTTGCAGCAGTTCTAGAGCGCAGAATTTGTACAATATAGATATGTCTGTGGTGAATCTTCAACATTTTGTATCTAGACCACATCATGAATAAGGCAGTTCATGACACCATTAAGAGAGAGCTTGGCAAATATAAAGACCTATTGACAATGGTAAAAATATGCACGCTCATAGGGTATGGGCATGTATTGTCTGCATAAGATTGTCTGGCTTGACCAAGATGAACCTTCAAGGTACTGTTCCTGGAAAGCTTAAGCAGAAAGGGGGGGGGGGGGATATCGGAGTGAGGAAGGGAAGGCCCATACCTACAACAAATATTCTGGCACAAAACTGAGTTGAGTGGCAGACATTTGATCAGCAAACTGCAGTATTGGTGCCCCAATGACTTTTCAGGTTTTGGTACTGATGATGATGAGGCACAGTTGCTATAGCAACTCATTAACATGATGTGGTTGCTAACCCCATGCACAGCTCATTTCATCTTTTACGACACTCTTGGAAGGATATGGTGGTTCTGTTCTTACCTCACTGGGTACGATTATGTTGAACAACTGCTATCTCACAGGATTTTGTTGTGTAGAAGCTAAAGGACAGGACGGTTTCATTCAGCCATAGAACAGGCCACTGCAGACTATTGGGCCAATTACATCGCCTCCGCATATTGCACACAAGTGAGTACCCATGTGAAACCAGAGCCCAGAACACATCCTACAGGACCGCCCAGCATACAAAGACCTACAATGCCAAACCTGGCCAGAGGGAGCTGAGCTGAAGCAAAAGCTGTGGGGCTGCCACCTGAACCTGGAGAGGACTGTGGACTTTCTCCTAGCGATTGGATGCACATAACTTTTAGAGCAATGAAATGTAAATGATATTGGTTGTATACAGAGTCTTCTAAACGAGTATAAAGAGATTAAGTTAAGATGGGACTACAGATCTGGCATGACCAGAAAGCCTGAATGCAAAAGATTATACTTACAAGCAGAACACTGTTTTGTGTAGTTGTTGGTCAAAATCTGAAACGTGTTAAATAATAAATACAAAAGTTTTTTTTATCCGCAAGGATCACACACATTTTATAACATGGCCATGTTTGACTTTTCTTTCTTTCTTCTTTGCGTTCAGGATCTTCTGGTCATGCTATATCTGCAGGCCAGTCGCCATAATGAAGTCTGTAGTCTTCACCAGGTCAGAGCGGCTGCCCCACAGCTTTTGTCTCAGCTCCACACCCTCTGGCCAGGTCTGGCATCTCATATCCCTATAGATTGGGCATTCCTGTAGAATATGCTCAGGGTTCTGGCATCCTGTTCCACATGGGCACTCATCAGTGTGTGAAATCTTCAGTCGGTAAAGACGCTTGACTAAAAGTTGGTGCAATCCACGGTGACTTAGAACATTGTTAAAATACTTATCTTAGCATATTTGTCACACAATTTGTTTCACAGTTTATCCTTCAGATCTAAAATAAAAAAGTGGATATATGCATTCATCCAATTTGCCAACATGGACAGCCAATAGACATGTATTGTTGTGAGTTATCTTTAAAAACCTCTACGTGCCTAATATCTGTTGTGACCTTTAACCTAGAAAATGCATGATGATTGTTTTAAAATTGTTTGTATAAAATATATGATGAACATGTTTGAATCAAAGAAAGTTCAAATGGGGAGACAATTTGTTGTGACACCTATATTTATAAAGAGCTTGAGCTGTATATCTGCCTTATAAGCCTCCCCTACGTACAGCTATTATTCTCGTGTCTGATACTTGCAAGTAATCAGAAAGTAGCTATTAACCTTTAAGATCCTATAGAAATCATTCGTTATGGGAGACACCACAGGAATTCCCCTGAAGACAGACGAAGAGACGATTCTGGGTTTTTTCAGTCGATATGGTGCCAAGACGGACAAATGTGACAATATATACTCGTCAGGAAATTCGAAAAGGTATTTTAGACACTGCCAGCAGGGAAGAGGCTTATGTAGATCCCATAACTGAGGCAGAGGTAACAAATAGCCTACAAACCAGCAAGAACACCGCCTAAGGACTTGATGGAGTGTGATCTGTACAATCCTGAATTAAATCATTAGTTTGCTCTGCAAGAAGTGTGAGGAAGCTTTCTGGAATCAATTCTAAGAAATAATCCAGTGGCTCGGCATCTAGGCCTAAAACATAATTTTCATAAAATTGCTGTACGAGTGCACCTGCATTGCAACAGTCAAAGTTCATCAATCCTCTTGCATGTTCTCCTTCACACGACATCGGTTGTCAAGTTTGGTAGACGCTGACCAACTTTCAGAATTAATCAGAAAACAGGTTGCACAGCCATATCTGACAAAACCAGACAAGATACGCCAGCATCTTATCTGCAAGGCTTCAGTTGGTTTGAAATCAGAGTTTTCCTTCTCCTAGATGAATAGCCTTCCTAGGCTTTTGAGCACCATCTGCCCAAAACTCTTGTCACTCACTGTCAGATAAATCATGCATTTTTGTGTGAAAATGCACTGCTTTTAATTTCCAAGCTGTTTTCTGTGCTTCATTGATACTTTCTACTTTCATTGGAATTAAAACCAGAAGATAGCCTTGTATGTAGAAGGTTGTATTAACCAACAAACGAACACTATGAAAATGAGCGGTTTTCAGTGGTTTAGGATTTGAGAACACCGGCGGTTACTAGCGGCATAGGATCTTAAGGATTAATAGCTTCATTATCAACAACATGCAGAAGGAATGATCCACTTGCTGTTATTTGAATATCTAATGCTTTTCATTTTGATGAGCCTGTCCAGATTGTTCCATGTATAATATTTTGTTACTAATTTTGGAACAACTATATTGTTTGTTGTAGACTAACTTACACACTAATATGTCTATAAAGTGGTGATGTGCAGAATATTCAGTAATAAAAATGTATCTTTAGTTTCATCAGAAATGTACACATTTTTGTTAATTAATACCTTCTCTATTGGTTTTACTTACAACTCTATCCCCTCCCAAAATTACTATTGTTTTAAATGACCGAAAGGCAGCGGCAAGTTCATTTTCTATTCAACTGATACAAGGGGGGAGTAAAAAAGGTGACCTTAATATTTTGTTATTAACAGGATATGCTATATTACGGTCAATTTTGTGTGTACTTCTTGTATCTTCAGTGTTCTTATTCCATTCAGTTCCTATTTGAGCTACAATGGTTGTTCTCCACTATTTCTTATCTGGACCATCTTTTTGAGCTTTTTTTTCTCTTCCGCCATTCTTAGCTTGGTTTGCTTTGGCTTCCTCACTGTTTTCTTTCCATGTGGGTTCCAATCAAGCACATGTTTGGTTGAATTGTTAGATCCTTGGTCAATGACCTGCTAAGCTGTTGGTGGCCTTCACATCTGATGACATCTTTTAGGGCAGAAGAACATTCCGCTTCCCTTGGTCTAGTCATCTTTCTTGCACCGCCCTAACTTTTTTTTCGAGGGTGTCCGTTATCATGCCAGTTACTTGCCTTCGGCATTCACCATTGACAGTCATGTGATCTTTGTACTCCAGTGTTATAAACAAAGTCATTTTTTGTTCCAATTAGACACGGGTGGTAGTACTATGCTAAAACCCCAGAGAATGGAGGTGCCAAACTTCGTCTGATCCTGGCTAACATGTCTGATCAGTATATTTTGCCTGACTCTGACTAACGTCTGATCAGTATATTTTGCCTGACCCTGACTGACATGTCTGATCAGTATATTTTGCCTGACTCTGACTAACATGTCTGATCAGTATATTTTGCCAGACCAGACGTTAGTCTTCCTCAATACCTGCCCTGGGTAAAACTCCCACCGGTATAGTTCTGGGCGTTGTTGAGGGTACTCGAATTGCGCAACCACAACAAAGTAAAGACAACAGTGTTTGTAGAATGTGAATATATTACTGCTGTATAATCAAACATATGATTAGCTCAATGTACATGAATTATTATGATTATTATTATTTCAATTTGTGTGGGACTTTCTTTTACTGAAAACCTAAATTGTAAATAATGTCTTCTTTTTTTTTTATTGTTACACCATTTTTTATAAACAACACAAATTCCTACTCCCGGCCTTGACACACATTCCCTTGCTGGTAGTCTGTGCTAATCATCTTCTCTCCTCCTCCCTTCCCTCCCCAAATTTTACATCTCTCTTCTCCATTACATTCTTTATTTCTTTATTTTGCACAGTCATTGCTACTGTCACACAATTCAACTGTGAATAAAGTTGAAAATTAAGTGGGTCAAATGGTGGAATAAATGAGAATGAAGATCATTGTTGCTCATTTTGAATTATTTTATCTGTTTTTCTTGTATGAATATGTGACAAAACGTTTTCGCATTTATTTTTCTTGAGATAATATTTGACTGGTTTATTTTGTGCATAATACTTTTTAAAGTTTATGGTTGCTTTTCTGGCTTCATGTCCAAAAAGGACATGTAGTATATCTTCCAGTGAGATTTTAAAAAATACACTAATTTTAGGCTACTTTGAAATAAATAAAATTGCTTTTAATTTAATTTTTCATATAACTTTCATGAGGGTAAATTTTCCTTTCCACCAACTAAAATATAAACTGAAGAAAATTCCGCACTCGTCCAGTCTCTGTTTTTTGGATGTTTTTAATACAGCATGTCCTCCTCCTCCTTCGGCGTTCGTTCTTAATCTCCCACTACCAAGCCCTGAGCAGGGCTTTGCAAGTAGCAGGATATTGTCTGGAGAACGGAATGCGTTCGTTGGGACGCTGGTTTAGAGCTTGATTACGATATTTGCACTTCTCGGTCCGACATATCCGCCTTCCGTAGATACAGCATGTAATTATTCTTCAAACACACACACCCCTCCCCAGCCAAAATCGACTGCTAGTGGGTGATACGGCCACATTGAGGAGCACTTAATAACAAAAAACTCCAATAGACCAAGAGGACATATTCTATCCAGACGAGGGGTGGATGGCCAAACGGTTTGAATACCAGTCTTGACGATGGGGACATGGATTCAGAACCACAATAGGATCAAATTTTTTTTTCTATCAGGGGTAAAATAACTCTTTCAGCACACTGTAGCAACTGTAAGGGCAAGCATCTTTTATTCCTCAGCTCTGTAAGCGACCCCCCCCCCCCCCCCCCCCGACCTCTCCACACCAAGGGGGTAAACTCTGTGTAATGGTGATAGATCTCTTGGTCTGGTCCCTTTTCAGCCATAGTCAGAGTATATGGCTACCAGTTGGCCTCTTTAGGAAGCCTGCACCAAAGCACAGTACATGCATTTGCAGTGGTGGTTTCTGTAGCAATTTGTTTTGCGCATGTCCAGTATGGCAGACACTGGATTTTTATCGGTGCGATAGCTCCTCCATGTACGTAAAGTAATGGCAACCTACCATACTGTACACCTGCCAAGATACTTAAAACAGTCAAATAGGTTGGCCGTTGTAAGAAGCGACATTCTGTAAAGGACATAGCTATCCAAAAATGGATAGGAAAAAAATAGATCGAGACAGAAATGCCAGTGATGGACATAGAAGTGGAAACAGACAACACAGTGAGATGTCATGTCCCAACGGCATCCTTGGTTGTCAGCAAGAACTACTTCTTTGATGTTCGTCCGAAAGAAGGTTGTTGTGTCGTAGTTTACAGCAATACTGCGATATCATCGCCTTTCAGCTCGGCACTCGGTTTCAGCGGACTTTTTTGGGTGCTGCGTTTTTCTTTCCACTACAATCCCTATTCTCTTAGCCAGACTATACTAGTGCAGGCTGTTTCCAGGGCCGCCACTTGGAGTTAGAATAGGGTCTTGAGTCGCTGGCTGCTGCATCTTTGGCACCACAAGAAAGAACAAGAATTTACAAGAAGGAATGAATAATAACCTTCATTTTGTTTTAGTTACAGAATATGCCTTATTAAGATTATTTCTGTGGGTCAGGTCATCCCGTAACCGGTGAGGTCATTGGGGCACTGATTAAGACACCCTCACAACCCCACACCACCCTTCTCTTGTCAGCGGCCACTGCCTGCCCTTCCTCTGGTCGGAGATTGGTCCATTCTTTTATGTTGTCCTCCCACCTCTTTTTGGGGTGACCTCTTCGTCATCTGCATTGCACCCTGCCGAAACCTCTGTAAAAAGCTTACTGACATGCTCAAGAAGGGTTCAGTGACACGTTAGGGTAGCATAGCTAGCAGTTTGAGACACGCTTTTACAATAAAGTTATGCCATGCCATTCACCCACGTGTACGTTTCTTGTTTTTCATATCTTCAGCAGAATTTTGGTAATATGTGATCAAACGTACTCTGGATAATGATGCTGTCAAATAGATTTATACTCTCATGTGGATCTGTTCTGCTGTCATATGGATCAATGCTGTCATATGGGTCTGTGCTGCCAGCATATGGATCGATGATGTCATATGGATATGTGCTGTCATCATATGGATTGATGCTGTCATATGGATCGATGATATCATATGGATATGTGCTGCCATCATATGGATTGATGCTGTCATATGGGTCTGTGCTGCCATCATATGGATCGATGATGTCATATGGATATGTGCTGCCATCATATGATGGATCGATGCTGCTGTCATATGGATCAGTGAATCTACCGTATGGATCAATGTTGCCATCATATGGATTGGTGCTCCCATCATATGGATCGGTGCTCCCGCCATATGGGTCTGTACTCCCATCAAATGGATTCACTGAGGGGATGGCGTGGTCTAGTGACACGGGTCACAACCGAAGGTGCTGGGTTCGATCCTCATCACAGCACCGGCCGTTACCCCGGGGAAGGAAACCCTTTGAAAATGCAGAAGGAAGCAGACCCTTACATAAAATGCATGCTAAAGTCGGATGTACTGGGCTGACAGGCGCAAAATAAAAACCACAGTGCAACACACACCGCCTTGGGGAATAGATAAATAAGGCAAACACAAAAAAAAAAGAAAGGTGGATTCATGCTGCTGCTGTCATATAGATTGGTGCTCCCATCATATGAGTCTGTACTCCCATCAGATGGATTCATGCTGCTTTCATATGGATTGGTGCCACATGATAAGATGTCGGGTTGGGTTTTTTTTGCAAGTGTGATCAGGTTGGGCCGAGTGTCGCATGCAGGACATTGACCTTACAGTATGAGAATGAAATGGAAGCAGTGACCTCGGCTCTGAGTGAGACATCTTTAACAAGAGAGTCATCGTGTCAGACTTGGATTCCATGGTGAAGTGGTTAAGCCGTCAGCCTCGTGATCAGGTGGTGCGAGTTCGACTCCGGACTCCGCCGTCTTTTTCACCGGTGCTTGATGCGCAGTCCCCTGCATCTCGTAGTCGCCCCCTTTACTTGCCACTGGGGTCGGGCGGTTTGAGACGAGAGAGTGAGTATAAAAAGTAGCGCAGTTGATCCTTACTAAAAATAGCACTAGAAAAATAAATTATGCCATCATCATCTACGATGGACGGCAGCCGTTGCTTTTTGCATCGTGTCAGACTTTCAGTTCTTGCCTCAGAGGGGCTGTTAGGGACATGAAGTGGATAACAACTGTATATGTCTCAAGCATTCAGGGATTTGTGTGAATCTACTGTCATGGTCATGCTGAGGTTCAGGACGATGAAGGAGCTGACACACTGGCTTCACAAGCACCAATTATGTTGGTGTTGAATGCTCACAATGAAGTTGACGTCTGACAGCGTACGAAGAAGTCGAAGAAGAATGCCCACAATGAGTAGGATTACTCTTTTGTGAGCCCTGAAAAGGACGCTAAATGGCGGGTTGTCGTAGCTTTCCTCACATCCCAAGCGTGCTGATGAGGTTGACCTGGGTCCTCCAGGCAGTTGCGCTATGCTTGGCTTCATCTGCGTGTCGCTCACTACTACAGGGATCCCGTCGATCCCTCACCTAGTTATCCAGACTGCCATGAGAAAAGCCCGTTTCCAGGGAGGGCTACAAGGAAGCCAAGTTGAGGATCTTGGCCATTATGTTTTGCCTGATCAGATGTTAGTCTTCCTTCCCAGCATCAGTTATAAGCACACTGAATATAATTGGAAGTGACATTTTGAGATCAGTGGCTGCATGTTAGAAGATGACACTGCTATAGATGAATAAGAATTTAGAGACTGCATAGCATTGAAAATTGCTATAGATAATCAGAATTCAGGAAATGCAGATCATTGAAAACTTCTATAGACAAATCAGAACACAGAGCATAGAAAACTGCTATAGATGAATCAGAATTCAGAGCTTACAGAGCATTGACAACTGCTATAGATGAATCAGAATACAGAGCATTGAAAACTGCTATAGATGAATCAGAATACAGAGCATTTAAAACTGCTATAGATGAAACAGAATTCAGAGCTTACAGAGCATTGACAACTGCTATAGATGAATCAGAATACAGAGCATTGAAAACTGCTATAGATGAATCAGAATACAGAGCATTTAAAACTGCTATAGATGAAACAGAATTCAGAGCTTACAGAGCATTGACAACTGCTATAGATGAATCAGAATACAGAGCATTGACAACTGCTATAGATGAATCAGAATACAGAGCATTGAAAACTGCTATAGATGAATCAGATTTCAGAGCTTACAGAGCAATGAAATAAAATTGAGTGAAGTGGGGCATATGGAAAGAGGGAGCAGGAGAATGTACAACCAGCGGGCTACATCAGTATACAACCCCTTCACAATTTGCTGAGATAGACTTTAGCACCTATGGGTGTGCCCAGAGTGCAGTGGTGTCGATTCTTAAGAACAGAACAGATTAAATATATCTAGAGCCACCATAGATAACAACTCTTCAAACAGTCAGACAGCATCAATTGGCTTGGCTTGGCTTCGTTCGTTCTCAATCTCCCGCTACCAAACCGTGACATGGGCCTAAGTAGCAGAATGTAGTCCACTGAACGGAATGCGTTGTGTCATAGTTTACAGCTTGACTGCGATATTTGCACCTTTTGGTCCAACACATCCGACTTCAGCAAGCATTTTTTGAGTATCGGGTTAGCATTCCGTCTTCGATCCCTTCTTTTTAGCCAGTCTGCTCTGTTGCAGCCTGTTATCCAGGATCACCGCTAGGAGGTGTAGAAGGGTCTTGGCAGCTCTGGTACGCTGGCCCTGACGCTAGCAGTCAGCTATGGGTCGCTGACCGCTGCAGCTCATGCGCTGCTCAGCATCTTCATCCCTCAGACAGCATCAATAAGTTACAAAGAGGGATAGGAAAATCCACTTTCTAGCTAAGAACCCAGCATATCCCAGATAACAATGACCCCAACCCATAATATTCCAGATTGTTAGTTGTGTATAGATCCATATTTTTAAAAAAATGTTTTTATTTTTTTGCGTTCGCCTTATTTCTCTTTTCCCCAAGGCGGTGTGCGTTGCACTGTGGTTTTTATTTTGCGCCTGTCGGCCCAGTGCATCCGACTTCAGCACGCATTTTATGTAAGGGTCTGCTTCCTCCTGCATTTTCGAAGGGTTTGCTTCCCCGGGGTAACGGCCGGTGCTGTGATGGGGATAGAACCAGCACCTTTGGGTCGTGAGCCGTGCCACTTAACCACTAGGCCACGCCATCCCCTGTTTATAGATCCATATGAAATCAATAATCACCATCTTGACACTCTTGTGAAGTTAGAAAAATATTTCTTCCTTTAAGGTCAGGTAACTGAAACACTGTATGAAACTATACAAACTAACATTGAGCTGAAGGTCGAGAGCCCAAGCTCTGCTAGATCTATAACAACAACAAGAAATCTAGATCACTCTAGATATAGGAAACATTTATTTAAAATCAACACCTTAAGCAAAGAGCCAGTCATGCTTGGAGGTGATGTTCTGGAAGAGGTGGATAACTTTAGGCAGCACCATTGATACTTCAGGGGGATACAGAAGCAGATGTAAGGGCTAGGAAGGCACGGATAGCATTCCTGTTACTGAATAATATATGACAACTGAATAATATATGACAATACAGGGAAAGAAAGACTAATACCAAGATAAGATTGTTCAATTCCAATGCCAAGTTAGTACTCCCGAATGGAACAAAAACTTGTGGAATGATAAAAGCAATAGAGAGAAAACTTCTGTAATTCGCCAACAAATGTCTACGGACGATAACGGGTGTAGGCTGGCAAGACTTGGGGATGACCGAAGACTTATGGGACAGGAGCCAACAACAACCAAGGAAGCAATAGATCAAGCACCATCAAACGTGGCCAGACAGCTCCTGACGTTAGAGGTAGACCAAGAAACATGCGGAGAAAAGACTGAAAATAACTTCAGTCCATGGACCTCACCTGGAGAGAGGCAGAAAGGGCAGCTCATGACAAACTTGCTGGAGGAGGGTTGTCAATGTCCTTTGCCTTGAAAGTCACAATATACATTGATGATTGATTAGGCAATTGAATACAGATGTGTTCCCAAATCCAGGGTTGTGATTGAAGTGGATTTGCATACAGCTATGGTCAAACTGTTATTGCTCGCATGCAAAGACCAGCAGACTGAAAATAATCGTGCTGTGTTGAAGCATTAGTTGGGACACAGTGAGTTTTAAGTGTAATAATTTTGAGTAGGGAATAATTAGAATGTGATAATTTGAGTTCTTCATGTGGATTCTTGAGTCCCCTACCAAGCAGAAAAGAATGTCTACTGTACCTCCATGCATATTGTAAAAAGGATTGTACATGGAGCTGACAACCTTATCATGTCAAACAAATTGCTACAGAAAGTGCTTTGGGGTCATCTATATTGTTACAAGGTGTAAAATGAAAACGATAATTTGGGTGTGATAAATTGATCATATTTAATAACAATGAATGTATGCTTGCGCATACTGGAACAGGCCTCTTCCCAAGGATGTAGGGGTGGTCTTCTTGGTGCAGTTTATGGTGTTTAATTACAGCACCATATCCAGTGCCCCCTAGTCTTGTCCGTGACTTGCCACTGGGGTCAGGCGGCTCAAGACGAGAGAGTGAAGATAAAGATTAGCGCACTTAATCCTTACTAAAAATAGCGCTAGCAAAATAAATTATGCCATCATCGTATACGATGGATGGCGGCTTTTGCCTTGATATCCGGCGTTGGTGGTAGCCCCGGTGGCAGATCCATCTTTGTATACTTGGATGTTTTGTAGATAAGACCAGCAATGGTAGTTGTTGTTTCAAATGCCCACAATGAGTAGGTCTACTCTTTTGTGCATCCTGAAAAGGACGTTAAGTGATGGGTTGCAGTAGCTTTCCTTACATCACGAGCGTGCTGATGAAGGTGGACTCAGGTCCTCCAGGCGGTTGTGCTATGCTTGGCTTCATCTGCGTGTCGCTCACTACTACGGGGATCACGTCAATCCCTCATCTGGTTACCAGACTGCCATGAAAACAGTCCATTTCCAGGAAGGGCTACGAGGAAGCGAAGGTGAGGGTCTTGGTTAGTATATTTTGCCTGGCCCTGGATAACATGTCTGAGAAGTATATTTTGCCTGACCAGACGTAAGTCTTCCTCCACTAGCAATGGTAGTAAACTCCGTAATCATGATAGACCTCAAGACCTGATCCCAGTTTAACAGGACATGCCTAGAAAACATTGATTGAACTTGCATTAGGCTAAAAACAGCCTTCTAACGTCAATATGGTGATCGATTCGTAAGGTTCTGTACACAGCTGGCAATCTGGTATATACTGTAATATTTTTTATTTACAGAATATGCCATATTTTGGTTATTTCAGGACTTGTGTATAATGAAACTAGATTTATGATGGACAGGTGAGTAAAGTTCGTTCCTTATCCATTTCATTTTGTGGCTAACATCAAATGTTTTCAACATTTTATAATCGTTATGTTTTCTTATGATGCCTAGAATTTTCACATTGCTTCCTGATAGAGCAGTGCATAATGTTTATTTGAAATCCTGCCAGGTAGCCAAAGGCTATCCATAGTATATTCTATTTTTTTTTCTCCTGTTGCAATGTTTACTTCCTGAGGTTTACTACGACCGAGGGAACGGTAGGTTGTGTATTGGGTATGAATTTCATTGCTTTTAGAATTTTGCCTTGACAGTGGCTAACAGCCAACTGTTATTGATTTTCAACTGCCAAATATTCTTTTACGTGCATAATGTTTACACAGGATCTCTGTATTTTTCGTCAATCTCCAATATAACAAGGTGGTGGTCCCGCCCACTTTGAAATAGGGGGCGCTTGAAACTTTTGGGATTGAAGACTTTACCGTTTCACGCTTTCATTTCTTGAGACAAGGGCATTTATCTCTCAACTAAATGTCCACATGGAGGATTTGTATGGATGAGGAATAAAGGCCGCTTATTCCTGAAGTTACCATGCACAGTGCAGGTTACATTTTTATTTTACCTCTGATAAAACAAAAAGCTGAAGCTGCACCAAAACCGCTCTTGCCATTTCTCCGTTATGTAGTATCACTGTACATACATAAGGATACACTGTACATACATAAGGATACACTGTACATACATAAGGATACACTGTACAACATTTATGCAGATATGTGGATCATAGTCCTTGTCTTGCTCCAGTTGGAGCATGGTGGCCAATCACTGCAGTTCAGTAAAGTTATGCCTCATTTTGCCATGGCACATCCTGTTCATCCTCGGACAGGATCATTTTGGTTACAGCAAGGCATGTTTAAGTGATCTGTTTGCCTGTATTTTGGCTTGAGGATGGCTGGTTCTGTTTGCCTGTATTTTGGCTTGAGGATGGCTGGTTCTGTTTGCCTGTATTTTGGCTTGATAGTGGTTCTGTTTGCCTGTATTTTGGCTTGAGGGTGGCTGGTTCTGTTGGTTTGTATTTTGGCTTGATAGTGGTTCTGTTTGCCTGTATTTTGGCTTGATAGTGGTTCTATTTGCCTGTATTTTGGCTTGATAGTGGTTCTGTTTGCCTGTATTTTGGCTTGAGGGTGGCTGGTTCTGTTGGTTTGTATTTTGGCTTGATAGTGGTTCTGTTTGCCTGTATTTTGGCTTGATAGTGGTTCTATTTGCCTGTATTTTGGCTTGATAGTGGTTCTGTTTGCCTGTATTTTGGCTTGAGGGTGGCTGGTTCTGTTGGTTTGTATTTTGGCTTGATAGTGGTTCTGTTTGCCTGTATTTTGGCTTGAGGATGGCTGGTTCTGTTTGCCTGTATTTTGGCTTGATAGTGGTTCTGTTTGCCTGTATTTTGGCTTGAGGGTGGCTGGTTCTGTTGGTTTGTATTTTGGCTTGATAGTGGTTCTGTTTGCCTGTATTTTGGCTTGATAGTGGTTCTGTTTGCCTGTATTTTGGCTTGAGTGTGGCTGGTTCTGTTGGTTTGTATTTTGGCTTGATAGTGGTTCTGTTTGCCTGTATTTTGGCTTGATAGTGGTTCTGTTTGCCTGTATTTTGGCTTGATAGTGGTTCTGTTTGCCTGTATTTTGGCTTGAGGGTGGCTGGTTCTGTTGGTTTGTATTTTGGCTTGATAGTGGTTCTGTTTGTCTGTATTTTGGCTTGAGGATGGCTGGTTCTGTTGCCTGTATTTTGGCTTGAGGATGGCTGGTTCTGTTTGCCTGTATTTTGGCTTGAGGGTGGCTGGTTCTGTTGGCCTGTATTTTGGCTTGAGGATGGCTGGTTCTGTTGGCCTGTATTTTAGCTTCAGGATGGCTGGTTCTGTTGGTCTGTATTTTGATGTGTGTGTGTGTCTTATTTCCTTGTACTAAGTGCAACAGAGAATTCAAGACTCAGATTGGTTTATTTAGCCATTTTCTAACTCATGCGAACAGTGAATGCTGACAAAGTGGTTATCATCGTTTACGATGGACGGACATCAACACACAGCCTAGTGCATCGGACTTTTTTTTGGCATACATTTTTTTGGTGGTGGGTTCACATTCCTTAGCGGTGTGACCTTATCCGTTTGTGAATCCCCCAAACATATGTGAGTTTAGTTTGTGACCCATTTAGCTGGCGAATTGTCGTAAGCTTTGGTTGAGGCAGGGTTTGGAGGTGATGACATGGGTTCTGGTAAAAGTTGGCAACCACTGGTTTATTTGACCGTGTTACCCACGACTTAGGTTCCATATCATCTCCGGTTATGCTTTTCTTTAAACCTTGCAAGAAGCCTGCACCAAAGCATATAGGTGGTTTCTGAAGCTTTGTGTTTTATGTATACTACAAAATTAACTGCATAATCGTGTATATGTTATATGAAAGCAATGTATAAAACTGTCATTAAACTTGTATGTAAATTATGTGGTCATACTAAAATAACCAGCATGCTTGTTTCCAGTAGATTGTTGTAGTGTATACCAAAGCAACTAAAACAACGTATGTGTATCTTTATATCTGAGATCCACTAGAGTGGATTCCTGAGTGATCTGCAGGGGTCTTTGTGTATGACAAGAACACGAATAGTACCACTGCCTCACAGAGAGCATATCGTAAGAGGCGACTGTGTGACATGGCATAACACCGGCCATGGTTAGGTGGTTTTTTTAGAAAAAGCATAGATGGCGGCTAACAGGCTGCGGGTCTACTTTGCTCTAGTGTTAGTCCATTAAGATGAACTTGCACACCGGTTAACCACCCAATGCAGCAGAGTATTAAGCTGCTCAAGCCTAGCCCGCTAAGCAGGAAATCCTTCTCCCGGCTATATCCAGCTCATACCAGAGCTGGGACCTGCACATGGTCATCTGCCCCTGTAGAAGTACAGGTCGACTAAGACCCACTAGATCAGTGTTACTCAAATGGCAGGTCATCCACGGCGAGCGACCAATATAAAATATAAATTATTATAAAATGTGATATTATATCTATCTGTATGTTAAAAAATAAATTTATCTGCCTCTTTATTTTAATATTTATTCAATAAATTTATTCATACCATGAAATAATACAAGTTTTTATTTAACTTTACAAAACCACTGTCCGTTTGTGTGGACTTTTGTTCCTCCTATTTTAACCAACTTCCCCGTTACCTAGAGAGCTGTCATGTTGTAAACAGCGTTTACTAGAAAGTTTACTAAAGGAAGTCCTTCAGTAGACTTAACCGCTGGTCAGGAATGAAGTATTAAGAGACTTCAGTATACAAGCAACAGCTTGTGAGGTGTGGTGGCCAGTTCCCTTTCTCGCTGCCTTTTACTTCCCTAACTAAGTCAGGTATCCATTTACAGCTAGGTTGACTGGAGCTGTCGGTAGTGGGAGTTGAAACCTGTACCTTTGCCATGAAAAACAAGTGCTCTACCACTGCGCTAATCAGCCGCTCCTCTACTAGTGTGACCTGTTAACCCTTTACAGCCCAACCTAGTTGATTAGATTCTTCTTCATTCATTCTCAATCTGCCGCTGCCAAGTCCTGAAAAGGGTTTTGCAAGTATCAGGATGTAGTCCAGAGAACGAAATGTGTTATGTTGTAGTTTAAAGCTTGACTGCGATATTTGCACCTTTCAGTCTGACGCATCCGACTTCAGTTGGCATTTTTGAGTACTGGATTGCCTTCCCTCTTTGATCCCTTCTACTTAGCCAGTCTGCTCTATTGCAGCCTGTTATCCAAGATCACTGCGTGGAGGTGCAGAAGGTTCTTGGCAGCTCTGGTTCGTAGGCCCTAACGCCAGCAATCGGCTATGAGTCGCTGACCGCTGCAGCTCATGCGCTGCTCAGCATCTTGATTCCTTGATTGCCTTCACAAGATACAAATATATTCTGTTAGGTCGGAATGTAAAGAGTTATGGCACGAATCTAAACAGTTGGGTTGGGCTGTGAAGGGTTAATGAACTAATCTAAATGGTTATGTAGGACTATAAAGGGTTAATCTATCAAATTTTGACTGATCAAATTACCTGTCCGGGATACATTATTTAGAGGGTGACTTAAATAACGTAAAAATATATAAAAAATACACTTGTGTAGTCCCAAAAACAGAAAATGTCTTAGCATAAATAAAAGCTTGTAGTGAGAATTGTAGTTTGAAAAAAAATAGTTATTGGTTTATTTCCTTCCTCATTTACCTTCTACATCCACATCTGTGTCTTATTCTTTTTGAGGCATGTTGTGTTACACTGTGTTTTCGCTTTCACGTGCCCAGTGCTTCAGTCATCAGCATGAGTTAGTTTGGGGCTACTTTCTTAGACTTTGGCTGTGCCCAGACTACCAGAAAGGCAGTAGCTATTTAATATCAGAAGTTTCTCTTCTAGGAATATGCCAGATAGCAAAGAAAAACTTGTAAATCCTGTAACACATACAGGACTTACAAGTTTTTCTTTGCTATCTGGCATAATTTAAATACACAGGTAATCAACATCCCACTTGACCAATCAGGAGGACTGGGTCAATCAAAAGTAGACAGATAGGCACATGGGGGAGAGTTTAAAATGCCAGAATTTTGTGGATGTCTTTTATGGATGACACCCAGTTGTGTTGTAAAAAGGTGATTAAAGAGGGGTTTGTGTGGAGCTAGCAACCTCATGTAAAACATTGCTATTGAAACCACCTGAGATGTTCGAATATAGGCTTTCTGTAAAGGGGCCAGCTATAGTGTTGTCCCTATGTTTCACTTGGAGCCAAAAGGCAAATCATATATACTAGAATATGTGTTAGATCAGTGGTTCCCAAACTTTTCAGTTCACAGCGCCTTTAGTGTGCCAGGAATTTTCCACGTCGCCTGGTGTCAAAACATAAGCCTACCTAACAGTTACAGTGCGCAATTTGTGTGGTTAGGTTGGTTAACTTAAACAAATTAAAAAAACACATATTTCAAATTTACAAACAATTTATATAAAAAGTATTAAATACAAATTTTGAACAATCATTGAATAAATAAATCACAATTCGTGATAATGTTGTTCACTGCACATCTTCTCAAATCTTGTAATCAAGTGGGGTACATCCATTTTCATTTCCTGTTCCATGTAGATTTTTGCGCAATACTTGCTTTTTGTTCATTTTTAGGAAGATAATAACTTTTAAAAGTTTACTTGATCACAACACAATTCAATTGGTTCGATATTCAATAAATCCAGGCCTCAGAAACAGCTATTTTATATACAATACACCAAGGAAGGAGAGAGGCGAAAGACAAATACATACAATGTCGCTGGGCTTAACCTGATAGAAAGTGAGATGACAAAAGAAGAAAGAAAGATATAGCAAGTTCAATAAATAACTAGTAAAATCCAATTATTATATTCACGTTGATGCAATGAGTGACACTCATGTTCTGTTCGTGCAGCAGGCAGAGAAACGACTGCCTTCTACACTGCAGTGACTAAAACAATCTTTTAATAGACTCTGACATCAGCACCATCTAGTATTACTATTTACAAGTCAGTTAGTGGTTTCTATGATGTCCATCCTATCATCACATCCAACACATGGATGGTCTTCTCCTTCTGTGTCCGTTCTCAATCTCTCGCTACCAAGCTCTGAACAGGGCTTTGCAAGTAGCAGGATGTCGTCAGGAGAACGAAATGCGTTGTGTCACTAGTTTACAGCTTAACTGCAATATTTGCACCTTTCGGTCCGACACATCTGTCTTCGGCAGATGGATAGTCTAAGCCTAAGCGTCATTTCAGCAAGAATATTTCAAAGTCGGTGCCCCTGGAAACCAGTCACGCCACCCCAGGGCGAACAGTTTGGAAACCATTACGTTAGGGTTTTGACCAAAAAAATGTTCTGTGAAAAATAAGAATCTGCTACTTGTAATCATCTAAACTGTTGTCACGGTAACAAAATCTCATGAGGTGGAAGTTATTTTTGGCTTTCACAAGAAAAGGGATTTTATATTTAGAAAATGGTTCATGGGACCAGCTTCATTGCACCTCGGGGTTCTCATATGTGCTCAGCCAATAGCAAAACATGAACTCCATATCTTACGCTGCGGCTCTTGAATTTTATATTGACTTCATCAGGTACTAATTTACAGCTGGGTCGACTAGAAGAAATGGTTATACTATGAATGAATAAAAAAAAAACAGGCTGGCGTGATTTGAACCTTGGTACATTGGAATTGTAAACCAAGTTCACAACCCCGAAGGCCACATTGTCACCAGGTTTTTATATATAAATTGTCATCATGAATGGTCTAATTTTATGTACTGATAGCCTTTGAGGTTGAAGAATTGTGGCTACCCCTTATACTGATCAGTACCAAATATTGACTGATTTTGGGCGACCAGCAACACACGCTAACAAAAATAACACTTTATGTTAAACCAAAAACGTGGTAAAGCAGACATTTAGGTAATATTAATTAACTCTGGAAAGAAAATAGTTATGTTGATGATATAGTTGTAGAAATTCAAAACAGAATGAGCTGTGCAAATTTCATCTCGCTAGAACTCACCAGTCAAGAGAGACAAACAGATACATGTATTTTCTTGCTTTATAATATAAGATTATATATATATATATATATATATATATATATATATATATATATATACATGCACACACACACAGGTGTGTATGAGTTAGTGTTCTCAATACGTTCTGTGAAATAGGACGTCATGTGATTTGGACAGTGTGTGAACATAATATATACTTTGCCGAGTTCGATGGTATATTTTAGTGTACGTGTATAGAATAAATTGCCAACATACAGTAATGTATTTCAGTTAAAATAATAAATGGGTTTATATTTCAGTTATTGCACTGAATGTTGTCTAGCAAGGTAATACTGTACAGTATTGTCTTGTCCACTTGTGCCGTAAAGCGTTGTAGGGTAGTTTTCTGCCCAAGACCAGGAACATCGCTGAAGCAGTCATCATCTCGGGACGATTTAGAATATCTGCAACATTTCCTATCCATCGTTCTCTGCCTGCCACGTTATAGGCGCACAGAAGTAGTTGGTCAGGTCGCATTCTCATTAGGTGGCCGAACCACTTGATTCTCTCTTCATCAATATATTCAGTACAGGGTCTTGCTTCAACTATTCTTCTCACATCCTCATTGCGCATTCTGTCTCTCCTAGTTACGTTGATTGTTTTCTGGAGGAATCTCATCTCACATGTCGTGATCTTTCTCTCTAGAGATTTTGTTAAAGTCCATGTTTGGCACCGGTAACAGAACATTGTCATGAATATACTATTGATCAGCATTCTTTTTATGGACATGTTTATGTTAGGGTGTTTCAATAATGGTGACAGCTGGTATGCAATTGTATTTGCTTTTTGATACCTGATCTCAATTTCTCTGTACAATCCTCCATCCTGTGTGAAAACACTGCCCAAGTACTTGAATTCCTGCACTTGTTTTATCTTGGTCCATTTTACCGCAATGGTCATGTTTTCAGGTGATCTGCTTATCTGCAGACTATCTATATATAGAAATATAATGTAAAATACTGTACACTGTCTGGTTGTGTTCTGTTCTTCGACCAGGATTTGTGAACTTTATTTTAACCTTATGGGGCAGCGGATGTATATGCGGTTGGACATTGTCCAAACAGACATAGTGCGATGCATAACTGTATATACATATACACAGGTCATTATGTTATATAATTGCGGCTTCTTTGCTCATACGGTTTTCATAATAAAATAGAAATGTGCAATAAACTAGATTTTTTAAAAATCTATCACTTTTCATTTCTTGGCTTGTTATTATTCTAAAAAAATATTAACAATATTTAGAGTTGATTTTGTAAATAATATGTTTGTTAAGTGTTTTAATCCTGGATATTGGGCAGATAATATATGCTTAATTAATTGAGGTTTACGGTTGAATAAATTTACATTTGGCTTGAGAAGTGGGGAAAAACTGGACTTGTTCATGCTATCTTACATATTATCATCATCATCATTATTCAGCTTGCCCTGTTGCCAGACTGCTACTCACTTGAAATTGTTTTTTTGGTGGTTTTTTTGTTGTTGCATTATTTAAAGCTTAAGGTAATAATTAAATTATTCAGTTAATAATAGTTGACAAACAGATATTGCAGCTCTGCATGAGCAAGGATCTCCAACAGGTGCGTGTCTGTACCTTTTTTGTGCTGCGAAATGTCCGAAGTGTGGAGCAAATTTTCATGGGTTAAAGCACATAAAATATAACATCAGGGTTTGTCTTTTTAACGTTGAAACGTATCTGCAAGTTGAGATATCACAAGTTCGCCAAAAATTGCCAGCCACATTTAATGCCAGGTGTCACATTAACCTAGTGAGCACGTTGTATATTTCCTTGTATGGATCCTGGGGTTTCGTACTTGGGAGAGAAGAATAATATAGGACCACTGCACCTCTTCTTCCGAGTTCATCATGAAAAGGGCATTTGTGACGTTGAGACATAGTTTACAGTTCAGCAGCAATATCGGCGCCTTTCGGGCCAACACATCCAATTTCAGCACTGCATTTTTTGGGACCGGGTTTGCCTTCCCTCTTTGATCCCTAATCTGTTAACTAGGCTGCAGTCTGCTTCCAGGGTCCACACTTGCAGGCGGAATAGGGTCTTGGTCCGTTATGGGGGTCACTAACCCAGATGCAAATAACCAGCTACGAGTCGCTGGCTGCTGTCAGCTCATCCACTACTGCATCTTTGGTCCCAGATCACTACATCTCCATGCATGTTGTAAAAGGTGATCAAAGGAGTTGTGCATGAGATTAGCAACCTCATTATGTAAAATTCATTATTACAAATGCAGACAAACTGCTTTGAAGTGAACTTCCCAATGGTAGTGGTAGTTTCTATACTCCAGCTGGCAGGAAAAAGTAGATAGAAGACATGATGTCGTATTTAATAATCAAGATTCTGTCATTAAAAAACATGTATGATTTAACTCATGTGTCAATAAATAATGTTTAACTGTATATCGAACTCTGTTTTTCTAATACTTACCCTAATATAACCAAGCACTTACTATATTAATCTGTGTGCAATATTATTATTGCAGTATAACAATATAATTAAATGTGCTACAGAAGAATCTTCATTCAACCAAAGAGTCATGTAGCGAAACCTTCATTCAACCAAGGATCCTGAAGTGAAATCTTCATTCAACCAAAGAGTCTTGAAGTGAAATCTTCATTCAGCCAAGGATCCTGAAGTGAAATCTTCATTCAACCAAGGATCCTGAAGTGAAACCTTCATTCAACCAAGGATCCTGAAGTGAAATCTTCATTCAACCAAAGAGTCTTGAAGTGAAATCTTCATTCAACCAAGGATCCTGAAGTGAAATCTTCATTCAACCAAAGAGTCTTGAAGTGAAATCTTCATTCAACCAAGGATCCTGAAGTGAAATCTTCATTCAACCAAAGAGTCTTGAAGTGAAATCTTCATTCAACCAAGGATCCTGAAGTGAAATCTTCATTCAACCAAGGATCCTGAAGTGAAATCTTCATTCAACCAAGGATCCTGAAGTGAAATCTTCATTCAACGTAGAATTCTGAAGTGAAATCTTCATTCAACCAAGGAGTCGTGAAGTGAAATCTTTATTCAACCATGGAGTCGTAAAGTGAAATCTTCATTCAACCAAGGAATCTGAAGTGAAATCTTCGTTCAACCATGGAGTCCTGTAGAGAAAACTGTGGGAATTCCTGATATAGAAAATGTCAGGGAATCTTGGGAGCTGAAGTAGTGCAGTGGTTTGTGCACTGGCTTCCCAGATGAGAGCTCGAGGTTCGAGCCTGTATCAAAGAACCTATGTGTGTTTTTGCAATGATTGTTTCTATAGTGACGCATTTTACATGATAGGTTGCTAGCCCCATGCACAACTAATTGTAGATATAGGTAGTTGTGGTAACATTGTTAACTCCCAAGGTACCTCTTGGGAGATTTATCTGTATGTCTCTCTCTCTCTCTCACTCCCGTTTCCTGATTTCCGCTGGCTTGTTTGGGTACAGGATTTACCTTTCCACTACAATCTCTATTCTCTTAGCCAGACTACACAAGTGCAGCCTGTTTCCAGGGCAACTACTTGGAGGAAAATAGGATCTTGGTCAACTCTGGTTCGCTGACCCCGCTGCAAGCAGCCAGCTATGAGTTGCTAGTTCATTAACTCACATTAAGATTGGTAATAAAATAGAGATTATATTTTGCGTTCGCCTTATTTCTCTATTCCCCAAGGCGGTGTGCGTTTCACTATGTTTTTATTTTGCGCCTGTCGGCCCAATGCATCCGACTTCGGCGTGCATCCGACTTCGGCATGCATTTTATGTATGGGTCTGCTTCCTCCTGCATTTTCTAAGGGTTTGCTTCCTCGGGGTAAGAGTCGGTGCTGTGATAGGGAACGAATCCAGCACCTTCGGATTGTGTGACGTGTCACTTAACCACTAGATCATGCCGTCCCCATAAAATAGAGATAATTAGCACTGTTCACTGAAAACATGATGTATATGATAACCCCCCAAAGTCAACAACACACTGCACGTGTGTCATCTGCAGAATACTGATCAATTTATAATAGGGATCAAGATGCTGAGCAGCGTATGAGATGTGGCGGTCAGCACCCCAAAGGTGACTACTAGTGTCAGGATCAGCGACCCAGAGCTGAGACCCTTCCCCACCACCACGTGATGATCCGGGACAACAGAATGCAACAGAGCAGACTGGCTAAGGAGAAGGGAGGCCAGACTGGCTAAGGAGAAGGGATCGAAGAGGGAAGGCTAACCCGATACCCAAAAATGAAATACTCAAGTCGGACGTGTCTGACCGAAAGGTACAAATATCGCAGTCAAGCTGTAAACTACAATACATTTTTTTCTTCGGACAACATCCTGCTACTTGCAAAGCCCTTTACAGGGATTGGTAGCGGGAGTTTTAGAATGAACGAAGAATAAGAATTTATAATAGTGTGATGTCAAAACATTGTGTAACAGCCACTTCGCTGTTTTAAAGAAAATAGGGTCCATTCACTCTTCAGTGACTTTGACTAGCTGTTTCCCTATGTTACCTCCCTTCATCATTGACACAAATGCTCGACCAGCATTCACTAAACCTATCTCAACAGTCTCCTTGATCTGTGGAAATATAATATAAATTATTAGCACTGTCTAATCACAATGAAGACTTCTTATATACAGTTTTATTAACTTTTTCAAAAATGTAACGGTTTCATTATTGTAAGAGTTCAACAGAAAGTAGGCTCGACAGGGAAATCAAGACTAGGTGTCAGAAAGCATGTCATTACTGCTTAGGCACCCGAGCATTTAGGGTTTTGTCAACAGGTGCCTGAGAAAGATTTTAGGTATAAAATGGTTTGACAAAGTTACAAACGACAGACTGTGGGAGAGAGCGGGACAAGAAAGTGGAGATGGATTGGTCATACATTAAGAAACCCCTAGGCCAGTATCACTAGGCAATCCCTGTCATGGAACCCCCAGGGAAAGGAAAGCATAGGCAGACCAAAGAATAGATGGAGATGAGATCTGGAGGCAGAAGTAAAGAAAACAGGGAAAAGCTGGAAGGAAGTGGAAAAGATTGCACAGGACAGAGCTGCTTTGGCGAGGGTTGGTTGATGGCCTATGCACCCCTAGGTGATAGAAGGCAAAAGAGAGGTGTATTGTAGGACAATTAAAAATAGGTACAGTACCCTGAACATGTACTTTAAGAATGCCTGGCCTACAAACAACTAATATGCCAGATGGAGCAGAACTGAGGGAAAAGCTGTAGGGCCACCGCTCAAGCCTGGAAAGGACTGAACTTCATCCTGGTAATAGGACTGAAGATTTAGCATCATTAGAAAACCCGAAGGCAGAAGAAGAAGAAGATACAGCGCCACTGTTTCAACCAAAAGGTCATTATCAAGGATGGGACATGAAACAGCTTGAGATATAACTACATGAACTAGACTGTTGTTGGTGTTGAATACCAACCTTGATCACGTTTACTCTTTTGTGCACCCTGAAAAGGGTGTTAAGTGATAGGTGTCAGTAACTTTCCTCACATCGATAGTGTGCTGATGAAGGTGGAGCAAGGTCCTCCAGGCAGTTGTGCTATGCTTGGGCTTCATCTGCTTGTTGATACCCCCACCTTGTTAGACAGACTGCTATGAAACAGCCTGTTTTCAGGAATAACTGCATGAAAGTGAAGTGGGGGACTTGGTCAGTATTTCTCACCTGTTTCTGTTTCTAAGAAACAACGTCACTGCACGTTGGGCATACGCTTAGGTGCTCAGTCTCTCTCAGCAAATGGTGCAGGGACTGGATGCCGATGGTCCCTGTAGCCCACTGGTTGTACACTCTACTGCTCCATCATCTTATGCGCCTCACTTCGCTCGACCTCGTTTCATGTCAAAACTTTGCAGTCTGTGGATTGCTGATTGATCTATTGCGGTGTCCTCATCCAACAGATGGTCGCTGATTTATTTTAAAATATCACTCCTATCCATCATGTGCTCATGATGGGAGTCTGTACAAGTATATTTCACCTAACCCTGACTAACATTGTCCGTTCAGTATGTTTTGCCTTTGATAAAGACTGTGTCAGAACATGAACTCTTCCACTGCATCTATGGTGTTGTTCGAAGCTACTTATGCTGCGTTGCGTAAACTCTCGTCAACGTTTCTTTGATAGCGAGTTAAAAAGACCCTTCTTACATTCCAAGGTGTCCTGATGGCTGTACTGCTATGCGATGCTCTTCAGTATGCTCACCACTATAAAGGTTACAGAGTCGATCCCCACCTCATTGACTAGACTGTTGTAACACCCTGTTTCCAGCAGCATGAATAGAACATGAGGTGCAGGTCTTGACTAGTTTGTTTCACCTGCCCCTGATAACTTTTCACTCCCCTGTCAATCAATCAAGTAATCAATCAATCAATGCACTTCAACTTCCTGTTAAGCACAGGTTCTCAAGAAGTACTCGCCAAAACTTCCTGCCATGTGTCATCTTTTCCAGTTATCTCAACTTCTCTTCTCCGTGAGTGTTTAGGTTAGACCTAACTTCTTTTGCCCTGATGATTCCAGAACAGTGACTGTCTTGTTATGCTATAAGCTGGTTTCGGTAATGTGTGTCTTATTCATGGATAAAATTACACAGTTGGCTAACCTTCATGAAGAGTCCCTCAATGAACTGTTGTTTGCTGATGATCAGGTCATCTTTTACCAAAATGGAGAAGACCTACAACACCACCTGAACTTTTGTCATTTCGCTTGTAACGAATATGGCATGAAGATCAACACAGGCAAGACAGAGACTATGATGATATCACCTGAACATATACAGAGGAGTTTCCACACCAGTGACATTGATATCAAGCAAGTATGCGAGTTCAAATACCTAGCTAGTATGTTCACTGATGACGTCAGAGTGGACAGAGAGATCAAATACCTAGCTAGTATGTTCACTGATGATGTCAGAGTGGGACAGAGAGATCAAATACCTAGGTAGTATGTTCACTGATGATGTCAGAGTGGGACAGAGAGATCAAATACCTAGGTAGTATGTTCACTGATGATGTCAGAGTGGGACAGAGAGATCAAATACCTAGGTAGTATGTTCACTGATGATGTCAGAGTGGGACAGAGAGATCAAATACCTAGGTAGTATGTTCACTGATGATGTCAGAGTGGACAGAGAGATCAAATACCTAGCTAGTATGTTCACTGATGATGTCAGAGTGGGACAGAGAGATCAAATACCTAGCTAGTATGTTCACTGATGATGTCAGAGTGGACAGAGAGATCAAATACCTAGGTAGTATGTTCACTGATGATGTCAGAGTGGGACAGAGAGATCAAATACCTAGCTAGTATGTTCACTGATGATGTCAGAGTGGGACAGAGAGATCAAATACCTAGGTAGTATGTTCACTGATGATGTCAGAGTGGGACAGAGAGATCAAATACCTAGCTAGTATGTTCACTGATGATGTCAGAGTGGGACAGAGAGATCAAATACCTAGGTAGTATGTTCACTGATGATGTCAGAGTGGGACAGAGAGATCAAATACCTAGGTAGTATGTTCACTGATGATGTCAGAGTGGACAGAGAGATCAAATACCTAGCTAGTATGTTCACTGATGATGTCAGAGTGGACAGAGAGATCAAATACCTAGGTAGTATGTTCACTGATGACATCAGAGTGGACAGAGAGATCAAATACCTAGGTAGTATGTTCACTAATGACGTCAGAGTGGACAGAGAGATCAAATACCTAGGTAGTATGTTCACTGATGACGTCAGAGTGGACAGAGAGATCAAATACCTAGGTAGTATGTTCACTGATGACGTCAGAGTGGACAGAGAGATCAAATACCTAGGTAGTATGTTCACTGATGACGTCAGAGTGGACAGAGATATCAAATACCTAGGTAGTATGTTCACTGATGAAGTCAGAGTGGACAGAGAGATCAAATACCTAGGTAGTATGTTCACTGATGATGTCAGAGTGGACAGAGAGCTCGCAAATAGAATTCAGAATGCGAACAATGTCCACTATCAAATTATACCAATTTTGAGACGCCCTAAACTAAGAAGAGACTGATAAATGCACTATTTATTCCTACATTGTGTTACCAATTTCAATCTTGGTCCTTACTAGCAACCCATAAGAGTAAGATCCAGAGCTGTGAGATGTGCTGTGTGAAAAGTGCGGCCGGAAAGACAATCCGTGACTGAATCTGGAACACCACGCTGAGACAGTGGGGACAAACCCAGTTAGTGCTTACATTGACTCTCAGCAAATCAAGTGGTTTGGTTATTTAGTCAGAATGCATTATGACCAGCATCAAAAGCATATCATACACAGGTCTCCGGTCCACGAGCAAGATGCAGACCTCAACGTCGATGGATTGAGGGTGTCTCTCACACTCTCAGGAAGTTACACATAACAACAGCACAAGCCTTCTACTTAGCGATAACAAGAAATCTACGCATCCCACCTCTCTGCGACGCCGTATGGCAAGAGCAGTAGGACAGAAGTAGTTTCCTATCCATCACCAATACCTTCTCTTTACATTTAGTCCCACTACCATATGTCCGGTTCTTTCCAACAGTTCTATATTAGTGACTTTATCATACCAATTTATTTCCTATATTCAGCTTTACTTACAACTGCGCTGATGTAAAATAGTCCTGTCATTTATTTTTATATCATTCTCCTTTTGTGCTAAGCTTTAATACTTCTTCTTTTTCATTGTACGCAGTCAGACGTCAACCTTTATTTTTTCGAAAAAAGCAGCGGTCATCCTGAGGCTGTTGACACTGCCATAGAGCTTGTCTAGTGTTGCCACTGGTGATGGTCACATCTGCTCTCTCTGATCCTCGTATTTCGGGCAGTTTTGCAGCAAATGCTCAGCGATCATTTTCCCGGTACCACACGGGCATTCGTCAGTGCCACCTATCTTCAATTTGTTGAATAGGTGGTACCTCAGTCTATTGTGGCCAGTGCGGAGTCTGAAGACCACGACCTGCTCTCTTCTGTTCAACTGGTAATAGGCATCGTTTTTTGTGTAGCCAGTATGTTCGGTTTCCCATTTGGTCATGTATCTAGCTCTAATAAGCCGTTTTGACTCTTCGTATGTCATACTAGTATCTGGTTGTGGTAGTCTTGCACCTTCTTTTGCCAGTCTGTCTGCCTCCTTGTTGCCTTGGATGTTGCAGTGGGATGGAACCCACTGTACCACTACCCTTTTTGGTGCGGACTGCTGGCATAGTTGACAGAGTACTGCTCTTAAATCATTAAATTCAGTATTTTTGTGGCTTTTTAGAGCTGTGACTACGGCCAAGGCATCTGTAAGCAGGACTATATGGCTTTCATTCCTTTTACCTGTCACCATTTCTTCCACTGCTGCCCTCAGTGCCTTTGCCTCCGCTCTGAAATTGCTAAGCTTTAATACAAGACCCACTAACATTATGTATTCGTCTTCTGCGTTCGTTCTCAATCTCCTGCTACCAAGCCCTGAACAAGGTATTGCAAATATCAGGATGTAGTCCAGAGAACAGAATACGATATTTACACCTTTGTTCCGCCACATCCATCTGTGGCAGGTAACATTATTTTAAAAGTCTGTATTATTAGTATAATGGAGCATGAATTCATCTGATGCTATTCCAAGTACTTTGATAAACAAATATTGCAAAAGTCAACAGATTTGTTGCCCTTCCCTAATGTCTTTCTAACCTATGGTATTCAGTCAGAGCCATAGGTGCTTCAGTTTCTCTCAGTAAATGGTGACGGTCATGAGTACTTATAGTTCACATAGCTCACTGGCTGTATACACTCCAACATCCTCTCAGACTCTGCTCAACCTACTTTTGACATTCAATTCCTAGAATTGTTAGATCGATTGCCAATTTACTGCAATTTGTGGTTCACATATTTACTTTAATCTGTGGATTGCCAATTCACTGCACTTTGTGGATCACAAATTCACTTTAATGTGTGGATTAACAAATTACTGTAACCTGTATTGCATCAGTTTACTGTAATCTGTAGATCACTAATTCATCAACTGCAAATTTATCATTCATTGATCTCAGCATGTCCTCTTATTCACATCTAATGTCCCCATCATAAGTGCTTGTAAAGCTATGATTGTCTGCTCTTTAAGTAGTCAACTCTTAGCTAGTTTTCATCCACTCATGTCATTGAGCGTCGCCTGGAGCTTAATTCATCTGTTCTGCATCAAGTGCATTGCATCAGTCATTGTGAGCCTATGTCATTACACAATCACTGTAATCTATCCATCTGCCTCACTGCCGCGCTGTAAGCCATCAGTGAAAGTTGATGGTGTATTCTCATGAGATGATCGAATCAACTTAATTTTTTGCCTGATAATGTACTCTGCACAAGACGTAGTGCGAACCCTTACTTTGAATGTATTCGTTTTGCAGTCTGTCTTTCCCGGTAACACCGATGACCTTCCTCTCTCTTGATTTCATGCGTCAAAATTCTGCTCTCAGACGTCCTGGACAGAGATATGTTTAGAACTGGTAGCACAGAGTTGGCATAAATATACTGTTTATCAGATGTTGCTACGTGCAACAGGTTTTGACTGCAAGAAAGACGTGGATGATGGAATTTGACCATTTATCCCAAAAAAGGTTTTGTCGCTGTTATATCCTTTCTCATATTCAACTTTTGCAACTATAGAATATAGGCCTGGTTCAATCTAGACAGTTTTGGTGGGCATGGCCACAAATAAGAAGGAAAAGCTCACCTTTATTTTTCCGGCTGTATACAGTTCCATGAGTTTTTCAACAGACGTCTCAAACTTGTCTTGGTAGTTGAGTACCAGGAATCGCTCTCTGTATCCAAAAGAAAAAAGGAATTTATCTCCATTTTTCTATTTGTTATTTATATTGTTATCACTAAAGTCATTTATCTCCATTTTTCTATTATATTTTGAACATTAAAGTTATTTATATCCATATTTCTATTTATCTTGATCTAATCAGCGGTTCATCAGTGTAGCTGCCAGACCCAACTTTGTCTCCAGCGAATCCTGTTTTAGGCCATGAAAGTCTAGTGGGTGGTAAACATTTCACTAAAGGCATCTCGGATATTGTTGTGGATAGCAAGAGAGTCTGACCAAGGTATTGGATGTTTTCCTCTCGGTCTCTTTTTACCTCGGGGTACCAGATTTCTGTAGTCGTGTTCCATTGACCAACATTTCGTCGCAACATGCCATCTGCCCATCTATGTTTTGCCTTGTCTACATAGATTACCGCATCATTCCCCCTGGATAATCGTCATATGTCTGAATTGTGGAAATTTTGCATACTTTGCTTGCGCAAAGTGATTCTGACCAAGCATCTCTCAAGAGAGGCCTGGGTCACTCCCAATTTGTTCTCCAATGATTTTGTGAGTATCCATGTCTCTGCACCGTAGCATGCAGAAAACATAGTCAAATTTAAGTAAGAGGTGCATAGGTTCTGGTCTTGGCAACCATCAAGGAACATATTAATGGGCGAGAAGGCTGCTCAGCCGTACGGCGACATCTTGTTAGTTCAGGTTCCAGATTGTTCTGTATATTGAGAAGATACCCAAGATAGATGTACTCGTTGACATTCTCTTTCTTCCTCTTTTCGTTCAGGATTTCTGGTCATGCTATATCTGGAACAAGAGGGCATAGCTACAAATTAACTAAAGAGAGGCCCAGATTAAATATTAGGAAATATTTCTTTAGTCAGAGAGTGGTGAATGCTTGGAATGCATTGCCACCGGAGGTAGTGGAGGCAGGGACAGTTAATGCATTTAAGAATAAATTGGATGCGCATAGCTTTTAGAGCAAGGTGATGTAAATGTAACTGGTTGTATACAGACTCTGCAGGGTCTTCTAAACCAGTATAAAGATGTTAAGTTAAGTTATAAGACTCACAGTGTCTTCTGAGGGCCTAATGTGAAACATAAGACTCACATTGTCTACTAGGGCCCTAATGGGGCATGATGTTAACATAGGACACAATGTCTCCTAGCCTCTCATGCCAAAGTCTACCTCATTTGCAATGTTCTTCCCAGTAGTTCAGATCCTGGAAAGATATTGCTTAATTTCTGAGTGTGTTGTTGGATAACTATGTTATATGAGTGCTAATAAAAATGTGTATTTTCAATTATTATCGACGAATGTTTGTATATACCTCTACACCTCACGGTAGAAGAGGAGCGACTAAGTAAGTAAGTATGTTTGTATATGATAACGATGAAAGACAAGTATTTATCTGCGCTTCGATAACATATATAACAAACAACAGTAAAGAACAAAATTGAAAACAAAAATAAGATAAATACTTGTCTTGTGATCATTGTCATGAACAAACATTTTTTATTTACAGCTCATTGCCTCTGGGTTTCCACATATTCCTTATCATTATTATCGCTACTCTCTTTATTTCAGTCTACCTTCTTTACCCAGAAACATTTTTCTGCAGCTCAAATTGTTTGTAAATATATTTTACCTGGTGATATGTTTATCCTTCAAAACAGCAGAAGTGTCATCTGAAATGGGAGGAGGATATGGCACGTTCTTGTTGTAAACTGATATCTGTCCACACAGCACAACATGTGAGTCTGGGTTCATCTCAAATTGAAAACAAAAACAGTCTATCAGCAACATGGTGCAGCACCAAACCAATGACACAATGAAGACAGCATATATGGACTACAACACTTATGTGGATATTTGGACCTCTGCAGTGGATCCCTGGACACTCAAGCACACCTGGTAATGACAAGGCTGACAGACTAGCAAAGAAGGGACCAAGACAAGAACAGCAACATACAGCAACAGCTTTACAAACAGCCAAAAAGCTCATTCGAACAGCAAATAAAGAAACTTGGCTGAACATATGGGCCATTAGAAACACGGCGAGGGAGGTCTACAGACATAAGGCAAGGCCTAGTCCAAAGGAAAGTGTAAACCAACTCACAAGGAAGGATCAGAGCACCATTTTCTGACTAAGAACCCAACACACATAACTTAACAAGCACCTGAACAGAATCCAACCACAACATACTCCTGAGTGCCAGCTGTGTACACACCCATATGAAACCGTTGATCATCATCTCTTTGAGTGCTCAGCGCTCAATGATTTTAGGAAAATGAAAATGCTTCTTCCTCTGTGGCCAGATACATGGAACACTTTGTATGGCACTAGACAACAGCTGATAAACACGTGCAGATACCATTACATGACATTGGGCTGAAGGGTGAGAGTCTGGATGCAGCTGGATCCGTAACAACAACTGACTCTACCATACATATTGTTAACCCTTTACACTCCAAATTGTCCATTGTAGTCAACTATGGAAGCACCACTGACAGTCTGATTGATATGAAACCACATGTGGCATACCAACCATATCTTATTTAGCTAAATTTGATTTATAAACAAAAGCTGTATCTTTCAAATTAAAAATAATAATTTTAGTTTTAATGACTTCTTTGTTAACCATGAGTTAGTTTTCTTTCCAGCATCGTGGGGAGCTTAAGTCGGTTTATCCTGCTCCAAGTGCATTGCATAATTCAATGTGAGCCGGTGCCGTTGCACAATCACCATTAACCATGAAACACATAAAACTACTTGTCTTGGACTAACATCTTGTAAATTACATGAGGCTGTAAAGGGTTCTGTAAAGGGTTCATCCCCAGCAGTGTCGCAGCCTCGTCCTATTTTTATGTTGTTACAGATTATTGGTCCTTTTGAAGATCTGTTCACAACTATCAAAAGACGAAAGATGGCCTGGTGCGGGCACGTCGCGAGGTCCAACGGAATTACCAACTCGATACTCTTTGGATCCGTACCGGGACAGAGAGGGCGAGGACGTCCAAGGAAGAGATGGGTGGACAACATCACTGAGTGGTCAGGCCTTCGTCCCGGTGAGATACATCAGGTGGCGACAGACAGAGAGAGCTGGCGTGGGATTTTCATGTCTTCATGTGTGCCCCAACGACCTAATGGGTTACGGGATGAACTGAACTGAACAGATTATTACGGCGAGTTGGTGGAGGCACAATTGGCAGAGCAGTAAATATATCAGTATCTTGTCTGAAGGGACCTGTATGTCTGCTATCTGGCATAATTATACTGATTTTCAAATAGTATGACAACCGACAGTGCAAAAGTCATAAAGACATATCTCTTCTGAGCGTCCACTGTAAAGCCTATTCTAGGATACTGGAGCAGACTGCCATGTCTGATTCAGCCACAGATAGATGAGGCCCAATGCAGTTTCAGAGCAAACCAAAGTACTCAAAGGCTTATCTTCACACTCAGGAACTGAGTTTAAAAAAACTTGAATATGATGGTGAAATGAACCTGTTTCTTGGACCTAGAAAAAGCATTCAATAAGATTGCATCGAGAATGTGCTAGAAATGCCACAGCAGTCGTAGAAAGCAACTAGCCAAGGATTGATACAGCCATGACACCCAATGTTCATTAGTATGAGAATATTTCTTCTTCTTTATTGGTCCTGAAAAGAACATTGTGTCGTAGTTTACAGCGCGGCTGCGATATCTGCGCCTTCAGGTCAGACACATCTAATTTTAGCTGGCCGTTTTAGGTAACGAGTTTACCTTCGGAACGCAATCCCTATTTTCTTAGCGAGACAACACTAGTGCAGCCTGTTAGCAAGGCGGCTTTTTAAAGGCAGAATAGGGTCTTGGTCAGATGTGGCTCGCTGACCCTGATGCAATCCGCCAGCTATGAGTCGATGACCCTGATGCAAGCAGCCAGCTATGAGTCGATGACACTGATGCAAGCAGCCAGCTATGAGTCGATGACACTGATGCAATCCGCCAGCTATGAGTCGATGATACTGATGCAATCCGCCAGCTATGAATCGATGACACTGATGCAATCCGCCAGCTATGAGTCGATGACACTGATGCAATCCGCCAGCTATGAGTCGATGACACTGATGCAATCCGCCAGCTATGAGTCGATGACACTGATGCAATCCGCCAGCTATGAGTCGATGACACTGCTGCAATCCGCCAGCTATGAGTCGATGACACTGATGCAAGCAGCCAGCTATGAGTCGCTGACACTGATGCAATCCACCAGCTATGAGTCGCTGACACTGATGCAAGCAGCCAGCTATGAGTCGATGACACTGATGCAATCCACCAGCTATGAGTCGATGACACTGATGCAAGCAGCCAGCTATGAGTCGCTGACACTGATGCAATCCGCCAGCTATGAGTCGATGACACTGATGCAAGCAGCCAGCTATGAGTCGATGACACTGATGCAAGCAGCCAGCTATGAGTCGATGACACTGATGCAATCCACCAGCTATGAGTCGATGACACTGATGCAATCCGCCAGCTATGAGTCGATGACACTGATGCAAGCAGCCAGCTATGAGTCGATGACACTGATGCAATCCGCCAGCTATGAGTCGATGACACTGATGCAATCCGCCAGCTATGAGTCGATGACACTGATGCAATCCGCCAGCTATGAGTCGATGACACCGATGCAATCCGCCAGCTATGAGTCGATGACACTGATGCAAGCAGCCAGCTATGAGTCGATGACACTGATGCAAGCAGCCAGCTATGAGTCGATGACACTGATGCAATCCACCAGCTATGAGTCGATGACACTGATGCAAGCAGCCAGCTATGAGTCGCTGACACCGATGCAATCCGCCAGCTATGAGTCGATGACACTTATGCAATCCGCCAGCTATGAGTCGCTGACCCTGATGCAAGCAGCCAGCTATGAGTCGATGACACTGATGCAAGCAGCCAGCTATGAGTCAATGACACTGATGCAATCCGCCAGCTATGAGTCGATGACACTGATGTAATCCACCAGCTATGAGTCGATGACACTGATGCAATCCACCAGCTATGAGTCGATGACACTGATGCAAGCAGCCAGCTATGAGTCGCTGACACTGATGCAATCCGCCAGCTATGAGTCGATGACACTTATGCAATCCACCAGCTATGAGTCGCTGACCCTGATGCAAGCAGCCAGCTATGAGTCGATGACACTGATGCAAGCAGCCAGCTATGAGTCGATGACACTGATGCAATCCGCCAGCTATGAGTCGATGACACTGATGTAATCCACCAGCTATGAGTCGATGACACTGATGCAATCCACCAGCTATGAGTCGATGACACTGATGCAAGCAGCCAGCTATGAGTCGCTGACACTGATGCAATCCGCCAGCTATGAGTCGATGACACTGATGCAAGCAGCCAGCTATGAGTCGATGACACTGATGCAATCCACCAGCTATGAGTCGATGACACTGATGCAATCCGCCAGCTATGAGTCGATGACACTGATGCAAGCAGCCAGCTATGAGTCGATGACACTGATGCAATCCGCCAGCTATGAGTCGATGACACTGATGCAATCCGCCAACTATGAGTCGATGACACTGATGCAATCCGCCAGCTATGAGTCGATGACACTGATGCAATCCGCCAGCTATGAGTCGATGACACTGATGCAAGCAGCCAGCTATGAGTCGATGACACTGATGCAATCCGCCAGCTATGAGTCGATGACACTGATGCAATCCACCAGCTATGAGTCGATGACACTGATGCAATCCGCCAGCTATGAGTCGCTAACCCTGATGCAAGCAGCCAGCTATGAGTCGCTGACACTGATGCAATCTGCCAGCTATGAGTCGATGACACTTATGCAATCCGCCAGCTATGAGTCGATGACACTGATGGAAGCAGCCAGCTATGAGTCGCTGACCCTGATGCAAGCAGCCAGCTATGAGTCGCTGACACTGATGCAATCCACCAGCTATGAGTCGCTGACACTGATGCAATCCGCCAGCTATGAGTCGATGACACTGATGCAATCCACCAGCTATGAGTTGCTGACACTGATGCAATCCGCCAGCTATGAGTCGATGACACTGATGCAATCCGCCAGCTATGAGTCGATGACACTGATGCAAGCAGCCAGCTATGAGTCGATGACACTGATGCAATCCGCCAGCTATGAGTCGATGACACTGATGCAATCCGCTAGCTATGAGTCGATGACACTGATGCAATCCGCCAGCTATGAGTCGATGACACTGATGCAATCCGCCAGCTATGAGTCGATGACACTGATGCAAGCAGCCAGCTATGAGTCGATGACACTGATGCAAGCAGCCAGCTATGAGTCGATGACACTGATGCAATCCACCAGCTATGAGTCGATGACACTGATGCAAGCAGCCAGCTATGAGTCGATGACACTGATGCAATCCGCCAGCTATGAGTCGCTGACCCTGATGCAAGCAGCCAGCTATGAGTCAATGACACTGATGCAATCCACCAGCTATGAGTCGCTGACACTTATGCAATCCGCCAGCTATGAGTCGATGACACTGATGCAAGCAGCCAGCTATGAGTCGCTGACCCTGATGCAAGCAGCCAGCTATGAGTCGCTGACACTGATGCAATCCACCAGCTATGAGTCGCTGACACTGATGCAATCCGCCAGCTATGAGTCGATGACACTGATGCAATCCACCAGCTATGAGTTGCTGACACTGATGCAATCCGCCAGCTATGAGTCGATGACACTGATGCAATCCGCCAGCTATGAGTCGATGACACTGATGCAAGCAGCCAGCTATGAGTCGATGACACTGATGCAATCCGCCAGCTATGAGTCGATGACACTGATGCAATCCGCTAGCTATGAGTCGATGACACTGATGCAATCCGCCAGCTATGAGTCGATGACACTGATGCAATCCGCCAGCTATGAGTCGATGACACTGATGCAAGCAGCCAGCTATGAGTCGATGACACTGATGCAAGCAGCCAGCTATGAGTCGATGACACTGATGCAATCCACCAGCTATGAGTCCATGACACTGATGCAAGCAGCCAGCTATGAGTCGATGACACTGATGCAAGCAGCCAGCTATGAGTCGCTGACCCTGATGCAAGCAGCCAGCTATGAGTCAATGACACTGATGCAATCCACCAGCTATGAGTCGCTGACACTGTTGCAATCCGCCAGCTATGAGTCGATGACACTGATGCAATCCGCCAGCTATGAGTCGATGACACTGATGCAAGCAGCCAGCTATGAGTCGATGACACTGATGCAATCCGCCAGCTATGAGTCGATGACACTGATGCAATCCGCCAGCTATGAGTCGATGACACTGATGCAATCCGCCAGCTATGAGTCGATGACACTGATGCAATCCGCCAGCTATGAGTCGATGACACTGATGCAATCCGCCAGCTATGAGTCGATGACACTGATGCAATCCGCCAGCTATGAGTCGCTGACCCTGATGCAAGCAGCCAGCTATGAGTCGATGACACTGATGCAATCCGCCAGCTATGAGTCGATGACACTGATGCAAGCAGCCAGCTATGAGTCGATGACACTGATGCAAGCAGCCAGCTATGAGTCGATGACACTGATGCAATCCGCCAGCTATGAGTGGATGACACTGATGCAATCCGCCAGCTATGAGTCGCTGACCCTGATGCAAGCAGCCAGCTATGAGTCGATGACACTGATGCAATCCGCCAGCTATGAGTCGATGACACTGATGCAAGCAGCCAGCGATGAGTCGATGACACTGATGCAATCCGCCAGCTATGAGTCGCTGACCCTGATGCAAGCAGCCAGCTATGAGTCGATGACACTGATGAAAGCAGCCAGCTTTGAGGCTCTGGCTGCTGTCATCTCATTCACTGTGCTGCATCTTTGGTCCCTGATTGACAATATAAGACAGTTTATAAGAGACTGAGGACCAGACTAGACAAAAGGAAGACAATGGATCTTTCTGGCAAAGATCTACACTCCAGGATAGAAGAGAATCGACTAAGTAAGTAAGTATGTTATTGTGTGCCTGTTAGAACATTAGTACCTTTTAAAAGAAAAAAATGAAAATGAATTTAATTTGTTTTAAAAGTTACATACCGTAACCAGATTTACAAAACAATCAATTAAGTGATCAATTACCAAAACAATTATTTACCTACAACCCCCAGTCATGATCCTCATTTTTTTTCTTCCTTTACCAGATTGAGAGTTACAAACTTCTACCAACTAACATAACACTAACCAGGATGAGTCAGCTCTGACAGCCTCTCCCATGACCTATCAGACCTAACACAATGATATAGTATAACAAAGTAGATGAGGTATTATATAATGAGAACTTTATTCTTAAAACCTTACCAGTAACCCATCTGTACAAATGTGTCTCCTATTGGACAATACGCATGCACCCTCTGTGGTTAGGAAGGAACCAGCACCTTGCTGAGCAGACCTGGGAAAGGAGGACCTGCATTCACCACACCATAAAAATCGAGGTCAATCATAAAGGCACAGTGGCTCAGGACACGGCGAACCAATTGTTTAGAACTTTTGGTCACAGGTCTAGAGCCTAGGTGAACTCGGCCTAACCAGTAGACAGTTGGTGGTCGTCACAGGTCTATAGCCTAGGTGAACTCGGCCTAACCAGTAGACAATTGATGGCGGTCAGAGGTCTAGAGTCTAGGTGAACTCGGCCTAACCAGTAGACAATTGGTGGCGGTCAGAGGTCTAGAGCCTAGGTGAACCGGGCCTAACCAGTAGACAATTGGTGGCAGTCAGAGGTATAGAGCCTAGGTGAACCCGGCCTAACCAGTAGACAATTGGTGGCGGTCAGAGGTCTAGAGCCTAGGTGAACTCGGCTTAACCAGTAGACAATTGGTGGCGGTCAGAGGTCTAGAGCCTAGGTGAACTCGGCCTAACCAGTAGACAATTGGTGATGGGGAATGAGCACAGTGAACCCTACCGTGGCTTCGGTACCTTGGAACGTTGCTAATGCATCCTCTCAATTACTAAATGTCAGGACAGTACATTTCTGGCTTCTGCTTGGGGTAGGAAGAAAATCCACAGACTCAACAACAACACTAACCTACTAAATTGTGAAACTCTCATTCTCACACTTCGTGCTAGCCTGGAGTTTATTTTTAGACCCACAAGGAGCAAGTGCTCTAACCATTCCGATGTTCACATAGCAGGGCAAAGTGGCCCTATTCTGTTCTCTCCATTAACCTTTTACACACTAAGACTTGAAATAGGAAACAGCTATTCATAATACCTGGAGATACTTCTCTGGCTCATTAATATACTATTTATTTACAAGTGAGATTTAACTGCTTCTCTATACACAATAATAATAATAGCTGTCCATCGTTGTCGATGAGGACCGCCGACATCATCCTTGTCACAGATTTCCCTGTTGGATGTGGGTGCGCATGTGGCTGAACAGGCCAATGCGAGCACGAAAACATCTGCTACATATCGGGCACACGAGGTTTGTAGAAGGGGATGGTGTTCCCGCTGCTCGGGATTTCCGCGTCTCTCGTCTGTTCTGGGCTTTCACAACACGGTCATCTTCACCGGCAGCTACACCCGATTTGACTGCGCTTCTCCAGTCAGATCTGTTTTGCGCAAGACATTCCCAGGTGTCGATGTCTAGCTGGCAACTTTTTAGTGAGTCCTTCAGACCGTCTTTAAAACGTTTCTTTGGGAGCCGCTCGTCTGACATACGGACGAGGTGTCCGGCCCATCCTAGTCGTGCTTTTTCTAGCAGTGCATGGATGCTGGGCATGTTAGCCCTCGAGAGAACCTCGATGTCAGTGACACAATCTTGCCATCGGATGTGGAATATTCGCCTCAGGCAACCTGTGTGGAAGTGATTTAACCTATACACAATAAGAGTTAACAATTGCATTGACAAGAATATCTTCTTTTTCTTCTTCTTCGTACGCTGTCAAATGTCAACTTGAATTTGTTCGAAGAAAGCAGCTGTCATCCTGAGGCTGTTGACACTGCCATAGAGCTTGTCTAGTGTTGCCACTGGTGTTGGCCACATGTGCTTTCTCTGATCCTCGTATGTCGGGCAATTTTGCAGCAAATGTTCAGCAGTCATTTTCCCTGTACCACAGGTGCATTCATCAGTGCCACTTATCTTCAGTTTATTGAATAGATGGTACCTCAGTCTGTTGTGGCCTGTGCGGAGTCTGAAGACTACGACCTGCTCTCTTCTGTGACAAGAATATAATAATTAATGTTTTAGAGCAAAATGTTGTGGGCATGTTAGGGTGTAATGGCTCCTGGATTCACACAGGGAGTCGCTATAGCTGAGAGGTAAAGTACTCACCTCTCAAACAATGAACAAATGTGCAAATGGTTAGTGTTTTGACTCCCGCAAGTCTCAAGACCCCTGGTCTCAAGGGAGGTAAGATCATTGCTTAATCCTTATTGGAAATGGATGATAATCTTGGAGGTCCTGTGCACATGCTATGCACATAAACAAACCATGGCAGTTGAAAATCGAAAAGAGAAATTCTAAAGATAATGAAATTGCTAACCAATAGCCAACAGGAAGGCCAGAAAAGGTGGCCACTCGATCACGCAAAGACATGACAGGCCAATCACTTTGTCTGCAGACTCGATTACAAGTATAAAAATATCTACACCCTCACAGGGGTTAAAGACAGATGACTAAGCAAAGTGAGTTGAATCACACCAGGAAGTCTGTTTCTATTTCTAAGAATCGATGTTACTGCATAGGTGCTCAGTCTCTTTCAGCAAATGGTGCAGGGTATGGATGCTAATGGTCCCTGTAGCTCGCTGGTTGTACACTCTCCTGCTCTGCCCTCTCATGCGCCCCACTCCGCTCGAACTTCGTTTAATGTCGAAACTTTGCAGTCTGTGGATTGCTGCTTCATCTATTGCAGTGTCCTTATCTAACAGGTGGTCATTGATTCATTTCAAAATGACACTTCTATTACTAACGTGATCATGATGGGAGCTTGTGAAACCATGATGTCAGCCCTTTCATTGTCCTGAACCCCGGCATGACCAGGACAGTAGATTCATGTCAACCCCTGGAGGTTTGAGGCCTCAACAGCTGCTATCCACTTGTACCTCAGCCATTTCTTCTGTACCTTCTGAGCTACAGCTTGCGCCTGTCACAATGACTGCCCTAGTTAAAGGGGTCTCAAATAGCCATCTCAGCGAGGAGGTCACACCAGGAAGTAAAAATGTATTAACAATTTCTCTTAAAGTTCATATGTAAAATAAATGCTTACCTGTCTGATAACCTCATCACTAATGCTTCCTCCAACATTATCAAAGTAAATGTCCACTCCTCCTGGGCATATATCCTTAAGTCTTTCAGTTACGGCCTCTGTCTTGTAGTTTATGGCTGCATCAAATCCCAGTTCTTCAATCAAGCAGACACACTTGTCGCGAGATCCACAGATACCCACAGCTATGCCACAGCCTTCAGCTTTAGCTATCTGAAGGAAGTCATACAACATGCATTCATTATGACACACCTGTATGTTAATAAGTAGTGTAACCGAGGGAATAGGCTGGACATTGGGCAGCTACCCCATTCTGCAGAAAATTTAAGTACACAAAAACCTTAACAGATATTAACAGGTCAATTGCAAATAAAAAAACAGGAGAATTTGTTACAGCCATGTGCTCCACAGGGACATGAAACATGATAAAAAGATAACTAACTACTCATATAAAGTTGACCACGAAATCTCTAGATGACGAAAAGCTTGGTTTTCCTTTAACTCCATTAGGCCAATACTCCAAGAGATGAAAGACACAAGGCAAGAACACATACTTCCAATTCCATGCTCATTCCAGCAATGATTTATGGATGCAAAGTGTGAAACTTGCGCAAAATAGAAGCTGAGAAGTTCAGTCACTCAGAGAGCAATGGAATGACACAGAACACATACAAATTTTTTAATGGGATAAGTTCCGATGAAATTCAACATCAAACTTTGTTTCAGGTCGTTGTGGAAGCAGTGATATTATGCAAACATCGTTGGGCTGGACATGTGGTACGCATGCCTGACAACAGATGGACACGTGGAACAATGTTTTGATGGTCACATGCCTGCACATGTCCACGGAATCACCGGTCACCCACCGATGCGATGGCGAGATGGACTGACCAAAGACTTAGTCCCGCATTGGTACAGGGTTGCTAAAGGTGGAACGCATACAGAATATTGTTGGCTTCCTTGAATATGGAACATCTGCCGGACTTACACCAAGGATAGTTTGAATGTGATGACACACATTGCTTATTTTACATTTTCTATAAGGAGAATATCGGGAAGATATTGAGGCAAAGAACCAATTGCCACTCATGTATGGCCAATTTCATTGTATGAGGCTGAAGTCTTGCATAGAGGGATGAAAAACGCAGGGAAACATTTGAGATATGGTGCTAGTAAAAACGGAGAAAGTGAGATGGACAGAAAGAAGATCCAACGACCAATGTCCTCACTGAAGTAGGTGCACAAGACAAATATTGGAACATAATATGCGACATGAAAGTCTTCTACGGAAGATAATAGAGGGCAAGATTCAGGAGAAAAGTAGAAGGGGGAGATCAATACTCACCTGAGCTTTTTGTCCAGGTGATGGGATTGCAGATCTAGCATGAGTTTACTGGAGGTGGATGGTGCCTAGCAAATCTATTAGAATTCATGGAGGAGGTTACTAAAAGTAGATGTTATTTTCTAGATTTTGCAAAAGCCTTTGATAGAGTACCTCATCAAAGATTATTTAGAAAGTTAAAATCACATGAATAAGTGGGGAAGTTGCCAAATGGATTGAAAATTGGGTAACAGGAAGAAGGCAAAATGTGGGCATAAATAAGGAGTACTCTTAGTGGTGTGAAGTAAAAAGTGGAGTGCCACAGGGCTCGGTTTTGGGACCAATTTTATTCTTGATATATATAAATAATTTGGACATCTATGATTGAAAAATTTCTGGATGACAAAACTTTGCAGTAGTGTCTCATCTGAAGAAGAAGTGGATATATTGAAGCCGGATTTAGATACAATTCGAGAATGGTCTGTGAGCTGCCAAATAGAGTTTAATGTAGATAAATGTACAGTCCTCCACATGGGTGGATTAAATTTAGAACATAGTTACAGAATGGGCAAGAACAATATTAGAATGATAGAAAAGGAAAGAGGCCTAGGGGTTATAATAGAGCATACAGGTAAGGTGAGTGAGCAAGTCCAGGTAACAGTGAAAAAGGCAAATGCAATATTAGGTATTATTAAAAGAAATATTAAACATAGGAGCAAGGAAGTGATTGTCAAACTGTATAAAGCATTGGTTAGATCTAGATTGGAGTACTGTGTACAGGTGTGGAGTCCTTTTGTTATTGTAGAGGAGATATAGACATGCTGGAGAGGACACAAAGAAGAGCGACAAAGTCGATAGTGGGATTCCAGAATTACAGTTATGAGGAAAGATTCAGAAGAATTGTCTAGAAAAGAGAAGAATTTGAGGTGACTTAATACAGGTTTATAAAATAATCAAAGGAAAGGATAAATTAGACTATAACAAGTTTTTCAAAATACAACTACCTACAAGAACAAGAGGTCATAGCTGCAAAATAACTAAAGGAAGGTCCAGATTAGATATTCAGAAAGATTTTTTTAGCCAGAGAGTGGTGAATGCATTACCACAGGAAATAGTGGAGGCAGGGTCAATTACTGCATTCAAGAATAGATTGGATGCACATAGTTTTTATATCAAGGAAATGTAAAAGAAACTGGTTGTATACAGACTCTGCCGAGTCTTCTAGACCAGTATAAAGATGTTAAGTTAAGTTAAGAAGCTATGGGGCTATCGTCCAGACCTGGAAAAGATTGAACTTTGTCCTGGTGATTAGACTGCAGACCAAGCATACCTGAACGCAGAAGAAGAAGATAGCTTCATACCCAATCTGACATTTAGAACAGACAGGCAGATCTTACCAGTTATGAAATCCTACAGAAAATTACTTCACTGGTGGGACGGCATGAGCTGGTGGTTAAGTGACAAGGCTCACATCCCGAAGGTGCTGGGTTTGATCCCCAGCCGTTACTGCGGGGAAGCAAACCCTTAGAAAATGCAAGAGGAAGCAGATCCTTACATAAAATGCATGCTGAAGTCGGATGCACTGAGCCGATAGGCACAAAATAAAAACATAGTGCAGCGCATACCACCTTAGGGAAAAGAGAAATAAGGCAAACGCAAAACAAAACAAAGTGCAGCGCATACCACCTTAGGGAAAAGAGAAATAAGGCAAACGCAAAACAAAACAAAAACAAAAAACAACCTCACCTGTCCTGCTAATGACCCTGTTGCTCCAGCTGCACTACTAATTACTACTGTTTGATTGGCTCCTTTAGTCACATGAGCTTTTTCCATTACACCTAAGTATGCAGTGAGCCCAGTTAGGCCCAGTCCACTAAGACACAGAGTTGGGGAGATGGCGGAGATTGCTTCTGGAATCTGTCACGGACAATATTTGATTCAATTATAATATCAACATGACCGCTCTGAACAATACACAAAGATCACTTGTCACACACATTAGAAGGAATTAATCTTTTTTTTTGTTTTTTTTGTAGGCATGATCTAAGAAAGAGTGGGTTAACTACGTGGAGTCTATCGATCTGCTCTATAATAATGTTCGCTTAGGCGTCTGAGGTCCATTGCGTCGGTTGGCCACATCCCTGACCCAGAGCTGTGGCGTGGTTCCAGGCCTCATCCAGGGCGGAGGAAGTGGTTGCTACTTGCTGGAGCCAAACTGTTTGGGGACGGCCTCTTCTGTGCCTCCAGCCGGTCCGGGAAAGACTTTTGGCACCGAGGAATGACTTGTGTAGTATCTTGTGGGCAGGGGTTTCCTTGTCCAGTTATACAACATGACCGAACATAGAAAGTCAGCGCCGGTCAAGTATTTCTGAGATTGGGTGGAGGCCTATTTTAGCAGAGACCTCCACGTTGCGGATGTAGTCATGTCATCGGATGACCAGGATACGTCGCTGGTTGCGCATGTGAAAGGCTTCCAGTCTCGACATGTCATGTTTAAGCAATGTCGAGGTTTCAGGTCCGCAAAGCAGGACTGGTAGATGTAAATTTTTGTCCCAAGGGAGATCTTGCCATTACTCCCCACACATCGGAGGTCGTGCATAGCGGACACAGCTAGTCTGATCCGTCTTGACATATCAGGACCGCTGCACCCATCAGATGATACCATGCTTCCAAGATAGATAAATTTGTTGGTGCCCTCTGCAGTGTAACCTTGAGTTTCAATACCCTGGGGTGCTGTGTCAGAAATGAGATTCTAAACTTTGGTCTTGGCCCAGGATAGACAGGCCTAGGGAGAGCGTTTTCAATCAATCATAGCCCATCGCTCCTCTCGGTGCATAGGCCATCGACAACATCTCGCCAGCGTAAACACCCCTAGGCTGCTTGTTCTGCCTTTCCCCAGGTGTAGTTATTTAATTTTACCTCCTTCTCACATTCTCTTCTCCACATATTTTTGGGTCTACCTCTTTCTCTTTTTCCCTGAGGATTCCATGTAAGAGCCTGCCTGGCTATGTTGGATTGTGCCTTCAGCACTGTATGTTCTATCCAGCCCCATTTTCTTTGTTTAATTTGTTGTTCCAATGGCTGTTGTTGGCTCCTTTCCCACAAGTCTTCAATCCTCACCATGTCCTGCCACTTTGGAGTCTTTGTTGTATGACCTTGGTCGTTCTCCATGTCTCCGCTCCATACAGCAACACCGACTTGATACTTGCGTTGAATATTTCAATTTTGGTGTGAATCTTGATTTCTCTGGATCTCCATATATTGTTTTAGTGTCAGGAATGCCTCTCTTGCCTTTCCAACTTTGATCCTTACATTTGCATCTGTACCTCCTGATGTGTCTGTTGTGCTGCCAAAATAGGTAAAGGTATCCACTTCCTCAAACTGCTCTCCCTCTAGCATGATTGGTTCTTTGCTGTGATAGTTGAGTTTAAGGGGCTTAGTTTTCTTCATGTTGATATTCAGTCCCAATTTGGCCGATTGTTCTTTCACCCTATCAAGTTTCTCTTGCACTTAACAATGACTGTGTGACAAAAGTACCAGATCATCTGTGTAGTCCAGGTCCTCCAATTGTGACAATAGTGTCCACTGAATACCCATTTTTTGGCCTTTGATTGATGTCTTCATTATCCAATCTATAGCCAACAAGAACAGGAAAGGTGAGAGCAGGCATCCCAGTCTGCATCCCAAAGCTGTTAGTCAGTACTCCTTCATGTATCACTCTACTAACTGTGTATTTGTAAATATTCTGGATGAGGGTTGTGTACTTCTCTGGTATCCCATAGTGTCTCAACAGTTGCTATAGAGTACTTCAATCCACACTGTCAAACGCCTTTTCATAGCCTATAATTTTTCTAGTCTTTTTCCCACAGGATGATGGAAGATTGTTTAAAGGATTAAATCAAACATCATACCAACCTTTCTAACACAGGATGGTGGAAGATTGTTTAAAGGATTAAATCAAACATCATACCAACCTTTCTAACACAGGATGGTGGAAGATTGTTTAAAGGATTAAATCAAACATCATACCAACCTTTCTAACACAGGATGGTGGAAGATTGTTTGAAGGATTAAATCAAACATCATACCAACCTTTCTAACACAGGATGGTGGAAGATTGTTTAAAGGATTAAATCAAACATCATACCAACCTTTCTAACACAGGATGATGGAAGATTGTTCAAAGAATTAAATCAAACATCATACCAACCTTTCTAACACAGGATGATGGAAGATTGTTCAAAGGATTAAATCAATCATCATACCAACCTTTCTAACACAGGATGATGGAAGATTGTTCAAAGAATTTAATGAAACATCATACCATCCTTTCTAACACAGGATGATGGAAGATTGTTCAAAGAATTAAATCAAACATCATACCAACCTTTCTCACACAGGATGATGGAAGATTGAAGTAAACTTTCCAAGGCCATTCGAAAACAGATATGACCAGATCACCAATATTGAAATTTGGGTCACCGCTGGCTAAAATAATACCCACACCTCCAAATCCTTGTAGAGTCTCACCGATCATCCAGGCCTTCACATAATCGACACCACTGTCAATATTCATTCGGCACCGCTGGAAAAAAAGAACACAACGAATAACATGATGACTACCCTTTTGTCACTTGAAAGCGCCAGATTTAACAAAGTGTCTAACAACAACTAAACTTAACATCTTTATACTGGTTTAGAAGACTCTGCAGAGTCTGTATACAACCAGTTTCTTTTACATTCACTTGTCCTAAAAATTACAATGCACATCCAATCTATTCTTGAATGCATTAATTGACCCTGTCTCCACATTTCCTGTGACAATGTATTTCAAAAATATTTCCTGGTATCTGAAGGAATCAAACACAGAAAAAGACACTTGATTTGGTATAGACCCGCAAATACATTTGTATATCTTTAATCTGCAGGGAAACAGACAATAGACGTGTCTATAATTGTGCACTACAATTTCATTACAGTGAAGTAAGTAAAGATCTCATTGACATGCCAGTCTGGCATATTGGGAATACAGTGTAAGGCCCATATTTTCTTGACCAACAGCACACTAGGGGTGATGTAGTCTGCATTGCCCGGCTGCTTTTTTTCCAGACTTATTCTGGTACCCAATTTTTGAAGCTGGGTTGACCATGGAACCGTTTGCGCCCAAATAAATATCCAGGACTAATTGAGGATTGAAACTAGATCGTTCAGATGGATAGACAGTAACTAACCACTGCCCTTTCACTCTGCCCTAGATAATTTCTGGTTTCATGTTCCGTCACGTAGTGGTCACACATTAAATATGAAAGTTACATATTGTGAACTATATTTAAAAGACTTAATTACATTGCTTGGAAGATATATCTACGTTGTAATTTTTAATCTGTATTCATTTACTCTTTCAAGATCAATTTCTTCAAAAGTTGTTTTGTTTTGTCTCACTATCCTTATGTCCCTGGTTTGTCTACCCTGGTTCATCTTTTAGACTCATATTTAACTATTATTGTAACAGATCTTAGCTGTGTAGACATATTGTATGTAGGATTGTTGACATGTTTGACAGTTAAAAGAGTTGGGAGTAAGGAATGGAAAGCGGGTAGACAACCATTTTTTCTGGTATTGAACTAAGTGACCAAGGCAGTACAGCTGAACTCAGTTCCGCCAAAATTTAAGTAGCTAAATCGTAGCGTATACGCTTTTTTTCAAGTCTTCTACATTGTCACTATCACCTTGATTTAGTCTTCGATATAAGTTGACACAGTCTTCAATATCACATTGAACCAGCCTTCGATATCAAGTTGATCCAGTCTCCAGTATCACCTTGAGTTGAGTTAGTCTTCAAGGATCACATTGATCCAGTTTTCAAGGATCACATTGATCCAGTCTTCAACATCACGTTGATACAGTCTTCACTTTCATTTTGATCCAGTCTTCAAAGTGTGACAGTTCCAGCTGGAGCATGGGAGTTTAGGGCAGGGGAGATTGGGCTGGCGACTCTGAGAAACAAAGGTTGCCTGAATGCGTTGAACAAATGCAGGTCACGCCAGGGTCAATCACTGTTTCGACATTAGGTCTACAAAGAAAATGAGGGGTTTAGGTAGAAGATGTTGTCTAGTACAGGGGTGGGTATCGGACTTGGCGTGGATGGGGTTTGGTGACAGTCTGATGCTGCCACGAACGGCTACGACATTTAGAGCGAGAGTGACTTGAATATAGTCAACCAATAACATTTAGTTGGGGATAATTCCAAATTAGAGTGATGGCTAGGTCAAACAGCCAACAGAAGACCATTGGACAGCCATGTTGTTGATTGAGACTATAAAATACTCTGCAGGGATAAAACTCAGCAGACTGGCTGGGAGGAAGGCTGAGAGGCTGTCAGGAAGGCTGAGAGTGAGTCTAGAAGTGAGAGAGTATGCAGGGTGACTGTACCATCACACACCTCGAGTTGGCCAGCCACGCTCAATAGGTATTTATGATGGACACCCTGTGAACAGTAAGAGATCTGAATGTATGTTGTACGTGCAGGACACCTTGTGAATGATGTATGTTCTGAACGGTCACGCGATTGTACAGGTCACCTAAGACGAGATTTGAATGTGTGTTGTATGTGCAGGACACTTTGGGAACGATGTGTGTTCTGATTAGGTTTGAATGCACAGATCGACTGAGTACGTGATCATAAGTGAGTACTTATCCGATTATAAGTGACATGATCTAATTACATATGAATGGACAGATCGACTGATCATATGTGAACTGATTGTATGTGAATGTACAGATCATCTGATTGAAAGTGATCTGATTATATGTGAATGCACAGAACAACTGAGTAGGTAATCTGATCGTGAGGACTAGTTTGTGATTGTGTGTTAAGGTTGCAGAAGAAATACACCGAGCTAACTGAAGCCATTAAGTTGTGGCTAGAATATTTCTTGAGGGTGGGAAGTTTTATTATTGCAGGTTTAGACATAGAATTTGGGTTGAGATGTAGTTACAGGAACATCATCAACAGCATGTGCTTGAAATTCATGGGGTAGTAAAATATATATATTATGATTATTTAGTTTGGATGTTCTTTGCTTTTTATTGATATTGTGCAACGATTATTCTTGTAATAAATGATATTGTTTTGTTTTATGGTCAGGATAGTGTTTACTGTGTTTTTCTGCGTTAAAGTCATGTCATGGTGTAGATACATGTTGTAACTCTTTAGATAAGTAAACTACTCAACTAAATATAGACTCTACCACAAAAGAGCACATTGATCCAGTCCTCAACATCACGTTGATACAGTCTTCACTGTCACTTTGATTAATCGTCAAAGATCACATTGATCCAGTCCTCAACCTCAAATTGATATTGCCGTCGATACCACATCGCTCTACCACCGACGAAGAGGATACGGAACAGGACCACGGATGACCACCTGGGTTAAGAATAGAATACAAATCTACCATCCGCGGCAATCCGCAAAAATTTCATTAGTTTTTTTCTCATACTTACTTACAGCAGGTCAAATTATGAGAGAAGAGAGAATCAGGTGATAACAGTGTTAATAAGTATAGGATTAGCTGTAGGTTGAATTATATAATAGCCTCTTAAGTAGGAGTGTTTTAGTAAGCTGTGTGAGAGAAGAATAAGGAAAAATTTGTATCGTGTAGTTAATAAAGGATTCTTTGTATTGTGTTTTCAATTAGTGTCTCTAAAAATTTGTTTGAGTGATTGTAGTGTGGATAAGATAGAGCAGATCCCTTTGCCATCTGCTACAGAGCTCAACTAACCAGCTCTGCCACATTATTAGTAGGTTTCTTGGTGGTTTTCTTCTTGCAGTTTACTAGTACTGGAGAAGGTGCAGGTCTGGGGTGTCCAGCCTCCAGGTTTTTCCCTTTCAACATTTAACCTACCCAGTAGTATAGGACCAGCACTCTGTATGTTGGGCGGTGCTTGTATCTGTTAATGGGCTGTCCTTGTGTAAGGTTTTGTACTAGGCCTGTTTCCCTATCACTTCTAGGAGGTATGTCAACATTGACGGCATATTTAAATATGTTAGCTGTAATAATTAACTTAACTTCATTATACTAGTTTAGAATGGGGACGGCGTGGGCTAGTGGTTAAGTGACACAGCTCACAACCAGAAGGTGCTGGGTTCAATCCCCATAACAGCACCGGCCGTTACCTCAGGGAAGAACCGTTAGAAAATGCAGGAGGAAACAGACACTTACAAAAAATGAAATCTGAAGTTGGATGCACTGTGCCGACAGGTGCAAAATAAAAACCACAGTGCAATGCACACAGCCTTGGGGATTAGAGAAATAAAGCGAATGCAAAAAAAAAATTTAAAAATAATAGTTTAGAAGGTTCTACAGAGTCTGTATACAACCAATTTATTCCACTCCACCGATACTGAAAACACAATCTATTTTTTAATGCATTAACTGACCCTGACTCCACCACATCCTGCGACAATGCATTCCAAGAATTAACCACTCTCTGACTAAAAGAATATTTTCTAATATCTAATCTGGACCTGTCTTTAAACAATTTGTACCTAGGCCCTCTAGCAGACTAGTAGAGAGCTCCCTCTTTCCGGCAATAACACCAGGTTCGATCATTGTTACTGATTCACTCCAGTCGATCCAGCAGCAAATTTGTACCTAGAATACTGTTTCAGAAGAAATTAATGAGAGGAAGGTAACTGGCTACTCCCTCTCATTAAAAACCTGAGGCTTAATAATACAATAACCTGGCTTGACAAAAGCGCACGTCTGTGACAAGTAAAACATTTTGCTTGACAAATAAAAAAAAAAAATGTTTTAAATTGTTAGTACATAACAACTCTTGCATGATTATAAATGATATTACAGTTAGAATAGATTGTACATTAGCTAGGTCATGATGATGAATCTAAATGGACCTCCCATGCCACAATCTAAACTTACTATAGCCATCAATAAATGGTACAACAGTGCTAAAACTTCCCATAATGTTCAAAGACATATATGACATGCCTCTGACTACAGTGCATTTTCCCTTAAGAATAAATAGACTAATGCTGTGTAAGTAATACAAAATATTTTGGTTTGGTACGCATTTTTAAGTAGAAATAAAGGTGAATTAGTGCCTAGTTTAAATTTGTAAACATAAATTGCATGACTGTAGTCTGACCATGCTGACTGGTAACATTTTTGACTGAATGGTGAGCCACCTTAAAATTTGTCAAGCCCTGCCAATTACAATAACACTTCATTGCGGAAAAAGTTGCCTACTACGACCCATAGCATAAACTATGAAGAATTCGAAACAAAATCAGAGACAAACTAAAAAAGAAAGTTCCTTATTAAGTTTTCTTACTTACTTACTTAGTCGCTCTTCTTCTACCTTGAGGTGTAGAGGTTTGCCAAAGAGAACGCCACACTGCTCTATCCGCCGTCTTTTTCCTGGCCTCTTTCCAATCCAGTCCTCTATCACTTAGTGACTGTCGTATGTTGTCTTCCCAACGTACTTTGGGACATCCTGGGGGTCTGCGTCTTTGACTTTTTATCTACCATGACCGCTTTGGTATCCAATCTTCTTCCATTCTACAGACATGGCCAAACCACTGTAGTTGGGACCGCTCTACTCGCATTTGCAGGGGTTGAACTTCAAGATTGCTTTGTATTGTCTGGTTACGGATCTTGTCCCTTTTCATCACCTGAACTGCCCTTCTTAGGTACCTCATTTCTGAAGTTTGTAATTGCCTTTCTTGGGCTCTAGTCATTGCCTATGACTCACAACCATATGTCAGGACAGGCACATAGGTCGAGCGGTATACATCCATCTTTGTTTTCCTGCTTATTTCTCTTCTACTGAGGAAACCTCTGTTTATTGCATGGAAAAGTCCTTATTAAGTTTTCATGAATCATTAATTAGTCCACTATTAGACTTCTTGACTTAGATCTAGTAAACTACTTAACTAGTTTTACTAACTCTTATGTTAAGTTTTTCTTGCTTTTTTGTTTTATATTAATATGCCAATTTCGTGTTTATTTTGCCACGAGAAAAGTTTGTAGATTGGAACGTTTGAATTTGGTAAATTTTTTTGGGTGAATTTTTGTAAAAAGAAAACAATCTTACTAGTGCAGGATCAATAGATAGATATTGGTTTTTAATGAGAACGTCTCCAGGTCTGGGTGGGTCTTGTGGATAGGGAACTTCTTCGAAGCCGAAATTAGCTTCCGTCGGTTCATTGTCCTCTCCTGCAAATAACAATGGTTTTACAAGTTAGTTACATCAGCGAGCTGTGTTTACATAATTATCACAATAAAATAATGTATTGTAGAGTTGTTACCTGGTCTAGTACGCAGGATAACATGGAAATTGTTCTTCTCCATACTATTCAAACTGCAAGGGTTGATCGAAGTTCAAATGTCAAAGGTCAACACTGGAGCTGTTTGATGTGTGGTCTCAATTGATTTCAATTCAAGTGTCGTCTCCGCAACGAAGTCTGTCTGCAATGGACCTCCAGTATCATGTTTCTTGTCTCGACAGTACACTCTGTAAAACTGACTTAACCTAACGTCTTTATTTTGGTTTAGAAGACTCTGCAGAATCTGTATACAACCAGTTTCATTTACATGTTCTTGCTCTAAAAGCTATGCGCATCCAATATATACTTAAATCGCTTTATTAAAAGCATTAATTGTCCTTGCCTCCACTACTTACTATGGCAATGTATTCCAAGCATTTACCACTCTCTGACGAAAAAAATATGAAATTAGTCCATAGTTTGATGTTGCTCTCCCACTTATACAGGGAGCAACCGACCCCAACCAGGCACGTACACATGTGACGGATAGTGGAACGACCTCCAGATATGGAGAGTCAGCTGCGAAATAAACCAGGTATAATAACTGGGAGAATAAGCAGTCGTGGACCAACCGGCAGTGTATTTCAGCAGGATGGGGTGGGACAACAGGCAGCACTGCTTTCCCCACTGAAATACCCTATGAGCTCTACGACAGGTACACCAAGCGGGTAAGAGCTCTAGCTCTAGCCACGGGAAGGAAACCACGGTATACAAGCCAACCTACTGCATTGCAGGTACCACAGGGACGTGGTCTACTTTATAAAGCAGGCCATGATCAGGAGACGGAAAGGCTATGGGAGACAATTTAAAACAGAAAACTCAAATCCACCTGCAGAAGACGGAATGTGTCAGCTATGTCGCAGGAACCGGGAAAAATGAGGACACCCAAGCATCAACAGGAAATGGTCATGTGACAATCTACCCTATCGTCATGGCGTCGCTTCTACAAGTTACAACAGGGGATCAGAGGTGCCGGGCCCCCAACCTCGAGGGGACCCACCCAAGCAACACAAGATGTGGGGCAGCCGCTCCGACCTGGTGAAGAATATGGACTTCATCACGGCGACTGGCCTGCAGATGTAGCATGACCAAAGATCCTGAACGCAAAGAAGAGAAGCGCTGCCCGCATCTTGTCCGCCAATCTTCAACCTTCCTCTTCAGTATTGTTTTCAATAAAGTGTTGTCTCATCTCTATGTAGTCTTCTTCTTCTTCGTCGTTCGCTCTCGAATAATCACATCCATCTCCCTCATAAACCCGGCGGGCCTTCTCGGGCTTCTCTCGTCGCCATACAGTGATGTCGCAATTGGATTGGGGAAGGTCATGCAGTCACTCTGCTCGTCTCGTGAAGCCGGCACCCGTAGAACATGGTCCACTGTTTGTTTGTTCTCCCTACATTAACACATGTCTGTATGTCCAATTTTTAATTTGTTGAACAGATAATTTTTCAGATTGGCATTGACCAGTTCAAGTCTGAATATTGTCATTTGGTCTCTTCTTTATACTGGTTTAGAAGACTCTGCAGAGTCTGAATACAACCAGTTTAATTTACATCACCTTGCTCTAAAAGCTATGCGCATCCAATTTATTCTTAAATGCATTAACTGTCCCTGCCTCCAGTACATCCCGTGGCAATGTATTCCAAGCAGACACCACTCTCTGACTAAAAAAATATTTCCTAATATCTAATCTGGACCACTCTTTAGTCAACTTGTAGCTATGCCATCTTGTTCATGTGGGTGGCTGTATTTAAAAAAAAAACCTGTTAGAGTCTAATTTAGCCATTCCTCTGATCATCTTATAAACCTGTATTGTCACCACGAATTCTTCTCTCTTCGAGACACTATAGGCCGGTTTTTCTGAGTCTTTCCTCATAACTGTAATTCTGGAATCCCACTATCAGCTTTGTCGCTCTTTTTTGTATTCTTTCCAGCATGTTATATCCCCTCTTGGCAAAGAGTAGTATGTTTCTGCTATATCAGATCCTAGCTGTTCCCTGTGCCACTTGTCTTTGAAGTTAATTGTTATCATTGTCTTCATTTCTTCATATGTAGATCTGTCTTCAGTTGGGGTTTTCCACCTCCTTCTTCTGCCAGTCTATCTGCCTCCTCATTTCCGCGTATCTTTCAGAGTGCAGGGATACACTGAATTTTCACTCTATTAAAATTGTGGCTTGAATTCATGAGTCAGATTGAACTCCCGTGTTCAGTGTCGAGCACGTTAAAGATCCCTTGGCAGTTATCAATCGAAAAGAGTTGGCTTAATGGCCGGACTCAAAATTCAGAAATCCTAGTTTAAAATCTACCCAAAATTATGTGTATTTTAAATTTTTTTTTTAATTTTATGTGTTTGCCTCACTAGTTTCTACTGGCGGAGGCGCGCCTATTCCGCCCCAGACCGTAGTCAATTTGGGCGATATTAAGACGCATAAACCAGTGCTTGGATGCGTGTGTGTATCTGTTTGCACCTAGCCTGGTATTTCCGTGATGTTCCTCCCGCTGTTCCTCGCTTTTGATGATCCTAGTTGTCCGCCGTAGGTATTTGCATAAATATACACAATTGTTTTCCTGGGACCATTTTGGGATTGAGTATATTTATTTTCCTTCATTATGTGTACTTTCCCCTAGAAAACAGCAAAAATAGACTTTGAAAAAAAACTTGCTCAGAAGATCAAGACTGACAGTAAAAGCTTCTTCTCTTATGTTAGAAATAAACAAAGAACGAAAGACAAAGTAGGCCCTCTCATAGACAATACAGGGAAAATAATAAGTGAGAATAGGGAGGCAGCTAATCTGCTCAATCAGTACTTTGGCACAGTCTTCACAAAAGAGGACTGCTCCAAGATCCCAGAGCCTATAGATATTTTTCAAAGAGACATGGATACAGCGGGATTAAGATCAATCTGTATTACAGAGGAAACGGTTTTTAAAAAATTAGAGGGGTTGAAAGTGAATAAATGTCCAGGTCAAGATGGTATTCATCCAAAATTGCTGTATGAAATTAGAGACCAACTAGCAAAACCATTGGCTATATTATGTTCTCAATCACTGACAAAAGGGATTGTTCCACGGGATTGGAAAGATGCAGGAGTGATCCCCTTGTTAAAAAAAGGCAAAAAATCAGATCCAGCAAATTATAGACCGGTGATTTAACGAGCATAGTCTGTAAATTGTTTGAGTCAATAATCAAAGAAAACATTGTAATGCATTTAGACAAATTTAATCTAATTAGAAATAGTCAGCATGAGTTTACTAGAGGGAGATCATGCTTAATAAATCTATTAGAATTCATGGAGGAGGTTACTAAAATCATAGATAAAGTGGAGCCAGTGGATGTTATTTATCTAGACTTTGCAAAGGCCTTTGATAGAGTACCTCATCAAAGATTATTTCGAAAGTTAAAATCACATGGAATAGGTGGGGAAGTTGCAAAATGGATTGAAAATTGGTTAACGGGAAGAAGGCAGAGGGTGGGCATAAATAAGGAGTACTCTGAGTGGTGTGAAGTAAAAAGTGGTGTGCCACAGAGCTCGGTTTTGGGACCAATTTTGTTCTTGATATAAATAAATGATTTGGACATTGATATGAGATCCATGATTGCAAAATTTGCTGACGACACAAAACTATTCAGTAGTGTCTCATCTAAAGCGGAAGTGGATATATTGAATTCGGATTTAGATAAAATTCGAGAATGGTCTGTAAGCTGGCAAATGGAGTTTAATGTAGATAAATGTACAGTCATCCACATGGCTAGATCCAATATGGAACATAATTACAGAATGGGAGAAAACAATATTAGAAAGATAGATAAGGAAAGGGACCTAGGGGTTATAATAGATCATACAGGAAAGGTGAGTGAGCAAGTTAAGGTAGCAGTGAAAAAGGCAAATGCAATGTTAGGTATGATAAAAAGAAATATTAAACATAGGAGCAAGGAAGTGATTGTCAAACTGTATAAAGCTTTAGTTAGACCTAGATTGGAGTACTGTGTACAGGTGGGGAGTCCTTATCATAGAGGGGACATAAACATGCTAGAAAGAATACAAAAAAGAGCGACAAAGCTGATAGTGGGATTCCAGAAGTACAGTTATGAGGAACGACTCAGAAAAACTGGCCTACAGTGTCTCGAAGAGAGAAGAATTCGTGGTAACTTAATACAGGTTTATAAGATGATCAGAGGAATCGATAAATTAGACTATAACAAGTTTTTTAAAATACAGTCACCTACAATAACACGAGGGCATAGCTACAAGCTGACTAAAGAGAGGTCCAGGTTAGATATTAGGAACTATTTTTTTAGTCAGAGAGTGGTGTCTGCTTGGAATGCATTGCCAGGTGAGGTAGTGGAGGCAGGGACAGTTAATGCATTTAAGAATAAACTGGATGCGCATAGCTTTTAGAGCAAGGTGATGTAAATGTAACTGGTTGTATACAGACTCTGCAGGGTCTTCTAAACCAGTATAAAAACGTTAAGTTAAGGTCCAGATTAGATATTAGGAAGTATTTCTTTAGCCAGAGAGTTGTGAATGCTTGGAATGCATTGCCAAGTGAGGTGATGGAGGCTGGGACGGTCAATGCATTTAAGAAAAGATTGGATGCGTACAGCTTCTAGAGCAAAATGATGTAATTGGAACTGGTTGTATACAGACTCTGCAGAGTCTTCTAAACCAGTATAAAGACGTTAAGTTAATTTAGAAGCCTAATAAGCAACAGGAAGTTTAAAGTACCTACTAAACCTGGCAACATACATTAACAACTTGCCTGTTTGAATACTAGGATGTCAAGTAAGTGAAGAATCGTTAGAAAAACCATGTCTTTTCATGTCCAAAATATTTGACTTGTCTAATGTTAGTCAAAAGTTCCCTACCCACGACTACTCTGGTCGGGATCAAGATGCTGAGCAGCGCATGAGATGCAGTGCTCAGCGACCCATAGCTGACTGCTAGTGTCAGGGTCAGCGAACCAGAGCTGCCAAGACCCTTCTACCTCCACTCGGTGATCCTGGATAACAGGCTGCAGCAGGACAGACTAGCTAAGGAGAAGTTATCGAAGAGGGGATGCTAACCCGGAACTCAAAAAATGCTTACTGAAGTCGGATGTGTTGAACCGAAAGGAACAAATATCGCAGTCAAGCTGTAAACTACGACACAATGCATTCCGGTCTCTGGACTACATTCTGCTACTTAAGCTCTTTCAGGGTTTCGTAGTGGGAGATTGAAAACGAACGAAGCCAAGCCAAGCCAAACTGATTGTTCATAGTTTATGTTACTGCACTGTGTAATCATCACCATCATCTTTGATTCTTTTCGTCTTGTCAGACGATAGTAATTGTACTATTAGCACAAAGCTCGGCCAGAAATATAGAGACCATGTGTTGCCCATGCAGTATGATCCATCTCTCGGTCTGCCTTGTTTGCTCCAAGGGAAATGTGATACCAATATATTTAGAACAAGACAAGCTGCTAAAGCTGCCGGATCAGCAAAGCAATGCTCTATCTGTTCGCCTGTCGGGGCTTCACTCCTAGGCCAGTCGCCAACCAAGGCTAAGGGCCTGGTCTGCCCTGCCACAACACTCAGCTGAGGTTGTCTTTCCTCGCTCTAGGATAAGGCGTTGTATCCTCTTGCAAGAAACGCACCTCAACAAAAACAACAGATTCTCAATCAGGGGATACCAGACCTTCCGTCTTGATAGAGAAGGTCACAAAGGAGGGGTTCTGCTACTGACACGTAACTGCATACCAAGTAGCGCAGTATCTGTATATATCTGGGCATAGCTACAAGTTGACTAAAGAGATGTCCAGATTAGATATTAGGAAATATTTTTTTAGTCAGAGAGTGGTGAATGCTTGGAATGCATTGCCACGGGAGGTAGTGGAGACAGGGACAGTTAATGCATTTAAGAATAAATTGGATGCGCATAGCTTTTAGAGCAAGGTGATGTAAATGAAACTGGTTGTATACAGACTCTGCAGGGTCTTCTAAACCAGTATAAAGACGTTAAGTTAAATTAAATTAAGTTAATAGATTTGCTAACAGACTAGCTCAATACTATTAAGAATAGACCATTCTCTTTTTTGACCAAAGGAACGTATTTTATCGAGTTATTGTTAATGCCCACAATGAGTATGTTTACTCTTTCATACGCCCCGAAATGGACGTTAAGGGGCGCGTGTAGTAGTTTCCTGCACACCCAGAGAGTGCTGATGAAGGTTGACAGTAGTTCTCCGTGCGTTGTGCTATGTTTGGCTTCATTTACGTGACCCTCACTACTACGAGGATCACGTCGATTCCCATCTCGTCTGCCAGATTGCCTTTAAAATAGCCTGTTTCCTGTTTGACAGATGGTGGTCTTGGTCAGTATGTTGTGCCGGACAACGATGCGACGTTCTGGCCAGTATGTTGTGCCGGACAATGATGCGACGTTTTGGCCAGTATGTTGTGCTGGACAATGACGCGACGTTCTGGCCAGTATGTTGTGCCGGACAATGACGCGACGTTCTGGCCAGTATATTGTGCCGGACAATGACGCGACGTTCTGGCCAGTATGTTGTGCCGGACTATGACGCCACGTTCTGGCCAGTATGCTGTGCCGGACAATGACGCGACGTTCTGGCCAGTATATTGTGCCGGACAATGACGCGACGTTCTGGCCAGTATGTTGTGCCGGACTATGACGCCACGTTCTGGCCAGTATGTTGTGCCGGACAATGACGCGACGTTCTGGCCAGTATGTTGTGCCGGACAATGATGCGACGTTCTGGCCAGTATGTTGTGCCGGACAATGATGCGACGTTCTGGCCAGTATGTTGTGCTAGACAATGACGCGACGTTCTGGCCAGTATGTTGTGCCTGACCAGACTAGCGCCTCGATTTCTCTCTTCTTTTGCGTTCGCCTTATTTTTTTATTCCCAAAGGCGGTGTGCGTTGCACTGTGGTTTTTATTCTGTGCCTGTCGGCCCAGTGCATCCGACTTCAGCATGCATTTTATGTAAGGGTCCGCTTTCTTCTGCATTTTCTAAGGGTATGCTTCCCCGCGGTAACGACTGGTACTGTGATGTGGATCGAACCCAGCACCTACGAGTTGTGAGCTGTGTCACTTAACTACTAGCCCACGTCGTCCCCGTTTCTCTCTTTGATCGAGTAAACAGAAACAAAGTATCAACAATTCTCGAAGACAATAGCATTCAGGGGCCGTCTCTGGAGAGTCCATTATTAAATTATGACCCTTGCATAATTGAACGTTTTGCTTGCATTAATATTTACTAAAACAATTTTTCGGAAATTGAATATTCTTTAATATTCAGAGGCACTCATTGAAAAATCACAAACTTCCCAGACCAATAAATACTGATGTACAACAAAAAGAATCCCGTCCGACACTTCGTGAATAGCCAGCTGAAATGGAGAACCACCACAGCCATATTGGCAACAATACCAATACTGTTCCAGTTCTGATCAAATAACTGCAGCAGCAGAGCAAGGAGATAAAGTCCCTGTGCCAATATATTTCCACGTGCCCGCGATAGCCCCAACACCAAACAGATGGTGTCGAGCAAGCGGTGAAGACCACAATGTGTGCCAACAAGCCTAACAGCGAAGATAAACCATCGACAATCCGACTACACCGCCACCCCAAAAGATTTTCCACTTTAAATTCCAGTGACAAGGAAGCCGAGGCCAACTCCAGGTTCCTAAAGATTCTTCTAAAGAAACGGAATAACTCGTGAAGTCCAGCTTCAACCCCGAGACAAGGGTAGGCAGTCATGATCGTACGTGAGATCTGTCTAGAGTCCTGCCGCCTTATCCATCTCTTTCAACAGACCATCTCACTGGACATCGCTGATTAACTCTTAGCGACGTTTCTTTGATGGCAGGTTGCAGTGGCGCTTCATTCTTCCCGGGGGGTACTTGAGAGGGTGGACAGGGGTCCTCCAGGCTGTAGTTCAGTGCGAAACTTCTCTGTAAGGTCACGACTATGGGAATTACAGTGTCGATCCCCCACCTTCATTGGCCAGGCTGCTTTAACACATTATGTTTCCAAGAGCACGAATGACGACGTGATGTGAGGTTTTTTATCAGTATGTTTCTTCTGACCCTTCGCTCCTCCAAAAATTGAGATAACGTGAGTGAACAGAACAGATAAGCCAGGTTATATACAAGCTAGAAATACAGAACTTCGCCATGTTAGCAAATTCAGATATCTTGGAGGCTTGTTCTTAAATGACAACAAAATGGACAGGGAAATTGAAACAAGAACCCAAACAAGTAAAATATAGAAACTACGCCACCTGTCGTAAGTGGCGAATAAAAAAGGTTGTGCATGGGAATGGCAGCTTCACTATATAACTACAAGTGCCATAACAGCGCATTGCAGGTCAATGAAATAGTTTGCCTAAAAGTTGGTTAGGGGAGCCAAATGCAATGTTTACCAATGTTTCAATAAATGGATCAGCGTTGGTAGTTCAGACACAAGATCGAAGAATTGTAACATGTAAAATATTATTATTTCGAGAAACGGCCAGTGAATTTCAAGGTAGTCATAAGTGAGTAGTGTATGTAGCTATAGTCCCGTGTACTCCGCCAGGGTCTTTGTGTATGACAAAAACAAGATTAGCACCACTGCCTCACAGAGAGATGTCGTAAGAGGCGACTAACTGCGTGATATGGTATAACACAGGCCATGATTAGGTGGTTTGTTAAGTGTCGTATAAATGGCGCGTATCAGGCTGCGGGTCTACTTTGCTCTAGTGTTTGAGTCTATTAAGATGTACTCGTACATCAGTTTACCACCCTCCGCGGCACTTGTCCAACGCAGTGGAGTAATGTCCACCTTCATAATCCCGCTCGTGATGTAAGGAAAGTTACTGCAACCCGCCACTTTAACGCCCTTTTCAGGGCCCATAAAAGAGTACATTCTTATTGTGGCCATTCGCAAACAGCAGCAAAAACAAGAGGTAGCTATAGCTGAGAGATAAACCCCACTTGTAAAGCCAATATTACGTTTCGAAACACATTTCAAGAGTCCCCCGACCTCAAGAGAGGTGAGACCAGCAAATATATATATAATACAAGACACTCGGAAGCCAACACTGTTACAATGATTACACGGTAGTGAACCAGCATATGTTTTGTTTATTAAATTATATTCGAGATAAGATGTACAGTTACGATTTAAAATTGTATGCTAATCGCAATGATTAGTAACTGCAAGTAGTTCAGATGTCAAGGAAAATATATATATATATGTGTGTGTGTTAGTGTGTGCGTGTGCGCATTAATATGTGTGTGTATGGTCATGCACAAGTATTCACACGTAACAGGATTTCCAAAAGGTTCTCGACGTTTAATATTTTGAAGAGAGAAAAGATCTGAAAACAGGTAAACTATATCATTATTCACACAGGAAAATTATTGCAGACACTGTCACGTCCATTAGAGGAACAACATTCTCATAGAAAAATGTGCATGCTGATGTCGCTGTATACATTTTTGGCATCTATTAAATGTTAAGCGTGCACGAATTACTTGTTGGTCTAGTTTTAACAATGTGATGTAATTTTTACTTTTATTTTCCATTTTCTGTCCCAAATTACTTGAGTACGCTCCCTGCCCTATGCACTACGTCAGACATTATGTTTCCAGTTTTCGTTCATTTGGATTGCCTTGTCGTTGCCCGTGAACATATTTAATGTTTCTAGAAGGTTTGGTCAGTTCATCAGGTGGTCTGGGCCTAGCGTTGAGACTTCCATGTTGATTGAATCAGCAGTAGGGCAGTTTTATTACCCATAATACTTCGGCAAGAGCAAGGTCTTCACCCTCAGAATAATTCTTGAAGAGTCCGTAGAGATCATCAATCATGAATTATCGTCAATCTCATCGATTTTCAGAAAGAATTCGATAATCTACACTAACCATTACTTTGGAAAATTCTCATCAACTGTGGCTTCCCAACCAAGTTTGTAAGGGTCATAAAAGCACTATACACTAATTCACAGTGTTGTGTGCTGCCAACTGTCGAGAAAGCTGAACTGATTGATATTAAAACAGATGTGAAACAGGGCTGCGTTATGTTCCCTCTGCTATTATGAATGGTGATAGATTCGATTATTCCACGAAATTCCATCCAAACTGACAGTTTGGCATTACGTGAACAGATGATAAACCCCTAGAGGATCTGGATTTCGCAGATGACCTGACACTCATGAATTATAATATAGAGAAAGCACAAGAGAAGACAGATCAACTCTGCAACATAGCCAAACATATAGGGCATGAGATTAATGCATCTAAGACTAAAACCATGAATCCCACAACTTCAGAGACCAAAGTCCAACTATGGTCAAGTGAAACAGAACGTTTAGAATTTCACATATTTAGACAGTAAAATGACGAAATAACGGGGATGCAACAAAGGAAATACTTACTTGAATCGCCTTGATCTCAAATGTCTTCAACCAATTAACGAACATTTAAAGATCTACATCCCTCAGTAAAAGTATCAAACTTAGAATACTCAACTCTAATCTCATCTCAGCGCTGATATATGGTTGTAAAAGCTGGAAAATGACAAAGATACGACTACAGTCCAACCGAAATGATGTTTCTAATGTCATCAAGAAGAAACGCTGGGAGTACACCGGTCACGTGCTACGGACTCCGCTACAGGCGGTTATGTGGAAACCTAGTGGCAAAAGAAAGCGGGGTGGACCAGCGAGACTCAATGCAGAACAATCACCAGTGAGGATCCAGTCATGGGGCTAGGAAACATGCAAGAACTACAGAGAGTGGCGGCGGACGGATCAAACTGGAGAATTCTCAGTTTCTTTTGTCAGTGGCCGACAAAGCGGACAGTGACTGACAAAGCGGACAGTGACTGACAAAGCAGTCAGTGGCTGATGAAGCGGACAGTGGCTGACAAAGTGGACAGTGACTGACAAAGCTGGCAGTGACTGACAAAGCAGTCAGTGGCTGACAAAGCGGACAATGGCTGACAAAGCGGACAGTGGCTGACAAAGCGGTTAGTGGCTGACAAAGCGGACAGTGGCTGACAAAGCGGACAGGGGCTGACAAAGCGGTTAGTGGCTGACAAAGCGGACAGTGGCTGACAAAGCGGACAGTGGCTGACAAATCGGACAGTGGCTGACAAAGCGGACAGTGGCTGACAAAGCGAATAGTGGCTGACAAAGCGGTTAGTGGCTGACAAAGCGGACAGTGGCTGACAAATCGGACAGTGGCTGACAAAGCGGACAGTGGCTGACAAAGCGGACAGTGGCATTCAAACAACAACATTGTGTGTACCATGATTGGTAAGTGTTCAGCCTTCACCTTCCGTTTTTTCTGTATACCTTAATTAACTGTCAACCTTTTTAATTTGGTTTATTTTTAAATTTCATTTGAAATAGCTTGAACACACAATCAACCAAATTAGAGCATCAAAATGGCTAACACCATCGATGAATTAGAAGGACGTCGCCACTTTGATTACATTGTGATTGGTTGTGGTGGAATAGGCAGTGGCGCCGTCTATTGGCTGTCCAAACGGGCAGGTCACAGTAAGTGTACTTTGTTTACGCTCTATCTATATTAGGTTGATTGATCTGCATTAAGGAAACGCCTGGATACTGGAAACTCCAGTGGTGTACCTTCGCCATGCATATGAGCCGCACCAAGATGGCGCCGATCGACCGCGAATAAATCTTGTTCTCGTGTTTTAGTCCATAATGGTTGCGGTCAGGTCACGGATTTGACAGGAATTAACACTAGTTGACGACTTACACTCGTGTCCACGGAAAGGTGTTGTGGTTTTCCATTTGGCTTAGTTAGTTCGTTCATTTTGTGTCGTTTTTCCTTTCGATAATCCTGGCATAGTCTTCTGCTGTTTGCAATAGCATTTCTTCGGTTACCCTGTGTCGTATTTCCTAGTCTAGTGCACACGTCTCAACGTCACGATATTGCGTCCTTCACCTTGTTTGCTGACAGCGCCGGTTTTTGTGTGGCTGGGAAATGTACACACGGGCCAATAATAATAATGGACTAACACATCGCCTTGGAGATATTGGACCCTGCCCGGTTAGAACATATCCGTGACACGTCGTTCACACGGCGAGTGATGTTGTTGAGAGTTGAGGCACTCGTCTGTTAAAGTTATGAACGAAAACGGTAGTCGATCGAATCCCGCAAGTATCAAGCGACTCCTGGTCTCAAGGAAAGTGGGACCAGAATACCCGCATCCTGAGTTGCCGCCAGTCTTCTTGACTTATGTCTTGCCACTAGTCCAGGGTAGCTTGGGACCAGAGAGTGAGGTTGATAACCAGCATAGCTTCTTTCACGCTATAACCCAAATATAGAGCAAGTTACACCATCAAGACAAAACCATCTGATGATGTCGTCATTTTCCCTTGCGACGGGCAACTAAGTAACCTTCCCCAGGCCTAGTAAGCCACAAGAAAGAAAACACACACAAACGTACTACCAATAGCCAAATGCAAGTCCGAATTGAAGACTATGGAAGGCACAGGACGGTACCTTTTAAGAACCGGTCAGGTGGATTTGCAGAACAAAAGGATAGCTTTTGACTATCTGGTGTCAGGCACTGATCAAGATCGCGGTATTGATGTATTGGGAGATGTCGTCCGTTTTACAAAAGCAATATTCTTATTCTTCTTTCATGTAACTCAAGGTAAAGGTAGTCACATAGCATATACTGCTGTCGAGGATGACGCGTTAGAAACTTCACTGTCCTTGGTTGCCATTCATCATCATGTAGCATGTCCTTTGCAGAACGTCGCTCTCATGACAGCCTGTCTGTAGGAAACTCTATCTTTCGCCAGTCTTCTGGCATGCGCCAATGTCAAATCCAGCGTCTCCTTGATGTCCTGAGTCCATCGTCTTCTCGGTTGACACCTGCTTCCCTTTCCATTGACCATGCCTTCCATAACCGCCCCCTCCAGTCCGTTCTGTCGTTTGACGTGTCCAAAAAAAACCTTAGTCTTGGGGTAAGTACGTCATTTATGAGCCAATTCTAAGACACATTCAGGTCTTGCCAGATGGATTTGTTTCTTTCTTTCTTTGTCCACGGAATTTTCAGGACTCTTCTGTAGCACTGCGTTTCAAAAGCACCGATCTACGCTCTAATTGCTTCTGTAATTGTCCATGTTTCACACCCATAGGGTGCCACAGGAAAAATGCATGTTCTTATGATCTTTAGTTTTAGTTATTTGTTTGTATTATGCCATAGGTTCTGCGTACTCCTTATCTTCTGCATTGCCACAGTCAGTCGTCTTCTTGCTTCTTTTGTACAGTCTCTATTGTTGTTTAGTATTGATCCCAGATATTCAAAATGTGAAACATTTTCAATCTCTTCGCCAGCTATCTCGATTTTAGGTTGGAGTTTTGTCTTATCAGTTGTCATTATCTTTGGTTTCTTTGTATTCAGGTAGAGATTCTATGCTTCACTATTTTTCAGGACTGATGTATAATTATTTGTTCTAGGCCCTTGACGCTGTTCGAGAGCAATACTGTGTAGTCGGCATAGAGCCAGTATCATTAGAGCACCATATTTCATCTTCTCCCTTTTACTCCAGCTGAAGCATGAGGTCACATCTAACTTTAACGTACATTGTACACATATTGACAGCGTCAGTAAATGAGCTGTTTTACATTCTGCCCTTTGGTGCAATTAAATTTTTTTGCGCCGCAGCAATGACTCGCTGTTTGGCGATGCGAATATCGCTGCGTAATCGCAAGGCGACAGACTGAGCAGTCCAGAGCAAGCATCTTCATGGAGGCGACATTAATGAGGAAACCCACTGTGTAAAAAATAGTTTGCAATTTTAACATATTTGATTTAGAATTAGATTTAACATTTGATTTAGAATTTGATTTAATATTTGATTTAGAATTTCAATTATAATTCTATTTGAAATTTGATTTAGAATTATAGATAGAATTCGATATAGAATGTGATTTTGAATTTGGTTTAACATTTAATTTAATATTTGATTATAATTTGATTTAGAATTTTATTTAGAATTTGAATTTGATTTTTGTAGTAAATGAGAAACTACAGCCAGCGAATTGGAACAAAGTGATGTTAACATACATTTTGTCAGGATAATTTGTATTGAAAACGTGATGATTCTTGAGCGAGTTGAACACATTTCTGTGTTTGCTCACGCATAACTTATCCGCAATAGTCACAGGGTAACATCCATGTAATAATCATACATTATCAGGAAAACAAAACAATGTACTTAGTTACACATGCGTGATTAATTTAAAGTCGTGACACCTCGTTAAAACTATAATATTGGTGATGTGTAACTTAACTTGACGTCTTTATACTGGTTTAGAAGACTCTACAGAGTCTGTATACAACCAGTTTCTTGGAGGGTAGTTTAGCCGATGTGCAAGTCCATCTTAATAGAATGAAACACTATAGTGGGGCGGCGTAGTTTAGTGGTTAAGTGACAAAACTCACAATCCGAAGGTACTTGGTTCGATCCCCATCACAGCACCGGCCGTTACCCCGGGGAGGCAAACCCTTAGAAAATGCAGGAGGAAGCAGACCCTTACATAAAATGAATGCTGAAGTGGCATGGACAACAGCAGCAAAACTTCGACAAAATTAGCAAACTTCAAAACCAAGACATGAGAGTTATAACAGGGGGCATGAAGTCAACGCCAATTGTAGAACTTGAAAAGATTACAAAACTGCAATCCATGACCGATAGAAGAGACTGCAGAGCCCAGCTGCAGTCAGAGAAACTCAGAAGACTGACTGACCATCCAATGCACAGAGACTAAAAAATTTCGGAAACGGGAAACTAAAGCGGAGAAACTTTGCAGAAATAGCCAAAGCAAAGATGCATGAAGAGCCCATGAGCGCACTAACAACACCAAAGCCCATCCCTACTGTACGAAAACCTATCTGGAGACAGCATATATTTCCAGAGGTGGTAGAAAATATACCAGCTATTGGAAACAAAAACTGCCAGACTGAAAAAGAAAGAAGAGATACTACCCTGAGCTACGTATCGAAAAACTACCCAAGCATGGATTGGACCCATGCATACACCGACGGCTCTGTAACAAACACCACACAGAACGGAGGGGCAGAAGCATTTCTGAACCTACCAAATGGCAGAAAAATAACACTGTCATTCGCAACTGGAAAATACACAAGCAATTTCAGAGCGGAGGCAGAGGCACTGAGGGCGACAGTGGAAGAAATGGTGACAGGTAAAAGGAATGAAAGCGATATAGTCCTGCTTACAGATGCCCTGGCCGTAGTCACAGCACTGAAAAGCCAGAAAAATACTGAGCTTAATGATTTAAGAGCAGTACTCTGTCAACTATGCCAAGTGTCCGCACCAAAAAGGGTAGTGGTACAGTGGGTTCCATCCCACTGCAACATCCAAGGCAACGAGGAGGCAGACAGACTGGCAAAAGAAGGTGCAAGACTACCACAACCAGAAACTAGTATGACATACGAAGAGTCAAAACGGCTTATTAGAGCTAAATACATGACCAAATGGGAAACCGAACACACTGGATACACCAAAAACGATGCCTATTACCAGTTGAACAGAAGAGAGCAGGTCGTTGTCTTCAGACTTCGCACTGGCCACAATAGACTTAGGTACCACCTATTCAACAAATTGAAGATAGGTGGCACTGACGAATGCCCGTGTGGTACCGGGAAAATGACCGCTGAACATTTTCTGCAAAACTGCCCGACATACGAGGATCAGAGAGAGCAGATGTGGCCATCACCAGTGGCAACACTAGACAAGCTCTATGGCAGTGTCGACAGCCTCAGGATGACGGCTGCTTTTTTCGAAAAAATTAAGGTTGATGCCTGACTGCGTACGATGAAGAACAGGAAGAAGAAGAATGCTGAAGTCGGGTGCACTGGGCCGACAGGCGCAAAATAAAAACCACAGTGCAATGCACACCGCCTTGGGGATTAGAGAAATAAGGCGAACGCAAAAAAACAAAAAAAACAACAACACTAGAGCTAAGTAGACCCGCAGCCAGCTAGGCGCCATCTATAGCTGCTCTTAACAAACCACCTAGGGAAAGGTACAAATAACTTTGGTAGATTCTTTACTTGAATTGTGTCCAGGCAGCGGCCGTTAAGTCTACTATTTTCAATTTCCAACTGGCAAGGGATTTTAAATGTGCTCGACACTGAACACGGGAGTCCGATCTCACTACCCAGAGATCAATGGAATTTGTATCATACGATCCACGAAAAACTGTTACACTGTTACACTCACCATATCCTGCCACGTTATCCCCATTATCCGTCGTAGGCATCTGTTAATGAATGCCTGGAGACTTTGTTGTATGACCTTGGTCGTTCTCCATGTCTCCGCTCCATACAGCAACACCGACTTGACTTTGTTGTATGACCTTGGTCGTTCTCCATGTCTCCGCTCCATACAGCAACACCGATTTGACACTGAATATTCTTAACTTTGGTTTGAATCTTGATTTCTCTAGATCTCCATATGTTGTTTAGTATCCAGGAATATACTTCTTGCCTTTCCAAGCCCCCCATATGTTGTTTAGTATCCAGGAATATACTTCTTGCCTTTCCAAGCCTCCAAATGTTGTTTAGTATCCATGAATATACTTCTTGCGTTTGCAAGCCCCCCATTTGTTGTTTAGTATCCAGGAATGTACTTCTTGCCTTTCCAAGCCTCCATATGTTGTTTAGTATCCATGAATATACTTCTTGCCTTTGCAAGTCTCCCATATGTTATTTAGTATCCATGAATATACTTTTTGCCTTTGCAAGCCCCCCATATGTTGTTTAGTATCCAGGAATATACTTCTTGCCTTTCCAAGGCCCCCCATATGTTGTTTAGTGTCCAGGAATATACTTCTTGCCTTTGCAAGCCCTCCATATGTTGTTTAGTATCCAGGAATATACTTCTTGTCTTTCCAAGGCCCCCCCCCCCCCCCATATGTTGTTTAGTATCCAGGAATATACTTCTTGCCTTTGCAAGCCCCCCATATGTTGTTTAGTATCCTGGAATATACTTCTTGCCTTTCCAAACCCCTATATGTTGTTTAGTGTCCAGGAACATCCTTCTTTCCTTTTCAAGCCTCCATATATGCCAAGTCCTTTAATTGCTGGAAATGCCGACAACAGAGTACGAACTCCACAGCTCCCCCTGACATCGTCTGGTAACCATTTACAGCTAGATCGACTAGATGATGAGGTCATACCATGGAAAGATCCACGATATGTTCAATATGTCAAACTGAGCATAACGTTTTTCGAACCTAGTATGTTGGGATTATAGAGCAAAGCTCGCAACCCTAGACCACCGAATCTCCAGGTTAAGAAGGTGTAAATAGGTCATCGATGGCGTCTGATTAGTGTAGTGGGAGAGCACTCACTTTTCAAGGCTAAGGTACAGGATTCAACCACGTCCATCTAGATTATTTATCTAGATAGCCGTGGTTCAACTCCCTCTACAGGCAAGCTTCAGTAGACACAGCTGTATAGGAATGCTCATTTGTGCAAGCAGTGAGGAAGGGAACTGGCCACCGCCCCTCACACAAGCTGTGACTTGGTACAATGAAGTCCCTTACACTTCATCCCTGGCAGCAATATCTGCTACGGGAATTCAATCTAATTAATAAAGACAACAGGAGCCGTTGATGAGGATTTTTGGGGGGTATTTTTTTTGCGTTCGTTTTATTTCTCTAATCCCCAAGGCGGTGTGCGTTGCACTGTGGTTTTTATTTTGCGCCTGTCGGCCCAGTGCATCCGACTTCAGCATGCATTTATGTAAGGGTCTGCTTCCTCCTATATTTTCTAAGGGTTTGCTTCCCCGAGGTAACGGCCAGTTCTGTGATGGGGATCGAAACCAGCACCTTCGGATTACGGTCTGTTAGGGTCTGCTTCCTCCTGCATTTTTTAAAGGTTTGCTTTCCTGGGGTAACGCTATTATGGGGATCGAACCCATCACCCTCTGGTTGTGAGCAGTGTCACTTAACCACTAACCTACGCTGTCCCCTCAGTTGATGAGGATAATGATCATGAGGAGTAATTTTACTCTTTTGAGCGCATGAAAAGGTCGTAAAGTGACGGTTTGCAGTAGCTGTCCTCCCATACCGAGCATGCTGATGAAGGTGGGCTGGGGTCCTCGAGGCGGTTGTGCTATGCTTGACTTAATGTGATTCTACATTATTATATTTACAGATGTGTTGGGGCTGGAGAGGTTCCATCTTGGGCACGAGAACGGCGGCTCACAGGATGTGTCCAGGATCATGTAAGCGTCCATGTTTGTGGCTTTGACTTGAGCGAGAGGTGTAATGTCAGGGTCGTGTGCAACCTACCGATCAAGATTCCACTTAAATCCCTCGTTGTGCTCGAGGAAACATTTGTGTTTTACAGCAGTCTGGTCAAAGATTGACACTGTGATCATTGTAGGGAGAGCCAGAAGATAATCCTTGTATTGCACTACAGCTAGGAGGACCCATGTCCAATTTCTTCAGTATGTCTTGGGACATACGCAAACCTGCTACTTGAACAAATTCAACAATAGTGCAGAACTCTGAACGAGTAGTTGAAAATGTGAACCTGGGTTCTCCTAGCTGTAGTGCAAAGCGAGACTCTTCATATCGCTGTATGCGAAACTTCTTCGGTTTCAGTGAGGATGGATGACGCCATTCCTTGCTCGCTCTTTTCGTTTCAGGTTTGTGGTAGTGAACCCAGGTTTCATTTCATCCCCAGTAACAATTCTTGCCAGGACACCATCCCCTTCTGTTTCAAAGTGCCGCAAAAGTTCCTGACAGGCATCAACGCGTCGTTGTTTCAATTCTGGAGTAAGCTGACGTGGCACCAACCTTGCAGACACTTTGTGGTACTGCAGCACATCATGGGTGAAGTGGTGTGCTGAACCTTGACTGATGTCCAGATGTGCGGCAATTTAATTCACAGTCAAACGGTTTCACACCATCAGACCCCAAAAAACGAATAACGCCTCGCTGTTCTGCACGGTGCAAGTCAACAGTGGGGCGGCCATGTTGTACATTATATTGCACATGCGCATACTGCTAGATCGTCACATTGCCTACAAGGAGTATTGCTAAAGAGCCATTATGTGTCCTGAAATAAAATTTTCACTTGTACGTACTCTTCCATGCCCTTAATAAAAAAAATTGCTGGTACTTGATGACTGCCCTTCGCCCATTTCTATTGTAATCAGGCAGTGCAAAAACAGGGTTCTGTTTCCGGTGAACGACATGTAACAGTTGACACGTATGCTTTACATTCACGCAACATGTGAGTATTTATGATAACAATCTGATAAACCTTCATTGGAAAAGTAGCTCAACACTTCGACAAATCAGGTAGGTAGGCAGGTAGGTAGGTAGATGACAAGGATCCGTTGCACCAACCGTCCATGAACACGACGAGTGGCCTAGTCCCAGGCTGCATGCAATAAGGATGGTGTTGTTGCCATCTGACCTAACCAGGTGGTTCGTGGACGGCCGTAGGAGCGGGGCCCATCGGCAAGCAAGAAACTTCTTCTTCTTCTTCTTCTTCGTACGCAGTCAGACAGTAACCATTATTTTTTCGAAAAAAGCGGCGGTCATCCTGAGGCTGTCGACACTGCCATAGAGCTTGTCTTGCAGTTCCACTGGTGATGGCCACATCTGCTCTCTCTGATCCTCGTATGTCGGGCAGTTCTGCAGCATATGTTCAGCGGTCATTTTACCGGTACCGCACGGGCATTCGTCGGTACCACCTATCTTCAATTTGTTGAATAGGTGGTACCTCAGTCTATTGTGGCCAGTGCGAAGTCTGAAGACAACGACCTGCTCTCTTCGGTTTAACTGGTAATAGGCATCGTTTTTGGTGTAACCAGTATGTTCGGTTTCCCATTTGGTCATGTATCTGGCTTTGATAAGCCGTTTTGACTCTTCGTACGTCATACTAGGATCTGTTTGTGGTAGTCTTGCACCTTCTTTTGCCAGTCTGTCTGCCTCCTAGTTGCCTTGGATGTTGCAGTGTGATGGGACCCACTGTACCACTACCCTTTTTGGTGCGGACTGCTGGCACAGTTTGCAGAGTGCTGCTCTTAAGTCATTAAGCTCAGTGTTTTTCTGGCTTTTTAGAGCTGTGACTACGGCGAGAGCATCTGTAAGCAGGACTATGTGGCTTTCATTTTCATTGTGTGGGCAAGCAAGAAACATAATAACACATAAGGAGAAAATAAAATGAAGGCTTACAAACTAAGAGAACCAGATGTTAAGAGGAGATACAAAGGGCACATAACAACAGCAATAGAAAGGACAGAGGAATCTGAAGAAGATATGGAAATGCTTTGGGTAAAATTGAAAGACATCCACAATGAGGCTGCAGTAGAAGCATGCGGTCAAACCAAAGGAGGGTGGAAGAGAAAGAGTACACCATGGTGGACAGAAGAAGTGAAAAGAATAATACGAGAACAGAAAAAGGCATGGAAACAATACCTAGGGGCTAGGAATACAGAAGAACAAACAAAGAAATATAAAGACAATTTAAATTTAAGAACAGAAGCAAAGAAGACTGTGTTCAAGGCCAAACAGAAATCCTGGGAGGAATTTGGAGAGAAACTGGAATAATAATGCTGGAGAAAACCAGAAACTGTTCTACAGGACCTTAAAGAACATGAGGAAATAAAAGTAATGACCCCTAAAATTTGTTAAAGATAAACAAGGTGCGCTGTTGACCACACTAGAAGAGCTAATGAACAGATGGAAAGAATATTTCTCAGATCTTCTTGGAGTGAAGGAAAATCAAGCTCTGGAAGTAACTGTCCCAATTTCAGAGCAGGAAGCTGTGGAGGGGAAAGATAATATCATAATCGAAGAACTAAAGGCAACATTGCAGAAAATTTAGATTGGTAAAGCAGCAGGACATGATGGTATAGCACTAGAAATGGTTAAATACATGGGAGCGGCAGGAGAGATGCTATTCATGAAGATTCTCAAGGCAGCTTGGCGCCACAAAAAGATACCAAGAGACTGGGAGGTTGCCGTAATAATACTAATATTTAAAAAGACTGACAATCGACAATGTGAAATTCACAGAGGTATTTCCCTTCTCAGTGTCCCCTGGAAAGTCTACTCTAGAATTCTAGAACAGCGTTTAAGATGTCTAGCAGAGCTAAATATGGAGGAGACTCAATGTAGTTTTTGGGCAAACAGAAGTACACAAGACCGTATCTTTACACTCAGACAGCTGAGGGCAAACAGAAGTACACAAGACCGTATCTTCACACTCAGACAGCTGAGTGAGAAGGCTCTTGAATATGATAAAGAGATGCATCTCTGCTTTTTTAAATTTGGAGATAGCATTTGATAATGTCCCATGGGACAAACTGGGAGTGCTTGACAATGGAAAACATCATAGGACCGCTGATCTCTGCCAAACAGAGTTTCTATAAAGCATGCATAAATTATGTGCGGACATCAAATAAAAAGTCAGGAGAGTTCAGGATCACTAGCGGAGTAAGACAGGATGGTATTCTATTACCGTTCCTTTTCATACTCCTCATGGATGAAGTCATCAAAGCCTGCAAGGTACGGACAAAAAAGTATGAAGTAGGGTACTGGAAGATGAGACCAAGTTACATATCGAAACTAGCATTTGCAGATGACATGGTACTGATCACAAAATCCGAGGCACATCTCAAGATCAACTTGTAGGTCTGGGAAGAAGAGTTGAAGAAGAGAGGAATGCACGTCGGCAACTCCAAAACAAAAACCATGGTGCTCGCCAGAGATGAGAAGAGACATCAGATAACCCTGAGAACACGAGCACTGGGGCAGGTCAGCCCCTTCAAATATCTAGGAGTGGTAATAGACAGCAGGGGAGGAATCAACGAGGAGTTAACTGCATGAAGGGCAGCAGCAGGTAGACTTTCACATGCAATAAACAGAGGATTGCTCAGCAAAAGAGAAATAAGAATAAAAACAAAGATGGATGTATACCGCTCGACCTATCGTGACCTGACATATGGATGTGAGTCATGAACAATGACCACAGCCCAAGAAAGGCAACTACAAACTTCAGAAATGAGGTACCTAAGAAAGGCGGTTCAGGTGACAAAAAGGGACAAGATCCGTAACCAGACAATACGTAGCAATCGCGAAGTCCAACCCCTGCAGACACGAGTGGAACAGTCCCAGCTTAGGCGGTTTAGCCATGCCTGTAGAATGGAAGAAGATTGGATACCATGGCCGTCATTGGATATAAAAAGTCAAGTATGCAGACCCCCAGGACGTCCCAAAGTACGTTGGGAAGACAACATACGACAGTCCCTAAGTGACCGAGGGATGGATTGGAAAGAGGCCAGGAAAAAGACGGCGGATAGAACAGTATGGCGTTCTCTCTTGCAAACCTCTACACCTCACGGTAGAAGAGGAGCGACTAAGTAAGTAAGTATTAATCAATCAATCAATCAATCAACCAATCAAGCAATACCTTCTCACATTTCTTCTGCAAATGCAAGCCAATTTATCAAATGTTGATCTATCTATTTCTGATACAGTTTTCTGCGGTTGAAGTTTATACAGGATGGAGTACTAGACTTTTTCGAAACCCTCTTTAGTCGCATGTTACTACAAGTGTACATATACTTGTATCTGTAAAATAATATACATTTTTAGGTCACACATAATTAAATTAATAATGTTTCTTCAATTCAACAGCCGTCTGACATACCCCAAGGAGTGCTACACCAAGCTGACTCCATACACATTCAAGGCGTGAGTATTAGTTCAATGAGCAATGACCGGCTCTTTTTCTTCCTCTTCTTTGCGTTCAGGATCCTTTGGTCGTGCCATATTTGCAGGCCAGTCTCTATGATTAAGTATGTAGTCTTCACCAGGTCAGAGTGGCTGCCTCACAGCTTTTGTCTCAGCTCCGCACTTTCTGGCCAAGTCTAGCATCTCATTCCACTATAATGTTGGCATGCCTGTAGAATGTATTCAGGATTATGGACCCCTGTTCTACATGACCATTTATCGGTGTGTGATACTTTTAGTCGGCATAGATGTTCTAGTAGTCTTCAGTGACCAGTTCTGATACGGAATAAGGTAGTTGGTTGGTTTCTTTTCACTTGGTGAATTGGGTCTGGTATAATGATTGTGTTCATGACTTCTCTCCGTTGTGTATATACTAGTTTATGATGAAGTTCTTGATCTCTTCCCATAGTACTCGATGATTAAATTGGTTTTTTTTTGTTTTCTGTCATCTTTAGATAGAGTCAGCTCTCTCATCTTCTATGGTTCCGCAGTTGGGGGTCGCCATTGGGTGAGAGGGATGGGTAGGGGAAGGTGGCGGGCATTGGTGAAGATCTCTAGAGTTTTTATAATTCCGCTTTGATCTCGGCTCGATGTTTGTTTTCTGTATTGCCTCTATTAGATACCTGTCGTCTGTGATGATAACCATTTTTGCTGGTAGTTGCATTTCTGTCTCAAGTGCTTTCAGGAGGGCCATAGATTCTGCTCAGAAGTGTGTGGACAATTTCACGATTGAGAATGCCTCTTTTATTTCCTCCCCCGCCCCGCCCCTTCCCCCTCTCCTTCGCTGAACTATCTGTGTACATCGACACTCTTATAAATACAATGAAACGTTCATCACTCGAGCAGAAGAAATGACCTCATATTGAGGTCTCCATATTGATGTTCACTCTTTGGAGTCGCTTCTGTCGGACTGCTCAGCCTAGCATTTTGCATCACACAAGGTGATCGCCTGGATGAGCAGATAATCTACAAAGCAGAAAGGAATAATTGAGTAGCCAGTAAGAATGGATACATTAGACTGTAACAAGTTTTGTTTTAATACAGCCACCCACAAGAACAAGAGGGCATAGCTGCAAGCTGACTAAAGAGAGGTCCAGATTAGACATTAGGAAATATTTTTTTAGTCAGAGAGTGGTGAATGCTTGGAATGCATTGCAAGGGGAAGTAGTTGAGGCAGGGACAGTTAATGCATTTAAGAATAAATTGGATGCCCATAGCTTTTAGAGCAAAGTGATATAAATGAAACTGGTTGTATACAGACTCTGCAGGGTCTTCTAAACCAGTATAAAGACGTTAAGTTAAGACTACACTGACACATGTAGACCCATACACAAATCTAACGTAATGTCTTTATACTGGGTTAGAGGACTCCTTGGAATAACCTACAGGGATCGTGTCACAAACGTCAACATACGAAACACAATCACACAGTATATTGGACCTTATCAAGACCTCCATTCAGGGGCAAAAACATGCAAGCTTTAATGGTACGGCCATGTACTGCGATCGAGTGGGCTAACAAACAAAGTAATCAGCGGCACAGCCTCCGGCAAGAGAGACAGAGACCGCCCCAAGAAACGCTGGACATATGATATTCGGAAGTGGCGAGGAAAGTCCCTATAGGACACCAAAATTATGACGCTGGACAGATAAAAATGGCGTGATATTGTTCATGAGGCAGTGGCATGAGGCGATGCCAAAACGACATCACACGGACTAATAATGAATCACACACCGTCCAGGAGAGGATTGGGTGACCCCCGGCTATGGACATGCCAAAGACATATCACTCAAAAGTGGAGGGATACCCGTACGACCTTTCTGAGGGTTACGGGAAAGTCGAGACGAGAATACTCTACAGTCTGCATACAACCAATTTCTTGGAGGGTGATTTTTACCGATGCGCGAGTCCATCTTAATAGACTCAAACACTAGGGTGAAGTAGACCCGCAGCTAGTTAGGCGCCATCTATAGCTGCTCTTAACAAACGAACTGGGGAAAGGTACAAATAACTTGGGTAGATTTTTAATTTGGCTTGGCGTGGCTTGGCTTCGTTCGTGTTTAATCTCCCGCTACCAAACCCTGCAAAGAGCTTAAGTAATAAAATGTAGTCCAGAGAACCGAATGCGTTGTGTCGCAGTTTACAGCTTGACTGCGATAATTGCACCTTTCGATCCAACACATCCGACTTCAGCAAGTATCTTTTTAGTACCGGGTTAGCATCCCCCCTTCGATCCCTTCTTCTTAGACAGTCTGCTCTATTGCAGCCTGTTATCCAAGATCACCGAGTGGAGGTGTAGAGGGGTCTTGGCAGCTCTGGTTCGCTGACTCTGACGCTATAAGTCAGCTATGGGTCGCTGACCGCTGCAGTGCATGCGCTGCTCAGCATATTGATCTCGATTTTTAATTCTGAGCAGCGGCTGTTAAGCCTACTCTTTTCGATTTCCAACTTCCGATGAATTTTTAACGTGCTCAACACTGACCACGGGAGTCCGATCTCACTACCCAGATATATGGAGAATTTTTACCACAAGATCCACGCGAAAAAAATCCCGGTCTATACCGTGATTTGAACACGCGACCTCCGCCACCGAAGGCAGACACCTTACCTCGAGATCACTGAGTCCCCATTGGTAGCGGAAGTTTGAGAACGTTCGAAAAAGAAGAAGAAGAAGAAAAAAATATATAAGCGGATAACGAAGATTATCACTATGACTTACAGGTGGGAGTCAGTAGAAGAAGAATCGGGGATGCAGCTGGTCTTCAAATCCGGGGGTCTGAACATTGCAGAAAAGGGCGTCACAGAATATATCATGGACTTTTACGAAGAAGCTATGAAGAAAGACAGGATTCAGTATGAGAAGTGGGACAACAAGGAGCTCATGAGACGTTATCCCCAGGTGGTGCTCACTGACCATTTTCTTCTTTGTCGTTTTCGTCTTCTTTTCTTCTTCTTTGTCTTCTTCTTGTTCGTCGTTTCCTTTTTCTTCGTCTTTTAATTCGAGTAATTTCATGTTAAACTTCAAAACTGAAATTGTTAATTACAAGAAATGACCAAAATTATGCCAATCCAAGAATTGACTTCTTCACTTGTACATTTCATAGGCAGGACAAAAACTCGCCCTGTTCGTGATTGAGATAATGCTAGGGTTAGTGTTATGACCAAGGTTAGGGTTAGGGTTAGTGTTAGGACTAAGGTTAGGGTTAGGGTTATGACTAAGGTTAGGGTTAGGGTTAGTGTTAGTGTTAGGACTAAGGTTAGGGTTAGGGTTAGAACTAAGGTTAGGGTTAGGGTTAGTGTTAGGGTTAGGGTTGGGGTTAGGGTTAGGGGTCTGTTAGGGCTAAGGTTAGGGTTAGGGTTGTGTTAGGACTAAGGTTAGGGTTAGTGTTAGGGTTAGGGTTAGGGTTGTGTTAGGAATAAGGTTAGGGTTAGGGTTTTGTTAGGACTAAGGTTAGGGTTAGTGTTATGACTAAGGTTAGAGTTAGGGTTAGTGTTAGTGTTAGGACTAAGGTTAGGGTTAGGGTTAGGACTAAGGTTAGGGTTAGGGTTAGTGTTAGGGTTAGGGTTGGGGTTAGGGATAGGGTTGTGTTAGGGCTAAGGTTAGGGTTAAGGTTTTGTTAGGACTAAGGTTAGGGTTAGTGTTAGGGTTAGGGTTGTGTTAGGACTAAGGTTAGGGTTAGGTTTTTGTTAGGACTAAGATTATGGTTAGTGTTATGACTAAGGTTAGTGTTAGGGTTTAGGGTTAGTGTTGGGACTAAAGTTAGGGTTAGGGTTGTGTTAGGACTAAGGTTAGTGTTAGGGTTAAGACTAAGGTTAGGGTTAGGGTTGTGTTAGGACTAAGGTTAGTGTTAGGGTCAGGACTAAGGTTAGTGTTAGGGTTATGGTTGTGTTAGGACTAAGGTTAGGGTTAGTGTTAGGACTAAAATTAAGGTTAGTGTTAGGACTAAAGTTAGGGTTAGTGTTAGGGCTAAGGTTAGTATAATAGTTAGGGTTACGACTAAGGTTAACGTTAAGATTAGGCTTGTGAAGAGGCCAGTTCAACAGACAGAAATGTCTGAATTTCCTGAAATCGTCAATTTCGTTGCTATGATGTAACATACTATTAAGATTAGCACTTTCTAGTTCAAACAACGTTCGGAAGTCTTCGTTGCACAACACAAACACAAAACAGAAGATATAGAAGCTGTGTGCTCTCTGCCCTTCTGTATGATACGGAGTGTTGGAGAGTAACAGAAAGATAAACATCAAAGTTGTCATCTTTTCACACGACCTGCCTAAGAAAGATTCACAAAATTGTATGGCCCGACACCATCACCAACCGAAAGCTGCTTGGCAAAGAAGACATGTACACCATCACAACGGGTCGAGCTGGAATTGGATAGGTCATGTCCTAAGGAAAGAGTCAGACAACATCCCCAGAGCTTCCCTGGTATGGAACCCAGAGGGAAAACGAAAGACAGGCAGACATAAGACAACTTGGATAACAGCCGTGGAGGTCGAAATGAAAATCATGAAACAGAGTTAGGGCACTGTACAAAGGATGGCTGCAGACCGGATGAAGTGAAGGGAGCTTGTTGCTGTCCTTAAAGACGTCATCAGCTTGACGGTTACTGACCGCTGTGTCCGTCACTGACTAAGGAACAAAGAAGAAAAAACTGATGAATATTATTAATTTGAGTGTATGTTGCTGTGGTGACGGGTCACAGTGGCTCGCCTCTCCTTACACGCCGAAGCGTACTTGAGACAAGAATGCGTGTTCTCGCCCTTCCTGATATTGTTGGCTATAGATTGGATAATGAAGACATCAATCAACAAATAACAAAATTGATATTCAGTGGACACTATGGTCACAATTGGAAGATCTGAATCTTGCAGACGATCTGGTACTTTTGTCACACAGTCATAGTCAAATGCAAGAGAAACGTGATAGCCAATTTGGGACTAAATATCAACATGAAGTAAACAAAAACTCCTTAAGCTCAACACTATCAGCAAAGAACCAATAATGCTGGAGGTAGAGCAGCTGGAAGAGGAAGATACCTTTACCTACTTGAGCAGCATAGTTGACTAATCAGGAGACACATTTCCGAATGTAAGGACCAGAATTGGAAAAACAAACATGGTATTCTTGACACTAAGCAACATATGAAGAGCAAGAGAAATCAAGATTGACACAAAAGTTAGAATATCCAACGCCAGTGATAGATCGGTGCTGCTGTATGGAGCGGAGACTTGGCGAATGACCAATGCCATTTAACAAAGGCTGCTGTCCTTCGCTAAGAAATGCCTGCGAAAGATTAAGTGGCAGGACATGGCGAGGAATGAAGACCTGTGAGAAAGAAGCCAACAGCCACTGTAACAACAAATTAAGCGAAGAAAATGGGGCTCGATATAACATAGACTGTGTAAGGAACCGTCCAACATAGCCAGACAGGCTTTTGTATGGAATCCCCAGGTGAAGTGAAAGAGAAGTAGACCAAAACATACATGCAGAAGAGAACATGAGGTGGAACTAAGATTAAATGATTACATGGGATTAAGATGCTGAGCAGCGCATGAGTCGCAGTGGTCTACGACCCATAGTTGACTGCTAGCATCAGGGCCAGCGAACCAGAGCTGCCAAGTTCCTCTACACCTCCAGGCGGTGATCCTGGATAACAGGCTGCAGGAAGGCAAACTGGCTAAGAAGAAGGGATCGAAGAGGGAATGCTAACCCGGTACTAAAAAAATGCTTGCTGAAGTCGGATGTGTTGGACCGAAAGTTGCAAATATCGCAGCCAAGCTGTAAACTACGGCACAACGCATTCCATTCTCTGGACTACATTCTGCTACTTAAGCCCTTTCATGGTTTGGTAGCGGGAAATTGAGAACGAACGAAGCCAAGCCAAGCCAAATGATTACACCTTGAGAGAGGCAGAAAGAGCAGCACAGGACAGTGTATGCTGGCGAGAAACTGTCAATAGCCTTTGGACCGAGACGAGAGACGGACTTTGAAATGATATAATTGTCCGCAGTAGAACTAAGAATGGGCCGTCGATTCTAAGTAAACGCTGCCGTAATGTGCTCATTTTGTAGCGTCTGGTAGCACAAACTCGGCACGTAGTCCACACACAGTTCAGCTGTTCCTGATAACGGAGAGAAGGAAGAGTAGCCTGGGTCAGGTGAAACATACTGATCAAGGTGGGAGTGAAGAGTAATCAGGGTCAGGTGAAACAAACTGGTCAAGGTGGGAGTGAAGAACAATCAGGGCCAGGTGAAACAAACTGATCAAGGTAGGAGTGGAGAGTAATCAGGGTTAGGTGAAACATACTGATCAAAATTTCTTCCAGATATTCTAACAATTTCTTTAGAGATTCTACCATTTCTTCTAGAAATTCTAACATTTTTTTTAGAGATTCTAAGATTTGTTCCAAATATTTTAACATTTGTTCTACGTATTCTAACATTCCCAACATTTTCTCCAGAGATTCTAACATTTCTTTCACATATTCCAACATTCCTTTAAGAGATTCTGACATTTCATCCTGAGATTCCAATATTTCATTCAGAGATTCTAACATTTTCTCCAGAGATTCTAACATTTCTTTCACATATTCCAACATTCCTTTAAGAGATTCTGACATTTCATCCTGAGATTCCAATATTTCATTCAGAGATTCTAACATTTATTCCAGAGATTCTAACATTTCTTTCACATATTCCAACATTCTTTAAGAGATTCTGACATTTCATCCTGAGATTCCAATATTTCATTCAGAGATTCTAACATTTATTCCAGAGATTCTAACATTTCTTTCACATATTCCAACATTCTTTAAGAGATTCTGACATTTCATCCTGAGATTCCAATATTTCATTCAGAGATTCTAACATTTATTCCAGAGATTCTAACATTTCTTTTAGACATTCTGACAGTTTTTCAAATACCCTACTCCCCTTTCCCTTCACCAGTTCACCTTTGGCCCGGAAGTGATTGCATTGTTCCAGAAGGATGCAGGGATCGTGGACGCTGCTCTGGGGAACTCCCTGCACATTCAGATGGCTCAAGGTCGCGGGGCCAAAGTCTTAGACAACTGTCCTGTCAACAGAGTGGCTAGGGCTCCCAACGGACTGATTGAGGTAAGGATGAAACACGGGTAAAGGTAGTATAAAACACAGACTGCTGTCTGGGATGAAGTGTTTGAGAATACACTATATTAAGACTCAGCCTATTTGTGACAGGTGTGAGCGTGGGTGGGGGGGGGGGGGGGGGGGAAAGCGGAGTGTGGGTGACCAACTCTGTTCTTAACTGTCTTATCTTTACTGTCAGTCAGTTACAGCTGGGTTTACTGGAGCGTATCAAGACCCGGGATTGAACCTTTTATCTATTATCAAGTGAGTTTGCAGTAATTTCAAATTTACTGTTCGCTAGAGTTGCAAAGCAGTTACAACCCCATGCCTTTAGCTGCAAATCAGGCCCTAATATCAAATGTATATTGAAGGCCAAATAAAATAGCCCCTGATATCATAGGGAGCTGCGTAGCGCAGTGGTTAGCGCGCTGGCTTCGCATTTGAGTGGTCCTGGGTTCATTCCCCAGTTGAGGCAGTAATGTTTTTTTCAGACCGCAATGGCTACCTGGTCGACCCAGCCTTAAACGGGTACCGGTTCAGTCTAAAATAGCCCCAAATATCATATGCATATTGAAGGCCAAATAAAATCGACCCTAATATCATATGTGTATTGAAGGCCAAATATGCAGCAGTGGCTGCTTGCACCAGAGTCAGCGAACAATAGCTGACCATGACCCTAATTTGATCTAAATGACGGTCCTAGAAACAACATGAGCCCGCACAGTCTGGTTTAGAGAATGCCTTGCTGAAACCGGATGTGTTGAGCCAAAAGGCACAGCCTCACTGTAAACTATTACACACTGTAACAAATTCTCCATTAGGGCACATGACGACGATGAAAAAGAAAAAGACGAAGAATAATAATAATTTTGTAATATAGTATTCATGTCAGATCAATCAGTCTGTTTATAAACATATAAAGTAACAAATAAATTTTCTAAAGTAAAAATAGAGAGTGAAACGACAAGGAAAGTAGCAAAACCAGAATACAAAAACAACAAATTAAAAATAACACATAGAACCTTTATTGGTCCTGATCTCGTGAACGGGCAGTGTGTAGATGTCATTCTGCTCTTGATGATAGCTGAAGATCGGGAACCTGAGATCAAAGGGCAAGTAAGAGCTAAGAAATGTAATCGAGTGCATTATTCTTCTTCTTCTTCTTCGTGCGCTTTCAGACGTCAACTTGATTTTTTTCGAAGAAAGCAGCGGTCATCCTGAGGCTGTCGACACTGCCATAGAGCTTGTCTAGTGTTGGCACGTGATGGCCACATGTGCTTTCTCTGGTCCTCGTATGTCGGGCAATTTTGCAGCAGATGTTCAGCGGTCATTTTCCCTGTACCACAAGTGCATTCATCAGTAGCACCTATCTTCAGTTTATTGAATAGATGGTACCTCAGTCTGTTGGGGCTTGTGCGGAGTCTGAAGACCACGACCTGCTCTCTTCTGTTCAACTGGTAATTAGCATCATTTTTGCAATCCACGTTTAATTTCAACATCATTCAATCTGTCAATCGCCATTAATCGATTGTAGTAACGTTATCTCCCATGTGGTCATTGATTGATTTACAACATATTACGTTGATCCCCTGTTATTAGTTTATAACAAATATTTCCTGTATTATCACATCATTCTTATTTTGCACAGGTCAGCACACCACGTGGGACTTTCACGTGCAAGAAGGTCATCGTAGCTGCAGGGGCGTGGATCAATAATGTGATCAGTTCCATTGGCTGTCACGTGCCTGTTTACGTAACCCAAGAAAACGTGACCTTTTTTGCCTCACCTCACATCAAAGAATTTACCCCTGAAAGGTAAATCACCTTCCACCATTCAATATTTCTTTATCATCATCATGTTATGTTTTTAAATATAGCAGCTTCCTGTCAACATAATGATAGAAAAGGAAAGGGACCTAAGGGTTATAAAAGATCATACAGGTAAGATAAGGGAGCAATATACGAATTAACTAAATAAAGCTCCAAATTAGATATAAGGAAATATGCTTTTAGTAAAAAAGTGGTGAATGCTTGGAACGCATTGCCACAGGAAGTAGTGAAGGCAAGGACAGTTAATGCATTCAAAAATAGATTGGAAACTGGTTGTACACAGACTCAGTAGAGACTTCTAAACCAGTGTAAAGACGTTAAGTTATCAAATGTTACCATTTAATACCACTACAGCCGAATTTTAATGGTCGCACGCTGTATATACATTAAAACCAAGGATTATACAACCGTATACAGTTCATGGCTTATTTAGATTTTTGTTTCCCCTTAGTTATATTCTTCTTACTTAGTCGACCTGCAGCTTTACAGGGGCAGATGCCCCTGTGCAGGTCCCAGCTCTGGTATGAGCTGGATGTAGCCAGGAGAATAGTTTCCTGCTTAGCCGGCTAGGCTCGAGCAGCTTAATACTCTGCTGCGTTGGGACAAGCGCTTACGGAGGGTGGTTAACCGATGTGCGAGTCATACACAAAGACCCCGGCTGACCACTCGGGAATGCAGACAGTGTATGGTGATAAAAGTGTGGCGAACGTAAGCTCCGGCGACGGTCCACCCGAATTGCTGCCTCAATTTTGGCGATACGCAATAATATGCGCTTGACCTGGTCTCCAAAGATCTTTCTTCTTCGTACGCTGTCAGACGTCAACTGTTAGGTTGTGACGTCATCATACAGCGATATACGTTGCACTGTTTCGTTAAACCTGTGGCCTAGTGCATCCGATTTCAACAGGCATTTCTGTAAGGATGCCCTCCTTAGCCTTTGGCTGTCCCCAGCCCATCTGCAAGGCAGCGGTTGTTTGAGTTCAGAGTTGTCTCTCTTAGGAAAGTTGTCTTGCGGGACTATCGAGTCTTCCCCACTCGTGTCGAAAGGGTGTAATGATGATGATGATATGATGGACTTATATACTAGTTTTCCAAGTATCTCAGAAGAGAGGCAGTCCAGTGTGTCTGTGTCCCAGGATCGTCACGTCCTGCCAGAAACGTAGCATATTCATGTGAGTTTGGGTATCTCCTTGCTCCCCTTTAGTATTCTCGGCTCCTCTGCAGTGATGGTACGCCTAGCATTCCCCGCCACCTGGGAGGTTGTCACAAAGGGGCAGATGTGCAATGTCCGCTGGCCTGCATCTCTTCTGCATCCATTGGAATGACTGATAGAAGACGAAAGTAAAGAACAAGGCAAGGGTGCATTTTGCCAGGAAACAAGCCTGGTCATGGCACGGAGATGTTGTTCGCCTGGTTTGCGAACATATCTCATGATCGAGGGCTGAGTCTCAACAGTTCGCAGTGAGGTGGCTGCTCTACTGCTTACGACACCCCGACCGAGAACTAAGTCGTCTACAAGTGATTTCACACCTTCAAGCCGCATTGGGTGAATATCGGACAGCTCCCCGCCCGCTTTGATCGGCGGGACGGGAGAGACCTCTTTCTGCGGCTCGACCAGGTCGGGCTGAGACGCGAGCCCCAGGTCCCCACCATATCGTTGCCTCCCGTCGCAGTGGTGCTAAGAATGTCATCGCATATCAGCGCGGGATTCTGACTTAGAGGCGTTCAGCCATAATCCCTCAGTTGGTGGCCTCGCACCATTCGCTTTTCAGCCAAGCATGTGAACCAAATGTTCCTCTCGTACTGAGCAACGACCTGTCATCGGTAGGGTAAAACTGGCCTGTCTTCCGAGGGTCTAATTCCAGCACACGTTCTCTATTAGACCCAGCGATGGAGCTATCGGTTTGTCAATCATTACAGTGTTGGCGTGTTGAGTCAAATTAAGCCGCATGCTCCACTACTGGTGGTGCCCTTCCGTCAATTCCTTTAAGTTTATGACTCGCGCTTACTGGGAATTCCTCGTTCATGGGGAAGAATTACAAGCCCCAATCCCTAGCACAAAGGAGATTCAACGGGTTTCCCAACCCTTTCGGGCCAGGGAGGCATCCACGCTGATTCCTTCAGTGTAGCGCGCGTGCGGCCCCGGACATCTAAGGGCATCACATACCTGTTATTGCGCAATCTCGTGTGGCTAAATTCCACTCGTCCCTCTAAGAAGTTGCACCGGCGCATCGAGGGACCGGCGAACTATTTAATAGGCTGGAGTCTCGCTCGTTATCGAAATTAACCAGACAAATCGCTCCACCAACTAAGAACGGCCATGCACCACCACCCACCGAATCAAGAAAGAGCTATCAATCTGTCAATTAATACAGTGTCCGGACCGGGTGAGTTTTCCCGTGTTGAGTCAAATTAAGCCGCAGGCTCCACTCCTGGTGGTGCCCTTCCGTCAATTCCTTTAAGTTTCAGCTTTGCAACCATACTTCCCCCGGAACCCAAACACTTTGGTTTCCCGGAAGCTGCCCGCAGATTCATCGAAGCAACTCCTGCGGATCGCTAGTCAGCTTTGTTTATGGTCAGAACTACGACAGTATCTGATCGTCTTCGCTCCTCTGATCTTTCGATAACTCATGTCCTTCTTTAAACATCGTTGCCCGGTTCTTCATTGTTGTCTTCGACACACTTTTATCATCATACACTGCCTGGATTCTGCGATGAATGTCAACTGGTCGACATCCTTCAGCTGTTAGAAACCGAATTACCGCTCGCTGATCAACTCTAGACGGATTTTGTATCACATCCGCCATGTTTTCAACGGTTTGCTGAGGAAACTATCAGTTGGAGGATAATGAAATTTTGCAAACTTCACGGTTGATATGTTCTGTTTACATCAGACGTGACGTTAGCATGCGCATCGTACGCATATTCACTTTTTGAAGTTAGGTCCGGTTTCATTTGAACACTCCTCGTACAAGAAACAATATTGCAGATATAGACATATTTTCTAGCCAACGAAAAAAGAAGGGGAAACAAGAAGAAACACATACACTCACATGATTACACACACAAATACTTTATTTTCTATGAATAGACAGCACACAGACTGCATGAGTTTCAATTCAGTAAAACATACATATAGGTAATGGCTTGGTGACCCCCATCAGAACAAAAAACAAAACGACACAACGTTCCGGTCACAAGGTGTTCGTCAAGGACAAAGAAAGAACGAAATAAAATAACTAACAAATGACAACCAAACACAAAACATGATTCCGCTCATTGTACATTGTCTTCATTGTTGATGTTGTGATTTCTTATTTTTTTTCGGTAAAGCAAGTAAAATATGTCGGACATATAAAGAAAGGTGATACAATTTTGAAAACAATACTGGAGGGAAAAGTAAGCGGGAAAGAGAAAGGCAGCGCTATAAGTGGGCAGATAACATCAAGAGATGGACGGACAGCAGTCTGTCTGAGTGTACCATCAAGAGAGAATGTTGGAGGTCTACTAGAGATGGACGGACATCAGTCTGTCTGAGTGTACCATCAAGAGAAAATGTTGGAGGTCTACTAGGGATGGAGGGACAGCAGTCTGTCTGAGTGTTCCATCAAGACAGAATGTTGGAGGTCTACTAGGGATGGACGGATAGCAGTCTGTCTGAGGGTACCATCAAGACAGAATGTTGGAGGTCTACTAGGGATGGACGGACAGCAGTCTGTCTGAGTGTACCATCAAGACAGAATGTTGCAGGTCTACTAGGGATGGACGGACAGCAGTCTGTCTGAGTGTACCATCAAGAGAAAATGTTGGAGGTTTACTAGGGATGGAGGGACAGCAGTCTGTCTGAGTGTTCCATCAAGACAGAATGTTGGAGGTCTACTAGGGATGGACGGATAGCAGTCTGTCTGAGTGTACCATCAAGACAGAATGTTGGAGGTCTACTAGGGATGGACGGACAGCAGTCTGTCTGAGTGTTCCATCAAGAGAGAATGTTGGAGGTTTACTAGGGATGGAGGGACAGCAGTCTGTCTGAGTGTTCCATCAAGAGAAAATGTTGGAGGTTTACTAGGGATGGAGGGACAGCAGTCTGTCTGAGTGTTCCATCAAGAGAGAATGTTGGAGGTTTACTAGGGATGGAGGGACAGCAGTCTGTCTGAGTGTTCCAACAAGAGAGAATGTTGGAGGTTTACTAGGGATGGAGGGACAGCAGTCTGTCTGAGTGTTCCATCAAGAGAAAATGTTGGAGGTTTACTAGGGATGGACGGACAGCAGTCTGTCTGAGTGTTCCATCAAGACAGGATGTTGGATATCTACTAGGGATGGTCGAAACGTTATACACTTTAGTGTTAGTGAGTTAAGGCACTTACCTGGAAATTGGTGTGAACTTTATAGTCCTTCTCTGTGTATTCACCCTGCTAGCAGATACACTTCTCCCATTTATTCTTCACCTTTCTCATGCCCTGATAGCCGGACTCCTGGGTCTGGATTGGATCCACGTCTACAGCTCAGTAATCAAGTCCTGGACGTCAGAAGAATATACCGGTATGAAACCATACCACATCCACCATACTCACTGGACTTGGCACCTAGTGACGTCTTCCTATTCCAAAACAGGACTTGATTACTGAACTAGAGACGTGGTTTCGAACCCATAAGGAAGATTTTATAATCAGGGCATCTGACAGGTGAAGAGTAGATGGCATATATCCTTGCAGAGTGAATATACAGAGAAGGACTAATGTTGACACCAATTTCCAGGTAAGTGCCTCGACTCCTTCATGCTAAAGTGCCTAACTGTTCTACCTTCTCTCGTATTGCAGTCCCACTTCGATTCTGAGACGGCGCGTGACATCATCATCCTCTCCATAACCATCATCATCACCATTAGAGTGAGGGAACGGCGTGGGCTAGTGGTTAAGTGACACGGCTCACTAACCGAAGGTGCTGGGTTCGATACCGATCACAGCACCGTCCATCACCCCAGAGAAGCAGACCCTTACATAAAATGCACGCAGAAGTCGGATCCACTCGGCCTACAGGCGCAAAAACAACCGTAGTGCAATGCACGCCGCCTTGGGGGATAGAGATATAAGGAGAACGAAAAAAAAAATAATCATAGTATGAATTCGAACGTCATTCTATGGCAAATCAAGAGCGCGTCAACATCAACAAACTGCGCAGACCATAAGTAGCCATATCCTTCGCCATAATATCATAGATACTGAACGCCTATGGGTCTACCGCAGCTCAGAGATGTCATGTTTACCTAACAGTAACAAATTGCAAGAAAAGGAATAAAAACGGCAATATGCAAACAAAACCATTAGTAAAACGTTATAAATGTCACGTACCTGGGTAACATAATATCAGCAGATGGAAAACGCGACACTGAAATCTAAAACAGATATAATAAAGCAGGTCAAATCATTGGACATATGTCCCCGATATTAATATGTAAGTACGTGACAATGTATATTACAAGAACTCTATACAACACGATATTCCTATCGACACCGTGCTAACGGTGTCTGAATTGGACATTAACAAACAAAGCTGAAAGAAATATCGTAACAACAGAGATGAAATGCCTGCGACGAATGCTCGGAGAAACAAGAATGGATAGAATCAGAAACGAAAAACTGCCGAAGACGGATGCGTCGGACCTAAAGGTGCAAATATCGCAGTCAAGCTATAAACTAGCGACACAACGCATTCCGTTCTCCAGACTACATTCTGCTACTTGCAAAGCTCTGTTCAAGGCTTGGTAGCAGGAGATTGAAAACGAACGCAGAAGACGTAGAAGAATCAGAAACGAAGATATTATGAAACAGGCACAACATCAGTGCCAGACTTCATCGAGAGACAACAAACCAAATCGTTCGGCCACGTGATACGTCAAACATCAGATAGTATCCCTCAAACAGCTTTGCTACACCGATACAACGGATACAAAGCCAAGAGCAGCAGAAATAAGAGAAGCAGTAGAGCTGCCCGTGTTCTTAGCACATACTAGGGCCCGGTCAAGAAACCTCTTCATAACCTGACGCTGAAAGACACAAGCACATACTAGGGCTCGGTAAAGAAACCTCTTCATAACCTGACACTGAAAGACACAAGCACATACTAGGGCCCGGTCAAGAAACCTCTTCATAACCTGACGCTGAAAGACACAAGCACATACTAGGGCCCGGTCAAAAAACCTCTTCATAACCTGACGTTGAAAGACACAAGCACATACTAGGACTCGGTAAAGAAACCTCTTCATAACCTGACGCTGAAAGACACAAACACATACTAGGGCCCGGTCAAAAAAACCTCTTCATAACCTGACCGTGTAAGTCACAGGCCGGAAAAGGGTGAAAAGAAAAGGAAGTTACATACATTTTATTTTCAAATTGTTCTCTTTCATGTTCAATGTCAATTCCTCCGTTCTTGAATTAACTCCTTGTTTACAGATGCCCTGTCAGTGGTTACATCACTAAAAAGCCAGAAAAATACAGAACTTAATGACTTAAGAGCAGTACTCTGTCAACTATGTCAACAGTCCACACCCAAACGAGTAGTGGTACAATGGGTTCCATCCCACTGCAACATCCAAGGCAACGAGGAGGCAGCCAGACTGGCAAAAGAAGGTGCAAGGTTACCACAACCAGATTCTAGTGTGACCTACGAAGAGTCCAAAAGGTTTATTATGGCCAGATGTATGGCCAAATGGGGAACAAAGCATACTGACTACACAAAAAATGATGGCGACTACAAGTTAAACAGAAGAGAGCAGGTCGTGGTCTTCAGACTCCGCACAGGCCACAACAGACTAAGGTACCATCTATTCAATAAACTGAAGATAGGTTCTACTGACGAATGCACTTGTGGTACAGAGAAAATGACCGCTGAACATCTGCTGCAAAATTGTCCGAAATACGAGGACCAGAGAAAGCACATGTGGCCATCACCAGTGCCAACACTAGACAAGCTCTATGGCAGTGTAGGGAGCCTCAGTATTACCGCTGCTTTCTTCGAACAAATTCAAGTTGACGTCTGACAGCGTACGAAGAAGAAGAAGAATGCACTCGATTACATTTCTTAGCTCTTACTTGCCCTTTGATCTCAGGTTCCCGATCTTCATCTATCATCAAGAGCAGAATGACATCTACGCCCTGCCCGTTCACGGGATCAGTGGCACGAAAATAGGTATCGATGCTGCAGGTAAACTGGTCACTGGAGACACAAGGTCATGGACACCTGACCCGCTCGTGCTTCAGCGTCTGAAGGACGTTCTACAGAAAATATGTCCCAAGGTGAGTGACCAACGCATCAAACCAGCAAGAATATGCCCAAAGGTGAGTGACCAACGCATCAAACCAGCAAGAATATGCCCAAAAGTGAGTGTCCAACGCATCAAACTAACAAGAGTATGTCCAAAGGTGAGTGACCAACGCATCAAACCAGCAAGAATATGTCCCAAGGTGAGTGACCAACGCATCAAACCAGCAAGAATATGTCCAAAGGTGAGTGACCAACGCATCAAACCAGCAAGAATATTTCCAAAGGTGAGTGACCAACGCATCAAACCAGCAAGAATATGTCCAAAGGTGAGTGACTAGCGCATCAAACCAGCTAGAATATGTCCAAAGGTGAGTGACCAATGCATCAAACCAGCAAGAATATTGGACATTGACGATAATTTATGTCAGTTACCAGTACGATAATACTTCCAGAATGTAGTATCTAAAATAACGAATCAATTTAAACGCATCCTGTGGCACACATGTATTTAACAAATACACGCTCTCTTTCTGTCCCGAGTGGTCTACCTGGATCTTTTTTTGTTTATTAATAGCAGCATAGATGGCGCCTAACAAGCTACGGGATTACTTTGCTCTAGTGTTTGAGTCTATTAAAATGGACTCACACATAGGTTATCCACCCTCCGCGGCCCTTGTGCCAACGCATCGGAACAGTGAACAGCTCGATCCTAGCCCGCTAAGTTAGAAATCCAGCTCCTGACTGCATCCAGCTCACACCAGAGATGGGATCTGCGCAGGGGCGTATGCCCTTGTAGAAGTACTGGACGACTAAGAACTAAGACGCCCTCCATCTGTCATGAACTGTTCCTTCCAACTTTCGCCCCTCTTTCTGTGCCCATTACCTGTTCTAGCTAGACAAGAGGTCAGCAAACTACATGTCACCCTCCCCGCCGGAACATTCGGCTCGTCAATTGAAAATATCTGAAAATGAAATACACTTTAGACCCATTTATTTAACTTCATTTGTTTGTTATTTAATTCACGGTCAAGTCTTGTATTTGAAAATTCAGATACTTCCAGATACGATGGAGAGCTGAGACTTTCAGGGCAGATACAAACCCGATCACAATACACTTTAATGATATGCATGGGACAATATTGTTAGAATTTTGCCCGGACAGAAGCTAACAAATTACTCTTATCGATTTTCAGGTGCCTGGAGGTTTTTTTTTACATGCACATCTTGTACATGGGATCTCCGTGTTAATGGCTATCTCAATATGACTAGACATTAGTCCTTGATACAAGTGGAAACTTGTGGCGTTCGAAACTCCACCATTTCGCGCTCTTTCTTGAGAATCAGGCGTCTTCACCTGTCAGCTGTATCGACCTACGAGCGCGTTATGTTTTTACGAGTATATAATATCACTTTTTATTATTGTGTTTAATTCTGTTGGCCTACATTACTAATATAAACATTATAATTTATTTTCATAATATATTATAATTTAATCTAAGAAAGATTTCACAAGAACGAGAGATAAACAAAAATAATAATAAAAATAAAGCTTTTATTTCAAATGAACTAAACAGTATACACTAATTCAGTTCTATTAGCTCATTCACTCCGGAACATTTTAGGTCTCAGTAGACATTTATGCTTGCATTGTAAAATTATCACTAAGAAGTACAGCTGCATTTATAAATTTAGGAAAACGAGGTACCGAAAAGGTTGTATCGATACTTCATGTATGACAATTGTTCAAGCCATTATATCAGCTCTACGATATTGTTAGAAAATTGAGAACCGATATATCTGTTTTACTTAGCTTTACTGTTACGCCAATTACGAATATGAAATAAAAGTGTGGTGCGCTGAATACTTTAGTACCCAGTATTTAACTGTGTTAGCGAGCGCATGAGCTGCAGCGGTCATAGACCCATAGCTAACTGCTAGCGTCAGGACCAGCGAACCAGAGCTGCCAAGACCCTTCTACACCTCCACCCGGTGATCCTGGATAACAGGCTGCAACTGGCTAATGAGAAGAAATCGAAGAGGGAATGCTAACCCGGTACTAAAAAAATGCTTGCTGAAGTCGGATGTGTTGGATTGAAAAGTGCAAATATCGCAGTAAAACTGTAAACTATGACACAACGCATTCCGTTCTCTGGACTACATTCTGCTACTTAAGCCCTTTCAGAGTTTGGTAGCGGGAGTTTGAGAACGAACGAAGCCAAGCCAGCCAGCTGTGTTAGCACCACACGTTTTTATTTCATGTTTGGGATGAACCATAATGAGTGATTGGGCTGATTGACGCATAAACCATTGACAACCCTCTTCAGCAAGTTCGCTCTTGAGCTGCCCTTTCTGCCTATCTGCAGTTGAGGTTCAGGGAACGAAGATTAATTTCCCAGTGTCGTCTCTAGGTGTTTCTTGATCTACCTCTTTTCTGTGGATTCCACGGCAGGTCCTGTCTGGTCACATTTGAAGGTGCTTTCCATAGCTTGTGTCCTATCAAACCCCGTTTCAAATATTTGATCTGTCGCTTGGCTGGTTGTTGCTGGCTCTTTTTCCAGAGGTCGTTATTCCTCACCATGTCTTGCCAGCCTATTTCAATTGTCTTCCGCATCACATTTATTGACACGCGCCTGGAATGTTCTTGTAACACGAATGTTTCTTAATGAGTACGAGGGGAAAGGGGGGAGGGGGGAAGAGGGGATAGTAGCACTGTAACCTTTCAGGCATGTCGCAAGAGGCGACAAAAAAGGATTGGACATGGGCTGGATACTCCCTCCTGTAGATTTTTAAAACGACACAAACTTCAAAAGATATATGTACAGGCCAGCATTTGGTGGCCTGGGATGTATTTGTTGAAGACCTATGCTTCATAGGGCGATAGAAGGGTTTTGACGGATTAATGTCGTAAATGTAATCCTGTTTCCTTCCCTGCAACAGTTTTTAGGCCCGGTGCTGAAGACTAAGACTTGCTTGTACACAATGACGCCTGACAGAGACTTCCTTGTGGACTCATGCTCTAAGGCTGGGTTTCCTGACGTCTTTATCTGTTGTGGAGCTGGGCACGCCTACAAGTGAGTTCGTTTGACAGGCAAATTGCGGGTGATTAGACCGTGACCTACTTATAGATGACCATGGTTCGACACAGATACACAGTAACAGTTTCACACATAATTCTCTCAGTACAAACACACACAAAAATATCAAAAGACGTGAGATACAGAACAAGAGTGTCTTAACTTATTTATGCTGGTTTAGAAGACTCTGCAGAGTCTGTATACATACAACCAGCTTCTTCTGCTCCACTTGATCTAAAAATAACTACGTGCAGTCACATCCAATATAATCTTTGATGTATTAACTAACACTACGCACGCAAACCACCCCCCCCCCCCCCCCCCCCAATTTCTAAGATAATGCATTCAAAGTATTCACCACTATCTGGCTAAAAAAAGAATATTTCCTAATATTTAATGTGGACCTTTTTTTCAGTTAAGTTGTAGATGTGCCCCCTTGTTCTTGTAGGCGGTTGTACTTCGAAAACTATGTTATAGTATGTGTTAAATAATACAGACAACACAGAACAAGAGTTGTGTGCCCTCAATGCACACGCGTTAAAGTCAAGACACATGGGACACATAACATGAGTTGAAATTAAAGCTGAAACTACATGACTTTAATTTCTGTTAATTTGTTATACGTTTAACAAAAATACTGAGACGATGAGGCTAACGTCTGGTCAGGCAAAACACACCGATCAGAGAATGTTAGCCAGGGTCAGGAGAAATATACTGGACAAGACCCACCTGACCTACTCATTGGTCGTCCTGGAAACAGGCTGTTGCCGAGGACAACAATCTGGCTAACAAGGTGAGGTTCGACGTGATCTCCGTAGTAGTGAGCGACACGCAGGTGAGGCCAAGCATAGTACAACCGCCTGGAGGATCCCGATCCACCTTCATCAGCACGTTCGGGATGTGAGGAAATATACTGCAACTCGTCACTTAACGCCCTTTTCAGTGCGCACATAAGAGTAACCTACCCATTGTGGGCATTCGAAACAACAACAAAAATACTTTTCATACACTACAAAATGGATGTGTACTAATTCAGTTCATGTTAAGTTCAAGTGCCATCTCCGAATCGAAGGTCAACCGCAATGGATCTCCAGTGTACTCTATCTCTTGCTGTAATAGTACAATCTGACAGGCTTTTTCCAGTCCATCTCATGATGTTATTCACTCCCTTATAAAATTGTCTGCTTCTTGAACGTCTGCATTCCACCCTACCCTCTAGTATGGTCTTCAACAAGGAGGATCGTCTTGTTATACTTGTATTCTCTGAATTTAGCTCCATCAAACTTTTTTTCTTTTCCAAAAACTTAAAGAACAGATGAAAGGAAATCATTTTGACAGTGACGAAGATGTCATACTGGGTTGTGATAACTGGTTTAGTTAGAAAAATAGGTTACTTTATTCTGAAGGTCTTTTCAAGGTCATGCAGAGATGGCCAAAATTTATAAATTCAGGTGGTGGCTACATTAAGAAGGAATAAGCACTGTGCCAAATTTCAACTTTCTCCTCCTACTCCTTCATGGTCAGGGTAAAGACTTATGACAAGTCTTCATGGTCAGGGTAAAGACTTATGACAAGTCTTCATGGTCAGGGTAAAGACTTATGACAAGTCTTCATGATCAGGGTAAAGACTTATGACAAGCCTTCATGGTCCGGGTAAAGACTTATGACAAGCCTTCATGGTAAGGGTAAAGACTTATGACAAGCCTTCATGGTCAGGGTAATGACTTATGACAAGCCTTCATGGTCAGGGTAAAGACTTATGACAAGCCTTCATGGTCAGGGTAAAGACTTATGACAAGCCCCTTGTATGACAAAAATAGCGTAACTATCTAATCCTGATTTTGGTCATTCTTTTTTCACCACAACTTTTCCAATACCTCCACATTTGTTTTCTTCTCTTTCCAATCTTCAATATACCCATATTTCGAAGGCTTCAATACTCTTTTCCAACTTGGGATTCAGTGTCCGTGTTTCTGCGCCACAAAGTAGTGAAGAGTTTATATAACACCTGACAATTCTCATTTTCAAATTATGGTTTATCTGTTTGGATGTCATTATGTGCCGCATGTTGCTGAATACAATCTTGGCCATACCTATTCTTTTTCTGATTATAATTTGTTTAATTTTTCGTTCGCCTTACTTCTCTATTCCTTAAGGCGATTTGCGTTGCACTATGTTTTTATTTTGCGCCTGTCGGCCCAATTTATCGACTTCAGCAAGCATTTTATGTAAGGGTCTGCTTCCTCCTGCATTTTCTAAGGGTTTGCTTCCCCGGGGTAACGGCCGGTGCTGTGATGGGGATCGAACCCAGCACCTTCGGCTTGTGAGCCGTGCCACTTAACCACTAGGCCACGCCGTCCCCTATTACCTAGATTTGAGAGACTCTGTACATGTTCCAATAGTTGATCTTTTATTTTCATCTGTATTTATGTTTCTTGTCACTTTTCCTAAGTATCATAGTTTTTTGTTTTCTTTATGTTTATGTTTAATCCAAACTCTTGTTGATTTATTGTGTATATTGTTGTCACAAGCCCTTGTAATTCTTGGTCACTTTTTGTAATGAAAACTCATCCGCATTTCTAAGGTTATTCATTGCCACTCCTCCAATAATAAGCCCTATCTGTTTGAATATTTATTCTGTAAGTAAGTAAGTCGCATGTCCTTTTTACAGAAAGTAGCTTCTTACAACCGCCACCTATTTGGCTGTTATAAGTTTCTTGACAAGTGTGCAGTACAGTAGGTTGCCATTACTTTACGTACATGGAGGAGCATTATCTCGCGAAAAAAACCCAGTGTCTGCCAAACTGGACACAAGTGGGAAACGAATCCGGAATGTTGCGATCGTGAAAACCGAGCGAGTTTCACCCATAGGCTACGCAGTTTATTCTGTATAGACATTAAAAACACAAGGTACTGCAAAGTCTACTAGTACGGTACATACCTTAAAAATATGACAATTGTTATTTCTGTTCCCAGATTTGCCAGCCTTCTAGGGAAGATTCTGAGTGAGCTGGCGGTGGACGGATCCACTCCGCATGACATTTCTGAGTTCCGGTGGGACAGAGAGGCCCTGACAGATCCCAACTTCCAGCCCATCTTCTATATGGGCTCCGACAAAAAGAGCAAGTTGTAGGAGTGGAACTTTAACAGAGATTTCCTAGTGCTGGTGTATGGTTGGGTGGGGGCGGTATAGGAGAATCCAATGTTATACTATGTTGATAATGTCAAAATTATGTGTATGTAGATGTGTTATCGTCGTATGATGCCTTTATTCTTCCATACATGTGGAGGATGAGGTCCACCACTGCATTCGGCCTCCTAGCAGGAAGCCTGAATAAATTTACTATCGCAGTTGTGATTTCCGTAAGCCTTTTGTTTTACACGATGAAGGTACCAGTCCCATGCACAGCCCTTTTCAGATTCTTTAAACAACATAGATTGGCCATATTCTTTCTTTTCAAATAAGGGAGTGTCAACGTGGGGGTTTATAACTGAGTGATGTGTCTGTCTTCCACTTCTAATAGCGATACCAAATGGCCCTCGAGAAGACAGGTGTAGCTAGGACCCATGTTAGTGGTGTAGCTGGGACCCATGTTAGTGGTGTAGCTGGGACCCATGTTAGTGGTGTAGCTGGGATTAATCTAGGTAGTGTAGCTGGGACCCATGTTAGTGGTGTAGCTGGGACCCATGTTAGTGGTGAAGCTGGGACCCATGTTAGTGGTGAAGATGGGACCCATTTTAGTGGTGTAGCTGGGACCGATGTTAGTGGTGTGGCTGGGACCCATGTTAGTGGTGTCGCTGGGACCCATGTTAGGGGTGTAGCTGGGATTAATCTAGGTAGTGTAGCTGGGACCCATGTTAGTGGTGTCGCTGGGACCCATGTTAGTGGTGTAGCTGGGACCCATCTTACTGGTGAAGTTTGGACCCATCTTATCGGCGTAGCTGGGATAATTCTGAATGAGAAATAGAGGCGGAAGCTAACATCCAACAGGCAGAGGCGGTTGGATCGGTCTGGAGGGAGAACCATGTATAAGAAAGTAATCAAGGCGTAGTTGGCGTCCTGAAGGAATGAAGGTACCTCCCCGATTATGGCCGGGACAACGCTGTCGCTAGGCAGTTGGAGAAGACGCCATTATGGCAGACATAAGCCGTAATAATAGGTCTACAATGGTTATTAGGTTTGTGGTCTTCTGGGAATATATTTAAAGAGGGTTTGTCCTTCTTAACTTAACTTAACTTAACGTCTTTATAATGGTTTAGAAGACCCTGCAGAGTCTGTATTCAACAAGTTACATTTACATCACCTTGCTCTAAAAGCTATGCGCATCCAGTTTATTCTTAAATGCATTAACTGTCCCTGCCTCCACTACCTCTCCTGGCAATGCATTCCAAGCAGACACCACTCTCTGACTAAAAAAATTGTTCCTAATATCTAATCTGGACCTCTCTTTAGTCAGCTTGTAGCTATGCCCTCGTGTTATTGTGGGTGGCTGTATTTTAAAAAAAACTTGTTATAGTATAATTTATCGATTCCTCTGATCATCTTATAAACCTGTATTAAGTCACCACGAATTCTTCTCTCTTCGAGACACTGTAGGCCGGTTTTTCTGAGTCGTTCCTCATAACTGCAATTCTGGAATCCCACTAGCATCTTTGTCGTTCGGGTTTCTCTGATCATGTTAAATCTTCAGTCCTATCGCCAGGATGAAGTTCACAGTCCTTTCCAGGTCTGAGCGGTGACCCCCCATAGTTTTTGCCTCAATTCTGCTCCATCTGGCCAGGTCTGGCATCTTAGTTCTTCGTAGACCGAGCATTCTTGAAGTACGTTTTCATGGGTTTGGACTTGTGTCCCACAGGGACATTCATTTGTTTGGGAGATTTTGAGCCGATATAGGTCGCCCAGTAGTCTGCTGTGGCCCCCTCTCATGCTGAAGATTGCAGTTTGCTGGTGTCTTTGTAGCTGGTGAATTGGGTCTGTCCAAATGGCTGTCATCATTACTTTTACAATGTCCAATCATTTTACCAATCCAGGTAACATTTTGTTAAAGTGTATGCAATAAAGAAAACGTCAGGCGTTATGTTTCGATGTGTTCGAGTTGTGTATACCTAGCTTTATTTTTCTTGTATGTTCACTCATTTTCAATACTATGAGGCGTGTTCAAATGAAACCGGACTTAACTGCACCCAGTAAACATACGTACGATGCGCACGATGACGTCACTTCATGTGTAAGCAGCACATACTAACCGTCAAGTATGCAAAATTTCATTATACTCCGACTCATAGTTTCCTCAGCAGACCGTTGAAAACGGAGTGTGTGCTACGGAATCCGTCCAGAGTTGATCAGCAAGCGGTGATTCGGTTTCTAACAGCTGACGAATGTCGACCGTTTGACATTCATCGCAGAATACAGGCAGTGTATGGTGACAAAAGTGTGTCGAAGACAACAGCGAAGAACTTGACAACGATGTTTAAAGAAGGACGTGAGTTAACGAAAAATCTTCCGAGACCAGGTCAGGCGCATATTGTTGCGTCGGAAGATGCCATCGCCAAAATTGTGCAGCAATTCGGGTCGACCGTCGCCTGAGCTTACGTTCGCTGGCAGATGAAATCCCTGTGTCGCTTGGGACAGTTCAAATGGTGGTTAGCAAGAAACTGAAGTATCGGTACCCATTGTGAACCCCTTCCGATTTTTTATCTTGTTCGGGGCTTGAGAGGACTAAGTACGCTTCTGGACACTGCCGTCTTATTCCCTGGTATGCCACAGAGTGATGGTACCCACTGCAGCACTACCCTTACAGCTACTGTTAATGTAGCAATGTGTTTATTTCAAGTATTTTATTGACTGATGTCTGTCCTCAATTTGTTTCTCTCCTGTTTGAATTACTTGTATTGACGAAAGCGGATGTGTTAGTTTTGTTACTTTTAGTGGCGTGTTGTCGGCTTTTGTTACTGCCGTTAATTCTACTGTGAATATTGTATTGCTGTCTGTGACTTTGTTACCTTATATGTATTTCCATTGTTGTTTTATATTCCTGCAGTGAATGTATTATCATCATCTTTTGATCAATCTGTGTACATGGTTAAAGGAATGTGTCTCTTTTGATGAGTCATTTCTTACATTGTATTATTTTGATGTTTGTACATTGTGGTTTTTTTGTTTTGTTTTTTAAATATGCTATGAATGTTTCTGTGTCTGGTGTGATGAGCTTTCAGAGTAGAAATTCTATCTTAATTGTTTCCTTGTTTTATACTATTTCTGGAAGGAGTATATTTCATGTTTCTATCTTCCATCCTGCCGGACATCATTAACGTTTTTGTAGTTTCCTCCTAGATCACTTTGTGCTTTTTTTCAATGGATTGAAATAATGGGCGAGTGATGCTATTTGTCTTTTTTGTCTGGTAATGTAAACTTTGTTCCTTTCTTCTGAGTTCGTGGTATTATTCCAGTTTCTTTCTGCTGAGTTCGTAGTATTATTCCAGTTTCTGTCTTCTGAGTTCGTGGTATTATTCCAGTTTCTTTCTTCTGAGTTTGTGGTATTATTCCAGTTTCTTTCTTCTGAGTCCGTGGTATTATTCCAGTTTCTGTCTTCTGAGTTCGTGGTATTATTCCAGTTTCTTTCTTCTGAGTTCGTGGTATTATTCCAGTTTCTGTCTTCTGAGTTCGTGGTATTATTCCAGTTTCTTTCTTCTGAGTTCCAGTGGTATTATTCCAGTTTCTTTCTTCTGAGTTCGTGGTATTATTCCAGTTTCTTTCTTCTGAGTTCGTGGTATTATTCCAGTTTCTGTCTTCTGAGTTCGTGGTATTATTCCAGTTTCTGTCTTCTGAGTTCGTGGTATTATTCCAGTTTCTTTCTTCTGAGTTCGTGGTATTATTCCAGTTTCTGTCTTCTGAGTTTGTGGTATTATTCCAGTTTCTTTCTTCTGAGTTCCAGTGGTATTATTCCAGTTTCTGTCTTCTGAGTTCGTGGTATTATTCCAGTTTCTGTCTTCTGAGTTCGTGGTATTATTCCAGTTTCTTTCTTCTGAGTTCATGGTATTATTCCAGTGAAACCCCATAGTGCTTCACTTGGCGTTATCTTTGAGGATCCAGCTGTTATCGAGAATGTCTGGTTTGGATCATGTCTAGCTTTTCTTTGTTGTGAATAGCTGCTGAATCGTATACTATACTTGCATAATTCATCTTTCTTATTATTTATTACATCTATTGGGGACAGGACGGCAAGCTCCAGCAAAGCTGCGTGGACCCCGGACAGACAAGGGGAGCCACTCAGAACATCACGGGCATCCAGTTCTGTTTCCAGACATCTCGACCACGTCATACCGCTAGACCAAGATAGTTCGGGACGAGAGTCAAGTTGACGACCAACATGACATTTCCTCACTTAAATCAGAATACATCGTAAGCCACGGCATCAGACAAGAGAAAGGAGACAGCTGAAGGTTATAGTCCTAGGCTCACGGAACATTCGCACAGTACGCGGTAATGCTGGGGTTGATAAATCTGAAAGTCAGATTGCATTGGCGGCCTGGGAACTGGTAAGATACAACTTACATGGTATGGCCTTCAGTGAAACACATTCACCTGGTGAAGGACAGATCACAAAGGATATTTTTTGTTGTTTCTTTTTGTTTTTTGTTTTGCGTTCGCCTTATTTCTCTAATCCCCAAGGCGGTGTGCGTTGCACTGTGGTTTTTTTATTTTGCGCCTGTCGGCCCAGTGCATCTGACTTCAGCATTCATTTTTCGCAAGGGCCTGCTTCCTCCTGCATTTTCTAAGGGTTTGCTTCCCCGGGGTAACGGCCGGTGCTGTGATGGGCATCGAACCAAACACCTTCTGGTTGTGAGCAGTGTCACTTAACCACTAGCCCACGCCGTCCCCGTAGAGGATACAGGCGACATTACATTCTGTTGGAGTGGACGCGATGACAAGGCAAAGCGCGAGGCTGGTTTTGGATTCGTCACCCAGAAAAGTCACCATCAACAAAAATAGTTTTCACAGACTGCAGCTTTTTAATAGAGGCAATACAAAAAACAAAACTCTGTCGAAGACGGATGTGTCCGACCGAAAGGTGCAAATATCGCAGTCAAGCTGTAAACTAGCGACATCGTAGTCCGTTCTCCGGACTACATCCTGCTACTCTCAAAGTCCTATTCAGGGCTTGGTAGCGGGAGATTGATTATGAACGCAGAACAAAAAAACAAACAATGTACCGCTGTTAGCAGAAATCAGAGCGGAGATATCCTCAACAACAGCTACCCTTCTACTACTGAATCACAGGAAATGAGAGCTAACACACTAGCAAATGATGGCAACAAAAAGGCACAATTTAATCATCAAGTAGCATATAAAGAGATCAAGAAAATCATCAAAAATCAGTATATACACTAATGGAAAGAAGACAGAAACAAACAGAAGACCAGACTCAATTCATCAACTCCTAAGAAACTAACAAACTACCTTATTTCGCCTGAGAACTGGTCACTGCAGACTACTAGAACAATTATACAGACTGAAGACCTCACACACATATAAGTGCCCAAGTGAAACAGGAGGCAAGAAACCTGAACACATTCTACAAGAATGCCCACTCTTTGGGGAAATGATATACAGGACCTGACCAATGGGTGGGAGCTGAGACAGAAGTTTTGGGGTAGCCACTCCGACCTGGTGAAGACTATAGACTTCATCATGGCGGTTGGCCTGAAGATATAGCATGACCACAAGATCCTGAATGCAAGAAGAACGATTCATCAAGATCTTTACTCGTTTGCCAGTTTGTCAAACTCCAAAAAGTCATCAGTGACCGTTTTATGTCTCTACACATTCAACTGGGAAATAAGAGGACTGTTACTCTGTTCAGCATATATACCCATTCAAAAAGCAACCCAGAGGATGTCAAGGAGAAATGATATGAGGTCTTACAGATGCAATGTCAGTTCTGCAAGCCCTCGGGAGTGATGAACTGCCAAAGCTTAAAAGAGTCTTGTGCGAACTAAAAGCCAAGAGAAGGGTAGTATAACAGTGGATACCGTCACACTGTGGCATACCAGGAAATGAGAGCAGATGGGCTGACAAAGGAGGGAACAATACGAGAACAAAGCAAACAACCACCTTCACAAACAATCACGTTCCAAGAAAAGACACTTATCCAAGCCATAAGTTGATCTAACGAAAGTCAACTTTCACTGTCTTGATCGAGCAGAACAAGTGATCATGTTCCGCTTGAGAATGGGACATAACATTGAATAGCCACTTACACCGACTAAAATTGACTCCATCACCAATGTGTATGTGTGGGCAGGCAGCATAGACATCCAAACATATGGTGCAAAACCAATATGCCTAGCCAATTGCGTACTGAGCACTGGCTCATGGATATGAATATCCACATGAGCTGTTTGGAATTCTTGAACACTACAGCAACCTTTATCCACAACGGGCCTTCACGTGAAGATGTAACAAGAAAAAGCATGGTGATCGAGAAGAATTATGTGGAACTTAACTCACCTTATCAGTTCCATGATACCAACACTTAACCATATAAACCTTTGCGACTTCAATGATAGAGTGTGTACCTACTATCGGACTTTGTATTGGACAATTGGTATACATGGCATTCGAAATGCAACAGGAATGGACTCAGCATACAGAGCTCATGGACAACACACGATCTCAATCACAGACACAATATTTCGCTCGCCCACTCATCAAAAGATATCTTGGATGCGTTATCGTTTTAAACAGTGTCATCGGCTATCACCAGACGGAGCAGCATGCGTGTTGTGCGAGTAACAAGGGCTATGTGTGGTGCCATAACCATATAAATTTGGCTTGGCTTCGTTTGTTCTCAATCTCCCGCTACCAAACCTTAAAAAGGGTTCAAGTAGCAGAATGTACTCCAGAGCACGGAATGAGTTGTGTCGTAGTTTACACCTTTCTGTCCAACACATCCGACTTCAGCAGGCATTTTTTAGTACCGGGTTAGCATTCTCTCTTCAATCCCTTATCCTTAGCCAGTCTGCTCTCTTGCAGCCTGTTATCCAGGATCACCACGTGGAGGTGTAGAAGGGTCTTTTCAGCTCTGGTTCGCGTATATAAATTTAACCTACAGTTACAGCCCACGAGATCATATCGTGGCTGAAGATCCGTGAAGGGGATTTAACATCTCAAAACTTCAGAGCAGACAGCCGCAGTTTTTTTTTCAAGTTCTCTTGACATTTGACTAAGCAATGAACAGTTCTGTCAGTCTACAATGGAGGAGAGATTGGCCACTGTAGAAGACATTGTACTCTGCCACTTCAGAGATTCTAGGCCATATCACACGCAAAAACCCTCACAGGTTTGACAAAAAACCAAGGTATGAAAACCATGCTCACTGCTCACTGAAAAGCACCACCTGCTTAAGTTTTCATCAAACTGACCCCTCGTCGATATAAAAGACCAATTTGTGATGAATAGTCCAAAACCAGCTTAGAAAGATGCAAGACGTTTTGACTCGGCAACAAAGCAAATGCGCTTCAGAAATATGCAGATACAAATGATTCAAAGTGGTTCTATCATGCACTGAAGGCAGTCTTATAGCCCTCAATCCAGTTATCTCCTGTCCGTAATACTGATGGCACGACACAACTGACGGGGTAAGGCCAGATTCTTGAAGTTTGGGTGGCACACTTCAGTGAAATTCTCAACTATTCCTCGGCCGTCAGTGATCAAGCCACTTGTAATACTCAACATGTTAGTAATTAAATACTGGTATTCCACGATGCAGGAAGAACTTAAAGAGATAGGGATGCAGGGATGATGATACAAGCGGCTGTGGAGCAACACAAGACCCAGACCACCTGATGATCTGCCCAAACCTTTGGGAAACATGGAGTATGGATGACATGAGGGGAATGACAAGGCAATCTATTTGACTGAATATTAGAAATGACTGACGTTGCCCAGGACATGGCAATATCATCAAAATGTAGGATGAGATGTTTCTCTCCCGCAAATCTTTTGATTTAGTATATTTGGCTAGATCAGCTTTTCAGCAGATCAGGTAAGCTTTTTAATTGGCCAGATCCTCTCGTTGTGGAAGCCTTAATAATTGCGATCTTACTTTGTTGGTTACCTACTTCGGCGTTCGCCATGAAAAGGACGTTGCGTCATAGTCTACAGTGAGGTTGCGATATCTGTGCCTTTCGGATGGGTATTTTTTCTTCTAACTGCGATCCCTATTCTCTTTGCCAGACTTCACTAGTGCGGCCTGTTTCCAGAGCCGCCGCTTGAAGGCGGAATAGGGTCTTGGTCAGCTGTGGCTCGTTGACCCTGATGTTAAGAACCAGCTGCGAGTGGCTGGCTGCTCTCGGCTCATCCAGTGTGCTGTATATTGTTCCACTTCGTTATTCTCTCTTTCATTAACGTATTTACTTTCTCTTTCTGCTGAGCATAGGGACTGTTGTTGGATGGGTGACAGCTTGACAGTAAGTTTCATTCTGCTATTCTTTTAAATTGTGAAATTACATTACATTTTAAAAATGTTGTTCACGAATGCAGTTTCAATAGCAATAATTGTACATGATACGTTGCTAGCTCCATGCACAACACACTTTTGTTGCAATTTGTATATGCATGAAAACTTAATTCTTTTCAAACCCCGAGACATTGAATTATTTTATTAGAGCACTCGTTTTTCACAGTAAAGGTATGGGGTTTAACTCTCATTACCCTACAGATGAAAATGGGTACCTGACTTACTGCTAGGGTAGGATACTCAGCGAGGAAGTTTACGGAGCAACCCTACCTCATAATCAAGATGATGTCTTGAACAAGTCTAACACTTCTCCTACATCAGTGTTGTGTATAAGGTTACTTTGACTGATACTATTTCCCGTATCTTAGTCAGTGCTCACCCCCTGCCTGCACGCACCCCCTCACAAACACACTCCTCTTCTCTCTAGCACGCACCATATGCCTCAACATTTAGGAAAATAAACACCTGGATTTCTTGCCTTCAAAACATTTATTTAGACACTGTACATAACATTCATTAATAAATGGTCACTGATAATGAGTATTGATAAGTCAGCGATAATGAGCATTGATAATAATCAGCGATAATGAACATTGATAAAGATCATTGATTATGGTTAGCGATAATGAAAATGATCACTGATAATGGTAATTGATAACTTAACGTCTTTATCCCCCAGAGACCCCCTGGGTCACCCGTGACATCTTTAATGCGTTCTAAATATACTCTCAAATATATTTTTAAAAAATTGTTTGCTTGTAATGCCCAGTGAACAAATGTGGAATACAAGGAACTCGCTCTTTCGTCTAAAATGTGTTTATATGTGTGTGCTTTCCCTTTTTCCAAATGGCTACATCCACGACACGATCTGAGCGAACATGCATATCTTTTGGAATAAAAACTATCGTATGAGGTAAGTTATAAATTGTATTTGTTAACAAGTTTGAATGATAAAAGTATTAAATAGTCTGTTTGGTAGTTTTTAGACCTGGTAAAATCGTTGCGTCACCGGTGGGCCAATAGGCTTTCATGATCACTTCGAGATTGTGTAGAAACAGATTACCGAACTTTTTGTAGGTAATTAATGTTTATAGGTTTTATGCACACTAAAGAATGTTTAAGTAGATTATATTTAAGTATAAGCTGACAACATGGTTATTAATGTTTGCATTTGATATAAATGTAGGAATATAAAATGAAAATTATAACGATATAATTTATTAATTATATAATGTATAGAATATAGCATACGTCAAATACATAGACTATAATTAAAATGATGTGTTTCTCTTCACAGAATGGCATTTCCAGAGAAACATTCTATAAAACACATGACGTTCATGATATTTTGGATGCTATTAATCCACACGAGAGCGAGCTAGATGAGAATTCGACAGATGATAACAATCCAGATAATGTTCAAGAAGTAGGCCTTGCAAGCACCTCATAATCTGATGATCTCCACCCTCTTTTTCTGCAAGATCAAAAAAAGGCATATGTGTGGACCAAAAACATGTTTGATCCGCCAGATTCAGTATTCAGAGGCAGACAACTGGAACTTCCTGAAAATTATCAATTTCCATCTCCACTTAAGTTTTTTTTAGAGACTTTCTGACAGATGATATGCTAGATTTATTAGTTACAATGATTTTGGTAAATCAGACACCAACAAAAAAATATTAGTTGAGCAGATATTTGGCCTGTTTATGAGAATAGGCCTTGCAAAGATGTCTGGTGTTAGATGTTACTGGTAAACTGACACTCTGTATGAACTAATTGCAGGAGTCATGAACAGAAATAGATTTCAATTACTTCTCTCTGATCCATTTTGTTGACAATCTAGCAACAGATGAAGATAGACAAAACTATGGAAAGTTTTGCTATGGTTAGAACAATTTAGAAGTAACTGTCTAAAAGTTGTGCCATCACATTCAAAGGGAAATTCAGTCAGATAAATCAGTATGAAGGGAAAAACCACATCCACAGGAAATCAAGGTATGGGCACAAACTAGTGCAAGTGGCATTCTTTGTGACTTTGATGTCTACCAAGGCAACAAAGATTTTTTTTTTAAAGTTTCTCCACTTTAGTTTCCCATTTCCAAAATTGTTTAGTCTCTGGTGAATTGGATGGTCAGTCAGTCTGAGTTTCTCTGCTTGCTGCTGGGCTCTGCAGTCTCTTCTGTCGGTCATGCATTGCAATTTTGTAATCTTTTCAAGTTTAATTCGAACTGGTAATTCCATGACCTATAGATCATCCAGTAGTTTGAAAAACAATGCAGCCTTTCTCTGGGACACACCAGTTGAAATAAAGTTTTGAGGGAAATTAACTCAAAGTAGAAGTCATTGACCAAAGGAGGGAGCTTAGCATATAAGCTGGTGGAGACAGATCTGAAGCAGCAGAGAAGGGTATTCTACAATGCAGTTTAGTAGGTAGCATATTAGACCGTGCGGCGCAGCCAATTCCGAAAATTGTTAGCCGATGGCATTTCATGCAGCGGTTGGAATGTAACCCTGATATCGCCCAATGGACTACGGTCTGGGGTGGAAAATTGTGCGCCTCCGCCAGTAGAAACTAGTGAGGCAAACATCTAAGCAAAAAAACAACAAAAAATAATCGAGCTTAAAATAGGATTGACTTCCCCTTCTGCCGGTTGATTTTGACCTGAATAGACGCTGTGCTTTTTTTGAGAATTTTCAAGCTGCTTGTTTACATTTGCCGATCGTCATGAAAGATTCTGCCATTTTTGGCGAATCTTTTTGATAGTGACTCTGATAATGGATAATGAGTTTTATGTTAAAACAGCTTTTGTTCGTGAAATTTGACTCGAGCTCATGTGTTTTGGCACTGAATAAGTGATATAATTGCATTTGAAGTAGCTAAACTGTTTTGTTGATTCCTAAAAAAATAATGGTGACGCCCACTGCTACTTCAGGTACTAGACCAAAACGATACAGTGCAGAAGAAGCTAGAGCTGTTTTTGAAAGCTTATTTATTAGTGATTCTGATAAAGAACTTGATTTAGAGGATGTAACATATATGTCTAGAGTTGGTGATAATGGCAATTCTGCGACGAGAAAGACAAATTCCACACCACCGAGGACTTCTAGGCCTGGTGATGGGTAGCGTGACGCCTTAGATGGAGAGGCCATTGGAGTATCTCACTTCAGACAAATAAATTCTGGCAGCAGATTAAATCTGGCCGAAAATTGCTCAGCTCAATGGAACCAATTGTAGACAACCTCATAACAAATGTCTGAGTATGCCCAGCAGAAACGTGACATGAATACACCAGCACAAAAAGATTGAACATTCGGCAAATGGATACCACTTGATAGGTATGTGTTGTTTTTTTTTTAGTTTCTGGCCTTCCTGATTTGCTATGGGGTTGAATGCAAAACACTCAATAAAAGATTATTGATCCACCAAACCCCACAGAAGTAGTCCCTGGTTTAGGTCAATGTTCAGCAGAACCAAACTTTTGATTTATGAATCAAAGCTACATGCAGCTGTTCCCGATGCTCTAGGGAAATGCAAGATTGAGCCGTTTGTAAATGCACTCGTTGCCAGTTTCCAAGAAGCCTTCTACCCATTTGAAAACATGCATCGATGAGATGGTCATAGGTCACAAGGGGCGATTTAAGTACAAACAGTACAATCCTAGCAAGCCCAAAAAAATACATCAAATCCTACTGACTCTGCGACCCCCACCGGATATGCTTTCAATCTCTTGGTGTATTTTGGAACTGATACTGCTTACAAACCTGGAACGGACCCAAATTCTTCCATGCTGTTAAAGTTTTTGACAAACTACTGGAAGGCATCACAGGACATCACCATTTGTTTGCTGACAGGTACTATTCTTCCCTGCCTCTTGTTCAGTTTTTGCGACAGAGAAACCACCACTAAACTGGAACTCTAACTGTAAACAGACGAGAGGTTTTCCACCAGAAATAAAGAACAAGATATACCTGAATCAAGCAAAGTGGTTTATCAACGATGAGGACAAGGTTATGTGTGTCAGCTGGAGAGAAGAAATCTAAGAAGCCTTGCCAGCTGGTGACATGTGGAAGTGCCACATTCAGCTAAGAATGGAGGGTAGGAGTCAAGTTATGAAACCATCACCCATTCACAGCTACAACCTTTCAATGAATGGATGTGAAATTATATCATATTACGGAAACAAGAAAAACTGTCAAGTGGTGGAGGAAAGTTTATGTGGGTGATGGAAATTACTCAACTCAGTGCCCACATTTTGTACACCCTGAGCCGTCCTCACACCGAGAAGCCTTTGCGGACTTCAAGGATATCCTGATAGGGGAACTGTCAGTTGGAACAGACACACCTAGCAGCCTTCAGGCTGTTCTATTGTCCAAGCCAGGGAGAAAACCAATGAATAGAGCTTGAGATACCAGGGTGCAGCCCATCTCATTGACTATGATGGAAAAGACTCGCCATGCGTACATTGTGCTGCTCAGAAAAAATTTAAGTGAAGCAGTTATTACTGCACAGGTTGTTCGCACAAGCCGCATCTGTGTGCTAAATCATGTTTTAGAGAATACCACACAAGATAGGCACAGCTGTACTGAACAAAACAAAACTTACATAATAGAAGTTGTAATTTTTTAAAAATATTTTGATTGATTTGTCATTGAGGGAAAGTGGGAACATTTTTGGACATAAATGCATCAAATAAAGTGTTTTAAGGGACTTTGTATACTTTTCTGCAAAATTGCCAGACTAAAATTGTACTTCCGGTTGTTCAAGATGGTGGTTGGTTTGAATTGACAGTAAAGAGATCTATAACGTTTCAGATAAGTATTAGTGTTGAGAATTAATTTGTGTAATAATAAGATAGTTGTGATTGTAGTTTACCGTAGCATACGTATTTTCAAATATAGTGGCCTTGTTATAACAGATAGTAGGTGACTTTACAGAATTAAATAGCGTGGAACAGTGAGCGGTAGTAACACTAGGCCTAGTCGTTAGCGATACGTTGTAGAAAGGTAAATACCAGCGACATTTGTTTGTTTTTTTGGGCGTTGCTTTAAGAAGTATACATTTTATTAGGTATTAATATAACTTATTGGCTAACGGTAATAAATAGCATAATTAGTATGGCCACTAAGACGAGACGAAATGCTGCGAAGAAAGGCCAAGTCAGATTGTGTGATTTGTGTGGCGAAAATGTTAGTATTACTAGTGTAGGGATAGAAAGGCCTACAACGTTGGAAGATGAAGGAACCGTTTTATGTTGGATATGGAGAGTTGAAGAGAGGCAGGCACAAATGGAGTGCAATATAAGGGGAAATGAGAAGAGATTGGAGGAGATAGAAAAGAGGCAGTTGGAAATAGAAGGGAAACAAGTGAAAATGGAGGAAATTTTAAAGAAGCTGCAGTCAAGGTGTAGTCAAGGAAGTAAGGGAGATTTGAGTGAGGAAACAGTTCACAGGGCAGAGAGCTTTGGAGAGAAGTATGCACATATAGGTGAGGGGTCAGTATTGATAGGAGATTCAATGGTGAGAGGTTGGCAGACATTCGTCTAAACAACACAACATGTTTGAAAGAATGGATATTGGGGGAGCAAAAATAGATATAGAGGGGAGAATAAAGAGGATAGATGACAAAGGAAACATTCATGTTGTAGTATTGGTAGGAACAAATAATGTAAAGAGATGGTACAGAAATAATTATGGATAAATATAAAAGTCTTATGGGAACATTTAAGGAAAAAAAGTTTATAAAGGTCACAATGATGGGCATTTTAGATAAAGCAGATGGCGCAAAATAATAGGTATCAACCTTAGGTTACAGGTGATGTGTGCGGACATGTGAATGGAATTTATTGATGTTAAAGTAGACAAAAGTAAAATGTTAGGGGAGGTTTACATCTAAATGAGATAGGACAGCATGTTGTAGCAAAGTATGTTTAATCATTGTGTTAGAAATTTAAACTAGTAAGGCCTATGAAGTATGAGACTAAAGATAGGCCTACAATAGGGTGCTATAGAGGATGTAGTCAAAGGGGAGAGTTGGTGTCAGGGAAGTGTGAAATAAATAATGGAAAAGCAAAAACTAAAATGATAAAGCAGAAGCAAAAAGAGGAAAACCAACAACATTACAAACTAAAATGTTTTTATGCAAATGTGAGAAGCATAGTAAATAAAACAGAAGAATTGGAACTGTATGTAGAAGAAGAAAACCCAGATATAATAGGATTAACAGAATCATGGACATATGAGGAGATTGCAGATAGTGAACTTGAAATAGAGGGATATACAGTGTTAAGGAAAGATAGGATAGTTGGAGACAAGACTAAGGGAGGTGGCGTTTTATTATACTGTATAAATTCTGTTAATATAACAATCAAAGATTATTTATCATGTGGTAACAAAAATGAAAGTGTATGGGGAGAAATAGAAAGTGGGGGTGAAAAAACTGATTGGAGTGTGCTATAGATGTCCATCAAGTCAAAAAGAGGAAGATGAGGAGCTGATTAGTAGCAAAGCAAAGGCAAATTATTATTAATGGGAAATTTCAACTTTCCAGAAATAAAATGGGATATGGCAGAAGCACTTGTAGAGTCAAAACCTTTTGTTAAGTGCATAACTGACAATTTTTTAATTCAACATGTAGAAACAGCCACCAGAGGCAAAAACATACGACCTAGTTTTTACTACAGGGGAAAATATGATTGAAAACGTTGCCGTTGGGGAACTGTTTGTCTCAAGTGACCATCAAATCATCCGTTAGGATCTTATTGCAGGGAAAGAAGTAAACATAAACACATGAACATACGACTACTCTAAGGCAGATGTTAAGAGGATGAAAGAGGCAGCGAACCACATAATCTGGAAAGATATTACCCAATCAATAAATGTTGCCGTTTGTCCATGATTACACAATGGTGATGGGTTTACGCTGTAGTTAGTGTTATCTCTGAAGGAACATGTGGTAGACAGTAATTAAGTAGGTAAGCGATTTTCTGAATCCAAAGGAGGAAGGAAAACATGCTAGTTAGTAGACTAGATTAATTAACACAATAAGCTCCAAGCGCCGAATAGTCGGACATTTGTGCGGTCACTTTTTCTCTTTGGGCCGATTATTCGGTGCTTACATTTTGTTTCGTTTCTATCGCTATATTGTCACTTTTATACACACCAGACATCGTTTTTTACTTCCGTTTACTAGCTTTGAAACTAGCGAGGTAAAAAATTCACATTGCTGTTGAAAGTTTGGTAAATTTTACTGTTATTTATGCAAATATTCAGGTAATACTAGTAATAGGCCTCGTCGTTTTACAGCAGATCAAGCTATAAAGATGTTTGAAGGGATGAGAAGTCAACAATCTAATTCCGATATGGACGACAGTAGCTCTGACGATGGAGAATTGTCAGATTATCATTACGAGGAGTCTGAAAACAAACTGAACGACGATACAGAAAGTGATAGTTCGACTATGAGCACAGGACAACCAAGTCAGATTGCCACAACATCAGCGACTGTGTCTGAACCAAGAAGGAAGAAAATGAGGAAGGATCGTAACGTTGTTACCCATGGACATGAGGGTAATAATCATATATCAGCTTGGCGATCAGTAGAAACTGGTGAGACCAACTCAAATTTTACTTTTCACCAGACTAGAAATAATATAAATCCAGTTTTCTATCAAATGGAAACACCCTTGGATTTAAAAAATTTTTTTTCTAGATAATGCTGTTGTTGGCATTTTAATAGCAAGCATAAATGCTTATGCTGCAAAGATTATTGAAGCCATTAACCCACCAAGGAAGTACTCTACATTTGCTTCATGGACACCACTAACACATTATGAATGGCTCAAGTTTACAGCTGCGATGATCGCCATGGGCATTGATCCAAGACCCAAAATGAAAGACTACTGGCGTACTGTTGGAAATTATACACCATGGTTCCATCAAATGTTTTCAAGAAACCGCTTCCAGTGTATTTTTCACAGCATGCTACATGTTTGTGAACCAGAGTCACAAGATCAAGCCAAGATTGAGCCATTTGTGGATCTGTTACTGACAAGATTTCAGAGTGCTTTCTACCCTTTTGAGAATGTGTGCATTGATGAAATGGTTATTGGATGGAAAGGGAGATTCAAGTATAAGCAGTACAATGCCAGTAAGCCACACAAGTACCACATCAAGACATTTGGACTTTGATTCCGCCACGGGCTATGTATTCAATTTAAAAATTTATTTTGGTAAGAATACTGTCTATAATCAGGATGTTGATCCCAGCTCCGCACATGCTGTGAAAGTTTTTAGCACTCTTTTGAAGCCGTTGAGACCTGGACATCATATTTTTGCAGACAGATTTTATTCTTCCAATGCTGTAATTGATTATCTGCTTTCGCACAATTACAATTATACAGGAACACTAAATGTCAACTGCGTCGGCTTTCCCCCGGAAATAAAGATATTGAAGCTTGGACACCAAGAGATGAAGTGGTTTTTGGACTCAGTGAACAAAACATTATGCGTTGCCTGGAAGAGTAAAAAGGCAAAGAAGCCCTGCATACTTGTTTCAACAAAAGCCACAGTATCAACTGTTGAGAAGGGTACCTGGAATAAGACAACAAAGCTGAAAGTGGTTGATGACTACAATACGAGTATGAATGGCTGTGATCGGATGGATCAAATGGTTGGCTATTATGGCATGCACAACCGTAAAAGCCGAAAATGGTGGAAAAAAATTGACCATTGGGTTATTGAGATAACCCAGATCAATGCCCACATTATTTACAGTTTGTGCCAGGAAGGTAATGGGAAAAAAGAAGCTCTCACTTCAAGAATTCAAACAGCAGCTAATTAATGATCTGGTCATTGAAGCTGCGAAGCTGACACCTGATGGACTGATAAATTGTCCATCAAAAAACTTCAAACATTCCATGAAAGGAACAGAAGTGGAGAGGACAGTTGGCGCTAGGCATCTTGTGGAATTTGTTGGGAAGGACAGAGATTGTGTTCACTGCAGCCAAGGCCGCGGTAAAGGGCGTCGAAGATCTAGCTATGTGTGTTCAGGCTGCACAGGCAGACCTCACACCTTTGCCCTAAAAATTGCTTTCTGGCTTTCCATAAGCAAAACAGCTAGCTTGATCTGATTAGTTTAAATGAAATAGCATGTAGTATTGATAGCTAGTTGAGTTGTGGACTTCAGATTATTATTGTGTGCATCTTTTACTTGGATCATCATTGTATGCAGATTTGCGATATTTGTTCTGGATATGGATATAGCAGTTCAACAACAAAGTAAAACACTTTGTACTATTGTCTCATCATCATCTTCTTTGAGTATCAATTTTATAATACATAACCATACATGAAAACATGTTTACACTGTCAATTTTATATGCCAAACAAATAATTTTTCACTGAAATCATTTATACATAATCATGTTATGTAGCATAACTAACTTTTTAATTGAAAACATATATACATTATAAACAACAGCTATCTACACCCATTTGTCATCATTTTCATATCTTACAAGATATGGATTTTGCACAAAGATCACAAATATATGTTCATTCTACTGTCTTGATATGTTATGAAATGTCATGGTTTTTTTGTGTGCCTAATGACCTACTTTTGTATTCTGAGAAATGTATTATTTTCCATTGATTTTATAGCAACAAATTAATTATATGTTATGAGAATATAGTTGTGACATTTTTGCAGATTTTACAAGAATATTGACATTGCAAGCAGTTTCAGAACAAAAAAGTAATTTTATATAGCAAAATTTGATCACATCCTTCTTGTGGTAGCCATTTTTGCTTGGGTCAAACCTGCTTTTTTGTTTGGCACTGAAAGTGTTAAGAAGTGTGTTCAGAAACTACAAGGAGTTAAACGCAAGATATTTTTATTTTTCAATTACTTAAATTGAGTGAATAACCTTTAAGAGGAGCATAGTGGCGGAGTCTGAGGGGACCGGTAAAGGGAGACAATTATTTAAGATTGAGAGAAGGGAGAATAGGTTTAGGAAGAGACTGAGGCAGAGGCATGCAGTCAGCCCTCGTCTGATAAACAGATGAGCTCGTGGCCTATTATCGGGTCTGATTTCTCAGACAGTGACCCCTATTACAAGGAGCCATGAACAGAGGAGGAAAATTGCCTCCACAAACAGTGGTAGTTGCTGTAGTCAAAATGGGAGGGCCTCTGTATGAAGTAAGTAAATCTGACTGGACCCGCCCCTGGTCAATTCTGAGCATTAGACCACTACATCATAACGACTCATCAAGGCTCTGAGGCCGCGCAGGCTTCCGTATTCAAATTATATCTCACCACTAGACCTGCACTCTGGCTAGCCTCAGTCGATATGAGGATCTTGTGATCAAACCTATTGATAAAGGGGGAGTGGTGATGGTATGACGCAAGGATTTATGTTCAGGAGGGCAGTCTCCCAACTTTTCTATCTACAAACCGTGCACCGATGATGTTACGGTCATCAACAAGAAGTCTCCACTACTACCCTTGATGACTAAACATCTACTCCTGGCTAGCGCCACAAACAATCTTTAACAGCTGTCTTGGTAAGCCTTCATTCTACATGCTTCCCAAGATTTACAAACCTAACAACCCTGGCATCGTCTCGCTTGTTCCTGCCCCACTGAACTGGCATCTGACTTCCTTGTTATCTTCCAACCTATGGTTGAGAATATTCCCACATTTCTTAATGACAGGTTAAACCCCTCAATGAGTTTTCTTTAAAATTTCCTTTTTTTTTTTTCCCCACCATGAAAGTTTAATCAATTTTACATACAATACTGCAATTTTGGTTGTAAAATGTGATTTGAAAGTAATTTTAATTTATTTTTTTTATTTGACATGGTAACTTTGTTTACCTAATTAAGTATGCAACATTTTCAAACTGTCATAACTTATTTATAAACAAATTTTAATTATTTTTTTGCTAGATTGTTCCATATTTTATAAAGTCACATTTATAATCCATGTTCAAATTTACTGAACTAAATTATCATTAGCTTATATTTTCTAGTATTAATTTATTCGACACGTGTTAGCCAACCAGAGAACGCGTTACGGTACATACAACCACAAGCCGCCATTTATAAACAAACCAAAACTTCCGGGATACGCTCAATTTGGTTTCACGTGTTTACCAGCTTGACTTGAGTGTTTCAACCAGCTTACAATCAACGTGAGTTTGACACGTTTCATTTAAATTACATAAATTAACAAATATGGAAAAGAACCGTATATATCGTCCTTAAAAAAAAAAAAAAAGGGAATGTTATGGAAATAGATTTACCAAAGCAGTTAGTGAAGTCAGCCTTTCCAGTCACAGCAAACTATTTTGGTAAGAGTACAATTAGTGCCAGTAGTTGCCGGACTACTACTGTGGCTAGTCGTTCAGGCACTCAATGATAAGCATTTGATAACTTAACGTCTTTATACTGGTTTAGAAGACTGTATACAACCAGTTACATTTACATCACCTTGCTCTAATAAAAGCTATGCGCAACCAATGCAAAACACGAAAGCAAATACAATAGACTAATCAATCCTTGTAGGGTTTGGTGGTTGTACATGCAAAATGTGCACGCTTATAATTAACTTTTGAGGTTGGGATTTGTATCAGAAGAAGACTGGCAATGCACAGGCTACACAGCTTGAGGAAACTATGGCAGAATACCAGTAAACCAATAAAAGTGAACATTTTGAGAACCTGTGTTTTTCCTGTGGCAGCATTCGGCTGTGAAACATGGACAGTTACCCAAATATCAAAGAAAGAGAATCGGGTCTTTCGCTTCAAAATGATATAGAAATGTCTTCATAATACCGTGGACCGTAAAAAAGAAGAATGCAGACATTCAACAAGAGCTGGGCATAGACGAGAACTGGTTCATAAATTCCATCATGAACAAAACATTTAACTATTTTGGCCACATCCAAAAACACAACCCTCTTGAGAGTATGGTAATAACTTAACGTCTTTATGCTGGTTTAGAAGACCCTGCAGAGTCTGTATACAACCAGTTACATTTACATCACCTTGCTCTAAAAGCTATGCGCATCCAGTTTATTCTTAAATGCATTAACTGTCCCTGCCTCCACTACCTCCCCTGGCAATGCATTCCAAGCAGACACCACTCTCTGACTAAAAAAATATTTCCTAATATCTAATCTGGACCTCTCTTTAGTCAGCTTGTAGCTATGCCCTCGTGGGTGGCTGTATTTTAAAAAACTTGTTATAGTCTAATTTATCCATTCCTCTTATCTTATAAACCTGTATTAAGTTACCCTGAAGAATTCTCTCTTCGAGACACTGTAGGCCGGTTTTTCTGAGTCGTTCCTCATAACTGTAATTTTGGAATCCCACTATCATCTTTGTCGCTCTTTTTTTTTGATAAGCTTTCGAGCAACTCCAACTATACAGATGGATTTACGGTAAGACAACTTCCATAAGAGAGACAACTCTGATCATAAACAACTGCTGCCTTGCAGATAGGCTGGGGACAGCCAAAGGCTAAGGAGGGCATCCCTACAGAAACGCCTGTTGAAATCGGATGCACGGGGCCGCAAGCCTAACAAAACAGTGCAACGTAAATCGCAGCATGATGACAGTACAACCGATTAGAAAAAAGCATGGCGCTCATCCTGCGGAGTCCCGCCAGGCAGCGATAGTGCCGGGCCTCACGCCTCGAAGGGGCCCACCCTTAACTACTGGTGGTCACACACCCATGTGTCGTGGAGTCAAGGCACATGGCTATGGGGCAACTTTTATTGACCAAAAACTCAAGACCCTCAAAATACTACAGTGGAATGCGGAGGGAGTCATTAACAAAAAAATTTCCCTAACACATCACCTGCATGAAGGTAAGATTGACGTGGCATGTATCCAGGAAACGCACCTCAACAATAATCATAAATTCTCAATCAGAGGATACCAGACGTTCCGCCTCGATAGAGAAGGCCACAAAGGAGGGGTCCTGATACTGACCAGAAACTGCATACCGAGTAGCGCGGTACCTTGTCAGTTACACCAGACAAGCAGAAATTGTAGGAGTTGACATAATGGCTCAAGAGACGAAGCTCCGCATTTTCAATCTGTACGGACCACCAAATAGAGACCTATCGCTCTCGAGTATGGAGGTCAGAGACTCCAACTGCATAGTAGTTGGAGATTTCAACAGCCACCAATTAGTATGGCCACTAAGACGAGACGAAATGCTGCGAAGAAAGGCCAAGTCAGATTGTGTGATTTGTGTGGCGAAAATGTTAGTATTACTAGTGTAGGGATAGAAAGGCCTACAACGTTGGAAGATGAAGGAACCGTTTTATGTTGGATATGGAGAGTTGAAGAGAGGCAGGCACAAATGGAGTGCAATATAAGGGGAAATGAGAAGAGATTGGAGGAGATAGAAAAGAGGCAGTTGGAAATAGAAGGGAAACAAGTGAAAATGGAGGAAATTTTAAAGAAGCTGCAGTCAAGGAAGTAAGGGAGATTTGAGTGAGGAAACAGTTCACAGGGCAGAGAGCTTTGGAGAGAAGTATGCACATATAGGTGAGGGGTCAGTATTGATAGGAGATTCAATGGTGAGAGGTTGGCAGACATTCGTCTAAACAACACAACATGTTTGAAAGAATGGATATTGGGGGAGCAAAAATAGATATAGAGGGGAGAATAAAGAGGATAGATGACAAAGGAAACATTCATGTTGTAGTATTGGTAGGAACAAATAATGTAAAGAGATGGTACAGAAATAATTATGGATAAATATAAAAGTCTTATGGGAACATTTAAGGAAAAAAAGTTTATAAAGGTCACAATGATGGGCATTTTAGATAAAGCAGATGGCGCAAAATAATAGGTATCAACCTTAGGTTACAGGTGATGTGTGCGGACATGTGAATGGAATTTATTGATGTTAAAGTAGACAAAAGTAAAATGTTAGGGGAGGTTTACATCTAAATGAGATAGGACAGCATGTTGTAGCAAAGTATATGTTCTATCATTGTGTTAGAAATTTAAACTAGTAAGGCCTATGAAGTTTGAGACTAAAGATAGGCCTTCAATAGGGTGCTATAGCAAAGGGAAAAGCAAACACTAAAATGATAAGCAGAAGCAAAAAGAGGAAAACCAACAACATTACAAACTAAAATGTTTTTATGCAAATGTGAGAAGCATAGCAAATAAAAGAAGAATTGGAACTGTATGTAGAAGAAGGAAAACCAGATATAATAGGATTAACAGAATCATGGACATATGAGGAGATTGCAGATAGTAAACTTGAAATAGAGGGATATACAGTGTTAAGGAAAGATAGGATAGTTGGAGACAAGACTAAGGGAGGTGGCGTTTTATTATACTGTATAAATTATGTTAATATAACGATCAACGATGATTTATCATGTAACAAAAATGAAAGTATGGTGAGAAATAGAAAGAGGGGGTGAAAAAACAGTGATTGGAGTGTGCTATAGATGTCCAAGTCAAAAAGAGGAAGATGAGCTGATTATTAGCATAGCAAAGGCAAGTGAAGGTAAATTATTAATGGGAGATTTCAATTTTCCAGAAATAAAATGGGATATGGCAGAAGCACTTGTAGAGTCACAACCTTTTGTTAACCCTTAATAGGCACCATGCCAAATTACGGGACGATTAGACAGTCACGTTTTCACAATCCGCCAAATGACATTGCGGCATTATTTGCAACTTATTAAATGTATTTAATATGGGTTTAATCCAAATCCAGCTAGTATAAACCCACAACAATGCCATTTCAGATTCCATTTCTAGAGCGTGAGTTAACATATTTATCGATTATGTACTACTAAATTTTAAAAAATTAAAAATGTAAAAAGCTATTTTGGCAAATTTTTTTTACTTGAAGAAATGGCGTCCTCCCTTCCCATTATCGTGGGACACGATTTTCGGCAGTACGTGTCTCACAGATAATTCAATCATGACTTGAAATAGACAGACATGTAGATGAAGAATTATTTAGCATGGGCAGTTCTAATTCATAAGGAAATATTCATAATAAATTGTTATCGGAAAGTGCGTCAGTGATATTGTTTCCATAAAATGGATGCTGTCGCTCGAAATGTACCAACGCCAAATTTTAAATATTTTTATTTCCTATCCAACATTTTAAACTACTGCAACGTCATTTCCTGTTCCTGTCCTTTCGATCTCACGGCGTGGTTTGGTAAGTTTTTGAGAAGTAATTTGGCACATTTTGTTAAATAATCTAACGAAAGTAGCCATTATTTTGAACTTTTTTTAATTTGAAGAAATGGCTTCCTCTACCAATTCTCGTGGCGCACGATTTTCTGCTGTTCAGGCCACAAAGATGATTCAAATCTGGGCTGAAGAAGATATAGATGACATGACTTCTGACACTGTAGATGACATGACTTTTGACACTGACAGTGAAAGTTCTCATTCAGAAGAAGGGGGTGTTAGAAATACATCATTGTACAGTGCCACCAGGGATAGTTCGAGTGAGCAAGAGGAGGAGTCTCTCATCCATAGTAGAGGAAAGGTCATTTTCCTAAGAGAGGTCGATGAGCAATGTCAAGATCTGTACTTGATAGAAATCCTAGGCCTGGTACTAGTACCAGTAGTACAGTAGATCCATTAACAGTGTTTCCTGTTCCAATGGCAACTACTAGGGCAGACGCTCAGGTTAGTGATGAAGGACAATGGAGGGAGGTATTTGAGGGCAGCACAGACAATACCTTTCGGTTTATTCCACCTCAGCCAAGAATCCCTGGTGTCAATCCTGACATTATTCCAGAGAATGCATCACCCTTATTTTGCTTTAAAGCTTCATTTACTGATGCCATTATGGAAGACCTTGTTAGGTCAGTAAATGATTATGCGGCCCAACAGTGCCTGGCAATGAAAGAAACAACTGCAGTACAGTCAGTTTTGTTTTTCTAACATGGTCACCAGTGACAGTGCCTGAGCTACATAAATTCTTTACTGTCATTATTTTTATCGGCTATTTAAAGAAGCCTAAAATTAGTGACTACTGGGCACATTAGACTATAGAAACACCTTGGTTCAGGAAGGTATTCACGACGGAAAGGTTCAAAGCTTTGTACCATACAATGTTTCACGTAAGCGTTAAATACGTCAAAACCTTTGGGCTCTGCGACAGCAGCACTGCTTATGTTGTCAACATATTTATATATTTTGGTAGCAATACATCTTACAATCCAGACCTAGATCAAGCAGTCAACAAGCTGTCGAAGTATTTTAGAACCTTGTGGGAAAGGCCATCACATTTATGCTGACCGTTACTACACCAGCTATCTGCTGCTGCAGTACCTTACCAGTAATGGCCATTACTACACTGGTACGGTCAACATAAACCAGAGATTTTCCACAAGCTTCCAAGACAACAAAATTGTCCTTTTTACAAATGAAATGGTTTCTCCGTATAGAAAGAACATTCCTCTGCGTGATGTTCAGAGACAAGGCTAAAAAAAACCCTGCTTGCTTGTCTCTAGTGAAGCCTCAGTGACCACCAAACGTTTAACAAGTCGTTCTGGCGTAGTGAAGGATAAACCATCAATGATTGATAACTACAACTACCGCATGAATGGGTGTGATAAGGTTGATCAGTGTGTCGCAACATATGGTACCTTCACTAGAAGAACAAGGAAATGGTGGAAGAAAATTTTCTTTTGGATTTTTGAAGTGGCTCAGTTGAATTCATTTATTTTGCATGCCCTGACCAGGTCTGGAAACAAAAAAGCAGCCCTATCTAGAATTTAAAAGGCAACTAGTTACTGAGCTTCACCTTTTTGCAGCTACAGAGACACCTAGCATGCAGGTGGAACCTTGCATCAGCAGCCATGCAAACAGACAGTGGAAAAAGAGACATTATCAAAAAGTCTACACTGTGTCGTCAATGTATTGTTTGCAGTATTCCAAATGCTAGTTAGAACAAAATTTTTTTGTCAAGGATGCCCAGACCAGCCATTTCTTCATCCAAATCACTGTTTTGAACAGCATCATTTGAAATAAATGTAAATTAAAATCAGATGTACATAGATAATTTTTTTTTCTTACAGAATTTACAGAATTTTTATTTTTCAATTTACCGAACACTGCTCAATGGTCATAATATTTCTAATCCAAGAGTGATGAAACTTCCCAATATTTGGTAAATATGGATATATTTTCAAAAGAAAAATTTTTGTGTGTCAACATTGTGAAGGATTCATTTGAATGAAATGGTAAGTGAAAAAATGTTTACAAATTATTTATTGTTTTTATTTTTGTTTACTCATTACATCATTTTTTGCATGCAACTTCACTGTACAGACATCTTATTGTTCACTGTACAGACATCTTATTGCACTGTTTCTAAACAGAGCAATCATTCCTGAACATTTTGATATATAAAACATCACACAAAAAAAGATATATGAATAATTTTGTCACAGCAGTCAGGTGTGAACACTTTTTGTAGAAAAATAGGCGTGTAAAATCGTGGTTTTTGGCTGCGTCTACTAAGTGTTAACGATTTATCATCTATTACAGGAAGTGAACTCCGACAGGTACGGCATAACTGAAGTCAATCAAAGAAAAAAACCTAGGCCCAAACAGGTCCACATCAATCAAGATGATTTCGACATGACAGTGGCATAGTTCCTTGCTCACTTCACTTGAGATATCACATTTGCATGGTTTCACAAAAATGTTCTATGGACAAATTTGAAAATTTTACTAAAATTCAACAATTGGGGGGGAAAACGAAACAAAGGAAGTTCAAGAGAATTGGCGGCTGTGATGGTGTGACATTTAGTCTTGCCAGACAAATCTTGTCTCAGTATAGAGAGTTTTGCCAGAATTAAGCCACAAGCGTAATCAATATTTTGTTAAAAATAGCTAATAGAATGAGGTACTGAGTTTCCACAGAACCTAACCACTCATGTCAGCAAATATCGCGGCAGTTCGCAGAATAATCTGGGACGCACGAAAGCAAAAGACAGGAAACACGCAGGACACAACGCCATTTTAAAATTGGGTCCAACATAGAAAAATATAGTCCGGGTGTTATAAAAACAAAGGCAAATTGGAAAAAAGACAAAACGCTGAGAATGAACATTAGTTGTAGCTCAGGACAGACAGATTCCGACGAGATTTAGACCTATAGTAGTTGAAAATTCTCTTGCATCCTCAGTTAACAGAAGAAAGGTAATAACGATTTTGTCAAAGTAATTACACTGTGTAGAGTCATCGTAGATATCAGAGGCAGCCTAGATTAGTGACAGCTATAGAAGAGAATAGGCCTTCTTCCAGATTTAGATCAGCTAAGCAAATTTCATTTGATTATTTTCAACCATCCACAGACACGTGGCCAACCTTCACCGATTTTATAGTCGGTGCAGAGTCATCATAGATCTCTCAGAAGCAGCCTATATTTTTAACACCCGCCACCCAGATCGTCGTCATAGAGGAACAGAGCCAAGGACGTTTACCTGGGTTAAACCGCGAATTTACCCATCTGTGTCAATACACACAAAATTTGTCACAAAGTTACAGCAGGCCAAGTTCGGAGAGTAGACTGATGACAATAATTATAGGCTTAGCTGTAGTAGAGTTAAGTCATAGATAGCCATTAGATAGGAGTGTGTAATAAGCTTGTGTTTGATAAAAGAAAAATTGTAACGTGTATTGTTTTGAAATAGTGCCCTTAGTTTATTGAAGTGAGTGTAGAAGTGGAGATTAAAGAGGCTTCAGTGAGCCAGAAGAGCAGAACCCGCGGATTCATCTGCTACAGTAATCAACAAATGCGGTTTTTCCAGGATTACCTAATCAATAAATGTTGCCATTTTTCCATGATTACACAATGGTGATGGTTTTACGCTTAAGTTAGTGTTGTCTCTGAAGGAACATGTGGTAGACTAATTAAGTAGGAAAGCGATTTTCTGAATCCAAAGGAGGAAGGAAAACATGCTAGTTAGTAGACTAGATTAATTAAGAACTGTGTTCAGAAACTACAAGGAGTTAAACGCAAGATATTTTTATTTTTCAATTACTTAAATTGAGTGAATAACCTTTAAGAGGAGCATAGTGGCGGAGTCTGAGGGGACCGGTAAAGGGAGACAATTATTTAAGATTGAGAGAAGGGAGAATAGGTTTAGGAAGAGACTGAGGCAGAGGCATGCAGTCAGCCCTCGTCTGATAAACAGATGAGCTCGTGGCCTATTATCGGGTCTGATTTCTCAGACAGTGACCCCTATTACAAGGAGCCATGAACAGAGGAGGAAAATTGCCTCCACAAACAGTGGTAGTTGCTGTAGTCAAAATGGGAGGGCCTCTGTATGAAGTAAGTAAATCTGACTGGACCCGCCCCTGGTCAATTCTGAGCATTAGACCACTACATCATAACGACTCATCAAGGCTCTGAGGCCGCGCAGGCTTCCGTATTCAAATTATATCTCACCACTAGACCTGCACTCTGGCTAGCCTCAGTCGATATGAGGATCTTGTGATCAAACCTATTGATAAAGGGGGAGTGGTGATGGTATGACGCAAGGATTTATGTTCAGGAGGGGATGTCTCCCAACTTTTCTATCTACAAATTGTGCACCGATGATGTTACGGTCATCAACAAGAAGTCTCCACTACTACCCTTGATGACTAAACATCTACTCCTGGCTAGCGCCACAAACAATCTTTAACAGCTGTCTTGGTAAGCCTTCATTCTACATGCTTCCCAAGATTTACAAACCTAACAACCCTGGCATCGTCTCGCTTGTTCTTGCCCCACTGAACTGGCATCTGACTTCCTTGTTATCTTCCAACCTATGGTTGAGAATATTGCCACATTTCTTAATGACCCCACATTTCTTAATGAGTTTTCTTTAAAATTTCCTTTTTTTTTTCCACACCATGAAAGTTTAATCAATTTTACATACAATACTGCAATTTTGGTTGTAAAATGTGATTTGAAAGTAATTTTAATTAATTTTTTTTATTTGACATGGTAACTTTGTTTACCTAATTAAGTATGCAACATTTTCAAACTGTCATAACTTATTTATAAACAAATTTTAATTATTTTTTTGCTAGATTGTTCCATATTTTATAAAGTCACATGTATAATCCATGTTCAAATTTACTGAACTAAATTTTCATTAGCTTATATTTTCTAGTATTAATTTATTCGACACGTGTTAGCCAACCAGAGAACGCCTTACGGTACCACAAGCCGCCATTTATAAACAAACCAAAACTTCCGGGATACGCTCAATTTGGTTTCACGTGTTTACCAGCTTGACTTGAGTGTTTCAACCAGCTTACAATCAACGTGAGTTTGACACGTTTCATTTAAATTACATAAATTAACAAATATGGAAAAGAACCGTATATATCGTCCTTAAAAAAAAAAAAAAAGGGAATGTTATGGAAATAGATTTATCAAAACAGTTAGTGAAGTCAGCGTTTCCACAGTCACAGCAAACTATTTTGGTAAGAGTACAATTAGTGCCCAGTAGTTGCCGGACTACTACTGTGGCTAGTCGTTCAGGCACTCGAGGATAAGTATTTGATAAGCTTTCGAGCAACTCCAACTACACAGATGGATTTACTGACGGAGAAAATAGTGGTCTAAGACTTTTTAATATTGAGCAACTGATTTCTTTCATCCAGCTGTTCCCATGCCCACAGTGTTATGACCATAGAGATATTTAGTCTCTGAACGGTTATGTGGCATTAGTTCAGAATTAGATTCAGTGCACCATGTGCAAACATACAATGATTTAAAAAAATAAAGAGAACAATTTTCAATTCCAGTTTGCAATGTATGGCATCGGATGTCATGACCAGAAAAGTCACTTATCGGCTGCCATGAATATGCCCCAGCCAGTTTCAAGTGTTCGATCAGCTGTATTCAAGCATCGTATTCTACATGCAACTAGGGCGGCAGCAGCATTAAGCATGAGAAAGGCAGCAACTGAATTGAAAGGCGCAGAAGAGTCAGATGAAGTAACAGTTTCCTGTGATGGAAGATGGAGATTTTCCAGCAAATTTGGAATTGCAACATGTCAGTTAGTCTAAAAGCACCAGCAAAAGTCCTTGATATGGAGGTCTTGTCCAATTATTGTGATGCATGCGCAAAGATGAGCAAGAACATTTCTGGTGACAATCTATTGAAATGGCAGGAACATCGCAAAAACACTTGCAAGAAAAATCATATTGGCTGTGCAGGAAACATGGAAACTGTAGGTCTGAATAGAATCTTTGAAAGATCTGTCAGTCACTATAGTCTAATGTACACTGGTAATCTTGGAGACAAGATTCCAAAAGCTACAAAGCGATTGCTAATTATGATCCCCCAATCTATGTGGACAAAGCAATTAGGAAATTAGAATGTTGCGGCCATGTTCAGAAGAGGATGGGGGAAAGTTGCTGCCAATAAAAACAAATCATTTGTAGAAAATAAGAATTGGAGTAATTGGACGACTTACAAAAGCAGCAATAAAAAGAATTCAGGGTCATTACGGAGGCGCGATTCAATCAAATGTGGGAAATTTAGTGGCTATGAAAAGAGCAATATGGGCAATCTGGGAACATAGAAAAGGAATCCATGTTAACTGTGGAAAATGGTGCCTTGGTCAAAATAAAAATAAGCTGCATGACTGTCATGGAAATAATTAAGCCTGTGTTTGAGGATCTTTCAAGCGATGAATTATTAACAAAATGTCTGCATGGCGGAACACAAAATACTAATGAAGCATTCCATCACTTGATCTGGGACAGATGCCCTAAAACTACATTTGTTGGAAGAGACAGGCTAGAAATAGCTGTGAATGATGCTATTCTTGTGTATAAGGAAGGGGAACTGGTCAGGATTTAAATACTAAACAAATTAGGACTGAGCGGTGGGTACTACACTATTTCAGCATTTTGATGTTTTGATAAAGCACGCATTAAAGCAGTGAAGGCAATAAAATGGATAAAAAGATCAACAGGGCAAGAAAGTGTTCAGACAGTTGAATATACTGAAGATGACATAGCATATGTATGCAGCAGTAGCTCACTCTATCGGTCATGGATTGCAGATTTTTAATCTTTTCAAGTTCTACAATCAGCGTTGACTTCATGCCTCCTGTTATAACTCTCATGAGGATACTTGAAAAATTAGTACACAAGTCCATCATATCATCAAACCCTTTCGACCTGAGTGGGGAGACTTGATCGTCCTGCAAGACAACTTTCCTAAGAGACAACTCTGACCTCAAACAGGCCTAACGAAATGTTTTCTTTTATATGCAAACGAAGACAGACAAATTATTTATTTTGGTAAAATGTCTGACAGACGAGGCAGCTGGGGGAAATGTCATAAATGTCTCGGTTTACATAACTCAGCAGGGTGTCTTATTAAATTTTGGAGAATATATCCTGTGTGGACCAACACAGTGCACCAGTTGTACTTGTACTCCAAACAGCGACAGTTAGAGAAGACAGAATTGCAGCTCTGGACGAGAAAATAAGGGAATATAAAAATATACACACACTGACAATCAAATAAATACATTAGACAAGTCATTAATATACTCTTGATGAAAATTACGAGTATAGAAAACCGCAAGCTAGAGGGAGAGACAATTAGAAAAGGAATAACAGTGACCAAAGATGAACTGAAACACTACTGGTAAGAGAGAGGGTAGAGAAAATACTGACCACACAATTGGTGACAAGAACGATTTACAATGCCGGAGGAATGCGCTGGAGACAATGAGACGACCTTGCACTGTCAGATTGACCGGAACAGGGGGAATAGCTATCCCCAAAAGTGGAGACAATTTTGGTACAAGGGGGGGGATTACCATTGTATCGTAAATGATATTTTAACAATACATAAACAGTGCGCGTCACAGAGCGCGATAGAAACTTACTAGTTTCTTTCATGTTTTTTTTCTCATACACATCCACAGAACCGCTGCAGCCTCGCCTTACTTTAATCTTATATTTATTTGTACCACCATTGCTGCTACTACTTGTTATCTTGTGTTGTCTTACCTTCCATATTCACTATATGTATATCATCGCCATGCCTTCCTCTAAATTCATGACCAACTTCTTCCGTTCTTTCATCATTACGGCTTTCAGCCGTCTCCCTCCTCACCTCTCCTGTATTGCTACTGACTTCGCTCTTGTTACTCAAGATTACCCGATTTACTTGCCATCTCAACTTCATTTGCATTATTGACTCCGCTACAACGTTCTTCCTCTCGGGTTCACGTCCAAGTTTCACCACGCGGCGGGCTCTTTAAGCCAACGTAAGCTCCGCCATCTTGACCGTGCAGATAGGAAGTGTGGCTTCCTGTGCATACGCTGTATCGCATCCAGCTACGATAGACTGCTCCAAGATCATCATTCTTCCCAAGCTTTCTCCACCCAGGAAAACTTTTCCTATGCTGTCATCCGCTACATTATTCATACTCTCAATCGTCAGTTAAACGACTTCTGGTCTGCTCGCAAGAAGGACAAGCTTACTCGTCTCCGTCTTCCTACCCATCCTCCTTCCCCCTCGTCCACTGACTCTCGCCATCAAGTGGTCTGCATCCCCTCTGACATAGTGAAATATCAGTTCTCAGCAAAGGCCTTAACTATGTCCCCCTCCATTGACCAATACTCTGTTCTCAAGGATGCGCATGCCTATCATCGCCGCCTACGTCTTCGACAATGGTACCAAAACAATCCCAACTCTTGCTCTTTTCCTGACCCCGATGCCCCTTTCTCCAGCTATTTTCATCGTAAATCTGATTGGACCCCTCCTCCTGGCCGATCCCGTGCCTTAGACCTCTATATTAAAACTACTCTTCACGATATTCGAATATTTCTCATACCGAGGCTTGTGCTCTGGCTAGCCTTAGTCAGCGTAGGGATCTCGTGATTAAACCTGCCGATAAGGGGGGAGCAGTGGTGGTTTGGCGCAAGGATTTATATGTTCAGGAGGGCAGTCTTCAACTATCTGATCCTTCCTTCTATAAACCGCGCGCCGATGATGCCACGGTCCGTTTCAACAAGGAAGTCTCTACCACCATCCTTGATATGACCAAACGACATCTCCTCCCGAAGAGCGCTACGAACCTCCGTATCTTTGACAGTTGTCTGGGCAAGCCTTTCTACATGCTGCCTAAAATTCATAAGCCCGACAACCCAGCTCGCCCTATTGTCTCTGCCTGTCCCTGTCCCACCGAACTGGTATCGGACTTCCTGGATAGTGTCTTCTAACCTATGGTGGAGAATCTTCCCACATTTCTCAAGGACACCAACCCCGCATTAACCACTTTCTCTACCATCGTCTCTTCCTACTTGTCTGTTCACTGTACACCTCGATCCCCCACTCTGATGGTTTATTGGCCCTCCGTTTCTTCCTTGACCGAAGGGTTAACCCATCCATCTCCACGTCTGCCATCGTCCGTCTAGCAGAACTCGTTCTTACTCTCAATCCCTTTGAGTTCAATGGCCAGTTCTTCGACCAGATCAGCGGTGTGGCTATGGGCACCAGAATGGGCCCCAGCTACGCATGCCTGTTCATGGGTCACCTGGAACACTTGATCTGGCTTCAATTCCAGGGCCCCTTTCCTTTGATGTATTATCGATACATCGACGATGGGATTGGTATCACTGACATGGAGAAGGATCTCCTAAACTTTATCGACTCTGTCAATGACTTCCATACCTCGATCAAGTTCACGTCTGACATTTCCCTCACGTCTGTCCACTTTCTGGACATCACTGTCTATCTGCCCTTCAGGCCTCTCCACCACTGTCTACTACAAACCCACTGACGCCCACAACTACCTCCTCTACACTTCCTCCCATCCCCAATCCTGCCGCGATTCACTTCCTTTCTCCCAACTCCTCCGCCTCTGTCAGGATGATGACAACTTCCTCCCATCCCCAATCCTGCCGCGATTCGCTTCCTTTCTCTCAACTCCTCCACCTCTGTCAGGATGATGACGACGACTTCCTTCTCAGGGCCTACGAGATGCTTGACTTCTTCCGCAAGCGACTCCGCCCTTCAGCGGGTTCTTATCTCCCGCCAAGACTCCCTCACTCCCACTCGCCGTCCTCCCTCTGACCGTGTGAAACTCGTCCTCACCTATCACCCTCATTGCGTCTGTCCGGGATATCCTATTCCGCCATCTCTCTATTCTTCACTCTGATTCTGCCACTCGCAAAGCTTTTCCCGATCCTCCCCTTGTCGCCTACAAACGTGACAGGAACCTGAGGGACTTGCTGGTCAGTAGTCGCCTACACACCAGCCCTCACCAGGCCATGCAAAAATTCACGTGGCTGTGTTACCTGCCCTCATGTCATCCTTTCTTGCTCCATCACCTTTCCTAAGGCTGAATTCTTCATCAAAGAGGGGTTCACATGCAAATCTCGTAACATCTATTCCATCATCTGCCGCCAGTGTGGTATGACTTACATTAGGGAAACTGGTATGGAACTACGGGAGCGTTTCCGCCAACACCTCAACGACATCCGCAACCACACTGGTTCCCCAATTGCCAGCCACTTCAATGGTCCTGAGCATCGGGGTATGGCTGACGTTAGTGTCACTGGTCTAGTTTCTTGCTTCTCTGACGATCGTCATCGATTCACCCTTCCCTTGAGAACAGACTTATCTCGAGGATGGCCTGTCTCCAACCACATGGTATCAATATCTTCCATACTTTTTCTTAAACCCTCACACTGGCCCACATCTATTTGTCTTCCTTCACCCCCCCCCCCCCAATCAGTTCTCTCCCCCCTCTCCTATATCAATATTACGCCCTCCCGGCTTATATTGCCTTCTCGCTGTTCTATCTGGTCACCATTGGCTTATCAGGCATATTCCGCCACTTTGTGTTTGACCGCTCCGATTCAGTTTCAATCGAGCGCTTGGCACAGCCGGTCGCTTAGACAGGAAGCGTCTACTACCAGAAACAGATGAGTTGACCATTTTTTTCTTATGTTGATTTGTTAATTCAGTGTTGAGGGCCTATTGGTCGTAACGTAGGTTTTGTTTGTGTTCTCGTCTCGGTGCAGTATCTGACCATATCCATTTTTAAATTTTGATTAAGCTCAACCGTAATCAACTTTTACTAGTTTCTTTCATGTTTTTTTTCTCATAGAAAGGGATGATAAGAGAAAGGAAATAGTCGATTTTTTTGATTATTTCGCGGACGATGAAGATTCAGTAGATAATTCCAAAGAATTGACGGAACCATTTGATGACAGGACAGACTTAGTTAAACCTGAATATTTTAATGTAACACGAGTTACTAATGAAGTTCAGAGACTGATAATAGAAATGGTCACTTCAAACGGGTTTGTAAAAGACAGACAAATATAAACGAATCAAAGGAAGTTAGGGACATGCATTATAATGACAGGGACAGCCCAGAATCAGAATGCACTGACTGGAATACATACTGGTTAACAGGTAAAAACTACGCAACCACCCAACCTGTAAAGGACCATGGGGAGACAGCAGGTCAAAAGTCCAGCGACAGGGAGTTTCCCAACGTGACGATGTAATCAAAGTAGAGACTGGACAACGAACATGCCATTCAAAGACACGATGAACAATTAGCTTGTAGGAATGTGGGGGTAGTTGAGGTTAGGTGTCCCACTTCCAATCCCGCTCTTGTCCCTACCCAAACAGAAACTAGTAGGGCAGGGATCTCAGTCACAAAGGAAGTGATTCTGGCCGCCTTGAGTTCGATGGGAAGAATGATGGCACACTATTAGTGCGGTCAATTGGAAGATGATAATAGAGAATGCATTAACAACTGAGTACAGTAGCATATTTGGCTATTGTTGATATCTAGTACAATGTATTTTGAGATGTGCCTCTTTATTGTTTTTGAAAACACGATATATACTAACTCGTGTATGTACAATTATCCAATCATACTTTGGATGTGGATATATGGATCCATTTTTATTGGGTTGCTGAAAACGTATTTTTTTCTTGTATTGTTAACTAGAGATGTTTTATTCAGCTGATAAATGTAATATAAATGAATTTATTATTATTGCTGTTGCTATCTGCCATGGAACGAAGAGTACCCATATTGGCATGTAATGATGCATTTATTGTTGTAAGAGAGTGGATGACTTATTACCGCCATTGGTACATTATATAATGGGAAAGAGTAATCTTCCTATTTGTTTGATTTGTTTTCAACGAATGCTGTTTGTACAGAGTAGTTGATAGTTGTAGCCAAGAAAGGCTAACCTGCCCTAAACATATAGATGATGGGTCTGATATGTTTCAACATCAAAGAGAACGGGAGAGTACCCGTTGAAATGCAACATTGATGGATTATTAGTTGTTGTAAGAGAGCGGATGACAAACCCGCCAATATTATGTATTAGGAAAGAGTAAGCTTCCTATTCCTTTGGTTGGTTTCGACGAAATGCTGTGTGTACAGCGCATAGGATGGTTGTAGCCAGACAACGCTAACCAGTCCTAAAGAGATGATGGGTCTGATACGTTTCAGCATCATGGAGAACGGTCGATTGTACCCGCTATTACGGATGGCACTTACAGTGAGAGGTGTGGGATGTGACACTAGCTGTTTGTACGGCGCACGTGCGTAGGCTGAGAATTCACCCAGAATATAAGGGGTGTTATGTTTTGTTGATGTACTTATTGAATAATGATTGATGGGGAAAATACCCTACATTGGTACATATATATATTTGAATTATGTAACGCATATATTTTTCATGCATATTAGATAAGGAGTTCAGGTGACCAGTAACCAAATCCTGCGTTTTTACACGGGAGCGTTCTGTCTTACAGAGCCGAGAATATGGCCATTGCCACACAGAGCAGGTCGTATGAGGCCGCTAACAGTGGAGTCGTGACAACACAGCCGCCATGAATTACCTGTAGTTACAGAAGGTCACATATATGTATTATTTCAATGATGTTTTATTGTATTTATTAGGGTTTTGTTTAATCAAAATGGTTGATGATCAGATGTAAAGTAGTGATGTGGGAAGTTGTGTTTCTCGGTAAAGAGATGAAAATGAGTAAGCCTTTGTACTGAGTAAAGTGACTTAATTACATTATAGGGTGACCGTGGCAAAAGGTCGATTAAGGCCAGCTGAGGAAAATTAGTTCATAAGACGTGAAATTAAAGAAGGTGGGGATTGAGTAGTTGGTGAGAGAATGCTGGTAGCAAGAGATTATTTGCAAGCACTTTAGGTTCACCTGAGGGGTTTCGGTTTTATTATGATGGAATAGCATGTAGGTACAGGGATATGGGTCAACAATAACCCTATATATTGGAAAATAAATTATAAAGTGTGTCTTTTGCCATGCGACGGTTTAAATATAATTTTTTTTCTTGAGGCTAGGGAGATATATGTAACAGTTACAGGGGTACAATGAGCCAAAGCCAGGGAAGCCCTGAAAATACCGTTTGTGGTACCCAAACAACTTAATAACCTGGCCCGAGAGTTTCAGTTCATTGAACGAGACATGGTCATCAACTATCAAACAATGCAAGTTTGGGGCTGGCCGACCAATGTAGGTCGAATTCTCAAGGTTTAAACTGAGAATCCCCATCAACAAGCGGTCACTCAGTGTTTGGAAAATAAGGCAGCCTTTCTTTGGGACACGCGAGTTCAAATAAAGTTGGTGGGAAATGAACTCAAGAAAGCGAAGTCTATTATCTAAAGCGGGGGAAATTCAGCATATAAGCTAGAGTGAAACAATAGTGGAGAGATCAGAAGCAGCAGAGACAGGATGTCCTACCAGACAGTGTAGTGAGTAGCACTTAGTCAAGACCAAGTAAATAGTTAAAAGCTACAGAAACTTAGCCAGTGAGTGACAATAGTAGTCATAGAATTAGAAGTCACCGAAGCAGACCAACACGGAAAGGCAACGAGAGACCACACACATGTAAGAATCTGTCTGTGTGTGATGTTCTGTTCAAGTCGTCGCTAACATCTTGCGAGACGTGTTGCTGCAACACGAAGTTGTCCTAAGACGACCGTTGTGATTTGTAGGTTTCCTCGTCCTGACAACCACAGTAACACAAGCACTGTCGTCTGTCATAGACACGAGCACAGCTGCAGACAGAGCACAGATGCAGTCACCGACTGCCTTACGGGAGACGAGACGAGAGGTCCAGTAGACATCTGCCTTACGTGAGACGAGCCAAGAGGTCCAGTAGACATCTGTCTTACGTGAGACGAGACAAGAGGTCCAGCAGACATCCATTTTTAGTAAGCTGAGAGGAAAGATAGATGAGGACTGAGAAATTGTCGATAGACATAACACACAGAGATAGAAAAGTATTGTTTAACCCTGCTACAGTTTCTTCAAGCTTTTAGCAGAAGTTCAAGAAACCTAGTCAATAATAAAGATTTACTGGACGTCCAGCATTTAGCACAAGTTTTCTCCAAGAATCAAACATTTATTAGAGACAAGAGTTGGCTAGTTGAAGAGACAAACATTTTATAGTCAAGATAACTTCAGCTTAGTAAATTCAATAAAGATATCGATCTGATAGCGACACTTCAGTTTCTTCATCTAGCAATAGGTCTAGGTCGAGCAGTGAAAGTGATTCTGAATGTGTTGACGAGGGTGCGGTGCCCATTTGTCTCAAGCAATGGTAATAGCAGTAAAAGAGCTAGACATGATGCTACTAACTGGAGAGGTTCAGAATGGGGCAACAAGTAGCCAGTTTGTCTTGACTCCTCCATCAAGAAACAAAACTCCAGGTGTCCATGCTTCACGATGAAAACTCAACTCCTTTGGAGTGTGTTCAGTTTGTTTACAGATGATAATATGGATTATTTGGTTGATTCTATAAACAGTTATGCTCAAGCAAAGATTGCCATGAATACACCAGCAAAAAAGCAATCCTTTGTGACGACATGGACACCCTTGTCAAGATATGAGCATAAATTTCTTGCAGCGTTGATATGAATGGGAATTGATCGCCGTCACAGTATACGCAACTATAGGTCCCAGAGTGAACTAATGTATAAACAATTTTATCACACAATGTTCTTGAGAATTAGATTTCAGGTAATATTTCACACGATACTGCACTGTTCTGACTACTAGTGAAAACAAAGATAAAATAGAGCCTTTCATGAACCTACTGATTGAAAGTTTTAATCAGGCATTTTATTCTTATGAAAATTTATCGATTGATGAAATGGTTGGTTTCACTGTTCACAAACAGTACAACCCATCCAAGCCCAAAAAGTACCATATAAAGACATTTGGTTTGGTGGACTCTTCAACAGGATATGTTTTAAATATACTAACATATTTTGGTTCAAATACATTGTATGATCCAGCTGCGGATATGGATGGCAGTGAAGGTTTTTGATACCTTACTAAAATACTTAGGGACTGGCCATCATATTTTTGCCGACACCTGAAGCAAAGAGAACTGTATTATACAGACACTCTGAACATGAATCAAAAGGATTTTCCACCACAATTGAAAAACCTTCAAATAAAACATGGAAATTAAAACCCGGGTGACAATGTATTGGTAGCTGCTTTTAAGGACAAAAAGCTAAGAAGCATTGCATCTTAGTGTCCACTAAAGCAACAATTGCTACATTCTCACCCTGTCAAGAAGATGACTAAACCTCTGGTCGTTAACAATTACAACCATTCGATGAGTGGTTGTGATCATGTTGATCAAATGGTTACTTACTATTCTATTGTTGGAAGAAAGTCATACAAGTGGTGGGAAAAAACTTTCATTGGCTGTTTGAAATATGCCAGCACAACTCCTTCATATTGTTCATGCTGACCAGGGCAATGGGAACAAAGAAAATGTCCTTCAAAGAATTCAAAGTAATTTTAAAGCTAATAAGAGCAGCAGAAATCATGCCATCCGAGGAAAAAAGCAAAGGGCCAGGCACAAGTGGAAGGCTACAAATCTCCTATCCTGTTGATTGCAAAGCTCAAAGCAGCTGATAAGATGGGTTGGAACAGATAAGAATTGTGTGTTCTGCAGTACGACAACTAAGAGAAAGCGCACAACTTTCATCTCTGGTTGCTCGGACAAACCATTCCTTTGTGCAAGAACCTGTTTTGAATTATATCATACGAAGTCGCAAGATGCTCCACATAGATACTAACTAGTATATACATATGTATATATCATGTTTTGGATGCAGTTCGCACATTTTTTCAAACTCTGGTCTACTTACATTGTATAAGTGAATATCGATTGTGGTTTTTGTTTCTAATCACATTTTTGGAATATAAATGCCTTTTTTGGAATTTATATGCCTTCAGTAAAAGATATTTTGAAAAATATTACCTAATTAGGTGAAACGTTTAGAGCATCTTGGATTACCTTCATTTAAAAGTCATTGCTATATTCATGAATTGGAGTACAGCTGAATAATTGATTTGTGAGTACCAATTATTTTTTCTGAATGTTTCTTTTTAACAAAATCTTGTAGAACATAATATCTGTATTCTATTAAATTCTGCATTAAATTATGAACAATTTGATATATAATATGTGGTATTTCAGTGATCTTTTAGTGAAGATGACAAAGTCACAACCAAGTGATGCTGTGCAGGAGATTTATATTTTAAAAAAATTGTGTCCAGAGGTCGAAAATATTCGGGAGCGAATAAGTTAAATGGCGCCTGCTGGTGGAAAGTTCATAGTCTGAATAAAAAATGTTAGTCTAAATAAAATGTTTTACTGCTAGTTCTGTTTTCTTAAGAGTTGTTCATGAAAACAAGCTCCAACATGTGAAATTTTCTGCTTTTCTTGTTTATAATGGAAGGCAGGCGTGGCCCATCTAGCGATATGCCACTTAAAAGGCTGTTTACTGAACAGCAAGTTCAGGAAATAGTTGTTGAAACAGATTGTGATTTTAATTTGTCTGATTCTGATGAATCCTATGTGCCTAGCTAGCTGACAGTGATGGTGAAAGCAACCAGTCAGAACAAGTAGTCAGTTAGCATGTAGTTGATCTATCAGATGACACCTACACACTCAGCCAACTACACAATAGAACCAGAATGACTTCGTGACAACGAAGATCCAGACTAGAAACACGTTCAGACGAACAAAGACAAACAATAGTTTGGATTTATTCCCAACGGAGTGCCTGGAGATAATCAGCAGCTAGTCAGGACAGCTCGACTGCTGCTTTATACGACACAAATATTGTTTAAGTCGTGATTTGAGACACAATCAGATAATTACACTACATTTTCCTTATGTATTGACATTCCCCATACATGTATTCATCCTTATGATTTGCTAGTTCAGCGTTGTTATTTGTTGTCCATGATGAAGTCATAGTCGTAACATAGGTTTCGTTCGTGTTTTCGTCCGGTGTGGTATCTGACCATACCCGTTATAAAATTGATTAAATTTAATGAACATTTTTTCTCACTATAAACATTCAGTGCCGCCGCAGCCTCGTCATATCTTAATTTTTATTTCCACTACCATTGATGCTACTATTTTGTATCTCATGCTGTCTTATCGTCCATTGTCCCTATATCATTGCATCACCATGCCTTCCTCTAAATTCATGACTAACTTCCGTTATTACGGCTTTCAGCCTTCTTCCTGGCCCTATCCAATATTGCCACTGACTTCGCTTGTCACTCAAGATAACCCGATTTACCTGCCATTTCAATTTCATTCACAATTTTCTTTATAACCTTCCATGAGGTTTCACCATGCGCCTGGTTCTCTAAGCCCACATGAGCTTCGCCATCTTAAAGTGTGCGGATAGGAAGTGCAGATTCCTGCGCATGCGCTGTATTGCATCTAACTACGCTAGACTGTTCAATGATCATTCGTCCCAATCTCATGCACTGATTGTTAGTTCTGTCCGTCCAGGACTAATTTTCCTACACTGTTATCCGTTACATTATTCACACTATCAATCGCCAGTAGAACTACTACTTGTCTGCTCGCAAGAAGGACAAGCTTACTCATCTCCGCCCTACAACCCTTTCCTCATCCTCAGCTTCTCACCATCAATTGACCATTATCCCCTCAGAACTTACCCTGACCGAGAATGAAATATCAGTTCTTAGCAACAGTCTGGAGGACACGAAAGAAGACTCCACGAAGATTGCAATTACCATTGAAATCGGGTGTCCTCTGAAAACGACTTTTGTAGACTAATTCTTGCAATACCAAAGCACCATGAAAAATAAATTAGTCATGTTGATTTCAATCAACATAGAGGGCCTATCCTGTGACAAGGAACCAATTTTTTAATAGATATGTACTCAGCGCAAACGCGATGTTCTTCTGGTCCAAGAGGCCTGTAGCGCAATCGCTGACCGAAGACCAAAGATACAAGGAACGAAACTTGTGGAGAAAGCCTCATGAGAAATATGGAAGTGCCATCTTTGTCATACCGGTACCCGATCTAGTCATTGACTCTGCGTGCAATCCTCCTAAGGAAATATAGAGATCCTCACAAACCAAACTAAACCATGCAGTGACAACATATAAACCACCATTGACAAGTTATGTTTCAAAGAACTGAAAATTTCAGAATACAAAGTATCAAAATAATTCTGAGGGATTTTAACTGTCACAGCACGATATGGGGATATAATGAAACAGACACCAATGGCGAAAAACTGGAGGACTGGGCAGAGCAGGCTTGACAACTCGTGCATGACCCAAAGCTACGAGCATCCTTCAACAGCTGCAGATGACGAAGAGGGTATAGCCCTGACAACTTTGTTGATATAATACATCGTGACGAAAGGTATAGAGGAAGCTATACCACAATCACAGCACAGGCCTTTCTCATGCAGCAGTCAAATCATGAGAATGTACCTTTCAAAAGATAGTTCAACTTTAAACGAACAAAATGGGACCCATTCATGTACTTGAGGACTCAAATGTACTATTTGAGAAATATAAACCACTATTTGAAAGTGACCCATTCATTGAGGAAATCATCCAGGCTGGGGAAGACCTCCATGCCATCTCAGATTTCAAAACAGAAAAGTGGTGTCACCTTGAAAACATGTGCATGAAAAAAGCAGTGGACACGCCTGGAAACTAAAAAAAAACAAAAAAACCTCAGTAATTAAAAAGGGATAATGCAAGTTATCCTGAACCAAATAGACCAACTACTGATGAATAGGAAAATCAATTACAAAACTGATCAAACAAAGACCCGTCAATGTGAGAATGAGAACGACGTAATGAACATACCCTTTATAACAATTTATAGAGGATGGTTACGAGCGCAAACAGGTTACAGGAGTGGTCGATATTGATCTAAGCGCAGCATATGACAAACCATCGGAGACTACTATCAAAGCTATACACCATGACAAAAGACGTGTCTGACCAATATCAAATTTCTCCCGAAAAATAGGCGATTATGTAATTCTTGGGAAAAAAGACAGCAGATGGCGAAACCAAAACAACGGCCTGGCACAAGGAAGTGTCATAGCACCCATGCTGTATAACATATACTAATGACCTACCCATGGACACAGACAAGGAAATTCATCTATGCTAATGACAGCAGTTGCTAGCCAGGGAAAAGGCTTTGAGGAAGTAGAAAGCAAACTGTCAAGTTCTCTCAATGCCCTTGCAGAATACTACAATACACCTTAAACCAAATCCCAGTAAAACCCAGCTACAGAAACAGAGGCAAAAAGAAAGATTAGGTGGCAAGGGCAGGAGCTTGAACACTGCACGGATCCCAAATATCTAGGCGTGAAATTAGACCGCACATTGTCTTACATAATGCACTGCCAAAACAAAGTAAGATACACGCAAGAAAACTGACCTGCACAACATGGGGGCACAGCCATACTTCAGACACCTACACTTGTCTTGTGTTTCTCCGTAGCTAAATACACTGCGCCAGTCTGGAAAAACTCTGCTCATGCGAAACTAGCTACAGCAATAAATGAGGCGATTGAATAGTATCAGGGTGCCTAAAACCCACCCCCATTGATAAAATATACCCCATAATTGGCATAACTGGTGTATCACGGTGCAAGAGCAATATGAAACGATGGGGATACACAGATGGCATGTGATTGTGGCACAATACAGGACCCAGACCACCTGATGACCTTCCCCAACCTCCAGGAAACATGCAATAGGCGTAACATGCTGGAGGCAAATGACAAGGCAATCCATGTCGCTGAATACTGAATGCAAGATATAACGTGGTGCTTGGACACGGAAAGTAAGTAAGCAAAGGTCTTAACCTTGTCCCTCTCCATTGACCAGTACTTGGTCCTCAAGGATGCGCATGCTTATCGCCACCTACACCTCAAACAATGTTACCACACCAATCCCAACTCCAGCTCTTTTCCTAACCCCGATGGCCCTCTCTCCAGCTAGTCCCACAGCAAATCTGACCCCATTTCCTGGCCGTTCCCGTGCCTTAGACTTCTATATTAAAACTACCCTTCACTATATCAAGGCCCTCTGCCCTTGCGATATTCGAATATTTCTCACGCAGATGCTTGTGCTCTGGCTAGCCTTGATATGGTAAAACATCTCCCGGAAAGTGCCACGAACCTCAATCTTTAACAGCTGTCTTGGTGAGCCTTCATTCTACATGCTACCCAAGATTCACAAACCTAACAACCCCGGCCGTCCTATTGTCTTCACTTGTTCCTGTCCCACCGAACTGGTATAACACTTCCTTGATAGTATCTTCTAGTCTATGGTTGAGAATCTTCCCACATTTCTCAAGGATACTAACCACGCCTTAACTTTCTCTACCATTTCCTCTCCCCCGACCGTACCTATCGTCTCTTCCTGCTGGATGTCTGTTCGCTTTATCCCTCAAATGCCCATTCTGATGGCCTATTGGCCCTCCTTGACCAGAGGGTTATAACCATATATCTCTACATACATATCTACATACATATCATCCTCAACCTTAATACCTATAAGTTTAATGGCTAGTTATTTGATAAAATCAGCGGCACAGCTAAGGCCACCAGAATGGGCCTCAGCTACGCTCGTCTTTTCAAGGGACACCTGGAATGCTTGATCTGGCTTCAATATCAGGGCATTTTTCCTTTATGTATTATGGATGATGGGATTGGCATAACTGACATGTCTGGGAAGAATCTCCTAAACTTTAGACTGTCAATGACTTCCATCCCTCTATCAAGTTCATGTCTGTCCACTTCTTCGACATCACTGTCTATCTGCCCTCCAGACCTCTCCACCACTGTCTACTACAAACCCACAACTACCTCCTCTACACTTCCTCCCATCCTCAACACTGCTGTGATTCGCTTCCTTTCTTCTAAAGAAGACCCTGCAGAGTCTGTATACAACCAGTTACATTTACATCACCTTGCTCTAAAAGCTATGCGCATCCAGTTTATTCTTAAATGCATTAACTGTCCCTGCCTCCACTACCTCACCTGGCAATGCATTCCAAGCAGACACCACTCTGACAAAAAAAATATTTCCTAATATCTAATCTGGACCTCTCTTTAGTCAGCTTGTAGCTATGCCCTCGTGTTATTGTGGGTGGCTGTATTTTAAAAAACTTGTTATAGTCTAATTTATCCATTCCTCTGATCATCTTATAAACCTGTATTAAGTCACCACGAATTCTTCTCATTTTGAGACACTGTAGGCCGGTTGTTCTGAGTCATTCCTCATAACTGTAATTCTGGAATCCCACTATCATCTTTATCTTTGTATTTTAGTAACCTCTAGAGTGAAACGACAAGGGGAGCCCAACCCCGACTAGTACACAGAGCTGCTGGTGGAAGATCGACCTGGTCGACAACGTATAAAAGTGGGAGCTGGTATCAGGCTAAGGGCGCACCAGAGACCATAGTTGGTAAGTGGCCAGAGCAATGTTCAAATCAGAGACCATAGTTGGTAAGTGGCAAGAAAGTTCAGAAACAAACTACTGGACATAAAATGCCAAGAAACCCATGACAGTCGATAGAAATGAAACAAAGATCTGACGGTGAGGCCCTCAGGCCAGGCAGATTATCGACGCCAACTGGGGAAGAGGCCGATTTCAGAGCCAGTACAAGTAATAGAGATTAAGGCCTAAAGCCCGACCACATTGCAGTGGACAACTATGAATTGGGACTAAAAACAAATCTAAGAATAGGCACCTGGAACATCTATACCAGGGAAAGTTGTTTATGATTGGAAAAGAGATGGAGAGAACCAGGACAGATGTTCTGGGAGTCACTGAACACAAATGGGCCGGTCATGGGCACTGTATCAGCACATCAGGAGAAATATTCATATACTCTGGGATGGACAAGGATGGAGAAAAAAAGCCAGCTTCGTCCTGTCAAAGACGACAGCACCTTCACTTCTCAGTTACAATCCAGTTAACGACCGACTAATTGTAATCAGACTAATGAAAAGAAATTTAACAACAATTCAAGTTTATGCACCAACATCAGCAGCTGATTACCTGATGATTACGAAATGAAAGATTTCTAAGACACCTTACAAGAAACAATGGAAACGGTAGAAATAAAGAGACATTTTGAACATCACTGGAAATTTGTATGCGAAAGTTGAAGAAAGAGTCGAGGTGTGCGAGGACCTTTTGGTTTGGATCACAGAAATGAGCCAGGAGAAAAAAAGAATTATGCATGGAAAATAACCTCTCCATTGCCAACACCACATTTAAACATCCGTGAAGACTATACACGTGGACCTCCCCTGACAGCAGAAATAAAATAGATTACATTACTGTTTTAGTAGATGGCAGTGGAGTCATACCACGTGTCACAATAATTCAAATCATTCTGGGATTGCTGTTTGGACGTTTTGTCAAATGCAGATTGTTTTAAATTGTGTCGCGTAGTGTCTTTTTTCAGACAGTAATGCTACTGGAGACAAACTGGTGGGTGGTGGTGTCAGAGTAATGCTACTGGAGACAAACTGGTGGGTGCGGGTGTCAGAGTAATGCTACTGGAGACAAACTGGTGGGTGCGGGAGTCAGAGTAATGCTACTGGAGACAAACTGGTGGGTGGTGGTGTCAGAGTAATGCTACTGGAGACAAACTGGTGGGTGCGGGAGTCAGAGTAATGCTACTGGAGACAAACTGGTGGGTGCGGGAGTCAGAGTAATGCTACTGGAGACAAACTGGTGGGTGCGGGTGTCAGAGTAATGCTACTGGACAAAGGCTTAAAATTATGCAGTGGAATGCTGTAGGGGTGAGACCTAAAAAAAAATAGAAAAGATTGTGAAAGACTGGGATCGATGCGTGTTGTATACAGGAGACATACCTCACCAGCAATCAGATACTCAAAAGAGGATACATCTAACTGGACAGAGAAGACTGACCAAAAGGGGAGTCCTGACTGCCATTAGGAACAAATACCCGGCCTGAGAAGTTCAGATATCCAAGCCACACAACACAGAGCATATAATTATTGGTTTTGAGAACCTTAGATGGAGACCTCACAATATGTCATTTATATTCGCCACTAGACATATCCTTGCGCAAGGATTGCAACAACTATAGGCCAATAACACTACTCAGTATTAGGTAAGCACACGTGCTGTTAACTCGGCTAAAACCACTGCTGATCTTCAAACGGTGCCCACAACAATTGGGCTTTATTTACACCAGGTCGAGCAATGGTGGATGCCACCCTCGTGCTTCACCTCCTGGCAGCGCTGCACCGTGCATTCGCTCACCCCCTCTGCGCTGCCTATGTGAACTTAACCCTACCTGACCGCTGTACCGAGTGTTCGGTAATTTCCTAATCTGCTGCTATACCTAATTTTCGGTACTTTGCCTAGTACGAGAAAAAAATGCATCACAAACTAAAAATAACCAACCAATCGTGATAAAACCTCATGGTTAGCCATTGCAAATGTCTGCCCCCCATGTGTTTGAATAATTTTGTGTGGTTTAACGTGAAAAAATTCACAATGAAACAAGCGACTGATGAACCAAGCACTTCAACAGGAAAGCGAAGTAGGTCTAGGCTTATCACAGTCCAACAGATGAACGATACTTTGGTTGATTCAGACTGAGGAGTCAAAATTTCATCAAGAATACGTTTCCAGTTCAAGTGACACAGACAGCGAGAGCTCGAGTGATGAGATTCTTGAACCTTATAGATCTAGAGCTAGATCGATAGGGGGGGGGGCATGGATATAGGACAGCAGCCCACCGCCACCCACAAAAGGAACCCTGCCCTCAACGGATGACCCCAGGCAATCATTTTCCAGAGATGCCCCCTGGGACATCGGCTAATCATACCTGTGTTGTGTGCATGGAAAAGCACTCCAGGTACAACAAGCAAAATCTTGGAGTGTCTGTTGTATGGCTTTCTTGACCTCTATAACTGCCGACCTCCTCCGGCGGGTGATTGTGTTTTCAGTGACCTTTTATCACAGGGTCTAGAATGTTTTTGGTCACCCATGGCTTCTTTTTTGTTTGGTGGCATCCCAGGGTCTCTGTTGCAGTATCTATGAGAGCTGCATTAAGAGATTATGTAACTGTATCCAGTCCCTCTCAGAGCCAACCGTGGCGCAAATATCCCTCCCACCCTTGCTTGGAACACTTTGGTGATTTCTGGGTCCATTAGTTTGTCCAGGTCAAACTTTAGCCTGGTCACATCCTTCTTTGCGACTCCCTTCAATCGCATGGTCATCATAACCAGATCGTGGTCGCTTCCTATATCAGCTCCGGGGAAACCTCGTTTTGTCGGTGCTGATGCTCGATCGGAACCTCCTCTGGACCAGTATATAGTCGATCTGGCTATGCACTTCATTGCTTGGGTTATGCCATGTCCAGCGTCTCGACGGCTTGTTTAACCCAAACGTATTTGCCACCAACAGCTGGTTGCATCTTGCAAATTCTAGGAGTCTGAGGCCCCGGTCACTGGTTTATTTCCGTATGGTCCACATGTTCCCCTCCAGTCGTAGACTGCATCTTCTCCAATTTTTGCATTCCAATCACCCTGGACAATCAATGTGTCTTTTTTGACGTGTATCAGACTTTGAAGTTGAATATCATGTGCAAAGACGAAAATGCAGAATCTTGGCTCTGACAAATGGCCTCAGGACATAGTCAATGGTCACACTGGAGGGTGCAAATGATCTCTCCTACCTCAGCAGCACGATTGCACCCGACTGCCACAGTAACAGAGATACACAAGCGGATTGGTCTAGCAGCATCGGCGATGAATGATCTCCGCCGTGTGCGGAAGAACAAAACTGCGCATCTACCAGTCGTGCGTGATCCCGGTCCTCGTGTGTGGCTCCGAGACCTAGACCCTGAAAAAAGTGACACCTCAAAGCTTGAGGCCTTTCACATGCGAAATCAGCAACATCCTTGGCATTCGTTGGTATGACTTCGTCCAGAATGTAGATGTTTCTGCAAGGACACATCTCCCCCCTGTCTCAGTTATTCTGGAACATCGCTGCATTTCCCTGTTCGGTCATGACTGCCTAAAGAATATTGCAAGTAGTTATCAAGTGTCATTTAACCCATTCCATGCCATTCGCCGCACACTGCGTCACAGCGCATTTTGCAGCCGATTCGATGTACCCTTCATCGTGTGAGTTGTTTCGTTAATGTTAGCATTTCTAGTTTTATAACTACATCCTTCACTATCTATTTTTATCCGCCCTGTTTACTACAATAACAGCGTCAGTTTTGATTGTGAATTTGATACGCCGTGGACTTTTCTATTATCGATTTAACTTGTATTTATGAAGTGATTTTTTTTGCTGCTAAACAAACGAGAATGGAACCAGCTCCTTCAGCTAACCATCGTACGTACCACCTGTGTGACAGCCGATCAAGCGAGGATTTTGATAGAACAATGTATGCATGATACTGACAGTAGTAATGTAGAAGTACATGCTGACATTGAATAGTTAGTGAATTGGTAGATGATTATCACGACCATCAAGACCCTGCCCTGCCCACAGTAAAGCCCTCAGCCTCAAAACACCCAAGATCTAATATGAATCTAGCAGCTGGAAAAGGTAGAGGAAATGTGAACTCTGCAACTAGTTCGAGAAGTAGTAGAAGTCACAGAAGTGCCCCGGTAAAAAGATGAGTGGCATGAAGTCAGAAGGTTCCACAAAAAATGCTTTCCGATTTATTCCTAAGCAAGAACCAGGTGTGTCTCCTGAGTCAGGCACTGGTCTTACAGTGCAGTCAACAGCAATTGAGTGCTTTTCAGCACTATTTGATTTCAAGAAGTCGAGACCTTACTTGTTTCTATAAATGCATATGCTTGGAAGAAAATTACTATTAACACTCATCTCTTCGTCGCTCAGTGTACTCCCGCTGGGTTGACATTTCTCCCCATGAGCTTGATAAATTTCTTGTCTCCCCACAGAATTCACCCCCGGGATCTGACCACTCAGTCGGCGAGTACTGTGACGGAGAGCCGAGTAATAGGGACGCCATCTTGCATGTAGCGCCTGGCGGGCCAGGAGCAAGGGCCTTCTTTTCCTTACGTTACGCGATTGGGGAACACGAAGCATTAGTCCGCACGATTTGAGAAGATAGACTAGGAGACATTTGCAGAGAAGACTTCACACGATTTAGATAACGATTTGAAGGAAAGACGAACCTTAACATGATTTGGAAGGGGGGGGGGGGGGGGGGGGGGGGGGGGGACTTTATGCAATTTAGAAGAGGATCCTCACCTTACAAGAATTCGCAGAGAAGATGAACGTTACAATTTTTGCAGAGAAGACAAACGTTACACCATCTGCAGCAGATACGCTACAATACATCTGCAGAAATATTTTTGAAGAAAATCATTGAAGAGAGACAGTTGAGCGCTGCACACTAAGGTTATCAGCACGAGTTACACGGTTTTCCAGGTCTGAAGCATTTACATGAGGTTTACAAGCGGCCAACACCTTGAACTGGATGTTACCTCGTCTGAGCTCCAGTTTAAAGTCTACACCTGTGAGTATCCTTTCATTTAGGCTGGGATGTGACCAGCCCCAGCTACGTGGACGATCCTCCGAGCAGTTGGCCATAATCGCCCGCTGTGGGAGTGAACGTTGTCATCTGAAAACGTGTGCTGACCCGCGACACGCTATCACGTGGTCCGTTGGCTCCTGTTCAACATACGTCAATTCATACCTGCGGCTGCTGATTCGGTTTTTCCTGACATCCATAACGCAAATCATTAAGTGGCACGAAAGAACAAGATCAAGGGCGATCTACCTGGGTTGAGGTCGCAACACGAAGTACTCAGTGCTGTTCCTGCCATAATTCGGACTTGCGTTACGTCACGGCAGGTGAAGCACAGGAAAGGTGACTTGACAATAGTTTAGGTCTCTGCTACAGAAATAATGGATCAAATAAACCAACTTTCAACTATAAAAAGCAGATTGGAAAGCCTTTACCACAGAACTATACAGGACCAAACATGAAGAAATCAAATCGCACAATGTAGATGAATTTGCTAAAAAATTTAAATATCTTAAAAACTGCAATCAAACATACCAGACCACCTAATTACAACAAGAAGAAAAGAAAATCCAACACAAACGGGGGAAAAAAAACAGTGCCATGGTGGACTGATGAATGTACCGAACAAATGAAAAAAAGCACTAAGGAAATACAGGAGATCCAGAACAGAAGACAACCTAAACAATTATAAAACAATAAAAAAAAAGAAATATAAATTATTAGACAAAGCAAAACGAACACAGTGGAGGACTTTCTGCCAAACATTAGGCTCTACCTCCAAAACATCAGATGTGTGGAAAAAAACTGAAAACAATAATAGATGGCAAACAGACAAGCACATTCCCCGCTATCAAAATCCCAGAACTAGGTGAATCAGACAAGCCAATATCTTAGCTAAACATTTCTATCAGGTCAGTGCCAACAGCACACTAGAACACGAAGAAACAACTAGAAGAAATACCCACAACCAACATACACGTAGTCAAACCTAAATACGAATATAACGATAGACGAGACAATACAGGCGAAAAACCAAATCAAATACAACAGCAGGGCAAGACATATTGAGCTATGAAATACTGAAGAACGTCCCAATATCTACAATAGCACAATTGTTTAATCTAGTATGAAACACAGGAAATATACCCAAAGTATGGAAAACAGCAGTAATCATACCAGTGCTAAAACCAATTAAGGTAGCCCACGATGCCAGCTCTTACCGACCCATATTACTAACCTCACACGTGGGCAAAATATTAGAAACCGTAATAATCGTATAAAATACTACCTAAAAGCAAACAACATATACAGCCCCAACCAAACAGTTTTCATAGAAGGAAAGAATACGGCAGATCAGCTCTTAAAACTAGAACATGAAGTTAAAGTAGGATTCGAAAAAAGACAAAACAGCTGCAATATTCCTTGACGTAGCCCGGGCCTATGACGAATGCTGGAGGGAAGCGGCTCTGTACAAAATTAAAAAGATAGGTATAGCAGGAAAAGCATACCGATACCTAAAAGATTTCATGCAGGACAGATCTTTTGCAGTACAAATAAACGACCAACAATCTAATCAATTTAAACAAGAAAATGGGATTCCCGCAAGGATCAGTGATCTCTCCAACTATTTTCACAATAATGGTCAATAATCTAGAGGAAGAATTTACAGACTTAAAAACCAGCCTGTCACAATACGCAGACGATGCAGCCATATGGCAGACAGGCAGGAACCTCCCTTACACCTATAACAAATTACAAGACTATGCAGCAATATGGCGGACAGGCAGGAACCTCCCTTACACCTATATCAAATTACAAGACCAACTAGACCAGTCTCACAATGGATGGACAGATGGGGCTTTAAGTAAATGTAAATAAAACTGTAGGCATGATATTCAGCAAAACTCGAACAAATTCAAAATTGGATATTCAGATCAACAAAAAATAAAAACGATACATAATACTCATTTCTTAGGAATGATCTTAGACAGAGCCCTAAGCTGGAAAGACCATATTGACAGAAAAGAAGTGTGTAGAGGAACAATCAACATGATGAAATACATAAAAAGAAAGATGGGGAGCCAGTAACAAAACAATTATAACTTTCTACAAAGCTTTTGTTAGAGGAAAAATAGATTATGCTAGTATTGTCTATGACTGCTGCCAAATGCCATTAAAGCTAATTAGATAGGATACAACACCAAGCGCTCTCCATAATAGCGAATGCTGCAAGACTTCTAAAGAAGCCTTAGAGGTAGCACTAGGAGTAATGCCACTGGTGTGGCAGATTTAGTCTCTGCAGACAAATCTTGTCTCCCCACGGACTTCCCACTCAGTCTGCGAGTACTGCGACGGATGGCGTAGTAAAAGCGACACCATCTTGAAAGTAGTGCCGAATAATAAAATAGTCTCGTGTTATAAAAAGCCTGGCGGGCCAGGAGCAAAGGCCTTTTGCTTACGTTACGCGATTGGGGAACACGAAGCGTTAGACTGCACGATTTGAGAAGACTTCACACGATTTAGAGAATGATTTGAAGGAAAGACGAACCTTAACACGACTTGAAGGAGGGAGGAACTTTACGCAGTTTAGAAGAGGATCCTCACCTTACACGACTTCAGAGAAGACTAACATTAGTTTTTGCAGTGAAGACGAACGTTACAGTTTTTGCAGTGAAGACGAACGTTAGTTTTTGCAGTGAAGACGAACGTTAGTTTTTGCAGTGAAGACGAACGTTAGTTTTTGCAGTGAAGACGAACGTTAGTTTTTGCAGTGAAGACGAACGTTAGTTTTTGCAGTGAAGACGAACGTTACAGTTTTTGCAGTGAAGACGAACGTTACAGTTTTTGCAGTGAAGACGAACGTTACAGTTTTTGCAGTGAAGACGAACGTTAGTTTTTGCAGTGAAGACAAACGTTAGTTTTTGCAGTGAAGACAAACGTTAGTTTTTGCAGTGAAGACGAACGTTAGTTTTTGCAGTGAAGACGAACGTTAGTTTTTGCAGTGAAGACGAACGTTAGTTTTTGCAGTGAAGACGAACGTTAGTTTTTGCAGTGAAGACGAACGTTAGTTTTTGCAGTGAAGACGAACGTTACAGTTTTTGCAGTGAAGACGAACGTTACAGTTTTTGCAGTGAAGACGAACGTTACAGTTTTTGCAGTGAAGACGAACGTTACAGTTTTTGCAGTGAAGACGAACGTTAGTTTTTGCAGTGAAGACGAACGTTACAGTTTTTGCAGTGAAGACGAACGTTACAGTTTTTGCAGTGAAGACGAACGTTACAGTTTTTGCAGTGAAGACGAACGTTACAGTTTTTGCAGTGAAGACGAACGTTACAGTTTTTGCAGTGAAGACGAACGTTACAGTTTTTGCAGTGAAGACGAACGTTAGTTTTTGCAGTGAAGACGAACGTTACAGTTTTTGCAGTGAAGACGAACGTTACAGTTTTTGCAGTGAAGACAAACGTTACAGTTTTTGCAGTGAAGACAAACGTTACAGTTTTTGCAGTGAAGACAAACGTTAGTTTTTGCAGTGAAGACGAACGTTAGTTTTTGCAGTGAAGACGAACGTTACAGTTTTTGCAGTGAAGACGAACGTTACAGTTTTTGCAGTGAAGACGAACGTTACAGTTTTTGCAGTGAAGACGAACGTTACAGTTTTTGCAGTGAAGACGAACGTTAGTTTTTGCAGTGAAGACGAACGTTACAGTTTTTGCAGTGAAGACGAACGTTACAGTTTTTGCAGTGAAGACGAACGTTACAGTTTTTGCAGTGAAGACAAACGGTACAGTTTTTGCAGTGAAGACAAACGTTAGTTTTTGCAGTGAAGACGAACGTTACAGTGAAGACGAACGTTAGTTTTTGCAGTGAAGACGAACATTACACCATCTGCAGCAGATACGCTACGATACATCTGCAGAAATATTACACGATTTTTGAAGAGTGAATCATTGAGAGAGTTTAGCGCCGCACACTAAGAGGTCATCAGCACGAGTTACACGGTTTTCCAGGTCTGGCGCATTTACATGAGGTTTCCAAGCGGCCCTTGAACTGGACGTTACCTCGTCTGAGCTCCAGTTCAAGGTATTTAACCTTTAGCACGCCAATGTTATGAATCGTTGAACCGCAAAAAGTTTCTTTTTTCCGCTGCAGTTCAAAGATTCCGGACAATGGAAGTGACCTCGGTTTTTCTAAAAAAAACTTCCGGGTCAACACTATAGAAACAAATCAGCGCATGCGTATCCAAGCTGGAAATATGATAAACTTCCATTTTGCCCTAGAAGGACGCTAGCCATTTTTTGGTGAATTTTTAAAGTCAGATATTCACTTCTTGATCGATATGGAAAACCCACCCATTTTAGATGAATTTCATTTTGATAGTGACTCCGATGAGGAGTTGGTCTGGTCTTGTAGCACAGATAACGTTGCTAATCCCCGTTTTAGTGGAGCAGGAGATGCAGAAGTTGAGGAATCTGATTCTTCTAGCAGCGAGAGTGATAATGAACCAGAGGTAGGTGTACCGTCTGGTTATGATCATGACTGGCTTTGCAACTTTGATGAAATTGCTAGGTCTAGTGGTGTTGATCCGGAGATTTCTGAAGCAGGTTTGTTTGTTTGGTTTATTTTTTACTGCAGACATTGAAATGTTTGTAGTAGAAACAAACAAATATGCTGCCTCTATGAAAGAGAAGAAAGGGATCGATGCCACCCCAGCATCACGTGTGGCATTGTGGAAGCCTGTCACCATAGAAGAAATGAAGGTGTTTCTTACTTTAATGCTTGTAATGGGGTTGGATAAACTATCTTCATTTGACTTGTACTGGTCTAGTGATATACTCCGAGAGATGACAGGATTTAGAAGTGTTATGCCCAGGAATAGGTTCTTGAGCATATTGTAATTTTTTTTGTCATACACACCAGACAGCTGCATGCGGTAAACTTCGTTGTAACCGACAAGGTGTACCTCCAGTGATAAAGGCTGCGAAACTCAAGGCTGGTCAGCCCCCCCCATCACCAAAACAGATGGTGCTCTTACATACATTACCTGGTATGATAAGAGACAAGTCAATATGTTGACTACTGCCCATGGGTTGCAATCCTTCACAAAGACCGTGCGGTCGAAACACCATCCCGATCATGTGCGGGTTGTCGACAAGCCATGGGCCATCGAAGCCTACTCCAAGCACATGGGAGGTGATCGCTTAGATAAGCAGTTGACATACTACCTACATTCCCACAGGAGTACCAAATGGCGGAAGAAAATATTCTACATATTTGAAGCCAGCTTCGTCAACACGCTTGTGCTTTGGAGGGCCTTGCATCCTCAGCGTTTGAGGGCAGAGCAATTTCGCCTTCGAATTGCTCATGGACTTCTTGAGGGGTACCAGTCTGGTGTCTCTTGCAGACGAGGACGCCCTGCTAGTGTTCCATTAGACAGGCTGGAGAAGCGACAACATAATGGCCAAGTCGCCACTCTAGATTGCGTAGTCTGTTTTGACAGAAAAAATAAGAATCGGCACCAGGTGAAATTTTTATCTAAGAAGTGCAGGGTACCGCTGTGCCATTACCCACGTTTTGAGCAGTATCACACACTTGTGAATTTTAAAATTCCATGTCACGTCAACACATTCTTTATCCATTTAGGTGTATAGTTGAAGATTCAGCCTTAGGTGTGTAGATTAGATAGAGCAAGACCCTGTCCTCTCTGCTATTTAATACTCAAGAAGTCTACTCAGAAATTAACATCTGGTGAGCCACAAGAGTTTTAAAAAAACTGCACCTGAACCCTGATCGAGGATAAGAGATTTGTTATGACTTCTAGAGGGATCACAGGAAAAAACGGCAGCATAGACAACAATCCTTTTGACATACTCACCATACCCTCTTCCTTGAAAGGAAGACAATACAACCACAACCTAAGCTTAACAATAACTATTAGCACGTATCGGAAAATGCCCCAGAGACTACAGAATTTTTAATGGCTACCCTCGGACCTCATAAAAATAATACCCCTAATGCTGAAGCAAAAAAAAACCAAGAATATCGCACACAAAACCTCTACCAATATGGTGTAGGAACTTGAGCAGATACATAATACATTATCTTGTAACCAAAAAACATAAGGATACGTCAAAGATAGACAATGATATAAAGTATACCAAACTATGGATCAAGGATAGGGAACAATCTTTACAAGTTTACTGCGTTCTTTGCTCTTTATACTCCATGAGATGACAGGAACCAGCAGCAGACTCCGCCCATCCCACTTAAAGGCATCATTCCACCCCCACCCCCCTACGATGCCCACCAAATCCACCAACCCCCTCCTACAAAGACAAATGATGCCCCCCCCCCAACCAAATCATTATCCCTGAGGACTCAAGAGGCAATGCTTCTTCGTTCATTCTCAATCTCCTACTATCAAACCCTGAAAGAGCTTAAGTAGCAGAATGTAGTCCAGAGAACGGAATGCGTTGTGTCGTAGTTTACAGCTTGACTGCGATATTTGCATCTTTCGGTCCAACACATCCGACTTCAGCAAGCATTTTTTGAGTACCGGGTTAGCATTCCCTCTTCGATCCCTTCTTAGCCAGTCTGCCCTGCTGCAGCCTGTTATCCAGGATCACTGTGTGGAGGTGTAGAAGGGTCTTGGCAGCTCTGGTTCGCCGGCCCCGACGCTAGCAGTCAGCTATGGGTCGCTGACCACTGCAGCTCAAGCGCTGCTCAGCATCTTGATCCCAAGTGGCAATGCAGTACTCTCAAATCTTACCTCAAAAATCAAAGATTCTATTACATCTGGAGCAATTGTCAACACAAGAGTGAGATAAACACATCAAAGCGAGCTTTGGACAAGAACTACCAAAACGAGACAACCAAGAGAAAGATTTGCAGACGATCCGGGTCCAAGCCAAAGGATCATTTGTCACGTGTACAATGTTTAATCATCTTTTGATGTAAAATTATATATTGTGTCGCATCTTCATAATCATTCCATCTCATAAATCAACTTTATACATATCTCATTGCATCCTCACTTTATTTATACAATTATTTGAAGATTTGAGAAAAGAAAAAAAAATAGAAGAAAAAAGGTCCCTATCAATTTTTAGAAAAAAAAGTGACGTGCATAAAATAAATATACCTAGTCCTAATTTTTGGCTCCCCAAACCCTGGAAATCGAAAGTAAAACAGAGCCTCCGAATCCGGAAAGAGTACCAAAAAAAGAGGACGACATTGGAAACCTATCAATAACAGGAAGAATCAAAGAGGATTATAAAAATGACATGAAAACACTATTGCATCACGAAAAACACTAGGTTAGGTACAGATACACACATGCAAGCACTGGTTTATGCTTCTTGATATCACCCAATGGACTACAGTCTGGGGTGGAATGGGCGGGCCTCCGCCAGTAGAAACTAATGAGGCAAACACCCAAGAAACAAACAAACAGCCCTAGTTCTTTTTGCCTCAATTCATTTGACGGCGTACAGCTGAGAAAATTGCGCGTGGAAAGAGTTAAAGTAATATTTTGCTTATAACTGCAAAGGTACAGGGTTTGACTCCCTAATCGACATGCTCAATTTCACCCAGCTGTAAATATGTACCCAACTTACTGTTCAGGAACAGCTAGAAACGGAACTGGCCACCGTAGTTCAAATGTCAATGAATAGTTCAAATGTCAATGAAGTCTAACAGCTCAACAGCATTGTCTGCCACAGAACTACCTTTACCTTTTAACTTTCTAACGAACCTGCAGTGTTAGAAAATATTGCGCTATTCGTCTTTTCTCTTTGGTGTCTCCTTTGTGAGAAAGTCTGCTTAGCAGTTATTCTGGTGTTTTGTGCTGCACTGGGACATTCATCTAGTTTCTCATGGGGAGTTCTGATTGTCGGGAAGCGGTTTCGCCTTCCTGTAGAGCAAAACATGCTTGTTTAGTGCAACTGATGGATAACTTTTGCTTGGTCATGTCTACTTTGTCTATTGACATATGCCGCTAGTATTTTATCAAAGCATGTTTTGGAGTAATGGTATTTAGTGCAGGACAGTCTTGTTTCGTTTGAAGTGCTCAGATGTGATCAAGATCTTAGAATCTGGATATTCCAGGCGCTTGCTGTGCATTTTTTAATATACTTACATCTGTTTGTATAGCACACGTTCAGTTTCTACAATACAGCACTTTCAAAACTGTTCCCTGTAAGTACAAAACCATTGTAGCTTGATGTTTTTGAAAACTAGTGAATTCTAGCTTAATTGTCAGGTCATATCTGGTCAAAGGAAATAAGTTAGGTGACAAATGATTTTTCATTTTCATATTGCATTCTTCAACCAGACAGGGACTACTTGCCTAGATCAAGGTGCGTACAAAGTTGGGCAAAGGTATTAAATGTCCATACAAATACTCAAATTCCTGAAGTTCCCATTTTCAGTTTTACTTAATTTGTGTGTTACAAACAAGTATTCTGATAGAGAACAAAGATTTCATTATTGTGGTGTAGTTTTCAATCAGGCATCCGAGTTGAGATTTGTACACATACAAACAAAATATAAACAATCATCATGTAGCTTGTCCTTTGTAGAACGTCGCTCCCATCACAGTCTGTCTGAAAGAAACTCGTTCCCTTGCCAAAACTCCAGTTTCCGCCACTGTCCTACTCAGGCACTCCTGGATATCTTGGTGCCATCATCTTCTTGGTCTACCCCTTCCTCTTTTGCCTGGCACCATACCTTCCATCACCGTTCTCTCAAGACCGTTGTGTCTCTTGATGTGACCAAAGTATTTGCATTTTCTAGCCAAAATGGAATTGATAAACCAGTTCTCTATGCTCAACTCTTGCCGAATGTCTACATTTGTTCTTTTCTCTGTCCAGGGTATTCTGAGGATCTTTCTGTAACATTTTGACTCGAAGGATTTGATTCTTTGTCTAGAAGTTTTGGTAATCGTCCATGCTTCACAGCCATAAGCTGCCACAGGAAAAACACAGGCTCTCAAGACTTTTACTTTTATCGTTTTGTTGGTGCCCTGCCATAATTTCTTCAGGCTGTTCAGTCTCTGCATTGCCATAGCTAGTCTTCTGATTTCTTTCGAGCAGTCACCATTTTTGTCGATTCTGGAGCCCAGATATTCAAAATGTGTAACCTGATCTATTTCCTCACCACCCACTGTAAATGTATGCTGACATTGTGTTTTATCGGTGGTCATTATCTTTGTTTTGTTTATGTTTATGAACAGATTTTGATCTTTACTATGTCCATTAACGGCTGAAAGTAGCTGATCTAGCCCTTCTGGATAGTATCACTGTGTCATCTGCGTATCGTAACTCTGGAATCTCGTACCCCCCAATCGTAAATGGGTCGAAACTTTCAATGTTATCTTCTCGCACATTTCTCATACATTCCGCATATATGTTGTACAGATAAGGTGAGAGTATACATCCCTGTCGGACTCCCTTTTGTACTGCAAACCAATCTGATGTTTGACCAGATACTCAGACAGCGGCTTGTTGATCTTGGTATAATTTTTCAATGAGATGGACTATATGCAAAGGAAACCCCATTTCCTTCATGATTCTCCACAGATTTTGATGTTTTACCGTGTCGAAGGCCTTAGTGTAATCAATGAAACATGTGTTCAGGTCTACATTAAACTCTCTACATTTTTCATAGATATTCCTTAAATTGAATATGTGGCCCCGGGTCCCTGTCTTTCCTAAAACCTGCCTGGACTACGTGAATTTCAGATTCAAACCTTTTCTCTATCCTTCTTAATAGGATTCGCAGGAGTATCTTGCTAGCATGGCTGATCAGTGCGATAGTTCGGTAGTTCGTGCACAGCTTCAGGTTGCCTTTTTTGGGGAGGGGAATATAAATTGATTTCTTCCATGCTTCTGGCCACTCTGCAATGTGCCATATCTGTTTACACAGCTTGTGGTAGACTCGAGCACATGCCTCTCCTCCTGCTTGTATTAGCTCTGCTGGGATATCATCGCATCCTGGGGACTTTCCCTTTTTCAGGCTTTTAATTGCAGAGCGTACTTCTTCCAATGTTGGTTCAGGTTCTTTCTCATCCTTTGGTAGGATTGTAACTGAGCGCTTTGTGCTGTCTCCATACATGGTTCTGCAGTACTCTCTCCATCTATAGTATGTCTTTGGTTTCTGTTAATGTGTTATCCTCTTCGTCATTTATGACATGTGGAACCGGGCGGAATTCCCTTGTCAGTGTTCTTATTGCTTTGAATGCATCAAATATAAACAATGAAATTTAAAAGTAAGCAAGTCCATCTCTTAAATATGCCCTAATGATGAAATACGGGTGGAATAGGTGCACATCCGCCAGTAGAAACTAGTGGGGCAAACATAAAATAACCTTGGAATAAGGTTTAACCTGTAGCACTCCAATGTCCTGTCTCTTTGAACCAGCTCGGCCTGCAAAAACGGTGTGCGGAAAAATTTTTTTTTTTTTTGAACGGAGTCACTCATGACAGCCATTTTTTACTGCTGACTACGCCCTCCATATATACACGATATTTTGCCGGTTAAAGTATCGTATGTGCGATTACAAATGGCTTTTGAACAGTTTTAATTTTGTATACGCCGTTTGGAGCAAGCCAACTTTTTGCGAAAGGGGAAGTAGGTTGTTGAGAAAGATTTTTATCGCGTAGATCTGTTTATTTTGTTTGTTTAAATGAAAGAACTACGTTTGAATTGGAAACTAACAGTTGTGTAGATATTGTAAACACAGTATCGATACGTTGTTGTGGTTTCCATGGTTTTCTATCGGAGCGACTAGGCCTAGTGGTCGAGTCCAAATTTTTCCCGAGATTTTCATAAATTTTCAACTTCATCTTTTTAAATCTCAAAAACTAACAAACATACAACAAAAACAATAACACCCACATGTTCGTTATGCTATTGTGTATCTACACACGAGAAAAACATATTTATTGACAAACAAACATAAAAGTTACAAATTTTGAAAGACGACTACCACAGCGACTAATTAAGAAAATTAATTAGGTCAAATTTAGTCACTAATTATGTAGCGTGCCTAAGGTTAATACTAAAATAAGTCCTTTATGTAAAACAATTTAGAGTAATTTATTTTCTTTGGTTGTTCAAATATTTAATTTTGTATAGCTGAAAATGAGACCACAATGAGAAAGTTACTATTTTGTGCGAACCAACATGAAGGAATAAATTTCATTCGCTAAACAATCAGGCATGGGATACAAAGTTAAAGTCAGAATAAAATTACAAGTTATGTATTCAAATATACTTACCATTACTGTATTATCAAAGGTGGTTGATTTTGGTTTCTGTGAGACTTGTGAGAAGACCTCTTGTTGAAAAACTCAGCCTTGAAAACTGGTGTTCAGATACAACTCAAAATATGCCCAACTTGAATCTGGATGTTCAGTTTCATGTCTTTCACTCTTACAGATGATCAGCAATATGAATACCTTTCACTGGATACTTGCAGTTCTGTGTGGTGAGGCACATGTCCGGGGCAGGTGAACTGCTGTAAACTTCAGGGTTCAACGCAAATGGCTACATCTATCACTGTGGTCTCTGCCTTTATTGTTGGTGCAGTGTCATTTTGGTTCTTTGTTCAGGTGCTTGACAGTGAATAAGAGTTCAGGGTCAACCTACACCAGGTGTTTGCAATGTAGGCAGTTATGTAAAGTTGAATGGCTGCCATGGCCACAGCCGCATATCACCTGCTTTAGATTTCTAAGCAGTAGATTGCAGTGAAGTCACCTTTTCAAATCATTCATGGTCCTTTGAGGATGAGCACAATGAGATTCTGTATTCCCACACTTTAAATGACAGCAACCGAATCTTATGGAGCTCTCAAACGTGTCTGATCAGGATGTACATGGATCTGGTAGATATATATCTTTTTGAATTATAAGATTGTAAATTAAATTTAAAAATACTCTATCAGAGAAAGTACGATCTCCCCAAAAGGAAATAAATAAATGTTCGTCATGGCATCCGAGGTATGTTGTGTCTGTCAAACACCATGACCAGTCAAAACAGCGTTCTGTCTACCGGTGGTGGGAGTGGGGTCTGTTGAAGACATGTGCTACAGGGACAGGTTTGATACATTTAGCACTTTGAACTGCCTTAAGAAGGATCTGGTTAGCTGGAACTTTATGATCCAGTGGAGCAAGATGTCTAAACAGGGAACAGTAACTGCGGTCAAGAACTTACGATACAGTTGGGGGATTAGTCTTAGTAGAGACATCATTACGTATGAGATGGTACCAACGAATTCCAAGAATACACCACCGATTGCACATATGAAAGGATTTGAGTCATGAAATGTTTTTGAGTCCAGGTTCCAGTTCCGTACATTAGCACTGAAATCACACATGACGGGGATTGTTCATCACCAAAGCAGCGAGGCCAATCCTAGATATATCTGGGCTGCTACATCCGTCAAGACATTTTTGCTTCAGAGATAGTTCATTTACACCCCATCTCCAATGTATGACTGCGACCTATGTTCTGGGACCTTGTACCAGAGCCAAGATACTGAATTTTGGTCTTTGCCCATGAGATAAATGATTTTGAGCTGTGCTATTCAGCTCAAGAGACTTGCAGCAGTGCGATATTCGGCTCAAGAGACTGTTGCAGCGCGTGCTAGCCAGGCTTAGCAGGACTATGCCATCCGCGTTGACGAGGTCAGTAATGCGCATTTGGTCAATAATGATTTATTGCGCTGAGAGTTGAGGTGTCCAGGCGCCAGCCCAACAGAAGAGATCATGAGCAAGGATGCAGCCCATTCTGAACCTTGTAGATGTAGGGAATCTTTCAGAGAGAGTGCCCTAGAGACAGATTCTGGGACCAGGATTCGTACACAACTCTCTAATCAAGTCTGAAGTGGAGCAGGAGTTCCGATGCCTTGCATGGTTTTCCACAGCGCTGATCTGTCAACTGATTCGAATGCCGCCTTTAAGTCCACGTAGGCAGTACAAAAGGGGCAAGTGAATGCAAAGTAACTCTGCCAAAGGAAAAGCTAGCAATAAAACAGTCAGTACTGTTTCACACGTTTATGAAATGTTTGAAAAATGGGTACGGGACAGATTTGGAAAAAAAATTGACCTATGCTCCACAGCTGAAGGGTTCAGACATTAGCAGCTAGATCTGCCTCCAATGAGGTTCTATTGATATGCGCAATAATTCATTTTTTTTATTTGCAAAAACAAAACTGGTGCACGGTTGAACTACGTGGAAATATGTTCCCCAGCCCATTGTAAACCATGGACCACTCTCCATGGATGCTTATATACATGAAGGACATGTCTAGTTGACACTTATCTAACACCATAATGGTGACACAGTCAGCATATAGTCAACCCCTAAGTTCCAATTGTCCGTCACAACATTTCCCTGATGTTAATTTAAATAAAATGTCAGTAATCAAATGGTACCAGGGGACAGCGTGGCCTAGTGGTTAAGTGGCATGGCTCAAGCCGAAGGTGTTGGGTTCGATCCCAATCACAGCACCGGCCGTTACCCCGGGAAAGCAAACCCTTAGAAAACACAGGAGGAAGCAGACCCTTACAAAAAATGCATGCTAAAGTCGGATGCACTGGGCCGACAGGCGCAAAATAAAAATGACAGTGCAACGCCCACCGCCTTGGGGATTAGAGAAATAAGACGAACGCAAAAAAAATAAAATAAATGGTACCAAAGATGTGTTGGAGAATCCAATGTACCATTATCTAAATGGTTATAGACTAAACTAACTGCTTTACTACTAGACTGTTTAAAATCTATATCAAACATTCAGACTGTGCAACCATGTGTATACACCGCCCGTTTCTAGGCATTGAACATTTTGATTAGTTTCAAATAAGTGTAAAAAGTTGCAAAGCTCAGATCTAGGTGGTAGTAAAATTCTATCATATTATCAGACAAATTCAATCATCACTGCTTTGCGTAAGTTTCATAAATTATAGAGTACTAAAAAAATCATGAAGATCTAAAATGTTTACTCACAAATATATCTTTTCGATGAGTCTCTTCTTTGCGTTCAGGATCTTTTGGTCATTCTATATCTGCTGGCCAGTCACCATGATGAAGTCTGTAGTCTTCATCAGGTCGGAGCGGCTGCTCCACAGCTCTGATGGGGATAATGATAGCCTCCCGCCACTGGTCTGGTATCTTACCCGTGCTCCATGATTATTTGAAGATTTTCAGGAGTTTCTTCTTGCCCCTTGATCTAGGTTTTTAATCATTTCATTTATGCCATATAGCAGTGTTTATCATTTTATGTTGTAGTACTCTCCTCTTTGAAAAAGTCAGCCATGATGTTTGCTGCCATTTTCCCTGTATGATATTTCATTTTCCTTAATGACTGTCTTCCCATGGCTCCCTCTGGTTTCTTATTTAAGGCTCTTGTCAGGTTCCAGAGTTTACTTGTATCCCTGTTCACGTTGAGGTTTTCAGTCTTTTCATGTTAACTTGTTTGGATCTCACCCTTCTTTTGTTCTACGAATGCGTTTTTAATTTTGCTGCGTTTCCCTACGTTTTCTGGTGGATTTTTTTGCCATGGTGTCTCTTGACTCAGTTCTTTGTGCATTTACCCTAGTTTATTGCTCCAATAGGGTTAATCGTTTTTCCGTTTTCCATGTGGGATTGATTTCTTTGCTGTCTGGAAAGCCTCGTCAGGATTGTAACGTTTAAATTTTTGGCATGGGATATATTTTGACAGTTTATTTACATTTTCTCTAAATAGTCCAGTTTGCTCTTTGAAATTCCAGCTTGGGTGCATGTTATCTGTCCCATGTTTCTAAAGTTATTGGGACATGGTCGCTCCCACAGTTGGCTGTTCTTGCTATTAGCCGTTGAAGGTCATCCGTTGCCATCGCAAGGTATGGAGTACTCTTTTTCCATATTCTAGAGTAATTTGTATAGCTATGATCTGGCCTATTTATTAGGATGAGTTTATTTTCCATCATCCAATCTTCTACCTTCTCGCCTCTCTGGTCCATTGTTTCATAGCTCCAGCTTGGAGAGTGACTTAAAATCTTCCACTATGAGATGCCAGAGCTGTGGCTGGTGGACTATAGCAGTTTATTATCATTCGTCTCCACTGGGTAGTATGATCTTTACTGTGATGTAGTCTAATTCATCTGGTCCAGATCTTTGTTTCTATTGCTGATAGTTTTTTTACTAGTATTTTTATTCCTCCTTTGTATTTTTTTTCCTTATCTTGATGGAAACATTCATATCCTGATAGAAAATTTGCGTTTTTAGGCGAGTTTCCTGAATACAAATGTCTATATCGTTTACCCCGAGAAATTCTTGTAGTTTGGGTACGCTGAGCAGTGGTCTGCATATGTTATATAGCCCAATCCACAGCTCATGCTGTTATTTGCTTCTGAAATGTCTCTGATTACCCAAAACTCTGAAGTTTATGTTGAATGGTCACTCCTGGTTGTAGTCCAGCGAACATTTTGCATTTAGTATGTGGTCCAACTGCCTGAAATAAATTTTGCACAATAATTTATAAAGCATTATACTCACATAATGTACAAATAAAATAACTCTTGAAATAACTTTCAAATAGTCTATGCAGCTGTAAAATGACAATCCCCAAATATTTAGTTCCATTAAGTATACAAATCTACATCCAATAAGAGATCACTCATCCAGTAAGTATTAACGAAGACTGGAAAAGAATGACCACCAATCAAACAGACTGGAGCGGCACTATTTCTGAGGGTGTTCAGGGACATGAGACAAATTGATGCGGCAATCACTCCGCAGTCAGTTCACATCAACCCTTCTTCAACCGCGGTGGAAGGAAGTGTCTTATTTCCCTGAACTAAGTGTAACAGAGAATTCAGTTCTCAGATTGGCTTATTTAGTTAGCCATCTTAGAACACATGTGAACAGTGAAAGCTGACAGGCGATCGATTACGATGGACGAAGACAATTGTACAATTTCAGTAAATAATTTACATCCTCCTAACTCGCTTTTAGTTGTCCTCGTCTCCTTTTCCACTGTTGCCAGGTATTTTCTTTGACCTCGCCAGTCGTTTCTTTGGGCGGGTTTCAATCAAACATATCTCAATCTGGTTACATTTTTAGACTGTTATGTTGCTTGACATACTTTTTATTAAGGAAGCACTGAGTTGGGAGTTTTACTATTCGGTCGAAAACGAATTAACTTGTTCCATAGTCTACAAGCAACATAAATTTAAAGTGGGTGGTGAGGAAATAGATCAGGTCACACATTTTGAATATCTGGGATCCAGAATCGACAAAAATGGCGACCGCTCGAAAGAAAGAAGACTAGCTATGGCAATGCATAGACTGAACAGTCAAAAGAAATTATGGCAGGGCACCAACAAAATGATAAAAGTAAAAGTCTTGAGAGCCTGTGTTTTTCCTGTGGCAGCTTATGGCTGTGAAGCATGAACGATTACCAAAACTTCTAGTCAGTCGAATCCTTCGAGTCAAAAATGTTACAGAAAGATCCTCAGAATACCCTGGACAGAGAAAAGAACAAATGTAGACATTCGGCAAGAGTTGAGCATAGAGGAGAACTGGTTTATCAATTCAATTTTGGCTAGAAAACGCAAATACTTTGGACACATCAGAGGTGCCAGACAAAAGAAGAAGGGGTAGACCAAGAAGACGATGGCACCAAGATATACAGGAATGCCTGAGTTTGACAGTGGCGGAAGCTGGTGTTTTGGCAAGGGAACGAGTTTCTTTAAGACAGACTGATGGGAGCGACGTTCTACAAAGGACATGCTACATGATGATAGTTTACAATGTTTTCAAAATGGGTAAAAAAATGCACATATGGTAATCTCAAATTAATATTCTGGGCAGTGGAAATGAGCAAAACACCATGTTATATATAAAGGAATTTTAGCACACTGAATGCAAAATACAAATTTGACCATGAGTCTATTCGCTAATTTTAATTCTATTTAGTATAAGTATGCAGAATGATAAAATCAGTAATATTTTAGATAAAACTTTTTTAAATAAACAAATATAGTTTACCCACCAGTTTTGTCTAGATAGTGAACAAAAATCCATAAAGTTAAAATTAACAGAATAATGTCCATTTAGGGGTCTGTCTGAGTAATGACTGCCAAATGTTTTCATGACCATCTGTCGTCACTAATTTAAATATATTTTTCTATTTCAAGCCACAATTTTTTTTAAACTAAAAATCTAGAAAGTAGAATAAGATAAATATACACTTTACATGAGTGAACAGTTGTATAGAAGCAACTGTTTGTTAGGTATTGTTGTATACTGACAATAGTGTGTCGGATGAACATGTGGTTGGTTTATTAACTTTATTAAGCATACAAAACAAAGTGTTGATATAGCTTTTCCTTTTGGCGGGCACTGAACAATAAACCATTGCGCTCTTGTACATATGAATTCCTTGGACATGTTTACATTGGGTTTGAAACTTGATATATTCCTGGTGCTCTTTTAACTTTCTTTTATGTTAAGATCTACAGGTGCAATATTTGTATTAGCAGAAACTTGTGAAATCAGGTGTCTATTGCTTGTAAGACGGCCCATCAACACTAGTTATAACTAGTATCACTGGCTTCTTGTTTCATGAAATATAATTTCACAAATAAGATCAAAATTTATAAAAATGAAAATATATTTGCCTGATCACTAATTAATACCTACTAGTACTATCCTTATCTGCTTCAGGGTCATATCAATACGTGTTATCGCCAAATACTTTTATTTAAAGTGTGGATCTATGTCAGAATGTTGACATATTCAATGTAGAATCTATGTATAAGCATTACAGACCGAATGAATGAATGTCCTGGTGTAATATTTCTTTGGATTGACAGCAACGCTGCAGTGACATTATTGACCAGTAGAGTCAGATATAGCAGGCCTTCTCAGCCTTCTGTCAATGCCCATAAGGGATCAAGATACTGAGCAGCGCATGAGCTGCAGTGGTCAGCGACCCATAGCTGCACTCAGTGACTGCTAGCGTCAGGGCCAGCGAACCAGAGCTGCCAAGACCCTTCTACACCTCCACGCGGTGATCCTGGATAACAGGCTGCAGCAGGACAGACTGGCTAAGGAGAAGGGATCGAAGAGGGAATGCTAACCCGGTACTCAAAAAAATGCTGAAATCGGATGTGTTGGACCGAAAGGTGCAAATATCGCAGTCAAGCATCTGCATTCCGTTCTCTGGACTACATTCTCAGATTCTGCTACTTAAGCCCATTTAGTGTTTGGTAGCGGGAGATTGAGAACGAACAAAGCCAAGGTCCATAAGAATGAGCATAGCAACAAATGTGTCCAAGTTCACTTTTAGTTATATCCTCCCATCTAAGGCTAAAATATAGTACGGTATCCGGTATGGTTTTTTTTCAATGGTGGTCGTCAGTTGCCAACTGAGTTGGATCACGCCACGGTTGTGACTTCATTTGGATTTTAAATATTAAAAGAATGCTTTTCACATAATCTATTCAGAGTCTCGAAATATACAGCTGTACGAATATCTGAACATACATGAAATAAATTATTGTAATATCTGAACATACACGTAACAAAATGAAGATTGCAATATTTGAAATCAGATATGCTTAGTTCCTGCATCCTCCACGCCACCTAGAATGGATACGCGGCTTGCGAAATTAAAAATTGAATCATGACCGGATACGATTTGCGTGAAATTTTTAATAAAAAGTTGGCAAGAAAGGTTACGAAACAAATTTGAATACAATTTTTATAAAAGTATAAAATTTAATATTTCCAGAATTTGATAAATGTCAGATGATCCAGGAAGACATTAAGTGTGACGTTTTCACATTAGTGAATATCAGATCAAATAAAGTAGGTATGCCTACTACAGACCTTATATCAGCTACCCAAATGGGACTACAAAAACTAACATTAAATATTAAGGTACTCTCAAGGGCCGACGTGTACAGCATCCATGCATTATTACAAAAGCAACAACTGATCACTGGCTTGCGGTGATATTTCTTGAAGGGGACTAGGTTCATGGACACCTTTCATTATTTGGCTAAAGAGGAATACTCTATATCCTGTACAATATATAGCTGATATCATAAAATCCATTATTATTCCACACTCCGATTTGTTTCGTACAACTACAATGCAAACAATACAGCCTGTTTGGCTTGCATGCAGTTAACCATTATGAAGTATAATACTGTTTTGAAATAACGTATCCAGTCATTTTTCTTTCAACAGAAATGTCTGGAGTTGGCCTACCATTCGTTAATACTTGCTGTTTTTCTTCAAAACTGAGGGTTCCAAACGAAACTGAACCGAGAATACAGCATTACGACAGGTGATCGTACTCCATCCTTTTGACCTACTTATAACTTTCTGGCAAGCTTTGTTGTGAAGGAACAGTTTCCAAATACGAGTCCCCTTCCATAATTCACCCTTTGAAACACTGTCAAACTACAGTGACAATAGAACACTGATACTTCACAAGGTCTTTAACTGGAACAATTACATAAGCTTAACCACTACACTACCACCCATAAGAAACAAAACAAAAAAATTGTTACAACAGAACGCCTTTTCTCCGCCATGGCCGGTCCTAAGCCCGTATTAGAAAGGAGGAAGGTCTAGCGTGGGGCACGCTATCACACCTCGTCAAAAAAAAACAATTGCTACAAAAACAACCAAAACAAACCAAAAGCCGTCCCTGAAGGGAAAGGCCCAATCAGCAGGGTCTATAACGCGGCTCAGCCAAACCCTAAATAAAGGAAGCCTTCCAGACTCGGCATCTGGAATGTTAGGACCATGTAGAAGGAGGAAGACGTCGCAGATTGCAAACGAGAGGGAGCGATATGCCATTAGTATCTTTGGGCTGAGTGAGACTAGAGGGACTCAGGAAAGGTAATATTGGCAACAGGGAAGACATACTCAGGACATGAAGAAAAACGCATCACACACAGAGGGAGTGGTCCTAATGCTCTCAGAGGAGACTCAAGTGCGCTCATAGAGTGGAGAGCAGTCGGATCACGACTTTGATAGCTACATTTAGAACAAAGAACAAGACGGTTAAACTAAATATATTTCCGGGATTTGCCCCAACAAATGAAAAGGAAGACGGAGGTTTGCTACAGCAGATTGCAGCAGCCTGTGGAGGAGACGGGGAGGAGTGACATTTCCAATCTAACGGGAGACCTCATCGCAAAAATAGGACATGACAACGTGGAATAGGAGATCATAGGGAGGGAGGAACAAGTAGTCATAACAAAAACGGAGAGCAGTTTGCAGATTGTTGTGCAGAAAACAAATTGTCATAGGAAGTATGTTTGCACACAGAGCCATTCATAAGGCAACACGGGTATCCCCAGAACAGAAAATGAAGAATCAGATTGACCCGATCTGCGTAAACTCCAAATTTAGACAAATGCCATGGTCTACAAGGGAGGGGGGGGGTGGGCGCAGTTGCGGCCTCAGACCACTTTTTAGTACAGCTGAAAGTTCAGGATAAACAGAACGATGCAAGTCAGCAGACCATGGTACTGCGTGCAATACCTGGAAGATGATCAGAAAAATGTTTCATTTAACACTCGGAAATAATCACTGGATCAGCTAGATGAAAGCCAGCATTGGGGATAAATAAGCGAACAAGTAAAAAGTACATGGAAAACTGCGAGGAAGTGCTAGGAATGAAGAAACGACAGCATAAAGAATGGATACCAGGAATAATCACTAAGATCGAGAAGAGGCGAAATAAGAAAATGGCCTTAATAGTAAAACTAGAGCCGCAAAAAGCACAACACAGAAAGAGTAAATAGAGAGCAGCAAGGGGTTTAAAAAGAGCATGAATGCAGACAAGTAGTTACATTGAGTAAGCGGTATAGGCTGCAGGAAAGGGAAATATGAAAGGTCTATAGGCTACCAAGAAACTTTCGGGGAAAGTAACAAGGTAGACCAATCAAAAATTAAACTTGGAGAAAAGATAACCCTGAAGAACAGAAGAAAATATGGGTAGAATACTTAGAAGAGCTTTTGAACAAACCAGCACCAGACAACCCACCAGAACAGGAGGACCTGCCGATCAACTGTAATAATCCAAGTAAAGAAGCTATTAGAAGGGCAACAGCGTTTCTAAGGAACGGAAAAGCAGGACCTGATGGGATACCACAGGAAGCCAATAGATGAGGTATTCACATACCTAGGAAATATCGACGAAGAGAAAAAAACAAAGGTTACAAAAAGCAAGAGCTGTTTTCGGAATGTTGAAACCTATATGGAACTCCAAGGAAATGAAGACAAGAATAAGATTTTCAATTCAAATGTGAAGCCAATCCTGCTTGTGAAGCGGAAACCTGGAAGATGACCAAAGACAATGACATGATACTGCAGGGTATGGTCAACAGACGCATGAGAAAGATTCTTGGTATAAAATGGTTTGACAAAAGTTACACACGTCAGACTATAGGAGAGAGAGGGACACGGTAAATTGGAACAGGAAATCTTAGGAAGAAAGTGGAGATGAATGGGCCATACATTAAGTAAGCCCCAGGCAATCTGTCACGGAACCCCCAGGGAAGGAGAGGCATAGGCAGACCAAGGAATACATGGAGACGAGATCTGGAGGCGGAAGTAAATACAGGAAAAAGCTGGAAGGAAGTGGAAATATTGCACAGGACAGAGCTGCTTGGCGAGGGTTGGTTGATGGCCAATACATCCCTGGCGAAATAGAAGGCGAAAAAAAACAACGCCAAATGGGATTAGATTAACGTCGGCTGTTCCTCTACCAGAAGAGAACCGATAACACTCGAGTGGTTCATTCCGATGCTTGCCATTTGGGGCGCAAATATATTATTGTGATGCAAATTGAGACAAGTGAGGATTGAGACCGACGACAGTCGGGTGATTTAACCGACGACAGTGATTAACCGACGACAGTCTGGTAATTAACCGCCGACGGTGATTAACTGACGACAGTCTGTTAATTAACCGACGACGGTGATTAACCGACGACAGTCTAGTGATTAACCGACGACAGTCTGGTGATTAACCGACGACGGCGATTAACCGACGACAGTCTGGTGATTCACGGACGATGGTGATTAACCGACGACAGTCTGGTGATTCACCGACAGTATTCAGAGACATTTCAATATTCGTTCATTCTCAATCTCCCGCTACCAAGGCCTAAATGGGCTTGTATCAGAATGTAGTTCAGAGAACGGAATACGTTGTATCGTAGTTTACAGCTTGACTGCGATATTTGAACCTTTCAGTCCAATACATCCGACTTCAGCAAACATTTTTTTTAGTACCGGGTTAGCATTCCCTCTTCGATCCCTTCTTAGCCAGTCTGCCCTGCTGCAGCCTGTTATCCAGGATCACCGCATGGAGGTGTAGAATGGTCTTGGTAGCTCTGTTTCGCTGGCCATGACGCTAGCAGTCAGCTATAGGTTGCTGACCGCTGCAAGCTCATGCCATTTCACTGTTCAATTGCAACATAAAAGTAGCTGCGCATTTGATACAACCTATGGGTCTAATGGTGACCGAAAACATTTACTAACTTGCATATTGGTGTCATTTATTACGATTGTACATAAAGAGCAGCACAATTGATCTATCAGGCCATTTAGGGGATACGACTATGAACAAAATGCGACGATAAATTAAGCTCTGTACTGTAAAATCTTTAATTTAATTACACTTCTTTGCAATGGTCCTAAAAGAACAAAGGAATTCGCTGATGTACAAAATTCTTAACGTCTATGGACTAAATAATATCAATGCTTTAGCGTCATGGATAATACAAAGCTGCATGCGAAAAGTCAGTTGGATATAACATACAGTTTTGTAGAAAATTGCTTCGGATATTGTTGTTGAATTTAAAGACGGACTATAAGACTTACCTTCGCTGTCATGTACTAACACGTGGTTGGTTTCGGTTGCCACAACCCATCATGTTCCGCTGGGACTTCCAAAGATGGCCTCTGTGAATTTATAACAGGAGGAACAGAACAAATTCAGATGGTCATCATTGTACACTTCCTGGACAAATTCTACACTGATGAAAATGACATTCGATTGACTTTAGATTCGTTGTAAGCATGTAAGTACATACATGTATGCCCATTACAACTGTTCGGTTCAGATATCTATAGAAACGATAGAATCAATGTCGCGTGTTTACAAGACAAAAGGAATTCACGAAGTTTTTCGTATTTTGACAATGTCTCAGTAAATTCAAACTTTTCGTGCAGGTCATGTTTTAGCAGTGATTATCAGTTAGTTTTCCGTTTATACAGATATATTATTGATGCATCTTTCAGAACTTGCGGCATGGTTTTGCTGTACCCGCATCTATTTGAAGAGCAAGTGGAGTTTTTCTATTAGAAACTATACCACCATTTTCATAGACACCCACAGGAATTGCATCGGAGCCAGATGCTTTATCACGGGAGAGTTGACTAACCGCTTTTGGAGTATCCATTGCTTCGTTTAGAGGATACTGGGGCAAGCGGGAAATGGATTCGTTGCTAACAGATGACGACTGGTTCAAGATATCACCAAAGTCCTCTGCCCAGCGTGTGATATTTTTTTCCTGATATGTAATTTGCGTTTTTCCATCTGCATGGAGGAGGGGTAGTGATCCTGAGGATGACATTCGCCAGAATCCTTCTCAATCTCATCACAGCTCACCTCGATGAAGGTCTTTTACCCGAATGTCAGTGTGGATTTCGGAAGGAATCACAGAATACTCAACTTAAAGGACTGATTGAACAAAAAGAAAAATTTTTTCATAACTCGTCATGGACGAACAACAGATGTTTAGCAATAGTTGCTATAGTTTTATTTAATTTTACCAGTCCACGTACTCTTCAACCGGAGTTACTGATAACATTGGGAGGGAAAAATAACCATGGTCATGTGAAACAAACTGATCAAGACCCCCATCTCACATCATGGTCATATGAAACAAACTAATCAAGACCCCCACCTCACATCATGGTCACGTGAAACAAATTGATCAAGACCCCATCTCCCATCCTCATCATGTGAAACAAATTGATCAAGACCCCACCTCGCATCCTGATCATGTGAAACAAACTGATCAAGACCCCCACCTCACATCATGTCCACGTGAAACAAACTGATCAAGACCCCACCTCACATCCTGATCATGTGAAACAAATTGATCAAGACCCCATTTCACATCATGTCCACGTGAAACAAATTGATCAAGACCCCACCTCACATTCTGATCATGTGAAACAAACTGATCAAGACCCCACCTCACATCCTGATCACGTGAAACAAACTAATCAAGATCCCACCTCACATCATGGTCATGTGAAACAAACTGATCAAGACCTCACCTCACATCATGGTCATGTGAAACAAACCAATCAAGACCCCCACCTCACATCATGTTCACGTAAAACAAATTGATCAAGACCCGATCTCACATCACGTCCACGTGAAACAAACTGATCAAGACCCCACCTCACATCATGGTCATGTGAAACAAACTGATCAAGACCCCACCTCACATCATGGTCATGTGAAACAAATTATCAAGACCCCACCTCACATCATGTGAAACAAACCGATCAAAACCCCACCTCACATCATGGTCATGTGAAACAAATCGATCAAGTCCCCACCTCACATCATGATCACGTGAAACAAACTAATTAAGACCCCATCTCACATCATGGTCATGTGAAACAAACTGATCAAGACCCTACCTCACATCCTGATCATGTGAAACAAACTAATCAAGACCCCCACCTCACATCCTGATCATGTGAAATAAACTAATCAAGACCGCACATCACATCATGGTCATTTGAAACAAACCGATCAAGACCCCCACCTCACATCATGGTCATGTTAAATAAACTAATCAAGACCCCACCTCACATCCTGATCATGTGAAATAAACTGATTAAAATCCTACCTCACATCCTCGTGCCTGCTCTTGGAAACAGGATGTGTGACAGTAGCCTACCAGCGAGGTGGGGGGTTGACTAGGCTCATAACGTCGAACTTTCTTAGAAGTTCTGCATTGCACTACAGTCAGGATGGTTCCCGGATCCACCTTCTCCATCATACCTCGGGATGTAAGAAGAACCACTGTATTCGCTACCAACCAAAAGGTAAAGGTGGGCGGTTGGCTATGCTCATAATGTCGAACTTTCTTAGTGTACCAGAGCCGCATGATTTGATGGATCATTGTCGCAGACGGTAAAGGTGTCTGCTCTATTCTATTGCACTCTGCACTCACTCTAAAAAAATTCAAGAAACACTAAATCTAAACACAATACAACATATTATTTATTCAAGTTACACTGCCAGCTATAAACTCTCTAACAACTTAAATTATTTTTCTCACAGGCTTATCTAAAACACTGCTATCGCTAAATCCTAACCTTCAAAACAATGCAAAGGCAAAGGTCTCCGTCCAACGCAGACGATAATGGCATAATTTATTTGCTAGCGCTATTTTTAGGAAGGATTAACTGCGCTACTTTTTCAGTACCTCTGTCTCTGAAGTTAAATGTTCTCTCTCTCTCTCTCTCTCTCTCTCTCTCTCTCTATCTCACTCGCTCTCTGTGTCTATCTCATGTACTGCTCTGTGAAGTGTTCTCTCTCTCTGAAATTAAGCCTTTTCTCTTCGCCACCTGCTCTCTCTCACCGTCTCTCTCGAAAGTGTTCTCGGGTAATGATCTGAAGTGAAGTCTTTTGTCTCCGCCGCCTACTTTCAACTGAGCGTCTCTTTTGAATGTCTTCTCAAATAATATCTGAAGTGAGTTGCTCTCTCTCTGTGTCTATCTCATGTAATCATCTGAAGTAAAATGTTCTCTCTCTCTGTGGTTCTCTCGTAATGTTCTGTGAAGTGTTCTCTATCTCTGTCTCGTGAAGTCAAGTCTATTCTTTCCGCCGCCTGCTCTCACTCACCGTCTTTCTCGAAAGTGTTCTCATGTAATGATGCTCAGATCTTTCTCTGTCGGGCTTTTAAATTCGATCTCCATCCCCAGAGCACGTGATTTCCAAAACGGCGCGCATTTTTCTTCGTCTGCTTGCCATTATCCTCCATCCTATTCGCGCGGTCTCTAGACGACGCGGGTTGGACGGCGGCAACAAGTCTACGTGTCTCCAAACACTATCGTTCCATGTGTTGACACATGACCTGTAGCTTATGACGGGTTACGTCATGGTTCGATTTGGTTGCTCAAATTCTGGAGGGACTGAAGTTCAGCTGCACTGACTCAAATCCCACGAAGGGGATCAAGATGCTGAGCAGCGCATGAGCTGCAGTTGTCAGCGACCCATAGCTGACTGCTAGCGTCAGGGCCAGCGAACCAGAGCTGCCAAGACCCTTCTACACCTCCACACGGTGATCCTGGATAACAGGCTGCAGCAGGGCAGACTGGCTAAGGATAAGGGATCGAAGAGGGAATGCTAACCCGGTTCTAAAAAATGCTTGCTGAAGTCGGATGTGTTGGACCGAAAGGTGCAAATATCGCAGCTAAGCTGTAAACTACGACACAACGCATTCCGTTTTCTGGACTACATTCTGCTACTTAAACCCTTTCAGGGTTTGGTAGTGGGAGATTGAGAACGAACGAAGAAGAAGAGGAAGAAATCCCACGAAGAAGAAATAAATAAATGGTTGTCTAATCTCCTACCTACATATTGTCTCTACAGCTAAGATCTGTTACATTAGGAGCACTGCATTGCACTACATCCAGGACGGTTCCCGGATCCACCTTCTCCATTACGTCTCGGGAAGTAAGAAGAATCACTGTAACCGCTACCAACAATAATGTAAAGAGCTAACTCAACTCAAAAGTTGTTGAATTCCCACAATGAGTCTTTTCACTCTATTGTGCGTCCTGAAAATGGCGCTAAGTAGCAGGTTATAGGAGTTTCCTCATATCCTGAGAGTGGGGACGGCGTAGGCTAGTGGTTAAGTGACATGGCTAACAATATGAAGGTGCTGGGTTCGCTTCCCAATCACAGCACCGGCCGTTACCCCAGGGAAGCAAACATTTAGAAAATGCAGGAAAAAGCAGATGCTTTCATAAAATGCATGCCGAAGTCGGATGCACTGGGCCGACAAGCGCAAAATAAAAACAGTGCAACGCACACTGCCTTGGGGAATAGAGTAATGAGGGGGACACAATTTATTAAAAATAAATTTTAAAAATTCCTTCAGATGAATCGTCTCCACCTTGAGGTATTCCAGGACCCGCTTTTTGTTTTCCTATCTTTCCAGGAAACGCATCCAAGTTTTCTGAAGCCCATATTTCAAATGTTAAAATTATCTTCTCTATTTTCTTTGTCAGTGTTCATGTTTCTACACAATAGAATAAAACTGAATGCGCATATCATTTAATGATACTCATTTTAATTTCTGAGATATCTGCTTCGACAGAAGTATATATATATATTTTTTTTGGTTTTGTTTTGCGTTCGCCTTATTTTCTCTAATCCCCAAGACGGTGTGCGTTGCACTGTGTTTTTATTTTGCGCCTGTCGGCTCAGTGCATCCGACTTCAGCACGCATTTTATGTAAGGGTCTGCTTCCTACTGCATTTTTCTAAGGGTTTGCTTCCCCGGGGTAACGGCCGGTGCTGTGATGGGGATCGAACCCAGCACCTTCGGGCCGTGAGCCGTGCCACTTAACCACTAGGCCACGCCGTCCCCTTGACAGAAGTATATGACTCATGCTGTTGTGTATTCTTCACCCTCACAATTCTCCCTTTCCCAAATGCCATCCTCCCTAAATATCTAGTCAAAGTATGAGTAGTTTGACACTTATTCCAGACTTTCTCCATTTATGTGGATGCTAACTTTCTATCCTCTTGGTGAGCATCATAACTTCAGTCCGTGTAATGTTGATTTACATGCTACATTGCTGGCTCTTGCTGTTTCTCGCTCGTATCCATTAGGTTCGGCATATGTTCTGGATTATCTGCTATTAACGATGTATCGTCCGCATATCTGATATAATTGATTCTTCGTCCGCCTATATTCATTTTTTAATTCATTGAAAATGTTTTCTGAGTATATAACAGGCCAGGGTAACAGGCAACTTAACGTCTTTATACTGGTTTAGAAGACTCTACCGAGTCTGGATACAATCAGTTTCTTCGAGGGTGGTTAACCGATGTGCGAGACCATCTTAATAGACTCAAACACTAGAGTAAAGTAGACCCGCAGCCTGTTGGGCGCCATCTATGCTACTCTTAAGAAACCACCTAACCATGGCCATTGTTCTGCCACGTCACACAGTCGCCTTTTACGACATGCTCTCCGTGGGACAGTGGTGCTACTCTTGTTTTTGTCACACACAAAGACCCCGGCGGACCACGCGCCTTTAATCTACCCCCCCCCCCCCCCCTTATATATACACTTGGTGGCTCTCCCTTACAAGTTCCCAAACATACCGATTGATTCCAATACACGTTGGTGATTAGTTTTATATCCTTACCGTCTAGATTTATATCCTCCAGATATTTTATTAGCTGTTCATGCTTCACGCTATCAAATGCTTTAGTGTAGTCACAGAAGCAAGCATATGCGTTCTTGTATTTTTCCGCAATCATTATCATACAAAAAATCTTTTCTCTTGTTTTGTTATTCTACCTGAAACCAAACCGCTCCGCACTGACTTCTTGGCTAATCTTCAATTCTTTCTTGTATGATTTTAAGTTTTTTATTTTGGTGATATGACGCATCAAACGTATAGTTCTAAAATTCGTGAAACCTGCCGCTTTGGTCTTCTTATGCAACATTGTGAGCTCCGAAATAGTTATGTACTGTGGTACGTGGCGTATTGTGCGTATGTTGTTTCATAGATCACTGTCGATAAACATGGAACTCTTTCAGTACTTCTATCTTTTCTACGCTAATGACATCTGGTCCTGCATCTTTCCTTTGTTTTCATTATTCTTATAGCTCATTCAACTTCTGATTTTAGAATTGACGGTCCTGCTGTTTTCTTTACTTCAGGTTTACTGCATCTTTCATAATTAAAGAAAAGATATTCTGTCCATCTTTTTGTTTTCTCAAACAATATATTTCCTTTTTTGTGTTTAAAACGACCCTCCCCCTAACCTGTTTGTGGATGTGTTTTTTTCGTCCGGTGATATTTTTAACATTTGTCATGTAGTTCTCTTCTTTTGTGTTCATATCTTCTATACTTTTGCACTCCACAACCATTTCTCTTTGGTCTGTCTGCACATTGATCTTATTTCTTTATAAATTATGTTACACTTTTTTTAAATTTGTAACTTTCCGTGATTTTTAGAATATCCTGTCATCCAACTTGTTTTACATGCCATCACTGTATGCATAAAACCACGTAGAAGATGTTTTACAGTAGGCCTGCACCAAAGCATTTTAAGTACTCTTGTAGAAGGAATTTCTGTAGCCAGAGTAGCAATTCCCTCCTAATGTTGTTGTTATCACTATGCCCAACTCTCTTTATCAACATACTTCTTTTTTACATGTTTGAGATGAGATGCAGTCAGTGGCGGATCTTGGCTTTTGAGACTGCGTCAGTTGGGGAGCTCCAAAGACATACGTTTCCAAATTTCCGCAGTTTCGTTAAAAAACAACTTATTTTGAAGATAATGGGGTCCTCACAGTATATATAGACCAGGGGTTTACGTAATCTTAATCCAGTTCTGGGGGCAGTGGGCACCAATTAGAGATCCCGGAGTCCATACAACTAGGGATGTAGCTGTATCTGATGTTCACAAATTAGCCTAATCTGGCCTTTACCGTCCCAGCTCTCCTGGCTTACAATGTAATTGCGACACTTCCGTCAACAAAGATGTCTTACTGGTTTCATAGAAATCCGCTGAAGGCAACAGGAGTCGTTAATTATGAACTCCATGGAGTATCCACCAGTGATGCTACCAGAAAAATATTTAGGTAATTTATACACACTTATGTTTTGTAACCCTCAAGGCAAAAGAAGTAGAGGTAGACAAAAAACATGCACTGAGAAGAGATCTCTTCACAAACATTAAATTAAAAAAATATATACAAACAAAGTTTATTTAAAGTTTACAATCACTTGAATCACAACAAAACAATTAAATTAAAAATAAATATTAAATATGATACATTAAACAAACATAAATTTTGATATAGTAAAGGAAACAGTAGCAGAGAAGATGTGAACAACCAGTTGGAGCCATGACGTTGGTGAATTTTACTGGCTCTGGTCAGGTTACTATTATTTCACTATTTCTCACAACCTCTGACTCCACCACAATATCATGTTAAGATCATAATGATTGATCAAAAGTGAAAGTTTCATTAGAGTCTATAAGATAGATTAGAGTCGTTGTGATTAATTATTATAATTGCATTTTTTCACTTCTTTGTTAATATAAATCATCATGTATATATAGCTAAGAGAGTAACAATTTATTTATTAAATTACATTTTTATAAAAAATAGTAGGGATGATTTTAATCATTCTTATTTGTCAGTAATTAATGAGTCATTCATGAATGTAATGTGACAGTGAGTCATGATAACAAAAATCACTTTTTATACAAATGTTTTCATTACAATATTGATTATAAAAAAACATTGACAAATCGTATCACACAAAACTTGAAAAGTGAGATTTTATTTCAAGAAAAAACACAAATGAACAGATAAATCAAACCCAAACTGCTTAATGTTCATTCAATCAATCAATCAATCAATCAAAGCCTGTCGCTCCTCTCGATGCATAGGCTATTAACCACATCTCCTCAACATTCACTGCCCGGGCTACTTTTTCTGACTCTGTCCAGGTATAACCATGTGTCATTCTCCTCTTATTAAACTCTAGGTGAGTTGTCGGTTTTTAGTCTGTTATCTCCCCCAGGACCTGTTTTAGGTCCTGGGATCATTGAGGCATGCATGCTATCTCACCACTTCAAGGTAACGGAATTGAGGGAGAAAAATATGGAATACTTCACAAATTTGCGTGTAATCCTTGTGCAGAGTCTGAATCGTTTCAAAAAGGTTTCTGGTCAGATCATCTTTAAGCCTTCCTTCTTCTGCGTTCAGGCGTTTTGGTCATGCTAGATATCTGTAGTCCCATTGCTAGGACAGTTCTCTCCAGATCCGGATGGCAGCCCCACAGCTTCTGCATCACCTCAGCTCCCACAGGCCAGGTTTGGCATCATAGGTCTCTGTATGACCATATCCTGTTGATGCGTGTGTAACCTGATTTTTCCCGGTTCCTGCGCCGTAGCTGACACACTCTGTCTTCTGCAGGTCGGGTTGAATTTTCTGTTTTAGGTTGTCTCCCATAGCCTTTCCATCTCCCGAGGGTACCTGCGAGTTAGTAGGTTGGTGTGTCTACCATGGTGCCCTTCCCGTGACTAGAGCGTATAGCGTACTCGTCGTAGGACACATAGGGTATTTCAGTTGGGAAAACAGTGCCACTTGTTGTCTCATCCCATCCTGCTCAAATACACAACCGTTTGGTCCGCGACTGCTTATTCGTCCAGTTATTATACCTGGCTTATATCACAGCTGACGCTCCATATCTGGAGGTCGTTCCACTATCCGCCACCTGTGGACGTGCCTGGTTGGTTGCCTCTGTCCTCCAGGAAGTCTCTGTATATTGGGCAGTCCTGTAGGATGCATTTATTGGTCTGGACTCCAGTTCCACATGGACAGTCACTTGTGTGTGATATCTTGAGCCGATGTTGGTGACCCAATAGTCTGCAGTGGTCTGTTCTCAGGTGAAAGATGGTGGTTTGTTGGTGTCTGTAGAGCTGGTGAGTTTGGTCAGGTCTATTGCTCACTTCCATGTCTTTCTTCCATTTTGAGTTGTACTGATTGAATATGATAGTTTTTGCCTCTTGGTAAGACACTGTGTTGATAAGTTGCTCTATCTTGCCACCTGCTTTGGACCGAGCATCAGCTCTCTCGTTCTCTGTGATTCAACAATGGGAGGGTAGCCACTGAAGAGAAACTGTTGAGGTTCTTTGGATTTTGTTGAGCCCTGATCTGATTTCCTACAACATTTTTTCACCTCTGGTGTTTTGTATTGCTTCTAGTTGCAATCTGTAAAGAATAAAATCTGAACTGGCTGAATGCGGATGTGTCGAACTGTAAGGTGCAAATATCGCAGTCAAACTGTTAACTAACAACACAATGCATTCCGTTCTTTAGACTAGATCCTGCTACATGCAAAGCCCTGTTCAGGGCTTGTTAGCGGGAGATTGAGAACAAACACAGAAGAAAAATAATCTGAGTTGGCGGCTGTTCATCTGGTCTGGTGAACATTCTCTGGTGTTTCCTAAGGAATGTAGACTCTTCTCTAAAATCTGAAAAGATCTTCCCAGTAGGGAAAACCTTATTGGTTATTTTGCTATTGTTGTATTTTATAAAGATGCCTCTTTCACCATCCTTAGCTGCGTTCTCTGCCGATCTATCTGTGTAAACATGAGTTCAGTCCTTAAGGTGTATTTTCCACTTCAACTCTGCATAGTCACCACTTACGACATGCTTGGAAAGTTAGTGGTTCTCAATCTCCCGCCACCAAGCCCTGAACAGGGCTTTGTAAATAGCAGGATGTAGTCCAGAGAAGGAATGCGTTTGGTCGCTAGTTTACAGCTTGACCGCGATATTTGCACCTTTAGGTTCGACACATCCGTCTTCGGAAGGACAGTGGTACTATTATCTGTTTCCCTTTCGGGATCTGATGATATTTGGACGAAAGGAATGGACAAATTAACACTTCTACAATCTGTGAAGAATGAGCCTTCCTAATATTTTAGGATGAGCTTACCGGCCATATCAAGTCAAATCTGCTGACATTTCTCACGTTTGTACTATCGGTTGTGTATTTTTTTAAAAACAACCCCCCTCCCAAAGTGTCACTGGGCCTGAAATGAAAACAGAGAATAGTAACACTGTATTTTGTGAGGTAATAGTTTTCAATTCTTTAGAAACTGTGAGCCACATGATTATGAAAAGAAGGATGTAGCAGAGCCATCTGCTGATATTATCTGTAGCGGATCTTAAGAGTTACAACATGTACTACATACGTTACCGCTTCAACAGAAAACACTAAAACTTGCGTTAAACCATAAAACAAGATAATTCATTTATTTATTCTTATGATTCACCTCCCTTTTTGTACTCACCTGTCTTTGGGATCGCAGTCCCAAGACTTCACAGAATCCTTATCGTACCACTTGCCACGAGCCTTTGAGATCACAGTTCCAGGACTTCACAGATTCCTTATTGTACCACCATTTTCACGAGCTACGAGCCCTTGATCGTATAAGGGCCACCATTCCTCCAACAGGCACCAATGCAATGGCCACTGGAGAATAGTCAGACAGCCTTCTAGATCAACTATCAAGATCGTGCCAAGGCAAATCTTCTCACTCTCAAGAGATAAGATCTCTTTCTCATATTGTTTACAGGGTGTCCATCATTTGCACCTGTGAACGAAATGCAAGACTCTAGATGTATGATGGGATAACCACCTCGTAAACGCTCTCTCTTGAATCTCCCATCTACTATCTCTTTTATAGACCCTTTTTTTTAGCACTGAAAACCCAAAATGGCTGTCGAGTGATCAATTGAGTGGCTGGTTAGCATCAATCTCTTTTGGCCATTCCCTTCTAGAGTCTTATTGATTCAAATCTGTACATATAACTGTCACTCGAAATATAACAGCCTGACGTGCGAGACCTTGTCGTCAATCTTCCCCCACCACTATGTCTGGTACCAGTCTGAAACTAAGAAGGGTTAGATTTTACACCTGCCCCCAATCCAGACAAGTTTCCACTTATAGTAACCACTAACCTCTCAATTTGGCCTCACATTTCTGCTGCTTTAGTGATGTCACAGGTGTTGTGCTAACCTTGAATTGACCTGGCTTTGCTAACTATTAAGAACAGGACAACGATGTTTAAAGAAGGACGTGAGTTAACGCAACAATATGCGCCAGACCTGGTCTCGTAAGATCTTTGGTCCTTCTTTAAACGTCCTTCTTTAAACATCGTTGTCCAGTTCTTCACTGTTGTCTCCAACACACTTTTGTCACCATACACTGCCAGCATCATGTGATGAATGTCAACATCCTTCAGCTGTTAGAAACCGAATCACAGCTCGCTGATCAACTCTGGATGGATTCCATATCACACCCGCCATGTTTTCAATGATTTGCCGAGAAAACTATGAATCAGAGGATAATGAAATTTTGCAAACTTGATGGTTGGTATGTGCTGATTACACCAGAAGTGGCGTCATCATGTGCATCGTTTGAATGTTCACTTGTTGCAGTTTGGTCCAGTTTAATTTAAACACGCCTCATATTTACATAAAATAATACGTTATACTTTTGAATCTTGCAGCGATCTCAGGATGACAAGAACAAAATTACTGGAGTTGCTGACAGATCCTAACAATACAAAAGATACTGTCGACAAGGCTGCTTCAGAGTATTTGGGTCTATTACAAGGCATGTGTATACCAATGGACTCAAGTGAACCTGAAAATAAGCTTCGCAAGCTCATTAAATATAAGTGGACGAACAGCTTGTTAGGAAATGCTTCAGTGTAAGTGCTTCATCCCTCATATTTTACGACAGTGGGTGTGTTTGTCTTCATCAAAGTTTACCCTCATTGCAGGACGTCTGCATCAAAGCATTTAAATAGTTTCTGTAGCATGATGAATTTGCTAATCTTAAGTACAACCCAGTTATGTTTTATGACTTAGCTTTATTGACCAGCTTTACATGAGATTTAGATGTTCTACATCGACGTGAACAATAATTGAGGCATTCAGCACAAAATGAACGGTGTTGAAACCACGCCTTGTCTATTCTGACATCACAGACTCGGGAAGGGATTGGCGCAGTGAGTTGAAAATAGTTCGGTTACCTGGAAATTTCAAACAAAATTATGTGTGCAGTTTTCACATTGCTATAGTTCACCATTGGTGGGTTTATCTGTTAAATAACACAGGAAGGGAAAGACACAGAGAGCTGAAAATAGGTGCATGGAATTGGAAAATCGAGATAGTATGATCTGTGGAAATTTCAAGTGACTAGAGCTTGGTCTAGAAGTTAGAGAGAACTTCTAGACAAAGAATTGAATCCTTCGAGTCAAAATGTTACAGAAAGATTCTCAGAATACCCTGGACAGAGAAAAAGACAAATGAAGACATTTGGCAAGAGTTGAGTATAGAGGAGAACTGGTTTATCAATTCCATTTTGGCTAGAAAATGCAAATACTTTGGTCACATCAAAAGACACAATGGTTTTGAGAGAACAGTGATGGAGGGTATGGTGCCAGACAAGAGAGGCAGGGGTAGACCAAGAAGACGATGGTACCAAGATATCCAGGAGTGCCTGGGTGCTAGGGAACTTCATATTATCTTTGTACCACATGAATAATTTTGTTATGAATTCATCAAAGGCATGCACTGATTGATAGAAAGAGATGATGACATATGGGCAATTTATGATTAATAAAAGGGAATGCCAGGAGGGAGATATCTAGCTTATTTAGGGTCAACGAACAAGAGCTGACCAAGACCCTATTCCATTCCGCCTCCAAGTGGTGGAACTGGTAACAGGCTGAACTAGTGTAGTCTGGCTAAGAGAATAGGGTTTGCAGTGGGAAGGCAAACCCGGTTCCCAAAAAAGCCATCAGAAACCGGATGTATATGACCAAAAGGCGCAGATTTTGCAGCCTCGCTGAAGAAAGCTATGGTTGGTTATTGATCCAGCGGCCAATGTGCTCCTGCCCTTTGGCCCAATGCTGTATAGTGGTATCTGCAAGTGTTTGTGAGCTGTTGTTTAGTTCCGTACAAAGAGTTCCATTTGTCTGGCCTCGAGGGAAGAAGCTCTTTCCTAACACCGGACATTCAAAAAGATGATGTTAAACAGTTTCAGAGGGATGTGTGCACAGCTGACACTCTGGAGTTTGTTCTTGTTGGATTCTGTTCAAGTGACTGTTAAGTTGTATGTGTTAAGTACGAAGTTGGAAAATAGTGCTATAGTCTCTCCTTTTGAGGAGGTTAATACTGTCTTTGGGATGGCCATATGTTTGTCGATTTTTCTCCCAATATTCCCCATTGCTAATGTGTTCAGCCAGGCCTCTTGGTTCCAAGGATCCAGTAGTTGTTTGACTGTCTGTCGGGCTGTTGGTGTGTATAGTTATTGACTTGATCCTTTAAGAAGAAGGCTAAAAAATGATAGACAATAATTTACATTACAGTCATTGTATACATCATTGTTCTACTTTATAAATTTATCTGTTGCAGAGATTACTCCGATACAGCGTTTGAATACTTCAGCATGACCTTTAATGTGGCTCTCTGGTTCACAAAGCACGCAGCCAAAGTTGCGGCCAAGGATAAGTAAGCCTGCAATTTACAGCTCTGTTCAAGCAAAAGTTAATTGAAATTATGATTTGCTTATAAAATACTTGGAATCTTGGTATTTAAACAGGCAAATTAATGTCTGTTGGCAGGTAGCTGAAGGCTATCGACTATCCATAGTAGGTATATTTTAAACTTCCTGCGACTTACTAGTCCTGGGGGAAGGTACCAATAATTGGGGTAGATTTTATCAATAATTTTTAATTTTGTCTGGACAGCGGCCATTACGCCTACTCTTTTAGATTTCTGCCAAAGCATTTTTAACGGGCTTGACAATGAACACAGAAGTCCGATCTTACTACTCAGGGATCAGGGACATTTTTACCAGAAGATTCAAGTGAAAAATCATTGTCTCCATCGTGATTTGAACCCGCGACCTTCGGCACCTGAGGTGAACACCTTACCTTGAGAACTACTGAAATTTATGAGTTAAATATTTAAGAATGCAGGCGAGTCTCAGATTTACTGGACCAGATGTAACTTTTTTTATTTTTTTTTGGCGTGCGTTCGCCTTATTTCTCTATTCCCACAGGCGATGTGCTTTGCACTGGTTTTTATTTTGCGCCTGTCGGTCCAGTGCATCCGACTTCAGCATGCATTTTATGTAAGGGTCTGCTTCCTCTTGCATTTTCTAAGAGTTTGCTTCCCCGTGGTAATGGCCGGTGCTGTGATGTAGACGAACCCAGCACCTTCAGATTGTGAGCCGTGTCACTTAACCACTAGCCCACGCAATCCCCATGTCGTAACTTGAAAACTGTTGCATTTTGAAGCGCAGACTTTTTTCACTTATTGATTCCTGTTCTTCACTGCACGAAAATAACTAATGTGAATAAAACATTTATAAGTTAGAGAAACACTGTGATAACAGGGGTGCAAGCAAAGTTACGTCTTCGTTCAATCTTTCTTTTTGATACACCCTCCTTCTTTGCTGAGCTTAATCATTTTCACTTGTTATTAATATAGGAGCTTTGCTTTGCTCTTTTATTTTACATATTATAGTAGTATTAATGTAGTCTACTGTTATTTAGTTAGTTAGTTAGTAGCCCCTTTCAGTCATGACTGACTAAAGGATGATATGACTTGGAGTGGAAAAATGAATAATAACAAAATGTATACCTAGCTTTTGTTGTCTTTCTCCTTGCTGCGTTGTCTTTTCACTTCTCTATGTTGCAAGAGCTTCGCTTCACCAAGCGTGAGCTGGCCATTCAGGATCTCCACTTGGATCGGTCTGCAGCTTCGTCTTCCCAGGATGTCAGATTCATGTCCAGGGCCATCATATCACGCTTGCACACATCTTTGAACCTCAACTGTGGTCGGCCGACTGTTCTCGTGCCATTCGCCAACTGTCCATAGAGGATATCTTTGGGAATGCGGATATCTATGTGATGAACAGGACCACGCCATTGTAGTCTTTGCTGCCTAATTAGAGTGTACATACTTTGAAGGCTAGTGCAGTCTGCATTTGTCACGCTGTCCCTCCATGTAATTCCAAGAATGGATTGCAGACGCCATAGGTGGAAGGTGTTAAACCTGTACTCTTGTTTGTCATAAGTTGTCCAAGTCTCACTGCCATATAGAAGTGTGCTTACAACACATGCATTATGTACCATGGCCTTGGTTTTAATTGTCAGCTTCTGATTTTTCCAAACACGCGTTTTGAAGTGAGCAAATGTAGCAGCAGCTTAGCAAATGTGACTATCTATTTCTAGGTCTAGAGGGACCTTGTCATTGATTAGGGATCCCAGGTATGTGAGGTCTATTTCTAGGTCTAGAGGGACCTTGTCATTGATTAGGGATCCCAGGTATGTGAGGTCTATTTCTAGGTCTAGAGGGACCTTGTCATTGATTAGGGATTCCAGGTATGTGAGGTCTATTTCTAGGTCTAGAGGGACCTTGTCATTGATTAGGGATCCCAGGTATGTGAGGTCTATTTCTAGGTCTAGAGGGACCTTGTCATTGATTAGGGATCCCAGGTATGAGGTCTATTTCTAGGTCTAGAGGGATCTTGTCATTGATTAGGAATCCCAGGTATGTGAGGTCTATTTCTAGGTCTAGAGAGACCTTGTCATTAATTAGGGATCCCAGGTATGTGAGGTCTATTTCTAGGTCTAGAGGGACCTTGTCATTGATTAGGGATCCCAGGTATGTGAGGACTATTTCTAGGTCTAGAGGGACCTTGTCATTGATTAGGGATCCCAGGTATGTGAGGTCTATTTCTAGGTCTAGAGGGACCTTGTCATTGATTAGGGATCCCAGGTATGTGAGGTCTATTTCTAGGTCTAGAGGGACCTTGTCATTGATTAGGGATTCCAGGTATGTGAGGTCTATTTCTAGGTCTAGAGGGACCTTGTCATTGATTAGGTATCCCAGGTATGTGAGGTCTATTTCTAGGTCTAGAGGGACCTTGTCATTGATTAGGGATCCCAGGTATGTGAGGTCTATTTCTAGGTCTAGAGGGACCTTGTCATTGATTAGGGATCCCAGGTATGTGAGGTCTATTTCTAGGTCTAGAGGGACCTTGTCATTGATTAGGGATCCCAGGTATGTGAGGTCTATTTCTAGGTCTAGAGGGACCTTGTCATTGATTAGGGATCCCAGGTATGTGAGGTCTATTTCTAGGTCTAGAGGGACCTTGTCATTGATTAGGGATCCCAGGTATGTGAGGTCTATTTCTAGGTCTAGATGGACCTTGTCATTGATTAGGGATCCCAGGTATGTGAGGTCTATTTCTAGGTCTAGAGGGACCTTATCATTGATTACGGATCCCAGGTATGTGAGGTCTATTTCTAGGTCTAGAGGGACCTTGTCATTGATTACGGATCCCAGGTATGTGAGGTCTATTTCTAGGTCTAGAGGGACCTTGTCATTGATTAGGGATCCCAGGTATGAGGTCTATTTCTAGGTCTAGAGGGATCTTGTCATTGATTAGGAATCCCAGGTATGTGAGGTCTATTTCTAGGTCTAGAGAGACCTTGTCATTAATTAGGGATCCCAGGTATGTGAGGTCTATTTCTAGGTCTAGAGGGACCTTGTCATTGATTAGGGATCCCAGGTATGTGAGGACTATTTCTAGGTCTAGAGGGACCTTGTCATTGATTAGGGATCCCAGGTATGTGAGGTCTATTTCTAGATCTAGAGGGACCTTGTCATTGATTAGGGATCCCATGTATGTGAGGTCTATTTCTAGGTCTAGAGGGACCTTGTCATTGATTAGGGATCCCCGGTATGTGAGGTCTATTTCTAGGTCTAGAGGGACCTTGTCATTGATTAGGGATTCCAGGTATGTGAGGTCTATTTCTAGGTCTAGAGGGACCTTGTCATTGATTAGGGATCCCAGGTATGTGAGTTGATGCACAGCTGCCAGTTGATAATTATCGTTGCTTAGACTTGGCGTGGTATCTACTTCCTGTCCCAGAACATTTGTTTTGTTGAGACTTCTTCTTGAGATATCAAATCCAGTCAATCTAAAGTGAGCAGCTGTCAGCCTGAGGTTATTTGGTTATTCCCAGAATGATACGGTGACAGCAAAATGTAATTTCAGTGTTCCCGATATCCTGAGTGCTTCGCCCGTGCCTTTGTGTATGACAAAGACAAGAATGCACCACTATCCCACAGAGAGCATGTCACAAGAGGTGACTAACTGTGTGACATGTCATAACACTGGCCATGGTTAGGTGGTTTGTTAAGAACAGCATAGATGATGCCTAACAGGCTGCGGGTCTACTTTGCTCTAGTGTATGAGTCTATTTTGATGCACTCGCACATTGGTTAGCCACCCTCCAAGAAACTGGAAAGTCTTCTAAACCAGTATAAAGACGTCAGGTTAAGTTATATGGTGTGCAGTTTTGGAGCAAATGTTCAACATTCAATATTGCAGAGGAATGTTGAGTTACAAAATTTCGCATTTACGAAACATTTCCATTAACATTTCCATTAACATATATATATCTCAACCTGAAATAGGAAGTCTCATAATGCTTCTAAAAAACTTTGACCACCATTTGTTGTGAAGGCAATATTCAATTGCATAATTGAGGTCACAATCTTGAAAGGAGCACACGAAGTGGAACAAATTTTCATTCCAAGAATTCCGCTAATTCCATCTGATCTGAAAATTATGTTATTTCCTATGCGAAGCCGAGTATTACAGCTAGTTTTTTATAAAATTATATTTACTGTTGTTGCTTATGAAATCCTACTATAATTCCTTTCACTTATACTATATTTCATTTGGAGTTATAGCAAGTTAGTTTAGTTTTCTTTCCACTTATGCCGTTTAGCGTCCTGGGGAGCTTAAGTCGTCTATCCTGCGCCAAGTGTGTTGCGTCGGTCAATGTGACATGAGTCATAACACCTTAAGAAATACCATTGCAACAACATATTGATAAACTAAATACAACATGTAAAGAATACAGCATGAAAATCAATGTAGAAAAATTGAGGGGATGAATATATCTAGAATAGCCGGAGACACCAATATCTTCCTTGAAAAACAGCAGATCAAACAGGTGAACAATTTCACATACAATGGGAGCACATTATCAGCAGATGGAAGAATTACAGTGGAAATCCAACAAAGATGCAATAAGGCAAATCAGATCATTGGACAATTAATTCCAATACTTAATTGCAAGCATGTAACAATAACTACCACAAGAGCTTTATACAACACGATTTTCATTCAATACACTATGCTATCAATGTAAAAACTGGACACTAACATCAAATGAAAAACGACGCATCATAACAGCAGAAGTGAAATGCCAGCAAATAATAGTGAGTGTAACAAGGAGAGACATGATCAGAAACGATGACATCAGGAGACTTGTGAGAACAACACCAGTAAAGACTACATCAAAAGACACAACATCAGTTTAGACTACATCAAAAGACAGTAACTAAAATGGTTTGGCCACGTAACAAGACTACCACCACACAGCACCCTCCAACAAGCAATGCTATTTAGATACAACGGATTCAAAGGCAAACCGCTAAAAAGGTGGCTTACATAAATATCTGTGGCGGTGCATGTAGGGCTTGTTCTAGAGATCTCTTCATAACCTGATGCTGAAAGGCAAAATAGGATAAACGAAATTAAGAAATTCCTTTCACCGATACTTGTTTTGCAATTCTTTGATTAATTTAACTAAAAACTGACTAATATGGCAACAATGGGATGTGATTGTGAATGAATCCACTAATACAATTTTCTGTGCACTCATATTCACAGCCCAGACATGGAGGAAGCTAAAGAGATACACAAATGTCTACGAACGGCTGCAGGTATATTCAAGTATTGTAAGGTAATACTTAACACAGTAACCTGTGTGCTTATCTCTTTGTCACATTAACACTTTCCAATCTGGCAACATTTGTTTACTGCCGCAGCTCTGTATGTCAGATAGTTTTTATTTTTGTTGTTGTTGAGAGTTCGCCTTATTTCTCTAATCCCCAAGGCAGTGTGCGTTGCCCTGTGGTTTTTATTTTGCGCCTGTCGGCCCAGTGCATCCAACTTCAGCATGTATTTTATGTAAGGGTTTGCTTCCTCTTGCATTTTTTAAGGGTTTGCTTCCCCGGGGTAAGGGCCGGTACTGTGATGGGGATCGAACCCAGCACCTTCGGATTGTGAGCTGTGCCACTTAACCGCTAGCCCACGCTGTCCCCTAGTCAGATAGTTATTTTATTTTTCAAAATTCATAAATCTTAAAAATATTGAGCTAAATTCAAGATCTATAGACACATAATCAAATTGTTTATGACATAAATCATCATCATCAAGTGCGTTGTTGTTTATCAGTTTATCAGTTGATCGTCTCCCATGTCATTCTTTCAACCAATATATGCCTCCCTCTGTCCCACTATCCTGCGATTCTGCCCGTTTCATCGTATGTTCCAATCCACCTCTTCTCATGACACGCCTGAAAAAAGATGACTGCTTTGTCCTAATTTTTGCCATAATCTGTTTTTTGTGTGTTAGCTCCTCTTTAAGTACCACATTATCAGCATTCTTTGCAGTCCATGGAATTCTCAACATTCTTTGTAAATCCACATGCCCGTTGCCTCCAATGATCTAAATATCTTGATCTAGATGACCAGTTCCTCACTCGTCTCAACTTCCTCTCCAGCTGACCCTGTTTTGGGCTGTGAGGGGTTGATGAGCATCTCTGAATCTCAGTATGATCGCTGCTGCTGAAACTTTGCAAGTTTTAGATCGAAGTGGCTGCCGAAGACGGATGTGTCGGACCCAAAGGTGCAAATATAACTGTAAACTAGCTGCACAATGCATTCCATTCTCCGGACTACATCCTGCTACTTGCAAAGCCCTGTTCAGGACTTGGTAACGGGAGATTGAGAATGAACGCAGAAGAAGAAGAAGTAGAGACCATTCACTATTCACTACCCAGCTGATGCGCCTGGTAGGAGGACAGGCTTCTCCCTCGTAGGAACAACATGACCACATTTTATGCTTACTAATCAAAGCTTAATCCTTTGAACCCTGGTCACCTAGTCTGTGGGGACAGCATGGGATAGTCGCTAAGTGACACATCTAACAACTCGAAGGTGCTGGGTTCACTCCCCAAATCACAGCACCGGCCGTTATCCCGGGAAATCAGATCCTTATAAAGGGGACGTCGTGGCCTAGTGGTTAAGTGGCACGGCTCACAAGCCGAAGGTGCTGTGTTCGATCCCTACCACAGCACCGGCCGTTACCCCGGGGAAGCAAACCCTTAAAAAATGCAGGAGGAAGCAGACCCTTACATAAAATGCATACTGAAGTCGGATGCACTGAGCTGACAGGCGCAACATAAAAACCACAGTGCAACGCATACAGCCTTGGGGATTAGAGAAATAAGGACGACCGAAAGAAAAACAAAACAACCTATTCCATCAAATCCCATTCCCCTATGCTACAAACTATGTGCTCTAATTTAATTATTCTATCTCAAATGGACAAACCTGATCATTTTCAGTGCTTGTTATGCCAGTGGATTGAGCAATATATTTATTGGAGACTCTTATGTCAAATTTACTTGATACATACGAAGCATACCACATACATGGATGATTTGACAAGTTTTTCCTCCAGCGCCATAACTATGATAACAGTGCGATCCACATGTAGTGGCATGCGTTTGGAATTTGACGAATGGGCGCAGCAGTCAGTAAAATGGGGGCCTACAGGGAAATGCTGCTGAGGCAACCTGTTGTGATTGAATTCCTGACGACAGAATGTTGTGTGCCCATCGACATGCATCGAAGAATGATTGCAGTATATGGTGACACCTGTTTGGATGTCAGTACTATCAGGAAGTGGGCACGGACTGTAAAAGGTGGCAATCCAGCTTCGATGAACCTGCATGACAAGATTTGAAGCAGACGACCGATCACAGCTTTTGACAAACAGTGGCTGCATTGGAGTGTCTCAAGTTTGACAGCATTTTACCGCACCCAATCTGGCACCTTGTGACTTCTTCATCTTCCTTAAGGAAAAGAAACTCCTTAAGGGACACCATTACGCTTCTGACGATGGGGTGTAGGCAGCTGTACATACCTGGTTTCGGGACAAGACATCCAATTTTTTTTCCTTGACAGTATGCAACAACTTGCTTGGCATTTGTATGTGAACCGGGATGGTGACTGCACTGAAAAATAATAACATGCCACCTAAATGACATTTCAATCTTGAAGAAAATATATAGCTCATGTGTAATCTTGCACATTCACGAAATTATCTCCTCAAAAGTAAAACTTTTAAATCACCCTCTCATATTATTCTCTTTCAATCAACAGGATGAGTTGCGAGCCAAACTGTTGGATGTCCCAGCTGAAGGTGCTCATGACACAGACAGCCGAATTATTGATGCTTACATACATCAGTGTACAGCAGAGGCTCAAGAAAGTATGCCCCGTGACAAGTTCTGTTTTATCTTGAATGTGTCAGACTCCTCCAAGTTTGTGTTGTATTGTTTCAGTAGGTCAATGTGACGAACCTGTCAACTTCACCATATGAAACCCCATTCAGGAGACCAATGAAAACCGTACTAGGGGATTAAGATGCTGAGTTGTAGCGGTCAGCGGCAGATAGGTGACTGCCAGCGTCTGGGCCAGTGAACTAGAGCTGCCAAGACCCTTCTACACCTCCATGCGGTGATCCTGGATAACAGGGCAGACTAGCTAAGGAGAAGGGATCTAAGAGGGAAGGTTAACTTAATAATGTTTGTGTAGGCGTCAAAGGCCCATTGTGTCGATCTATCACTACCATGTCCAACTGCTGAGACTGTTCATGCGTAGCGTGCCAACCGAAATCCCTACAGACACCTCCCCAGTGAACTCCGCAGTCTTAGGATGAGGGCCACGGGGAGTGCGTTTGACCAATGTTTGTGTCAAGGTTAATGTGTCAAGGTTAACTTGGTACTCAAAAACACCTGCTGAAGTCGGATGTCTCTTGGGCCATGGTGGATCAGGGGATAATGAGTCGCCAATCTGTGGCAGGGTGAATGTGGTTGCAGGATGCAATGGAGTCAGACCAACGTGTAGGTGGTCGTCACCGTGGTCGTTTCTTGACTCTGGGCTACCATATTGCTGTCGCTGTGTTCCATTGATTGCCGGTTCTTCGCAGTAATCCGTGGACAAGCGATGTTTCATCTTGCAAATAACTGCATCTTCCACCAGGAACAATTGATGTATGTCTGAGTTATGAAGAACTTTTGTGTGCTTCTTCTTCTTCTTCTTCTTCTTCTTCTTCGTGTGCTGACTATGACGCATTAGGCCGACCATATATAAATATTTAAAAAATATGTTGAAAATTGAGAAAACTGCACCTGAAATTATAAACACATGTAGTAGAAAAATGTAAACATCAATTAATTGAGCCACAAAATATTCTTTAATTCTGTAGTTATTGAGTTAAGAGTTATTCTTTTTAATTGATGTTGTAACATTCATTGCTTACTTAAAAAATTATTTTTTTTCAGTTACACTAGCAAGAGCCATTGAATTGAAGCATGCTGCTACTTTGATTGCAGCCCTTGCCTACGAAACTGCAGAGATGTATCAAAGAGGAGGTAAATAAATATATTTAAAAAAAAAAAAAAGATCATACACAAGCATGACAATGTGTATGCTTTGGTTTAGGGGTCCACATTCCTTCATCTCAAGGGCCCATAGAGGCGATTGTAAGTATGTGTCTGTACAAGTAGTGTATTGGAGGATTTTTGTATCAAGGGAACGTTCAACACTTGAAACCATAACAAATGGGAAAAGGCTTCAAAACTGACTCCTAGCATCAGGGCCAGCGACCCAGAGCTGCCAAGACCTTTCTCTATTTTCACACGGTGATCCTAGATAATAGGCTGCAACAGGACAGACTGGCTAAGGAGACAGAATACAAGAGGGAAGGCTAACGTGACACCCAAAAATGTCATGTTGGTGTCGGACCGAAAGGTGACTATGACTACATCCTGCTACTTGCAAAGCCAAAGCCCTTATCAGGGCTTAGTAGCGGGAGTTTGAGAACGGACGATGAAGAAGAAAAAGTGGAAAGGAAGGGCCGAATATGGTTAGGCTTACTCAGAAAATTAGCAAGTGTCAGTTGAGGATTGAATGAACGAACCCTTAAAAAAGTTTACAATGGAGTAAAAAGACTGGGATTGGGTCATAGTATGGTTATCAGCTGCTAATACACACCTGTAGTCTTTGGACAAGGTGCAAAACCATGTCCTCAGGCTCATTACAGGAACCATGTTGCTATTCTAGCAAAACCTGAACGTCCCTGATTCCACGCTGTATCGGCTAATGTCATTCCTTTGGATCAATTAGCTACGTGGAGAGGGTGAACATGCTGAATGGACAACAGCTCATTCTCCTTAGAAAGATGTCCAAGCTTATGACCCGGAGAACCTTTCTAGTTTAACCCTTGCGATGTGGGGAAAAAACAAGGTTGAAAGGAGAAAGAAAACAAGAAAAGCAAAGCAAATTTTTTCTGTTGCTTCTCCAAGTCACAACATCCATTAGTCAGTCATGACTGAAAGGGGACTACTATAACATACAAATGGGGAGGAAGACTAACGTCTGGTCAGGCAAAATATACTGATCAGACATGTTAGTCAGGGTCAGGCAAAACACACTGGCCAAGACTCTCACCTCTGCTTCCTAGTAGCCCTCCCTGGAAATAGGCTGTTTTCATAGCAGTCTGGCTAATGAAGTGAGGGATCGACATGATCCCCGTAGTATTGAGTGACACGCAGATTTTTTTTGTTTTTGTGTGTTCGTCTTATTTCTCTTTTCCCCAAGGGGGTGTGCGTTGCACTGGTTTTATTTTGCACCTGTTGGCCCAGTGCATCCGACTTCAGCATGCATTTTATGTAATGGCCTGCTTCCTCCTGTATTTTCTAAGGGTTTGCTTCCCCGGGGTAACGGCCAGTGCTGTGATGGGGATCGAAACCAGCACCTTCGGCTTGTGAGCTGTGTCACTTAACCACTAGCCCACGCCGTTCCCCCATGACACGCAGATAAAGTCAAGCATAGCAGAACCGCCAGAAGGACCCCAGTCCACCTTCATCAGGATGTGAGGAAAGCTTCTGCCACCCGCCACTTAATGTCCTTTTCAGGGCGCACAAAAGAGGTAACCTACTCCTTGTAGGTATTTGCAAACAACATACCAAACAAATTAAAGCCTCAGTCAGTGGTCACACAACTAGCCATGCGTATAATGATCTGCAAAAACGAGCTGCCACATTGAGCATGATTAAAACAAACTACTCAAAATAATTGTGGATGCATGCCTACACAGATAATCAGTAACAACTGCTATAAAGAATTGATGAGCTTCTATCTGTGTCTCATATCCTGAAAACAATTGTGAGACAAAAAGCTTTTATCTTTGTTTGTTAATGCCAAATTATGGCACTGATAGCACAATGTGGATAGGAATATTGTCATTAAAATTATCTTTAACCATACCACACCTGAGGCCCTGAACCTAACTGTCTCCCATTGCTGGGCTCCAGAGCATTAAAGAGAAAAAACCAACATGATATAGAAAAATGTTAGTTACATGCAAACAAGTGGTTAGAATAAGATGTAACTTGGAGACATTGTAGAAAATAGGTTTACCTTTCATCTAGCGTCAATATTCCACCTTTGTGTGCCAATCCACCCAGAAGAAGGCAAAGAATCTGTCTCGAGTCATAACATTTTGAAATCCGGGAGTAAACGCAACAAATAGCCCTCATTTGTCCAATAATCCTGATAGCTGGGCTTTATACATGAGTATTCCATATAGATCCTCAGTCCAAGAAAAGCCTTCATTTCATCACTCGAGCTTTCTCTGTCTGTTTCACTTGAACAGAGTCTGAATCAACCAAATTATTGATCACCTGTTGGACTGTCATAAGCCTAGACTTACTTTGCTTTCCTGTTGAAGTGCTTGGTTCATCAGCCGCTCGTTTCATTGTCAATTTTCCGAATTTGTTACCCACAAAATCAATTCAAACATGGGGGCAGCCATTTGCAATGACTAATCACGAGGATTGACCACGATTGGTTGGTTATTTTTAGATTCTGACGCATTTTATTACGTACTACCTAAAGTACCGCAAAACCGGTCCAGCGGTATAGCGTCAGTTAAGAAAATTACCGGAAAAAGGGTACAGCGGTCTGGTAGGATTAAGAACACTATTTAAGCACAGTTATCATGGAGAGATGTATATCCTTAGGCACGCTACATAATTAGTGACTAAATTTGACCTAATTAATTTTCTTAATTAGTCGCTGTGGTAGTCGTCTTTCAAAATTTGTAACTTTTATGTTTGTTTGTCAATAAATATGTTTTTCTGGTGTGTAGATACACAATAGCATAACGAACATGTGGGTGTTATTGTTTTTGTTGTATGTTTGTTAGTTTTTGAGATTTAAAAAGATGAAGTTGAAAATTTATGAAAATCTCGGGAAAAATTTGGACTCGACCACTAGGCCTAGTCGCTCCGATAGAAAACCATGGAAACCACAACAACGTATCGATACTGTGTTTACAATATCTACACAACTGTTAGTTTCCAATTCAAACGTAGTTCTTTCATTTAAACAAACAAAATAAACAGATCTACGCGATAAAAATCTTTCTCAACAACCTACTTCCCCTTTCGCAAAAAGTTGGCTTGCTCCAAACGGCGTATACAAAATTAAAACTGTTCAAAAGCCATTTGTAATCGCACATACGATACTTTAACCGGCAAAATATCGTGTATATATGGAGGGCGTAGTCAGCAGTAAAAAATGGCTGTCAGGAGTGACTCCGTTCAAAAAAAAAAAAAAATTTTTCCGCACACCGTTTTTGCAGGCCGAGCTGGTTCAAAGAGACAGGCCATTGGAGTGCTACAGGATATTAAAACTTAGTGATTGATGCAATCACTATTTGGATTCAAGAAGTTTAGATATTTACATGATTATAACAGCCCATCACTTATTGTTATATTATTCAGCACTGGAATTAAGTTCTGCTGCAGTTTCCCTTGTTGTCATTTTACAAGTACAGTGCAAAATTTAGCAGATTTTATCCCTTTTTTTTGTGTGTGCCTTCTATTTCAGATGATTCTCTGGCAAGCTTAGACCAGAAAGATGTTGGAAAGTGGAGGAAATATTTTCAGCTTAAGAACAAATTCTACTTGGCATGTGTAAGTGACGTAAAATTTGTGGTATATGTAAGTGACGTAACATTCGTGGCGTGTGTGTAAGCAACACAACATTTGTGGTGTGTGTAAACGACATAACATTCGTGACGTGTGTAAGCATAGCTGGCCAGGGTAGCAGATCCACACCATCCTCTCTAGGTTTGATGCCTCTGCAGCTTCCATCCACTCATGCCTGGTCAGCTTTTTACGTAGCTTCTGGTTTATGCTGCAGCAAACTCACTTCTATCCACTTCGTCTCTGACTGTGTGTTACTGTACCTTAATTGTAATTTCTACCTGGTATATGTCTGTTGCTTTTTTCACCATCTTGAAATTTGTTGCAAATAGTCTTTCAATGTCTCAATCTTCAATTTGCTTTATCTAAACACTTTGTGTGAGTGTTTGTGGGTGGACGGGTGCGCGCTCAGTGGTTTAAGACAGATTATACGATAATCAACCGAAAGGATAAATTAGACTATAACAAGTTTAAAAAAAAAATACAACCACCTACAAGAACAAGGGGGCACAGCCACAAATTAGTTAAAGAAATGTCCATATTAGATACCAGGAGGGGACGGCGTGGCCTAGTGGCACGGCTCACAACCGGAAGGTGCTGGGTTCGATCCCTATCACAGCACCGGCTGTTACCCCGGGGAAGCAAACCCTTAGAAAATGCAGGAGGAAGCAGACCCTTACATAAAATGCATGCTGAAGTCGGATGCACTGGGCCAACAGGCGCAAAATAAAAACCAAAGTGCAACGTACACCGCCTTGGGGATTAGAGAAATAAGGTGAACTCAAAAAAAAAAAAAAAAAAAAAAAAAAAAAAAAAAGATACCAAGAAATAATTCTGTAGTCAGAGGGTGGTGAATGCTTGGAATGCATTGTTACAGGAAATAGTGCAGGCAGGATCAATTAATACATTCAAGAATATATTGGATGCACATAGATATTTTCAGATCAAGTGAATGTAAAAGAAACTGGTTGTATACAGATTCTGCACTCTTCTAAGCCAGTATAAAGGTGTTAAGATGACAATAATTGCAAAAGCCTGCATTTTATGCTCTCCCCGCCTCTGAGGTTGCTGCACTGTTTGGGCTTTACTCGTTTCAGGTTTCTCAAGTTTATGTACTTTTCACAATTGTTTGAATGAAGTGAGCTGGACATGCTGTTGTCTCGGTTTAGTGTAGAATTATCTTTGTTCATCAGGCACACAGCTACAATGGAGAAAACTTGTTGAACCAGGATAAATGTGGGGAGGCAATCAGAGGCTTAAGAGAGAGTGTAGACTGTAAGTTATACTTGTGTTTTCGTAATGACAACTTTGTTGTTGTTGTTGTTTAACCCTACCAGACCTGAGGCTCTGGACCTAACTGTCCCCCATACCTGGGCTCCTGAGCATTAAAGAGAAAAAAACCAACATTATATAGAAAAATGTTAGTTACATGCAAACAAGTGGTTAGAATAAGATGTAACTTGGAGACATTGTAGAAAATAGGTTTACCTTTCATCTAGCTTCAATATTCCACCTTTGTGTGCCAATCCACCCAGCAAAAGGCCAAGAATCTGTCTCGAGTCATAAAATTTCGAAATCCGGGAGTAAACCCAACAAAGAGCCCTCATTTTTCCAATAATCCTGATAGTTGGGCTTTATACATGAGTATTCCGTATAGATCCTCAGTCCAAGAAAAGCCTTCATCTCATCACTCGAGCTCTCACTGTCTGTTTCACTTGAACTGGAAAAGTATTCTTGATTAAATTCTGACTCATCAGAGTCTGAATCAACCAAATTATTAATTATCCGTTGGACTGTCATAAGCCTAGAAGTGCTGTTGAAGTGCTTGGTTCATCAGCCGCTCGTTTCATTGTCAATTTTCCGAATTTGTTCACGTTAAACCCCACAAAATCAATTCAAACAAGGGGGCAGACATTTGTAATGACTAACCATGAGGATTAACCACGATTGGTTTGTTATGTTTAGATTCTGACGCATTTTATTCACGTACTACCCAAAGTACCGTAAATTCGGTCCAGCGGTATATCAGCAGTTAAGGAAATTACCGGAAAAAGGGTAAATCGGTCTGGTAGGGTTAATGCCCACAATGAGTAAGTTTTCTATTTTTATGTGCGTCCTGAAAATGACGTTAAGTGGCGGGTTGTAGTAGCATTCCTCACATCCTGAGAATGCTGATGAAGGTGGGCCGTGGTCCTCCAGGTGGTCGTGCTATGCTTGGCTTCATCTGCTTGGCGCTCACTACTACAAAGATCACATCGATCCACATCTCGTCAGCCAGGCTGTCTTGAAAACAGCCTGTTTCCAGGGAACGCTACATGGAAGGAAGAGAGATTGGGGTCTTGGTCTGTGTATTGTGCCTGACCCTGACGCGATGTCCTGGTCAGTATGCTGTGCCTGACTGGACTAGCATCTCAGTTCCACAGTTTTGTTGCTAATCATGTTTTAATGCTGTCATTTGAAATTTCCTAAACATTGAGAAAAAATATCCAAACATTAGAAGAAACATTTAACATTAGGTATGAAAAAATAAGTGAGAATATTGGAAGTACAGTAATTGTGAGAATTTCATGAAGAATGAATATCATTAAAACATCTGGAAAAAAATACTGTTATAACGTCAGAGAGAATAAATAAAAGAAAAGAGCGACAGGAAGTAAACATCATTATAACATCAATAAGAATAAATAAAAGAACAGAACAACAGGGAGAAAAATATCATCAGTGAAAAAGGCTAATTTAATGTTAGGTATGATAAAAAGAAATATTATACATAGGAGCAAGGAAGTGATAGTCAAAATGTATTAAGCATTAGTTAGACCTAGATTGGAGTACTGTGTACAGGTGTGGAGTCCTTATCATAGAGGGGACATAAACATGCTGGAAAGAATACAAAAAAGAGCGACAAAGATGATAGTGGGATTCCAGAATTACAGTTATGAGGAACGACTCAGACAAACCGGCCTACAGTGTCTCGAAGACAGAAGAATTCGTGGTGACTTAATACAGGTTTATAAGATGGTCAGAGGAATGGATAAATTAGACTATAACAAGTTTTTTAAAATACAGCCACCCACAATAACACGAGGGCATAGCTACAAGCTGACTAAAGAGAGGTCCAGATTAGATATTAGGAAATAATTTTTTAGTCAGAGAGTGGTGTCTGCTTGGAATGCATTGCCAGGGGAGGTAGTGGAGGCAGGGACAGTTAATGCATTTAAGAATAAGCTGGATGTGCATAGCTTTTAGAGCAAGGTGATGTAAATGTAACTGGTTGTTTACAGACTCTGCAGGGTCTTCTAAACCAGTATAAAGACGTTAAGTTATTACCATACTCTCAAGAGGGTTGTGTCTTTGGATGTGGCCAAAATAGTTAAATTTTTTGTTCATGATGGAATTTATGAACCAGTTCTCGTCTATGCCCAGCTCTTGTTGAATGTCTGCATTCTTCTTTTTTACGGTCCATGGTATTATGAAGACATTTCTATTTCATTTTGAAGCGAAAGACCCGATTCTCTTTCTTTGATATTTGGGTAACTGTCCATGTTTCACAGCCGAATGCTGCCACAGGAAAAACACAGGTTCTCAAAATGTTCACTTTTATTGGTTTACTGGTATTCTGCCATAGTTTCCTCAAGCTGTGTAGCCTCTGCATTGCCATTGCCAGTCTTCTTCTGATACAAATCCCAACCTCAAAAGTAAATTATAGGCGTGCACATTTTGCATGTACAACCACCAAACCCTACAAGGATTGATTAGTCTGTTGTATTTGCTTTCGTGTTTTGCATTGGTTGAAGTTATGACATTTATGCCATTCATAGTAGAATATGATTTATTCTTTCTTTCTTTTCAATTTTTGTTCTGTTTGGGTCTTTCAGCGCCAGGTTATGAAGAGATTTCTTGACCGGGTCTTAGGATGTGTTTCGTACATGGGGAGCTTTACTGCTTCTGTTATTTCTGCTGTTTGTCTTTTGCATGGTCGGCTTTTGGCTTTGTATCCATTGTATCTGAACAGCATTACTTTCTGAGGGATAGTATCTGGTGTTTGTTGTGTCACATGGCTGAACCATTTGGTTTGCTGTCTCCTGATGAGGTCTAGTACTGGCATTGTGTCTACCTATCTCCTTATATCTTTGTTTCTGATTCACTCCATTCTTGTACTTCAAGCATCCTGCGCAGGAATTTCAGCTCTGTTGTTACAATGCATCTTTTATCTTTGTTTGTTAATGTCCAGTTCTGGTACTGATAGCTCAATGTGTGTAGGAATATTGTGTTGTCTAGTGTTCTTTTTGTATCGATTGTTACATGTTTACATTGTAATATTGGGAACAATGATTTGACTTGCTTTATTACATCTATTTTGGATTTTGGTGTTGCCTTTTCCATCTGCTGAGATTATGTAACACAGGTACGGGAATGATTTATTTTATCATACAAATTCCAGTGTATACCAAAGCTGAGGTACTGTGTAAGGAATATGCTCAGGTCAAGGGGGCTGGGACAACGGCAAGACCACAGAACCATTTGTTTTTCCGGAAACTTGGACCCATTGTGAAGCGGACACTTGATAAATGTGACAGAGAAAATGGTCTGATGTAAGCAATGATCTATTTGAAGACATCTCTTGAAGAGTTTATGTTCTAGAAAAAAATAAGATATTCTTCTTAGTCATTTATATGTTAACATTTAAGATCCCATAGGTATTTTTCATTTTGACATATAAAATCTTGAATTTTTAAATTTTTTTTTGCGCGTTTGCCCTATTTCTCAAATCCCCAAGGCGGCGTGCGTTGCACTGTGGTTTTTATTTTGCGCCTGTCGGCCCAGTGCATCCGACTTCAGCATGCATTTTATGTAAGGGTCTGCTTCCTCCTGCATTTTCTAAGGGTTGCTTCCCCGGGGTAACGGCCGGTGCTGTGATGGGGATCGAACCCAGCACCTTTGGGTTGTGAGCCGTGCCACTTAACCACTAGGCCACGCCGTCCCCCAAATCCCCAATTAAATCAATAAAAACAATGAGAAATGGGTGTGTTATATTTTACCACTTTCTTTTTTATTTATGATATTGGAATTCATTTTGAGTCTGTTATGTATGAATAACACATAATCCATTGATAGAAATAATCCACGGGCTCATCATCTAGACTACTATTTGATGGCCCATAATTTTCAGGAAATTACTTATGTGCGCACCTGCATTGCTACAATAAAACCTCCACCCACCGTGCATCACCTGCGTCGTTTACACAAGGCCTATGAGGTCTACAATCCTCATCAACTGACCCGACCATCAATAATACCATTGCTGTGCTATAGATCTAGGTCACTCTCTATCTCAATACCTGATTGATTATCATCATAATTAAAGTCTAGATTGTCAAATAATCGAACAGATTCCGTCTTGACGGCGCTTGTTGCTCAGATAAATCGCTACTTTTTTGTGGAAAATGGGATGGTTTAAACTTCCAAGTCATTTACGATATTTTATCAATACCTTCTCCTTTCATCTGAAATCAAACCGGCAGGTAACGATAAGCATAGTAACCGAGAAACGAACGCAATGAAAACAAGCGGTTTTCAGTGGTATAGGATTTGAGGGTGTCAGTGGTATAGGATCTTCAGGGTTATTCAAGCTTTCTGTTTCTCTGTCTTCCAGATCAATTATTCTATGCTGTTATCACAGCTATAGGAATTAATAAAAAATAAGACATTTGTGATTACTGGTCTATTGAAGGCTTCTTGCAGTTTCTATGGTACAGGCAAATGTTTACTCGGGATATGTTTCAAATGTTATATGGGGACGTGGTCCAGTGGTTAAGTTATACGGCTCACAACCCGAAGGTGCTGGGTTTGCTCCCCATCACAGCACTGGCTGTTACCTCGAGGTAGCAAACCCTTAGAAAATGCAGGAAGAAGAAGACCCTTACATAAAATGCATGCCAAAGTCACATGCACTAGGCCGAACCCCGATCTTCTGAATACGAAGCAAATGACCACCATTTGAACTGTCACAACGAATTCCTCTGCTAGCAAACATAAGCTCCGCTGATGGTCCACCCATAATGCTACATCAATATTGTTGATGGCTTCTTCTGTCACAACAATATGCACCTGACCTGGTTGTGGAGGATCTTTTGTTAACTCACATCCTTCCCAAAACAACTGTGCCTAGTCATTGACTGTTGCCTTCAACACACTTTTGTCACCATACACTGTCTGCATTCTGTGATGAATGTTGACTGGTCGACATCCTTCAGCTGTTAGGAACTGACTCACTGCTTGCTGATTAACCTTGGCCGCATTTCGTATCATACCCGCTATTTTCTTAATGGTCTGCAGCAGAACCTATGAATACGAGGATAATGAACATGTGCACATATATACATTAGTATGTGTTTATTAAGTCAGATGTGATGTCCAAGTAGCGCAACACGAGCGGGTTTCATTTAAGCAGTCCTCGTATTACAGATACATTAATGTAATGTTTAAAATAAGAAAATTATGTTGTTTGTTTGCGAATGCCCACAATGAGTAAGTTTACTCCTTTGTGTGCCTTGAAAAGGATATTAAGTGGCTGGTTGCAGTAGCCTTTCTCACATCCTGAGCATGCTGATGAAGGTGGACTGGAGTCCTCCAGGCGGTTGTGCTATGCTTGGCTTCATCTGTGTGTCACTCACTACTATGGGGATCACATTGATCCATCACCCTGTAAGCCAGATTGCCATGAAAACAGCCCGTTTCCAGGGGGGAGGACTAATAGGAAGCCGAGATGAGGGTCTTGGCCAGTATGTTTTGCCTGACTCTGACGTGTCTAATCAGTATATTTTACCTGACCAGACATTAGTCTTCCGCCCCAGAAAATTATGTAAAAATATGTTAATGTGCCCTAACCAATGAATAGAATCCTGAAACAGATGATGTTAAAAATGTGGTTTTAGTATGTGTATACAAAGAGTTAATAAAGAACACTCTTGGTGTGTATGTAATCTTTCTTAGCTAGAGAGCTCAATGCCATCACATATGAAAAGAACTAAATTTCAAAATGTTTAAAAACTTGGATTTGAAAAAATTGGAAATTTTATGTACAAAAATTGTCAGCCTCAACATTGTTCCTGAACTGATGTGTCGGCTCAATAAATATTAACGACATCTTTTTGTGGATTTCAGTTACCATCAGAAAGTAGCTCCCGACCCACCTCAGCTGGAACTGAAAGCAACATATGGCCTAGTTAGTCCAGGTGACTATACTGCTCCAGTCATCAATCAGCTCTGGTCAGTGGAAGTGTACAAGAAGTTTAGTGTGACCAACATCCCGAAGCCTGGAGCTGTGCCAGAGAAGGTAAACCCTATTTAAATCCAGATTAGATAGTAGGAAATATTTTTTTAGTCAAAGAGTGGGGAATGCTTGAAATGCATTGCCACAGGAAATAGTGGAGGCAGGGTAAATGAATGCATTCAAGAATAAATTGGATGCGCTTAGCTATTTTTTAGATCAAGTGAAGTACAAGGCGTGTTCAAATGAAACCGGACCTAACTGCACCAAGTGAACATATGTACGATGCGTATGATGACGTCACTTCAGGTGTAAACAGCACATACCAACAGTCAAGTTTGCAAAATCCCAGCTTCTGACTCATAGTTTCCCCAACAGATCGTTGAAAACATGGCGGGTGTGATACGGAATCTGCCCAGAGTTGATCAGAGAGCGGTGATTCGGTTTCTAACAACTGAAGGATGTCGACCAGTTGACATTCATCGCAGAATGCAGGCAGTGGATGGTTGTTAAAAGTGTGACGAAGACAACAGTGAAGAACTGGACAGCAATGTTTAAAGAAGGACGTGAGTTAATGAAAGATCTTCCGAGACCAGATCAAGCACATATTGTTGAGTTAACTCACGTCCGAGACCAGGTCAAGCACATATTGTTGAGTTAACTCACGTCCTTCTTTAAACAAAAGAGTAAACTTACTCATTGTGAGCATTAAGGCAGCCTGGCTTACGAGATGGGGATCGATGTGATCCCGTGGTAGTGAGCGCCCGACAAATAAGCCAAGCATAGCATAACCGCCTGGAGGATCGCAATCCACCTTAATCAGCACGCTCGAGATGTGAGGAAAGTTATTACAACCCTCCTCTTAACGTCCTTTTCAGGGCGCACAAAAGAGTAAACTTACTCCTTGTGGACATTCAACAACAACGGCACCCATCTGTGCTTTTTTCTTTGTTGTTCTCCATTTTAGGATGGTGGCTTCACACCTTTCATATTAGGGGCCTACGGTATTTGTTAAGGATTGGGTGGCAAGCGAGAGTGCCACATAATGTGGTCTTACAGCAAGCAAACACTCACAGCATGTACTCGCTGTTGAACCAACGACGTCTTTGATGGTTGAGGCAACCGCATGAAAGATAAGAGGCTGCCAAAGGATATACTCTGAGGACAGCTGGCCATTTGAGCTAGAAGAATCGGTTGTCCCACACTGTGATACATGGACGTATGCAAGAGGAACATGAAGTCGGGATCAAGATACTGAGCAGCGCATGAGCTGCAGTGGTCAGCGACCCATAGCTGACTGCTAGCATCAGGGCCAGCGAACCAGAGCTGCCAAGACCCTTCTACACCTCCACGCGATGATCCTGGATAACAGGCTGCAGCAGGGCAGACTGGCTAAGGAGGAGGGATCGAAGAGTGGATGCTAACCCGGTACTCAAAAAATGCTTGCTGAAGTCGGATTTGTTGGACCAAAAGGTGCAAATATCGCAGTCAAGCTGTAAACTACGACACAACGCATTCCGTTCTTTGGACTACATTCTGCTACTTAAGCCCTTTCAGGGTTTGGTAGCGGGAGATTGAGAGCGAACGAAGAAGAAGAACATGAAGTCCTGTGACATTCCATCCGAGGGCGAGGAAACAATTGCTCCGGATCGAGCTGTTTGGAGACAGTTGGAGGTGCCGTAGTGGCTGCCGATGCTCATAGAGGCCTTCTGGCTACAGAAAAAAGAGAAAAACTGAAGATATCGACAAACACCCCAGCAAGTCAGCCTCCTCAGCATGGTTGTACGGTCTGTGGCAGAGACTGTCACTCACAGATCGGCCTTTACAGTCACAGCAGACAGTGTCGAAATATAGGAGACATAGTTCTCAATCTCCCGCTACCAAGCCCTGAACAGGGCTTTCCAAGTAGCAGGATGTAGTTAGGAGAACGGAATGTGTTGTGTCGCTAGTTTACAGCTTGACTGCGATATTTGCACCTTTCGGTCCGACACATCCGTATTCGGCAGATGTTCTTCTTAATTGGCATATATTATTATTAATAGTGCTGTACATTCTAATAATGCTTTTTAGAATTTCCAAGCAATCTAATTATAATTATAGTGATCAGGGAATTATTCAAGACCAGCCATGGTTGATGAGACGATTATATATCTAACAAAGTGATGAATGTGTTATTTTATTGTTATTTTATGGGGAACTGAGACGCTAGTAAAGTCAAGCACAATACGCTGTTGAAGACTTGTTGCGTTCCCTGGAAACAGGCATTTTTCAAGCAAGCCTGGCTGATGAGATTTGGGTCGATGTGATCCCTGCGCAGTGGTTCAACTTCATCAGCATGCTCGGGACGTGAGGAAAGCTACTACAACCCACCATTAACGTTCTTTTCGGGGCATACAAAAGAGTAAACTTACTTCTTGTGGGCATTAAACAACAACAATTGTTATATCATGATTGTTATATAACTTACAAAGTGATGATTATGTTTGATTATTGTTAGATTTAATTATATTTGTTCTATTCCTTTGCCAGAAAGGGACTGAAGAAAAGCCAGCTGTTCTCCCCCCTGTGAAAGAGAAGGAAGTTCCAATGTCCGATAAAGATCCTAAGAATAACAGTGGCTGTAGTGTGTCCTAAACTAGGACCAATGTGTGATATTCTTTTAACCTTTCACTGTCCAATCTAATTTGCTAGATTTTTTTTTCTTATCACCCGAGGCAAATTTTGTTTCCTGGAAACAATTCATGAAAATTAAGCGCATTAAGTCTATGATTATTAGCTCAGAATTGTGCTATCCGTCAAATAAATGTTCATAAAAACAATATGTAATATAATACAATAAACTGTCATATGGGGTGGGGGGGGGGGGGGGGGGGGAGAGGGGTCCATCATCCTGATAAAATGTGTCTACCTTCTGTTCTCGTAACAAACGTTTCATCAGATCCAACAAATTGTTCTTACAAAAATTAAGCATCGATTAATTTTCAGGCAGTTTTAATTAAACACGCTGTACATAAACTGGAAGACTATATATATATATAAATCTGATTCTGCTAAATAATGGGATTTTGCTACTGACAATGACAGACTCTAGTGTTTAATAGTTGACCTTTCCGCCACTCATGCAGTCAATAATGTTTTCACTTGAGCTGTTTGTATAAACTGCTCAGGATCGTGTGGCAACTATTATTATTCTGCTAATGTTTTGTAAGCAGTTCCTAGCAGTTCAGATCATAAAGGGTTAACATATGTTCCATGTATTTTAAATTATGGGTCTAATATTGTCAACCCAGACTGCATTGTTTATTCATGTAATATTCTTTGCCTTGACATTCAGAAAACTTTCATTTTGTATTGCATTATTTAAAGGCTGTGATTGGAAAATTTTGTTCTCCACTTCTTGAAGTTTAATCTTTGTTGCCAGCATAGAAGCAATGGTCCATTATTGAAGGTTTTTTTTACGGGGGCCGCAGTAGCATACATAATACTAGCAACTCACCAAGTTTGGTGATTGGACCTAATATGAAAGAGCTGGAATGTAGTGTCAATTGACAACTTGCCCCCAGAAACCTACACAGTAAAAAGTAGTCTGTTAAAAATGACCTGAAGACGTTATATAACTTCTCTTGAAGCCACAGCTGGTCTTTCTTGATAATGTATACAGTTGATGTTGTCAAGTTTTCCTGCAAGTTAAGTAACTGTTTTATCTAATCCTTTTGTTACATGTACTTATTCAATAAGGAGATGATATCACATTGCTTCATTGTGTTCAGTTTCTGACCAAATTTCTTTCTAATCTAACACTTTAAAAATAATTATGTTTAATTATTGTGATACAAGAAGGTGATGTTTGAAATTCTGGTGAAACTTGCAGAAGGTGTCTTCCATAATGCATCTCAATCTCGCTATATCTTTTTGTATTCCTGTAAATCTTCTATCTATTTTTGCAAAAGTTGAATGTAGAAGCTGTCCTCCTGACTCCTCATGAAATTCTAGAACAAATCTATGTCTGCCGATCCAGGGAAACAAAAATACTGTTATTTTAGAATAAGATGCTTTGGTATAGTTGTTTGTGGAAATAAATTCTTGTACAGTGTCATGTATGTACCAATTCATGCCTGAATATCTACTGTAGGTTTGAGGATAACTACACAACAGAGTAGTCTTGGATAGTTAAATCAAGATTAAACTCCATCCCAATACACACACTGTTAGCAACTAACAATTTCACCTGTGTAAGTTTTAACTCTTGTTTTTTCTGTAAATTACAAATCCTAACTTGGCACTTTGCGTATTCTTCTTCTGCGTTCATTCTCAAACCCTGAACAGGGCTTTGCAAGTGGCAGGATGTATTCCGGCGAACGGATTTACATTGTGTTGCTAGTTTACAGTTTGACTGCAATATTTGCATCTTTCGTATTAATGTTTTACATCTATGTCTAAATTGATGTTTACGCCACAAAAAATAAATACATTGCTTTGATCGGTTCTGCACAGTGGTGGTTTTTTAATGTTGCGAGACTATTTTTCTTTGATAATATCATTCCTCTGTTTATTCTTTACAAATCATTTTAAAAAACGTTTTTGTTTCAAGGTTATTATCCATAATAAAATGTTGCAAGCTCGCAGTGCTTATAAAACAAAATACTTCTTATTTATCTACACAGAAACTTCAATTCCACAAGTTAGAAAGATGATTTATTCTTGATTGAAAATGTTAATGTGTACGTCTAACTAGGCCAGGAAAGAAAATGTTAATGTGTACGTCTACCTAGGCCAGGAAAGAAAATGTTAATGTGTACGTCTACCTAGGCCAGGAAACAACAACCACAACATTGATAAGGAGATCTCCCCTAGGAGAAAGGCGGGTTGGCTCTGCTTCAACCGCATTAAACCGACACTCTATCAGATGACGAACAGCAAGGCCAGGGCTCGCACCTTCAAAAACATGGTTATTCCAGCAATGGAATATGGGTGTGAGATTTGGAGTCTACGCAAATGAGATGAAGAGAAGCCCAGAATTACCAAAAGAGCAGTGTATTTAGCGAAATGTCACAGCCAAAAAGTAACGATGACATAAACAAACTACATAGAAGAGATCAAAGTCTCACCTTTCAGTTTCGAACAGGACATACCAGAGTCAATAGCCACTTGAATCGCATCAATCCCCAGCACCTGCCCTTGTGCAGACATTGCTCTCATTTTGATGAAACACCTACTCATTGAGTGCAAGGTGCTTGCGGACATGGGGAAAAGATTCTTACAAGAACTCCGACAATGCCAACACACAGTACGGATCAGTGAAACAACCGAAGAAGACCTGAATCTGTATTACAATGGCATTAGGCTGCCAAGAGAAGGCTTGCTCAGCAGCTATGGGATAACAACAACAGTATAAAATAAAAGTGTAAGATTGCATTGAACAAAATAATAGCTAGTTTCTGAACAAAATATGTTGGGCAGATTTGAGTGTAATAAGTTAATAAAGCCTCTTGGCTTCAGATGGGGTAGCTACCTCAGAGTTGCACACCACTGCATGAGAAATGCCTCAGAGTTGCACACCACTGAATGAGAGATGCCTTAGAGCTGCACACCACTGCATGAGAAATGCCTCAGAGTTGCACACCACTGCATGAGATGCCTCAGAGTTGTACACCACTGCATGAGATGTCTCAGAGTTGTACACCACTGCATGAAAGATGCCTCAGAGTTGCACACCACTGCGTGAGAGATGTCTCAGAGTTGCACACCACTGCATGAGATGTCTCAGAGTTGTACACCACTGCATGAGAGATGCCTCAGAGTTGTACACCACTGCATGAGAGATGCCTCAGAGTTGTACACTACTGCATGAGAGATGCCTCAGAGTTGCATACCACTGCATGAGAGATGCCTCAGAGTTGTACACAGACTGTTCATAATGTCCTGACGCCATCATCATTGCGTTTGACCTCTTTTCCTTCTTCCAGGAACTCTGCCCTCCATTTTCACTCTCTCCAGACCGTTATGTCTCTTTACAGGAGTGAAATATCCAAAAATATTTCTATCAATGTTGTCTAGGAGTCAATTTTCTGTGATATTAGGTCAGATCAGGTCATCCCGTAACCAGTGAGGTCGTTGGGGCACACATGAAGACATCCTCACAACACCATGCCACCCTTCTCTGTCAGCGGCCGCTGCCTGTGACTCTTCTGGTCGGAGATTGGTCCATTCTTTTATGTTGTCCTCCCATCTCTTTTTAGGACGGCCTCTTCGTCGTCTGCCATGCACCTTTCCGTGGAGGATTGTATTTGCAAGACCATTTGATCTCAATATGTGACCGTACCAAACGAGTTTCCTTCTTTTGACAGTTGCCAAGAGGTCTTCAAAAGGCCCTATTGCTGTTGTAATTCTATCTCGTATTTCCTCATTTGTAATTCGATCTTTGTACGTGACGTTTAAAAGTCTTCGGAAACATCTCATCTCCAAGGCCTGTATCCTTCGTTGAAGGTCAGCTGTAACTGTCCATGTCTCACAAGCATAGAGGAATATTGACAGGACCAGTGAACGCATTAATCTGATTTTCATTCTGTGATATGCAGAAATTGTAAAATTTGTCTGTTTTTTTTCTTTTTTTCAGTCAATGATTTCAGCATCCTTCTGTAACACTTCATTTCAAAAGCTGTGATCTTTTTTGCAATTGATTTTTGTTGTTGTTGTTATGGATACAGCAGCATCTGGGCTCTTGTCATTTGGCCCAACTCCCTGCAATGGTGTTTGCATGAGCTTGTTAGATGTTGTTTAGTGACATACAAGTGTTAAAATTTATCTGACTTTGAGGGAAGAAGCATTTTCCCACATTGTTTAGCGTAGAGCACTCAAACAGATTATTAATGGTTTCGTATGGGTGTGTACATAGCTGGCACTCAGGAGTGTGTTGTTGTTGGATTCTGTTCACGTGCATGTTAAGTGGGATGTGTTGGGTTCACAACCAAAAAATGGTGCTCTGATCCTTCCTTGTGAGTTGATTTATACTGCTATTTGGATTGGGGCTTGCCAAATGTCTGTAGGCCTCCTTCCCTATGTTTCACGTGCTCTGTCTGTTCACCCAAGTTTCTTTGTTTGCTGTTCTTATGAACTGTTTTTATGAAGCTGTTTGTAAAGTTGTTGCTCTGTGTGGCTGTCCCTTTTTTGCTAGTCTGCCTGCCTTGTCATTACCAGGTGTCATGGTCATTGACCATGGATTCACAGCATAATTGATGTTTTTAATGCCCATGTCTCATAACCATATGTATAATAAATGCTGATTATATGTCATTATTATTAACTTGCACCATATACTCTTGTTTTATAGTAATTATAGTCTCATAATAGATAATAATGAAGCAATTAAGACTTTGTTGTACGGGGTCACACATTCTTGTGTGAGAGAAGGCCAAGAAGCTGGATATTAATTGTCTAATGATATGTGTTAATCAATACCTTGGGAGCATTTAGTTAGTTCCGAGAACTCATCCTCAAATCCAACCTGGCTATGACAACATTTGGGACTAGAAGTTTTAATAAAATTGTATATGTTTTCTCTTAATGTTTTGATGTCATAGTTATCTGCATGCTTCTCTCTTCAACTTCACTGTTCTCCTTGTGCAATGTGCTATGCTGCTGAAACATGGACACTTAACAAAAGCAATAGAGAACAAACTGTGAGTGACTGAGGCTTCTCTTGAGAGTTGGAATGGAATGGGTCATCAAGTAAGTAATCAAATATTAAGTTATCTTTATTTGTTATATAGATGTGTCAGAATGGATACAAGAGTCAAGCTTAGATGCAAGAGTCCAGTTTAGTTGCAGGAGTCCAGTTTGATTGCAAGAGTCCAGTTTAGATGCAAGGGTCAAATATACCAGGTATTGCAAACAAAAACTGCCAGAGTGAAAAAGAAAGGAGAGACACTACCCTAAGCTTCATAACGAAAAGCTACCCAAGCATGGACTGGACCCATGCATACACCGACGGTTCTGTAACAAACACTACACAGAACGGAGGGGCAGGAGCATTCCTGAACCTACCAAATGGCAGAAAAATAACACTGTCATTCGCTACTGGTAAGTACACAAGCAATTTCAGAGCAGAGGCAGAGGCACTGAGGGCGGCAGTGGAAGAAATGGTAACACACAGTGAAAATGAGAGCCATATAGTCCTGCTGACAGATGCTCTCGAAGTAGTCACAGCGCTAAAAAGCCAGAAAAACACTGAGCTTAATGACTTAAGAGCAGCACTCTGCAAACTGTGCCAGCAGTCCGCACCAAAAAGGGTAGTGGTACAGTGGGTTCCGTCACACTGCAACATCCAAGGCAACGAGGAGGCAGACAGACTGGCAAAAGAAGGTGCAAGGCTACCACAAACAGATACCAGTATGACGTACGAAGAGTCAAAACGGCTTATCAAAGCCAGATACATGTCCAAATGGGAAACCGAACATACTGGTTACACCAAAAACGATGCCTATTACCAGTTGAACCGAAGAGAGCAGGTCGTCGTCTTCAGACTTCGCACTGGCCACAACAGACTGAGGTACCACCTATTCAACAAATTGAAGATAGGGTGTACCGACGAATGCCCGTGCGGTACTGGTAAAATGACCACTGAACATCTGCTGCAGAACTGCCCGACATACGAGGATCAGAGAGAGCAGATGTGGCCATTGCCAGTGGAACTGCAAGACAAGCTCTATGGTAGTGGCGAGAGTCTCAGGATGACCGCCGCTTTTTTCGAGAAAATAATGGTTACTGTCTGACTGTGTACGCAGAAGAAGAAGAAGAAGATGCAAGGGTCCAGTTTAGATGCAAGGGTCCAGTTTAGATGCAAGGGTCCAGTTTAGATGCAAAAGTCAAGTTTAGATGCAAAAGTCTACTTTGGGTGCAAGATTCCAGTTCCTTCAACAAACCAAATGGTTCGGCCACTTGACACACCAAATGCCAGTTAGTATTCCTCCTACAACTTTGCTATACAGATAACGATGGATACAAAGACAAGTGCCACCCACGCAAAAGATGAATAGAAGAAATAACAGAAGCAGTGAAACTCCCCCTGTACGAAGCACATACTAGGGCCCGGTCAAGAAACCTCTTCATAACCTAACACTGAAAGGCACAAATAGGACAAAAAAGCGAAAAGAAAGGAAAGGAAGATTCCAGAAAGATCAAGTCCAGATGTGCTTGTCACTGTTGTGGCTTAGCATGCGGTCTAACAAAATATTTTAAAAAGAACTATAGTTATGTTGGCTGTACTGAGATGAACTAGATTGAAGCCCACAGAGTACTGACGAATGCACCTGTGGTACTGGGAAAATTACCCTAAACATCTGCTGCAAAATTTCCTGACATATGAGTGGCCATCACCAGTGCCAACACTAGACAAGTTCTATGGCAGTGTCGACAGTCTTAGGACGACTGCTGCCTTCTTTGAACAAATTCAAATCAATGTCTGACAGAGGCTGAAGAAGAAGAAGAACCTACAGAGAAAGAGAATAATGGAGAGGCCAGTGAACATATTGCGTAGAACTGTGGAGGAAGATGCTGGAGCAGCCGTAGTATAATGATTGTCCAAAATAGAAATTGGTGGAGAGCATTTGTTGCATCCCTATGTTCTAAAGTGAATCAAAAAGGGATTAAGGGAAATGTTGTTTTTAGGTAGTGCCGTAACATGAGATGGAAACGTTTCGAGTTTAACTCCTAACTTTTCATTCTCTGTTTGTGTTTACTAGAGTGAAACTGAAGGTGCCTGGTTGTCACTTGTAGTTACTACTTAATCTTTCTGGTGATTGAGTGTCAGTTTGTCAATGTTTCACTGCGAAAACCATTGCTATAAGCATTAAATATGAAGTACTTGTTCGCACATAACGTTTGTCATGTTTGTGTTTGTTTTTGTTTATTTTTTTCTTATTTGTTTTTGGTGGTTCTTTTTTTTTAGTATTTGTTTTTGGTGATTTTTTTGTTGTTGTTGAGTACCCGGTATTAGTTTTTTGAGATTTTTTTTGGTAGTATTTGTTATTCTTGTGCATTTGTTTTTGGTAATTTGTTATTTTTGTGTTTTTGTTTTTGGTAAATTGTTATTCATTGTGTATTTTTTGGGGGGGATTTGCTATTTTTGTGTATTTTATTTGTTGGTGATATGTAATTTGAACAAAATAACAACTCAGAGGCTCAGAGAAAGCGAGCTGTCCGAAAGAACAGAATGCATGATGACCTCACAGCATACTCATCCAAAGAGCGGCAAATTGTTCATTTTTCACAAGCATAGAGGAATCTTAATCAATAATCATGTTTTTTCTGTTGTTGTTTACAAAATAGCACCACATGTGCAATAACTCTCAACACTAGATATATTTTCTGCAGTGGGTCTGTGGGTTTCCTTTCCAACCAGGGCAGAAATTACTTTAAAGTTCTGACTCTTTCTCAACTACATAAAGAGTATTCACACTCAGCATTATGTTTAGTGTCATCATCATCATTTGCAGAACGTCACTCTCATGACAGCCTGTCTGTAGGAAACTCTTATCTTTCGCCAGTCTTCCGGCCTGGCCCAAGGTCAAAATCCAGCGTCTCCTTGATGCCGAGTCCATCGTCTTCTTGGTCGGCCCCTGTTTCTCATTCCAGTGACCATGCCTTCCATAACTGCTCTCTCCAGTCCGTTGTGTCGTTTGACTTGTCCAAAAAAACCTAAATTTTCGGGTCATTACATCATTTATGAGCCAATTCTCCTCCAACATTCAGGTCTTGCCAGTTGCGTTTGTTTGTTTGTTTCTTTGTCCACGGGATTTTCAGGACTCTTCTGTAGCACTGTGTTTCAAAAGCATCGATCTTTGCTCTTATTGCATTTGTAATCGTCCATGTTTCACATCCATAGGTTGCCACAGGAAAAATGCATGTTCTTAGGATATTTAGTTTTAGTTCTTTGTTTGTATTATGCCATAGGTTCTACATACTCCTTATATTTTGCATTGCCATAGTCAGTCGTCTTCTTACTTCTTTTGCACAGTCTCCATTGTTCAGTATTGATCCCATATATTCAAAATATGAAACATTTTTAATCTCTTCGCCAGCTATCGCTTCTTCTGCTTCTTCATTCATCCTCAGATCAAGGTTTCGGTTTCTCTTACAAAGTATTTTTCTCTCTTTTCCTGCGTGAGCATGCAGCTTTGCAGGATGTGTTCCACTGTCAAGATATGCTCCCCACATGGGCATCTGTCCCAATCCTCATTTTGTTGTAAAGACGACCATTGAGTCTGTTATGCCCAGTTCTCAGTCTGAAGATGATGACTTACTCTTCTCTGGTTAAGTTATAGTAGCTGTCTTCTTTTCGGAAGTCAGGGTGTTGATCAGCCCATTTTACCTTGAAGTTGGCTTTAATTATGGTCTTGGCCTCATAATATGTGATACTCAAGCCAGCTATCTCGATTTTAGGTTGGAGTTTTCTTTGTATTCAAGTAGAGATTCTGCGTTTCACTATGTTTCTGGACTGATATAATTATTTGTTCTAGATCCTTGGCGCTATTTGAGAGCAATACTGTGTAGTTGGCATATCATATTTCCGGTATCTCCTTTCTTCCTATTGTGAAAGGATCAACACTGCGACTCGTAGAGGCAAGAAGGAAACTGAGACAGGCAGGAACAGAACGAAACACCGACAAATATAGAAATTGCACAAGAGAAATCAGGAGAAAGATGTTTAATGTAGAGCAAAATAAATCAGACGGAGCAAAATAGATCAGGACTCACTATTTTTCTATAGTTGGGCTGAGGTTACTAGAGCAACATCAAAATTAATTGGCAGCTTAACAAATTCTAGATATCGACAGCAACCCAATATGCATCTGGCTGTGTCTTTAAGTACCAGTATCCTCACCCCATGTAAGTGTTTGTCCTTCCTGCCACTGAAGTAGAACTTCTGGCCCTCCTCCCTGGTAAACTCCCCAGTTTTTCATCGAGCCTCGCATATACCTAGGAAGTCCTAACGATAGTTTTTCATCTCATGTGTTAGCTCGTTGATTTTACCACATGGGTTCAGTGTTCTGACATTTCATGTTCCGTCTTCTTCTTCTTCTTCTGCATTCATTCTCAATCTCCTGCTACCAAGCTCTGAACAGGGCTTTGCAAGTAGCAGGATGTAGTCCGGAGAACAGATTTGTGTTATGTCGCTAGTTTACAGTTTGCCTGCGATATTTGCACCTTTCGGTCTGACACATCCGTCTTCTGCAGGTTCATGTTCCTATTTTGAGCTTGTCCTTCCTCAGCTTAGTTTTATGGTTCCACCAGTATAAGACTTATCACCTCCGCACTGGTGTTAACCCGGGCTGCGACTATCGTTAACCCAGTATAGTTGATTTTAGTTGTCTCTTGGTGGAACCCATCTCCCCTCCAAGACGGTGCGGGCCAACATCTGCATCTGCCCTGGAGGAGCCCATCTCCCCAGGCCTTGTTTGCCTACAGCCCACGCTGCCATAATTTCCCAGTGTGCACGACTTGGAGGTGAGGTTGACTTGTGTTTTCACTTAATCAGCAGGCTACTGATTGCACTTTTCAGTTCTCCGAAGAATAGCTAGCCGACCTCAACACTGCTGGATTGCGATGCCGATTGCAACCACACCATTGCACACATTTACAAATTATACCCTAACCTGCCCTGAATGTTTTGACGGGCAACGGTAACTACTAATCTGTCCAATACAACCTTACAATCTTATTATATACTAATTAGACTAACATCAAAATGTCACTAGTAAACTAATAGTGTACGAGTAAGTCTAACAGCATCTCTGATCTTATGAATAATCATCATCAGGTGCACTGTTGGTCAGCATTGGTGATCACGAACCTCCAGTCGCTTCTATCACATGTTTTATTTACCAACTCCGATGTTGATTGTTACCCGTGCCATTCTCTCAGACTGTCCAAGATCTTTTATGTCTTTCTCTGTCTCTTTCCTGCTATCTTTCCTGTTGTCACCAACGTTGTCCAAGTCACCTCTTCTCATGGTCAGTGACCCATAGCTGACTGCTAGTGTCAGGGTCAGCGAACCAGAGGTGTCAAGACTCTTCTACACCTCCTCGTGGTGATCCTGGATAACAGGCTGCAGCAGAGCAGGCTGGCTAAGTAGAAAAGATCGAAGAGAGAAGGCTAATCCAGTACTAAAAGAATACTTGCTAAAGTCAGATGTGTTGGACCGAAAGGTTCAAATATCGCAGTTAAGCTGTAAACTATGACACAATGTATTCCTTTCTCTGGACTACATTCTGCTAATTGAGCCCTTTTCAGGGTTTGGTAGCGGAAGATTGAGAACAAAGTCAGGCCAAACTAAGTTGTTTGGGATGTTTATGGATGTCTTTCAGATGGTGCTGACTGTTCTGTATTTGGTTGGGTATAATTATAGCATGTTTTTTTTGCATGCATTGGTTACAAACACAAAAAAATTGGTAAACTTTCTGTTCTTTCTTGAATTATTTAATATTCTTGACATTGTAAATGAGGAAACACCTTAAGTCATATATAGATGTTTAGCGCATTGAATGCTGAATTCACTAATTTTAATTCATTATTTAGTATACAAAATGATATAAATGATTAAAAAATGAAAAAAATAAATATTATTCTACTCGCCAATGTTGCTGTTGTCAAGCTAGTGAACAAAACTTCCTAAATTCCACACAGAATAATGTCCATTTATGTCTGGAAATGACTGCCACATTTTGTCATGATCTTCTTAGTTCTTAGTCGACCTGTACTTCTACAGTGGCAGATGCCCCTTGTGGAGGTCCCAGCTCTGGGATGAGCTGGATGTGGCAGGGAGGAGGATTTCCTGCTTAGCAGGCTAGGCTCGAGCAGCTTATTATACTAGAGCAAAGTAGACCCGCAGCCTGTTGGGCGCCATCTATGCTGCTCTAAACAAACCACTTAACCATGGCCGGTGTCATGCCATGTCACACAGTTAGTCCCCACTTACGACATGCTCTCTGTGGGGCAGTGGTGCTATTCTTGTTCTTTTCATACACGACGACCCCGGCGGACCACTCGGGAAACAAGATCATGATCTGTCATTGTTAATTAAAAAATATTGTAATATTTCATGGTCACAATAAAAAAATCACTCTTCTTCAAAAGAGGGGGGGGGGGGAGGGGGGGAGGAAAGGGGGGGGGGGTGGGTGGGGGTGGGGGGGGGTGTGTGTGTATGTGCATAATCTTCATCATCACTATCATCGATGACAAAATGAAGATACCAACTTTGTTATTGTACCTCAGAATTATTGCCCACATGTAAACACAATTTTATTAACCACTGTGCCTCGTTGGCCGTTAAAAATTGTTAGCACCAGATAGTAGTGAATTCATATAGTTTTTGTTTACATTGTAAACACTCAAAGAAAATTGATCAAAATGAACTTAAAATCAATTCTACACACAGCTATATTGAGGCAGATGAAATGCAAACTCTTCTCGATTGAAACCGGAAATAATTTTCATAAGGTAACTTAAAGAAATAAAAGAAGCCATTAAAGTTGCTAGACGTATACAACTGAAAATTCTGTGGCTTATAAAGTGGCTAGACGTATTCAAAGAGTTAATTAAGAAATGGCAATTTAAGATTTTTAACTGATAATTTAATACAAATATTTGTAGAATTTACAAGCAAACCATGTCACTAAAAATAATTAACATTAGAAAATATATAGCCTAGGATTTGTTGAAAATTATTCTATACAAAAACATCATTGAAAATAGGTAAGGTTAATACCCAATGAGCAGTCAGGAAATTAGAACAATTTGTTCTTATTCCAAAACTCATAATTATGTGGCACGTGAACAAAATACGAGGTGTGTTAAAAAAGTATCATATCTTAATTTTTTTCCGCAGAAACAAATGAAGCATGGGTTTTGTCCTTCGACAGAGAGGTATATGGGGGCTGTCCTGCATGTCAGTGAATTTTATCTCACCTGCAGATTGTGTCAGTTGCTGGCAGTCAGCCTTTCAGTGTTTAGTGTAGTGAGCACCCGATGAGTTTTCATTCACCAGGTGCGCAGCAATATCAAAATCATGTTGACCATTTTCTTTTGACTCACATGGGGTTGTGTATCAGGAGTACACTCAAACGGTTAAAACATTACCTAACAGTACTACCTGGAGGTTGTCTGTTGCATTTGTGATGATGTTTGACGCAAACAGCTGGACCTGTGGACAATGGGAACTTGGCAGCTCCATCCTGACAACACACCCACCCATTCTTTGCAACTAATTTAGACTTTCTTGGCCAAGCACAACATTCCTCTCCTTCACCAGGGTCCCAATTCTCCAAACATGGCTCCTTGTGATTTTTGACTGTTCCCCGAGCGAAAAATTCTGCTGAAAGGGACATGAGACGACATGTGGAATGTGACGACCCAGCTGTACCCCATCTCTAAAAAGGCCTTCATGAAATGCTTCCAACAATGTCAGGGCCGCTGGGAGAAGTGTGTGGAGTCACATGAAGGGAAATATGGTTTCAAACCTCCAGGTGGCAGCACATGAGCTGCAGCGATCAGCGACCCATAGCTGACTGCTAGCATCAGGGCCAGTGAACCAGAGCTGCCGAGACCCTTCTACACCTCCACGCGGTGATCCTGGATAACAGGCTGCAGCAGGGCAGACTGGTTAAGAAGGGATTGAAGAGGGAATGCTAACCCGGTACTCAAAAAATGTTTGCTGAAGTCGGATGTGTTGGACTGAAAGGTGCAAATATCGCAGTCAAGCTGTAAACTACGACAACGCATTCCGTTCTCTGGACTACATTCTGCTACTTAAGCCCTTTCAGGGTTTGGTAGCGGGAGATTGAGAACGAACGAAGCCATGCCAAGCCAAACGTTCAGGAGTTTTTTGCATTTATCCAGCTCAAAGTTTTGATACTTTTTGATCACATCTCATAAATACCAGAAATACCAACAAGTTAAGAAATGTTAAAATTTGTATCCATGGTAATTGTATGACATGTGATGCATCACAGCAAAAACTAGCTTATTTTGGCTTTTCTGTTGCTTGTTGAAAAAAAAAAAGATGAACATATCCTGCTCATTGTGGGCATTCGCAAACAACAACAACAACAACCACATCGCTGCTAAAAAAACGGATAACAGAACACTGCTCCTCTTTGGTGCACGCCAATAGTGGGGCAGCCATCTTTTAACTGTAATTATGACATCATGCTCTTCATCTGCACCGTGATGGCACATGAAGGACAATCTTCTCATCCTTAATAATCATATTAACAAGTTACAATACAAAGGCATGGTTTTTTTAATTTCTATCCCCCTTTTAAGATTTTCATTTGAAGTCCCCTTGTAATTATTTATGTCACACATATCAAATTTGGTTTGAAATGTAATTCAAATGCATTTAGGGATCAAGGTGCTGAGCAGCGCATGAGCTGCAGCGGTCATCGACCCATAGCTGACTGCTAGCGTCAGGGCCAACGAACCAGAGCTGCCAAGACCCTTTTACACATCCACGCGGTGATCCTGGATAACAGACTGTAACAAAGCAGACTGGCTAAGGAGAAGGGATCGAAGTGGAAATGCTAACATGGTACTAAAAAAATTATTGCTGAAGTTAGATGTGTTGGACTGAAAGTTGCTAATACCACAGTCATGCTGTAAACTACGACACAACATATTCTCTTCTCTGGACGACATTCTGCTACTTAAACCCTTTTCAGGGTTTGTTAACGTGAGATTGAGAACGAACGAAACCAAGCCAAACCAAATGCATTTGAAAGTAATGACCAACCAGAAATATTAAACTTTAAAATGAAACTTTAAAAGAATTGAACGTAACTTTCTTGCATGCTGACATACAGACATACTTTGATTTGAACACTTGTAGCTCTTCATTAAACCTTCAAATCTGGATTATAGTTTTGTAAAAGACATTATTCTTTTGATATAAGTTTATTCGCCACTGAAAATATGAACAAGAGTATCAAAATGTGGTGATGGAATATATAATTTAATAATGGAAACGAGATAAATGTCATTATAGTATCATTCAAAAGTGAACTTATGAACCATATTTATTTGATTTTATTACAAAAATTATGAATTCTTGATTCTTGAGAGTCAAGCAAGAAATAAATAAGAGAGCTAATGAAAATGGTGATTTTCTTCCATCCCATGTGATGATGACTACTCTCTCTGTTCAGCTGTATGGGCCATCTTTTTGCTGTGTCTGCTTAAATGGGTGACTTGCGCCATGATTTGGATTAAAGTGAGGAAGCTATGCACAATTTGTCAACCTCACTCTCTCGTCCTGAGCTACATTTGGCCAGTGGCAAGACATTATCAAGACGACTGGAGATAGCACAGGATGCAGATTTTTCCTCAGGGTTTACTCATGAAGCCTTTCCCATAAACAGGTATCCTGCAAGGTAGCGGGGTTGTGACATCTAATAGGATGTCCATAACATATGGCACATGAAACTGTAAGTGCCAAATAATGTTCCAGATATTCACAAAGTATAATCCCAGAGTGAAAGTCACAGCTATCCACATAGTGACAGATGCACTATGATTAATCCAGAATGCCTGAAACCCGCTGTAGGCAGTAACTTAACGTCTTTATACTGGTTTAGAAGACCCTGCAGAGTCTGTATACAACCAGTTACATTTACATCACCTTGCTCTAAAATCTATGCGCATCCAGTTTATTCTTAAACGCATTAACTGTCCCTGCCTCTACCACCGCCCCTGGCAATGCATTCCAAGCAGACACCACTCTCTGACTAAAAAAATATTTCCTAATATCTAACCTGGACCTCTCTTTAATCAGCTTGTAGCTATGCCCTCGTGTTATTGTAGGTGGCTGTATTTTAAAAAAACTTGTTATAGTCTAATTTATCGATTCCTCTGATCATCTTATAAACCTGTATTAAGTCACCACGAATTCTTCTCTCTTCGAGACACTGTAGGCCCGTTTTTCTGAGTCGTTCCTCATAACTGTAATTCTGGAATCCAACTATCATCTTTGTCGCTCTTTTTTGTATTCTTTCTAGCATGTTTATGTCCCCTCTATGATAAGGACTCCACACCTGTACACAGTACTCCAATCTAGGTCTAACTAAAGCTTTATACAGTTTGACTATCACTTCCTTGCTCCTATGTTTAATATTTCTTTTTATCATACCTAACATTGCATTTGCCTTTTTCACTGCTACCTTAACTTGCTCACTCACCTTTCCTGTATGATCTATTATAACCCCTAGGTCCCTTTCCTTATCTATCTTTCTAATATTGTTTTCTCCCATTCTGTATTTATGTTCCATATTGGATCTACCCATGTGGATGACTGTACATTTATCTACATTAAACTCCATTTGCCAGCTTACAGACCATTCTCAAATTTTATCTAAATCCGACATCAATATATCCACTTCCGCTTTAGATGAGACACTACTGCATAGTTTTGTGTCATCAGCAAATTTTGCAATCATGGATCTCATATCAATGTCCAAATCATTTATATATATCAAGAACAAAATTGGTCCCAAAACCGAGCCCTGTGGCACACCACTTTTCACTTCACTCCACTCAGAGTACTCCTTATTTATGCCCACCCTCTGCCTTCTTCCTGTTAACCAATTTTCAATCCATTTGGCAACTTCGCCACCTATTCCATGTGATTTTAACTTTCGAAATAATCTTTGATGAGGTACTCTATCAAAGGCCTTTGCAAAGTCTAGATAAATAACATCCACTGGCTCCCCTTTATCTATGTAGAGATAATCCAGCTTACATAGTTATTAAAACACAACCTAGCTGGATATTAAATATTGCATGCAAGAACACAGCATAAAAGGATATTCGTTTTTGCCATGTAAATTGCTGGAATCAAAAAGAATTTAAGAAAATCTATGTGTATAAACAATACTGGATAAAATAAGACAACCATTATCGACTTTTGTTCCATTAAGTGTGCATCACACACTAAAATAATTAGAAAATTTAAATGCATTGACGGACAGTCAATGTTCACCTAGGGCGGCAGACTTGGTCTATAAGCCATTCATTAATTTTTTATTTTTTTTTCGTTCGCCTTATATTCTCTAATCCCCAAAGGCGGTGTGCGTTGCATTGTGTTTTTATTTTGCGCCTGTCGGCCCAGTGCATCCGACTTCAGCACGCATTTTATTTAAGGGTCTGCTTCCTCCTGCATTTTCTAAGGGTTTGCTTCCTCGGGGTAACGGCCGGTGCTGTGATGGGGATCGAACCCAGCACCTTCGGATCGTGAGCCGTGCCACTAGGCCACGCCGTCCCCTTTAATTTGAGTTTAAAATTAGTTAGTTTAGTTGAAGATTCAACATCATTGCACACGGTTCAACCCATAAGAAAAAAAGCAGCAGAGATGTCACCATACCGGCTGCAGATCTACATTGCTCTGGTGTTTTAGTTGATTATGGCTGCCGTCAGGCCACGGATTTGTCTGGAATTCACACTAGTTGGAGACTTACACTTGTGTTGTTTTTTTTCCATTTGGACTGGTTAATTTGTTATATTTTTTTATTTTCTTTCCTTCAATTATCCTGGAATGGGAAAACTGAAATGCTAGTCTGGTCAGGCATAACATACCAATCAGGACGTTGTATCTGGGTCAGGCACAATAAACTGACCAAGACCACTATCTCTTTTCCATGCAGCGTTCCCTAGAAACAGCTCTGTTTTCAAGGCAGTCTGGCTGACGAGATGTGGATCTATGTGATCTCCGTAGTAGTGAGTGTCATGCAGATGAAGCCAAGCATAGCACAACTACATGGAGGACCATGGTCCACCTTCATCAGCATGCTCGGGATGTAGGAAAGCTACTACAACCCACCACTTAACGCCCTTTTCACGGCGCACAAAAGAGTTGGTTGGTTGCTAATGCCCACAATGGGTTGGTAACCCTTTTGTGCGCCCTGAAAAGGACAGAACTTATGGCAGAATGTAGTAGCTTTCCAGCTGCCGAAGACGGATGTGCTGGACCGAAAGGTGCAAATATCGCAGTCAAACTGTAAACTAGCAACACAACGCATTCCGTTCTCCAGACTACATCCTGCTACTTGCAAAGCCCTGTTCAGGACTTGGTAGCGGGAGATTGAGAACGCATAATAAGAAGAAGAAGTAGCTTTCCTGACATCCCGAGCGTGCTGATGAAGTGGACCAAGGTCCTCCTGGTGGTTGTGCAATGCTTGGATTAATCTGCATGTTACTCTCTACTACGGGGATCACATCGAACCTCACCTTGTTAGCCAGACTGTTGTCCTCAAGAACAGTTAGTTTCCAGAACGACCAACGAGGAGGTCAGGAGAGGGTCTTGACCAGTATATTTTTCCTGACCTTGACTAATATTGTTTGGACGTTAGTCTCATTGTTTCCGCACACAAAAAAAAAAGAGTAAACTAACTCATTGTAGGCATTAAACAACAACATCCTGGAATGGACATCGGCTATATAAATTAGCACTACGCTTAAACCTGTGTCGTAGTTTCACGGTCTAATGCACACGACTGAACTTCACAAGATTGCGGACAGTGTCAGTTTTGGTGTAACTGTGAAATTTAGACACAACTATAATAGACTAGAACAAGGCCTGGAAGAAATGTTCAACACATCAATCACATGTTGAGTGATGTCCCTACAACCTCTTGCGGTTATTGAAAAGGCACGACACACAATGATAGATGTCACCCCCCTTCGCTGCCTTGCGGGATACCTGTTTACGGGAAAGGCTTCAGGAGTAAGTCCTGAGGAAAAATATGAACTCTGTGCTATGTCCAGTCATCTCAATAAAATCTTGCCCCTGGCCAAAGGTAGAAAAGGTGCAGTTTCTCCACTTTAATCCAAATCACAGCACAAGCCACCCATTTCAGCGGACACAGAAAGAGAAAAGACTGTCTTCACGGCTGAACAAAGAGAGTTGTCTTCCTCACATGTGAAGGATGAACATCATCAACCCATAAGTGCTCTGCTCTACTCCATATTTTTGGAGAATCTCAGCACAATGCACAAACTCCATAGCATCGTAATAGATATTAGGTAAATTTTTAACATAATTTAGAATTTTGCTTCAGCAGTGGCCGTTAAGCCTACTCTTTTCAATTTCCAACCGCTGAATGATTTTTAAAAGTGTGCGACACTGCACATGGGCATCCGATCTCTGAGTTTAATATTCTCTGAGACAAGGTGTCCATAAAGGAATGCAGCATATTTGAAACAATTGCATAAGTTTTATTTTCTATTTTTAGGTGAGAATGGTGAAAAATAAACCGCCATAACAATGTAAGCTTTTATCAACTGAAATAAAAACAGAAATAAAAACAACCAGACTTTAGTCAAAGTTAGGCAACATGGTCTTCCCACTGAAGCAAAGAATATACTCTGTGGAACAATATATTAGAAGTCAAAGTTACAAAAGCATCACAGGAATTTTAAGAGAAGTACAGCACTTAATGTTAATACGTTAACCCTATCCAGTCCAGCCAGCAGTTTAAACTGCATCAAGACTAGACTCACAATCCGAAGGTGCTGGGTTCGATCCCCATCACAGCACTGGCTGTTACCCTGGGGAAGCAAACCCTTCGAAAATGCAGGAGGAAGCAGACCCTTATATAAAGTGCATGCTGAAGTCGGATGCACTGGGCCGACAGGCGCAAAATAAAAACCAGAGTGCAATGCACACCGCCTTGAGGATTAGAGAAATAAGGCGAAGGCAAAAAACAAAAACAAAACAACAAAAAAACACCTGAGTGACAAGTTTAAAAAAAAAATTGAAATCTTGCAGATCAAGCAAGAAACCTATCCAGTGTTCACAAGAAAAAAAAAAATTTACAGATTTAATGGGAGATATTTTCAGTTCGCATGAACAATAGACATTTAACTTTGGGTTACGCCAATTTCTGAACAAACAAAAAGGCTTCTATCTATAATTAGATAGAGTGTAGCTTGCCACAAAAAAAAGGCTGAAAAAGTATTTATTTTAAAATTGTAGTTGTATATATATATATATATATATATAATAGTTGCCCAACACAAGAAAAGATGGCGACAGCATCAGGCTTGTGCTGTTATATATGTTCCCATACGACTATAGAGGACAGCACCAGACTTGTGCTGTTATATGTGTTCTCATATGGCTATAGAGGACAGCACCAGACTTGTGCTGTTATATGTGTTCTCATATGGCTATAGAGGACAGCACCAGACTTGTGCTGTTATATGTGTTCTCATATGGCTATAGAGGACAGCACCAGACTTGTGCTGTTATATGTGTTCTCATATGGCTATAGAGGACAGCACCAGACTTGTGCTGTTATATGTGTTCTCATATGGCTATAGAGGACAGCACCAGACTTATGCTGTTATATGTGTTCTCGTACGACTATAGAGACCAATCCAATGCTTGGAGATGCACTCATCGGACATGCAAACGACATGTCATACCCATCCTATCTATATTATAAAAAAACTATTGTACGACTTTTTCCCTATTGCTGGGGTAGTCAAAGGGTTTTAAAGGTCGAGGACTACAGGATGCTTCACCACTGTTGTTGCCCTGTTGTGTGCTGGCTATGTTTGTTTATTCCCTTCTCCAATGAAATACTTAACTTAACTTAACTTCTTTATACTGGTTTAGAAGACCCTGGAGAGTCTGTATACAACCAGTTACATTTACATCACCTTGCTCTAAAATCTATGCGCCTCCAGTTTATTCTTAAATGCATTAACATGCCTTACTGGGGATTTAATTTGCTACCTTCCCTGTCAGCAGGCAGGTATCAAAACCATTCAGCCACACACTCCACATCATATTATAATATATATATATATATATATATATAGTATATTATAATATATATATAGTATATAATATATACATGCACACACGCCATATTTCTCACTATATGCATGAATCATTAACTATCAAAACAGATATAGAATTGTTCATAATGAACCCAAATCTGTAAGTTCAGAAAAAAATGATGGTCAGCACATAAATGATAATATGTCATGGCCTAAAAGGGTATATGAGGGACATAGAAGAGTCAGTAACTGAGATTTAAAAAATTAGAATCAAACATGAATTCTTGAGTCGGACTGCTGCCTGCGTTAGAGTAATTGAAGTTAATGTTTGAAGACAAACGAGGAAGATGAAACATGAATCCATTAAAGCAGCAGATCTGACTCAATTTATCTTAGCTAGCTGCAGCATTTTATTATTTGTCAAAAGGTGGGTGTCAAATCAACAGAGCGCAAGATGCAGGAGTGACTCGTAGCTGGCTGCTTGCATCAAGGTCAGTGACCCATAACTGACCAAGATCCTATTCTGCTCCAAGTGGGGGCTCAGTGGTCTCAAGGTACCTCGGGTGCCAGAGGTCGCGGGTTCGAACCATGGTGAAGACCAGGATTTTTCCATGTGGATCATCTGTTAATCTCTGGGTAGTGAGATTAGACTCCCTTGTTCAGTATAGAACACGTTAAAAAGTCTTGTAAAATGGCAGTTAGAAAAAGAAAATAGTAGGCTTAACGGCCGCTGATTCAAAAATTTAAGTTAAAAATATTTCCAAATTATTTGCACCTTCCCCCAGGCCTAGTAAGCTGCAGGAAGTTTAAAATACCTACTACGTATAGATTAAACATATCTGGCAACAGACATTAACATGCCTGTTTGAATACCAGGATTCCAAGTAAGTGGTAGCCCTTGAAACAGACTGCAACCAACCAGCCTGACTAAGAGATAAGGATAAAAGAAGTAAGACAAACATTGTCCCAGACATGCCATACTGAAATAGGAACTGTCTGGCTGAAAGTTGCATATATCGCAGTCTTGCTGTAAACTCTGACACAGTGTCACAAACAAAAGACATAATGCCTTGAGGACATTTAGGGGCTCTAAGAAAGGTACCTTGCATAAATTTCTGTTGAAATGGGAATGAAGGATGCAGATGCAGTCTGTTTCCAGATGTAGTCTGTTTCCAGATGTAGTCTGTTTCCAGATGTAGTCTGTTTCCAGATGCAGTCTGTTTCCAGATGTAGTCTGTTTCCAGATGTAGTCTGTTTCTAGATGCAGTCTGTTTCCAGATGCAGTCTGTTTCCAGAAGTTGTCTGTTTCCAGATGTAGTATGTTTCTAGATGTAGTCTGTTTCCAGATGCAGTCTGTTTCCAGATATAGTCTGTTTCCAGATGTAGTATGTTTCTAGATGCAGTCTGCTTCCAGATGCAGTCTGTTTCCAGATGCAGTCTGTTTCCAGATGTAGTCTGTTTCCAGATGCAGTCTGTTTCCAGATGTTGTCTGTTTCCAGATGTAGTATGTTTCTAGATGTAGTATGTTTCTAGATGTAGTCTGTTTCTAGATGCAGTCTGTTTCCAGATGCAGTCTGTTTCCAGATGCAGTTTGTTTCCAGATGAAGTCTGTTTCCAGATGTAGTCTGTTTCTAGATGTAGTCTATTTCCAGATGCAGTCTGTTTCCAGATGCAGTCTGTATCCAGATGTAGTATGTTTCTAGATGTAGTCTGTTTCCAGATGCAGTCTGTTTCCAGGGCACTTGGAGGAGGAATAGCATCTAGGACAAACCTTGTTTGTCGATCCTTAGACAAGCAATCAGCTATAAGTCACTGACTGCGTCTTTGCTCCCCTCAGGATACAAAAAGAACCACTGCAATCCCCTACAATTGAAAATGGAGTAAATAATTCCCTGCCGAAGACGGATGTGTCGGACTGAAAGGTGCAAAATATTGCAGTCAAGCTGTAAACTAGCAACACATTCCGTTCTCCGGACTACATCCTGCTACTAGCAAAGCCCTGTTCAGGGCTTGGTAGCGGGAGATTGAGAATGAAGAAGAAAAAAAAGAAGAGTAAAAAATGAAAAACTCGAAAAACAACAAACCGGGAATGAAATTGATATGATGTATTGGTCCGCATGCCTAACAGGATGGTCAAGTACAGATTTGTATAATAAAGCTATACCCTCATCACAGGCTTCTCTGATCCTCAGGGATCTATAGATTCAGTTCTGAACCAATGCACTAAAGTAGTATTTCAGAAACTCTCTTGGTCATTTATGAACATTTTAACGGGAAGAGGAGATCAATGTCTGGACAGGTGAAACATACTGGTCAAATTATGTTAGTCCGGGTGAGGTGAAATATACTGGTCAGACTATGTTAGTCAAGGTCAGGTGAAATATACTGGCCAGACTATGTTAGTCAGGGTCAGGTGAAATATACTGGTCAAATTGTGTTAGTCAGGGTCAGGTGAAACATACTGGTCGAACTGTGTTAGTCAGGGTCAGGCAAAACATACTGATCAGACAATGGTAGTCAGAGTCAGGCAGAACATACTGATCAGATTATGTTAGTCCGGGTCAGGTGAAACATACTGGTCAGACTATGTTAGTCAGGGTCAGGCAAAACATACTGATCATACTATGTTAGTCCGGATCAGGTGAAACATACTGGTCAGACTATGTTAGTCAGGGTCAGGCAAAACATACTGATCAGACTATGTTAGTCCGGATCAGGTGAAACATACTGGTCGAACTGTGTTAGTCAGGGTCAGGCAAAACATACTGATCAGATTATGGTAGTTAGGGTCAGGAAAAACATACTGATCAGACTATGGTAGTCAAGATCAGGCAAAACATACTGATCAGATTATGTTAGTCAGGGTCAGGCAAAACATACTGGTCAGACTATGTTAGTCAGGGTCAGGCAAAACATACTGATCAGACTATGTTAGTCAGGGTCAGGCAAAACATACTGATCAGACTATGTTAGTCCGGATCAGGTGAAACATACTGGTCAGACTATGTTAGTCCGGATCAGGTGAAACATACTGGTCAGACTATGTTGTTAGTCCGGATCAGGTGAAACATACTGGTCAAAATGTGTTAGTCAGGGTCAGGTGAAACATTCTGGTCAAACTGTGTTAGTCAGGGTCAGGCAAAACATACTGATCAGACTATGTTAGTCGGGGTCAGGTGAAACATATTGTCAAGACCCCACCTCACTTTCAAGCAGATCCACCTGGAAACAGGCTGTTTCATGGCAGTCTGGCTAAGGAGGTGAGGATCGGCTCTGTGATCCCCATAGTTGTGAGCTCACTACAGCCAGTAGGATCCCTGTCCACAATCTCAAGTATGCTTCAGCATGTGAGGAGAGCCACTGTTACTCGTCACCAAAGAGAGTACCTTATTCTTCATTTGCATTAGCAACAACAGACTTCTAGTGTTACTCTTTAGCCAGTGGCAAGGAACACACATTAAGGCAGGACTTAGCAAACACATCACTCAATTAGAATATGCTGAATGAATCCTATGAACTTTTTCTAAACTACCCCCTCCATTACAATTTTGATGTGTTCCATGCCTGATTGGATTCAGTCTAATTGGTGTTGCTGAAGACGGATGTGTCGGACTGAAAGGTGCAAATATCGCAGTCAAGCTGTAAACTAGCAACAGAATGCAATTCCATTCTCCAGACTACATCCTGCTACTTGCAAAACCCTGTTCAGGGCTTGGTAGCGTGAGATTGAGAACGAACGCAGAAGAAGAAGAAGAAGAAATCTAATTGACATTAGGCCAGTCTTAACACTCATAAAATAAGAAAGCAAATATTGACAAAACAGATGGCTGAATGGTCCAGCTGGAAACAGATGACAGACAAGATAAATGGAAATATTGACCATGGGTGTGAACCTAAGGGAGCTGAGGTCTGATTGTCATGGTGAATTAATGATTTTAAGCAATGAAAATGTGACATTGTGTCATCTACTTTGTACAAAATGTGTGTCAATATTCCCTGATATAAGTGGATCTCAATGAATGTATTTGTTGATGACATAGACACTTCTACAAACATCCATTGAGTTGCCAGTGGTACTCTTTCTTTACCCTTATTTCTACAAACATCCATTGAGTTGTCAGTGTTACTCTTTCTTTACCCTTTCAATTAGTTAGTTGTCCATCGCAAGCTATGATGGCGGCATCATCAGACATTTTTTGTTAGTCTTGATGATGTGAATTGCGCTGTATTTGATTTGGATTATAGTGCGCTGGTCATCAACCTCACTTTCTTGTCTCGAGCTACCTTAGATCAGTGGCAAGATGACTGGAGGTAACTCAGGATGCAGGCACTCTAGTCATCTCCCTTCTTGCGAGATTCGATCACTTGCCATTTATTGTCATCGCTTTGAGAGGCAAGTGCCTTACCTCTCAACTTTAGCTACTGCAATAATGCCATTATGTTTATAGCATTCTGTTTAATATATTTTAAGAAACATAAATGTCAGATTAGTTTAGGCTTATTCAAACAATAAAAATGTGTGAATTAATAATAAAATCTGATAGTTCCATACTAAAGGAAATTTAAAAGTTTGCTTTCAAACAATAAAAATGTTTGAATTAATAATAAAATCTTAACTTAAACTTAACTTAACGTCTTTATACTGGTTTAGAAGACTCTGCAGAGTCTGTATACATCCAGTTTCATTTACATCACCTTGCTCTAAAAGCTATGCGCATCCAATTTATTCTTAAATGTATTAACTGTCCCTGCCTCCACTACCTCCGGTGGCAATGCATTCCAAGCATTCACAACACTCTGACTAAAGAAATATTTCATAATATTTAATCTGGACCTCTCTTTAGTTAATTTGTAGCTATGCCCTCTTGTTCTTGTGGGTGGCTGTATTTAAAACAAACTTGTTATAGTCTAATTTATCCATTCCTCTGATCATCTTATAAACCTGTATTAAGTCACCACGAATTCTTCTCTCTTCTAGACACTGTAGGCTGGTTTTTTTTAGTCTTTCCTCATAACTGTAATTCTGGAATCCCACAATCAGCTTTGTCTCTCTTTTTTGTATTCTTTCCAGCATGTTTCTATCCCCTCTCTGATAAGGACTCCACACCTGTACACAGTACTCCAATCTAGGTCTAACTAATGCTTTATACAGTTTGACTATCACTTCCTTGCTCCTATGTTTAATAGTTCTTTTTATCATCCCTAACATTGCATTTGCCTTTTCACTGCTACCTTAACTTGCTCACTCACCTTTCCTGTATGATCTATTATAACCCCTAGGTCCCTTTCCTTATCTATCTTTCTAATATTGTTCTCTCCCATTCTGTAATTATGTTCCATATTGGATCTACCCATATGGATGACTGTACATTTATCTACATGAAATTGTTTTATCTAAATCCGACCTCAATCTGATAGGTCCATGCTAATGGAAATTTAGAAGTTTGCTTTAATGTTTGACTTAATAATAAAATCTGATAGCTCCATGCTAAAGGAAATTTAGAAGTTTGCTTTAATGTTTGACTTAATAATAAAATCTGATAGCTCCATGCTAAAGGAAATTTAAAAGTTTGCTTTAATGTTTGATTTAATAATAAAATCTGAAAGCTCCATGCTAAAGGGAATTTAAAAGTTTGCTTCAATGTTTGACTTAATAATAAAATCTGATAGGTCCATGCTAAAGGAAATCTGTAAGTTTGCTTTAATGTTTGACTTAATAATAAAATCTGATAGCTTTATGCTAAAGGAAATTTAGAAGTTTGCTTTAATGTTTGACTTAATAATAAAATCTGATAGGTTCATGCTAAAGGAAATTTAGAAGTTTGCTGTGCGAATTATCTACAGTAGTGCCTCCCAAGCTTTTCAGTCTGATGGGCTGGTGAGGATTTTTCCTCTGCAACATGGACATGTTCAATTGATTGGCTATTGTTCATTTCTGGTTAGCTTAAATTTGTATTAAATGCATTTAAATACTCGTGTAGCCAATTCTATGACTTTATTACCATTTACTAATAGCAGTCAAAGGCATTTTTTTCATATACAAATTATTTTTATTTTGTCGTCTCATTTTCTACCGGGTTGTAGCCCAGTGTTGTGACATGTATTTATCTTTCGCCTCTCTCGTGGCCTGAGTAACATTTTCCCCCATTTGACAGCGGGTCTCGTTTACGCTGTCGTTCCACCTTTTCCTCAGTCTACCCCTCATCCTACTTCCTGATGTTGTCCTGTTGAAGGTTGCATGAACAGTGTGGTCTGATTGCATTCTCACAATGTGGCCAAACCAATTCATTCTGTTGCTCGATGTACTGTAGGCAGAGAATTGTTCCAACCTTCTCTCGAATACTCATATTTGTGATTCTATCTCTTCTGGTGTTGTTAGCGACCTTTCGTAGGCACCGCATTTTGCAGGTGGCTAACTTTCGTTCCTGGGCCTTATTTAATGCCCATATCTGGCACTGGTAATACAGGGTTGGGATGAAGATACTATTTATCATTTGTCATCTGCTTTTTGGTTTGTATGACTTTAAAAAATGTAAATGGTTGTCATTTGTATCTACAAACGAGATCAAGATGCTGAGCAGCTCATGAGCTGCAGTGGTCAGCGACCCATAGCTGACTGCTAGCGTCAGGGCCAGCGAACCAGAGCTGCCAAGACCCTTCTACACCTCCACATGGTGATCCTGGATAACAGGCTGCAGCAGGGCAGACTGGCTAAGGAGAAGGGATCGAAGAGGGAATGCTAACCCGGTACTCAAAAATTGCTTGCTGAAGTCGGATGTGTTGGACCGAAAGGTGCAAATATCGCAGCCAAGCTGTAAACTACGACACAACGCATTCCGTTCTCTGGACTACATTCTGCTACTTAAGCCCTTTCAGGGTTTGGTAGTGGGAGATTGAAAACGAACGAAGAAGAAGAAGACGAAGTATCTACAAACAATTTTGTATGAGACCCCATAAATGAGAATATAAAACAAATTTTGTGCCATATTTTGACGTTCTTTATGGACCAGTAACTGAGATCTCGTGGACTGACACCAATCCACAGAGCACAACTTTGGAAAGCACTGATCTACAGAACAAATGTAACAATACAATAAAAGTATATAATGATCAAGTATATATATTTGAAACTGTTAATAACAATTAATAGACAATAGAAATGGTGATGCTCTTAAATACAGAATAAAACTATCCTAACTTTAAAGCTAGTCGACCAGAGCTATTGGTGCTCTAAGATCTTTCTAAGGCAAAAGATGCAGCAATGAATGAGCTAACAGCAGCCAGCAAACCACAGCTGAACAAGCGCCTATACGGCCTATAAGTGGTGGCTCTTGAAACAAGCTGCACTAGTCACTAGTGTATTGGGGCTAAGGGATATGGATCACAGAAGGAAAGCAAACCTGGTACCCGAAAAAGCCAGCTGAAACTGGATGTATTAGGTCTAAATATGCAGATATTGCAGCTTCGCTGTAAACAACGACACAATGTCACAACGTCCTTTTCAGAACAAACACTGAAGATCTTTTTAGCACCACTCAAGAGTTCAGAAACATCAAGCTGTCAGACTAGTCCTTGTTATCCTTAACCCTTTACAGTCCAACCTAATTGATTAGATTTGTTTCTTAAGACACGAATCATATAAATTAGGCCAGACTGTAAAGGGTTAAGACACAAATCTAATCAGTTTGGCAGTAGTGTAAAGTGTTATTGAAATCTAATGAATTAGACCAGTCTGTAAAGAGTTAAGGTTCACTGGAACAGAGGCACATGCCAATTGGTTCCTCTACATGACTGGTCTCAAACTAAAATCATCCTAAGAGATGCTTGAGGACAAAGGCCACACCACAGTATAACAAGCTTCAGCTTGTGTATTCCTGTTTCATAAGTACATCATTTCAAGGTATCTATCCCAGTTATCTATAACTTCAGATGTCCTTGCCCCCTTGTGTTCTTGTCTCCGACCTATTTTTCCCGGTCCGTCGACTGGCTTCTTGACTGTCTCAGCGTACACCAAGAGGGTACCGCTATAAATCAGTCAATCTTCACTGATATCGGTTAAGTGAATGACATTGTTCTGTTCGGCACAGACAACTCTGCCCTGCAGCGCTCTCTCAAAATTCTAGACAGCGAAAAGCTCTTCCTAGGCTTGTCTATATGTTGGGCCAAGTCTAAAGTTCAGAACCTCATTTTTGACACAGCATCCCAGGGCATTGAAACCCAAGGTCATACTGAGGAGGGCACCAACGAATTCATCTATCTCGACATCTTGTTAGTTCAGGTTCCAGATTGTTCTGCATATTAAGTAGACGCCCAAAAAAGATGTACTCGTCGACATCCTCTAAGCTTACAAAAAAGACTCGCCTTGTACATACAAAATATTAAAGCACTGTTGATTACTACAGTAAAAAACAAAAAAAGCAAACTTAATAGAAAATAATCATTTGTTTAAAATAACTTTTCACCAAAAAAATGTTGTGCAAAATATTATTTACAATATTCTTACAGTATTATATTTCCATTCAACGCCCAGGAGGCCATTTTTCATATAAAAATGAAATTAATTTATGGAATGATTTTTGTGTTTTTCAATGCAATGAATTGTTTCTAATTCAAAACTGGGAGATGCACACACAATGGATGATGTGGCATATGGTATCTGGGTGATGACTATACCTACTGGTGAGAGGGAAAAATAAAATAAGTTAAGGGTGGTAGCCAAAACTGTTAGTGCAAATCAACACACACCAAATATACAAGTAATAAAATTAGGGTGACCAAATGTTCATATTTCCCTGAATTTGTTCTAATTTTTACATCAAGATTGACTGTATGGGAGGTTTTTTTAAAATAAAAATGACTATTCATCTTGTTAATTTTGAAGATTTGTTGAAGATATAAGTAATAATAATATTTTTGGGCTCAGTGTTCTTGAGGTAAGGTATCCGCCTCGGGTGCTGGAGGTCGCGGGGGTCGAATCACGGTGGAGACTGGGATTATTTTCACGTGGATCTTCTGGTAAAAATTCCCTTGATCTCTGGGTAATGAGATTGGACTTCCGTGTTCAATGTTCATTAAAAATTTCTTGGCAGTTAAAAATAAAAAAGAGTAGGCTTAACAGCTGCTGCCTGGACAAAATTCAAAAATCAAGTTAAAAATTTATCCAAATTATTTGTACCTTCCCCCAGGCCTAGTAAGCCGCAGGAAGTTTAAGTACCTACTATGGATAGCCGATAGCCTTTGGCTATCTTGCAACAAACATGCCTGTTTGAATACCAAGATGACAGGTAAAAGGAATGAAAGCCACATAGTCCTGCTTACAGATGCCCTGGCCGTAGTCACAGCACTGAAAAGCCAGAAAAATACTGAACTTAATGATTTAAGAGCAGTATTCTGTCAGCTATGCCAGCAGGCCGCACCAAAAAGGATAGTGGTGCAGTGGGTTCCATCTCACTGCAACATCCAAGGCAACGAGGAGGCAGACAGACTGGCAAAAGAAGGTCAAAACTACCACAACCTGATACTAGTATGACATACGAAGAGTCAAAACGGCTTATTAGAGCTAGATACATGACCAAATGGGAAACCGAGCATACTGGCTACACCAAAAACGATGTCTATTACCAGTTGAACAGAAGAGAGCAGGTCGTGGTCTTCAGACTTCGCACTGGCCACAATAGACTCAGGTACCACCTATTCAACAAATTGAAGATAGGTGGCACTGACGAATGCCCGTGTGGTACCGGGAAAATGACCTCTGAGTACTTGCTGCAAAACTGCCCCACATAAGAGGATCAGAGAGAGCAGATGTGGCCATCACCAGTGGCAACACTAGACAAGCTCTATGGCAGTGTCGACAGCCTAGGGTGACGGCTGCTTTTTTCGAAAAAATAATGGTTACTGTCTGACTGCGTACGAAGAAGAAGAAGAATACCAAGATTGCTATTCCAAATAATTACCAGTTATTAGGTCTATAATAAAAACATGATAATAATTCAAGTCTGACAAAAACAAAATAAATAGTAATAAATAGGCCTGATGCCTAAGTGTTGCTGCGGCCTGAAAGGGAAGCAAAGAATAACAACTCTGTAAATCTGCAGAGTATGTCATAAGAGATGACAAAGGAGGACTGGGCATGGGGCTGGCTACCTAATCCTTCAGAAACTTTAAGCCTCAAAACTTCAACAAGTATGGACAAATGAACCAAAAGGAATAATACAGCTCAACTATTAAGAGAATGCAGAAAAGGCAACAAGAAATCTGAATCCATAACTTCCCTGTTTTCTTTTAGAAAAATCTCAAAATTTCATGACAAAATAGACTCATTGAAAAGAGAATTTTATAGCACACTTAAAAATATTATAGATAACAGAAGAAAGATGAACACTACATAAACTTTGGATTTAACTTGCATGTCTCAAACATAAACATTAGATTCAACTTGCATGTCTCAAACATAAACATTAGATTCAACTTGCATGTCTCAAACATAAACATTAGATTCAACTTGCATGTCTCAAACATAAACATTAGATTAAACTTGCATGTCTCAAACATAAATTTTAGATTCAACTTGAATGTCTCAAACATAAACCTTAGATTCAACTTGCATGTCTCAAACATAAACCTTAGATTCAACTTGCATGTCTCAAACATAAACATTAGATTAAACTTGCATGTCTAAAACCTAAACCTTGGATTAAACTAACTTGCATGTCTCAAAACTAACTTGCATATCTCAAACATAAACATTAGATTCAACGTGCATGTCTCAAATATAAACCTTAGATTCAACTTGCATGTCTCAAACATAAACCTTAGGTTGAACTTTGAGTAAAGTTTGCTGTTCAACTCATTTGTCCATAAGCCCATATAAGTGATGTCACTGTCAAAGATGGATAAGTCGGGCCGAACGGTGCAAATATCGTAGTAAAGCTGTAAACTAGCAACACAACGCATTCCGTTCTCTGGACTATATCCTGCTATTTGCAAAGTCCTGTTCAGGGCTTGGTAGCGGGAGATTGAAAACGAACAAAGAAGAAGAAGAAGAAGAGTGATGCCAAACATTATTGCTGACATAAAGCTATTTTTTCTTGTACATATGAAAATCAATTTCTTCCTGTAAATGAAACACTTTATGGTGTAAAATCTATTATCTCCAATTTAAGTGTGTTGTATTTTTATTAATCTTGTAGTGAAACTAAAAGTTGTGATGAAAGTGTTCTGTTTCTGTTTCTAAGAATTGATGTCACTGCGCCCCAGGCATACCCATAGATGCTTAATCTCTCTCATCAAATGGTGCAGGGTCTGAATGCCTATTGTCCCTTTAGCTCGCTGATTGTACACTCTCCTGCTCCATCCTCTCCGCCTGAAGCTCGTTTGATGTAGAAACTTTGCAGTCTGTGGATTGCTGATTCATCAATACTAGTGTCCTCACCCAACAGACGGTCGTTGATTGATTTCAAAATGTCATTCCTATCCATCACTAAGGTGCCCAAGATGGAAGCTTGTGAAGCTAAGATGTCAGCAAGTGAAAGTGTTCAATTGCCTGAAGTAATATTTACACTTCAATCAATCAAAACTTTTAAACTCCACGTTGACCACATGTCTTCAACAAATACACTCCAAATTCACTTGCCCAGCTCTGTCCATGTCTTTCTTGCTTCTCCTATGTTTTTCCAAGCTCTCTTCTTCATGTATGTTTTGGTATGTATCTACTTCTCTTATCTTGGAGGTTCTAGTGCAGATACTGTCTTGCAATGTTATCAACTTGTTTTCTTAATGTGTGTCCTATCCAGCACCTGCACCTTCTACTAAGATCATGTTCCAATGTCTAGTTTGGTTCTATCCAACAGTTCCACTATAGTGATCTTATTATAAAATTTTAATCTTTATTCTGAGCATACACTTGTGAAGTATTGGCCAGAATAGCACAGACAATAGCGGCGCTTGCACGGCTTAACTGTTAAATCTGGCAAGATAAACGGTTAGCACTACGCACGAAAATCAGATTAATGCGTACACTGGTCCTGTCAATATTTCTCTATGCGTGTGAGACATGGACAGTTACAGCTGACCTTCAACGAAGGATACAGGCCTTGGAGATGAGATGTTTCCGAAAACTTTTAAACGTCACGTACAAAGATCGAGTTACAAACGAGGAAATCCGAAATAGAATTACGACGGCAATAGGGCTTTTCGAAGATCTCTTGGCAACTGTCAAAAGAAGGAAACTCACTTGGTACGGTCACATATCGAGATCAAATGGTCTTGCAAACACAATCCTCCACGGGAAGGTGCATAGCAGACGACGAAGAGGCCGGCCCAAAAAGAGATGGGAAGACAACATAAAAGAATGGACCAGTCTCCGACAAGAAGTCACAGGCAGCGGCATCTGACAGAGAGGGGTGGCGTGGAGTTGTGAGGATGTCTTCATGTGTGCCCCAACGACCTCACCGGTTACGGGATGACCTGACCTGACACTTGTTTGGGAACGTCTATACCTTTTTTATTGATGTTTTTGTTATTCTCTCCATGTTTCCTAACTTAACTTCTTTTACTCGTTTAGAAGTCTCTGTAAAGTCTGTATACAATGTCCTAAGGTATTTACTTACCTGCTGGTTAGCAAGAACAGGAAGACAAATGTTTAAGAAAGTTTGGTATGACAAATAAATATTTAAAATGAGACAGATTTCTAAAAAAAATGCAGACAGTAACTTTGATCCAGAGAGCCACAAATGGTAGTCCAATTTGTGGATATATACATATTCTTTTTACAAGCTTCTATTTGACATGTCCATTTGAGTGGACTTCTATTTCTCCTATTTTAACCAACTACCCCATAACCTAGAGGGCTGAAATTGTATATGCAGCCTTTATCAGTCTGACCTGTTTATCAAAATTACATTTTTGCAGTCCAAAAAACATGTCTAATTATAAATTAAAGCTTGTACCAAAAAAATGTCACATTACATTATTCACATTATCTTTGGCGTCAGTCCGGCAGATTGAATTTGAGAGGAAGCCAACAATATTCTATATGTGTCCCGATCTTTTGCATTGCTGTAGCATTACAGGCCTAGATCTTTGGTTAGTCCTTCTTCTTCTGCGTTTGTTCTAGATGTAATCCGGAGAACAGAATGCGTCGTGTCACTAGTTTACAGCTTGACCACGATATTTGCACCTTTTGGTCTGAAACATCCGCCTTCAGCAGTTTGGTTAGTCCATTTCGCTATCTCATTTGTGGGTGACCCCATGGGCATGCACAAGCATATGGCCACCAAAACATTGTTCTACGTTTCCCTCTGTTGTCAGGCATGCGTACCACATGTCTAGTCCAACGATGTTTGCATGATATAGCCACTTCCACAATGTCTCAAAACAAAGTTTGATGTTGAATTTCTTCTTTCCGGATCTTATCCCATATCAACATTTTTAGTATGCGCTGTTTCATTGCTCTCTGAGTGACTGAACTTCTCAGCATCTGTTTTGCACAAGTTCCACACTTTGCATCCACCAATCATTGCTGGAATAACCATGGTATTGAAGATGTATGCTCTTGCCATGGTATCTTTCATCTCTTGGAGTATTGGCTTAATGGAGTTAAAGGAATACCAAGCTGTCTTTCATCATCTAGAGATTTTCTGGTCAATTTTGTAGTTGGCATTTATCTCTTGGCTTATGTAGATATAGGAGTTGACATCCTCAATGGTTTCCTCTCCTAGCTTGATGTCCTGTTTTGGGCAGTAAGGGTTTCTGAGGCATAATGTTTTAACTTAACTTAACGTCTTTATACTGGTTTAGAAGACCCTGCAGAGTCTGTATACAACCAGTTACATTTACATCACCTTGCTCTAAAAGCAATGCGCATCCAGTTTATTCTTAAAAGCATTAACTGTCCCTGCCTCCACTACCTCCCCTGGCAATGCATTCCAAGTAGACACCACTCTCTGACTAAAAAAATATTTCCTAATATCTAACCTGGACCTCTCTTTAGCCAGCTCGTAGCTATGCCCTCTTGTTCTTGTGGGTGGCTGTATTTTAAAAAACTTGTTATAGTTTAACTTATCCATTCCTCTGATCACCTTATAAACCTGTATTAAGTCACCACGAATTCTTCTCTCTTCTAGACACTGTAGGCCGGTTTTTCTGAGTCTTTCCTCATAACTGTAATTCTGGAATCCCACTTTCATCTTTGTCGCTCTTTTTTGTATTCTTTCCAGCATGTTTATATCCCCTCTATGATAAGGACTCCACACCTGTACACAGTACTCCAATCTAGGTCTAACTAAAGCTTTATACAGTTTGACTATCACTTCCTTGCTCCTATGTTTAATATTTCTTTTTATCATCCCTAACATTGCATTTGCCTTTTTCACTGCTACCTTAACTTGCTCACTCACCTTTCCTGTATGATCTATTATAATCCCTAGGTCCCTTTCCTTATCTATCTTTCTAATATTGTTCTCTCCCATTCTGTAATTATGTTCCATATTGGATCTACCCATGTGGATGACTGTACATTTATCTACATTAAACTCCATTTGCCAGCTTACAGACCATTCTCAAATTGTATGTTTTACTTTTATTCATCTTCAGACCAGCAGCTCTGTTGACCCCATTTAGATCATTCAAGGATTGTTGGGCTTCCTCAATTGTATGACTGACGCTACCTATAGCTGACTGAAACGAACCAACAAATTTAGTTAAAAAAATATTTACTTGTGTAAGTGATTAGATTGAATTCACTTCTGATAGCATTCATTCAACTGGTTTACCTGAATTAGGTTGCTTAATATAAAAGTAAAGGAATATCATTATCAAATTCGAAACTGTTTTACAAAACTGGTAAAGATTTAAATGTCATTCCATGACTAGGAAATCAATTTTATTCTGAACATCGGGCAAGAAAAATGTCTATTAACATTACTTAATAAAATCAAGTATTTTTCCATAAAAGAGCACACACAAAAAAATCAAACTTATTCATATATCTGGTCAGAGATAAAGCTATTAATCATCTTCTTGAATGAATTGACCATAGTTTTATGAGTAAGATTCAATTCTCTTGGTCTTTAACACTATTTCCAATATGCCAGGAAAATTATTTCCTAATCTTCATGTTCAATGTGATTTCAGAAGAGAGTATAAAATGTTTTGGCTGAAGATCTACTTCATTTCAACAGCTTGAATCTTCTAGCCTAATAGATAATTCAAGTGATGATGGTAACATGTTTGAGAGCTATGCAAAGAAATTTGAGAAAGATGACAACAATTAAGATGAAGCAATTATAATATATTTACAGTAATTTCCACCACTATGATCAAAGGAACTGCTGCATATACATGAAGGGTATATTCATAAGTAAACCTTTTTAGATATAGAAATGTTACAATAAATACAAAGGAATAAATATGAATGAACAGATATAAACGAGTCTATTTATATGAATTCTTATAAAAAAAGGTTTTTTAAGTAAAAGTGTTCGAGAACGAATTGTTATGGTAGTACATTAAAAATGGCCTCCGGGGTCTTGCTGCAGATCATGTAAGACTAGATAACCAAACTCTGATGCAGACTTCAGTATAAAATGTTTCTGTCAGTTCAGTTTAGTTTCCGTCAAAACGCTGAACCCCTTGGCCAAAAAGTCAGATGTTTGGCAAGTGGTCAAATCGAGGCTTTGGCTTGCTAATTGCTTGGTACTTGGGGTTTGGTATGGGAGACGTGGAGTTAGCTGGTCCCATTGGCAGTCCTGTCAACTGCGGAAGGGGCTGGAATGGCTGCAATAAACAAGTGAAAATTAGATCAGATATAAAGTTAAGCTTTCAATGATGGTCATAAAAGGTCATCTGTTTAAACTTCATTTCTTCTTCTTTGTTCGTTCTCATTCTCCTGCTACCAAGCCCTGAAAAAGGCTTTGCAAGTATCAGGATGTAGTTCGGAGAATGAAATGCATTGTGCTGTGGTTTACAGCTTGACTGCGATATTTGCACCTTTGGTCCGACACATCTGACTTCAGCAAGTATTTTTAAGTACCGGATTGCCTTCCCTCTTCGAGCCTTTCTACTTAGATAGTCAGCTTTGTTGCAGCCTGTTATTCAGGATCACAGCGTAGAGATGTAGAAGGGTCTTGGCAGCTCTGGTTCACAGGCCCTGACGCTAGCAGTCAGCTATGCATCGCTGACTACCGTGGCTTATGCGCTGCTCAGCTTCATGATCCCAAACATTTCATTTGTTAGCAGAGAAAATATAAATTTGTTAAATGCTAAAAATTGCCATAGAATATTTCCAACTTGGGTTAACAGGTTTTGATCCTTTGGCTCCTTAAAAAACAAAAGCGCATTCACAAAAATTCTATTATATGTGTATTGTGTGCAGGAGACTGCAGAGTTTATCATCCATCTCACATAGGACCAGGGGAGCCATGTAGCACAGTGGTTAGCGCATTGGCTTCGCATCTGAGTGGTCCTGGGTTCATTCCCCAGTTGAGGCGGAAATGATTTTTCAGACCACAATGGCTCCCAGGTCGACCCAGCCTTAAATGGGTACCGGTTCAGTTCGGGAAGTAAAGCTAGCCTGCGTGATGCTGACCACATCATCCCTAAGTGCTGTGGGTTACAAAATAATATGGGCCTAACACCATATTTCCTAAGCTCCGCATGGCGTGACGGAATCTTTACTTACATAGGACCAGGCAACTTGATCTCACCGCTCTTGAGACCAAAGGATGCTTGAAACTTGCGGTATTCGAACATCCCATTGTTTCAAACTTTTGTTCATTTCTTGAAAGAGGTGTACGTTATCTCTCAGATATAGCAACCACCAGCAACCTCATTATGCATAACAGATTGCTACAGAAATAACAGCTGCATTTTGGCACAAGCTTCCTAGAAGTAAACCATCTGTAGTGGTTATCAAATACTTCATGCTGGTGGACGGAATGGGCTAGTGGTTAGGTGACACGGCTCACCACCTGAAGGTGCTGGGTTTGTTCCCTAATCACAGCACCGGCCGTTACCCAAGGGAAGCAAACCATTCAAAAATACAGGAGGAAGCAGACCCTTACATAAAATGCATGCCGAAGTCGGATGCACTGGGCTGACAGGTGCAAAATAAAAACATAGTGTAACTTAACGTAACGTCTTTATACTGGTTTAGAAGACCCTGCAGTGTCTTTATACAACCAGTTACATTTACATCACCTTGCTCTAAAAGCAATGCGCATCCAGTTTATTCTTAAATGCATTAACTGTCCCTGCCTCCACTACCTCCCCTGGCAATGCATTCCAAGCAGACACCACTCTCTGACTAAAAAAATATTTCCTAATATCTAATCTGGACCTCTCTTTAGTCAGCTTGTAGCTATGCCCTCGTGTTATTGTAGGTGGCTGTATTTAAAAATTTTTTTTATAGTCTAATTTATCCATTCCTCTGATCATCTTATAAACCTGTATTAAGTCACCACGAATTCTTCTCTCTTCGAGACACTGTAGGCTGGTTTTTCTGAGTCGTTTCTCATAACTGTAATTCTGGAATCCAACTATCATCTTTGTCGCTCTTTTTTGTATTCTTTCCAGCATGTTTATATCCCCTCTATGATAAGGACTCCACACCTGTACACAGTACTCCAATCTAGGTCTAACTAAAGCTTTATACAGTTTGACGATCACTTCCTTGCTCCTATGTTTAATATTTCTTTTTATCATACCTAACATTGCATTTGCCTTTTTCACTGCTACCTTAACTTGCTCACTCACCTTTCCTGTATGATCTATTATAACCTCTAGGTCCCTTTCCTTATCTATCTTTCTAATATTGTTTTCTCCCATTCTGTAATTATGTTCCATATTGGATCTACCCATGTGGATGACTGTACATTTATCTACATTAAACTCTATTTGCCAGCTTACAGACCATTCTCAAATTTTATCTAAATCCGACATCAATATATCCACTTCCGCTTTAGATGAGACACTACTGCATAGTTTTGTGTCATCAGCAAATTTTGCAATCATGGATCCCATATCAATGTCCAAATCATTTATATATATCAAGAACAAAATTGGTCCCAAAACCGAGCCCTGTGGCACACCACTTTTCACTTCACACCACTCAGAGTACTCCTTATTTATGCCCACCCTCTGCCTTCTTCCCGTTAACCAATTTTCAATCCATTTGGCAACTTCCCCACCTATTCCATGTGATTTTAACTTTCAAAATAATCTTTGATGAGGTACTCTATCAAAGGCCTTTGCAAAGTCTAGATAAATAACGTCCACTGGCTCCCCTTTATCTATGATTTTAGTAACCTCCTCCATGAATTCTAATAGATTTGTTAAGCAGGATCTCCCTCTAGTAAACCCATGCTGACTATTTCTAATTAGATTAAATTTGTCTAAGTGCATTACAATGTTTTATTTGATTATTGACTCAAATAATTTACAGACTATGCTCGTTAAACTCACCGGTCTATAATTTGCTGGATCAGATTTTTTGCCTTTTTTTAATAAGGGGATCACTCCTGCATCTTTCCAATCCCGTGGAACAATCCCTTTTGTAAGTGATTGAGAACATAATATAGCCAATGGTTTTGCTAGTTGGTCTCTAATTTCATACAGCAATTTTGGATGAATACCATCTTGACCTGGACATTTATTCACTTTCAACCCCTCCAATTTTTTAGAAACCATTTCCTCTGTAATACAGATTGATCTTAATCCCGCTGTATCCATGTCTCTTTGAAAAATATCTATAGGCTCTGGGATCTTGGAGCAGTCCTCTTTTGTGTAGACTGTGCCAAAGTACTGATTGAGCAGATTAGCTCCCTCCCTATTCTCACTTATTATTTTCCCTGTACTGTCTGTGTAGCGCACACCGCCTTGGGGAATTGAGAAATAAGGTATCGAAGAAAAAAATAAAATAAAAAATGTACTTTGTACATGATGTAAATACAAATTAAACCAAAATCCCACTAAATAAAAAAAACAAAATGTATGATCCTTTGTTACTGATGTTTTAAACTACAAGAACAGGTTGACGTCTGACAGCGTACGAAGAAGAAGAAGAACTACAAGAAGTTTACAACTCACCGCTATATAATTGCTTGCACGAGATTTGTTCAGAATTTTCTTTGTGGTGGGGTCAGTTTTTTCGTGTTTATTTTTAGAAAACTCCATCCCTGATTCTCTGTTGATGTCCAAGTATTGATGCTGGATCAGTTGTGCACATGTCATTCTCTCATCAGGATCCATTCGCAAACAGTTCTGTCAAAAGTAACATTTTAACTTTGAGATTTAGCATTTATTATATTTAGTATATTATTAGCTGTCCATCGTTGTCGATGAGGACCGCCGACATCATCCTTGTCACAGATTTCCCCGTTGGGTGTGGGTGCGCATGTGGCTGAACAGGCCAATGCGGGCACGAAAACAGCTGCTACATATCGGGCACACAAGGTTTGTAGAAGGGGATGGTGTTCCCGCTGCTCGGGATTTCCGCGTCTCGCGTCTGCTCTAGGCTTTCACAACACGGTCGTCTTCACCGGCAGCTACACCCGATTTGACTGCGCTTCTCCAGTCAGATCTGTTTTGCGCAAGACATTCCCAGGTGTCGATGTCTATCTGATAACTTTTCAATGAGTGCTTCAGACCGTCTTTAAAATGTTTCTTTGGGCGCCCTCTCTCGCGCCATCCCTCTCTCAGCTCGCCGTAGAGAAGCTTCTTTGGGAGCTGCTCGTCTGACATACGGACGAGGTGTCTGGCCCATCCTAGTCGTGCTTTCTCTAGCAGTGCATGTATGCTGGGCATGTTAGCCCTCGAGAGAACCTCGATGTCAGTGACACGATCTTGCCATCGGATGTGGAATATTCGCCTCAGGCAACCTGTGTGGAAGTGGTTTAACCTTCTTGCATGTCCAGAGTATACAGTCCAGCTTTCGCAAGCGTATAGTAGGGTTGGAATGATGGTTGCACAGTAGACTTTGAGTTTGGTCTTGACGCTGATGCCACGACGTGCCCAGACCATCGAGCGCATTCTACCAAAGGCTGTGCTTGCCTTTGCTATTCAGCTTGCCACCTCATCATCTAGGCTGACAAATCTCGACAGCGTGCTGCCCAGATATGTGAATTTGGCTACGGCAATCAGCGTCTGCCCGCTGACTGTAGTCTCTGGTTTTGTGTACGGCATGCCTGGTGCTGGTTGGTACATGACCTCTGTTTTTTTGGCATTTATGGTCAGGCAAAAATATTCGCATGCGGCAGAGAACTGGTCCATTCCAACCTGCATGTTCAGTTCTGAGTTGCTCATTTAGTAATATATTTAGTAATGAATATTAAAAATACATACCCACAGCCAGACGCAAAATAAGATGCATATACTCAAAGAGAGGAAACTACAATTATGGCTAAAAATACACATTGACAAAACATAGGTTAAGAAAATAAATGCAATTAACAATAATAGAATTTGGCTGGGAGTCATCCACGTTCAGAATGTGGAGTCTTTCACATACCTTGCCAGCAATATAGACATAGTAGGAGGTACAGATAACAATGTTCAGTTAAGAATACAGAAGGCGAGAGGAGCTTTCATTGCATTGAGGAATTTATGGAAGTCAAAAGAAATTAAAACCACCACCATAATAAAAATCTTCAACTTCAATGTAAAATCTGTTCTATTATATGACTCTGAAATATGGAGACAACACAGGTACTTATGAAAAAGGTACAGACTTTTGTAAATGGTTGCCTGGTCAAGACACAAGGGTGGAAGTGGTAGGACAAGATCACCAACGGGGAACTGATGGGGGAAACGGGACAAATACCAGTGGAGCATGAAATACGGAGGAGGCGATGGCGATGGATAGGCCACACATGAAAACCAGTGGATAACATTACCAGGCGAGCTCTGTTCTGGAATCTACAGGCAAGAGAAGACAGAGGAAGAACGAGACACTCATGGAAGAGGGAATTGGAAGCAAATGTAAAAACAGCAAACACAACGTAGACAGAATTGGCTCATGATAGGAAAACGTGGCAAGAATTTGTTGAGAACCAATGTTCCATAGAGAGCTGACAGGTTTATGATGACTAAATATACAGGTAAAAAGCTCAGAACTTAAACAAGTCAGAGAATTCAAATACTTGTGCAGTGTGTTCATACACGATGGAAAGTTAGATAGAGAGGTGGAATCAAGAACACAGAAAGCTAATGCGATTACCTATCAGCTGTCAATTACTAAGACACAAACACATTTCAATGAACATAAAGAGACAGCTGATAAATAGTATTTTTATACAAACTCTCTGCTACCAGTGTCAGACATGTACTCTAACAAAGCACAAGAAAGGTAAATCATGGTATGCGAAATGAGGTTTTTGAGAAAGGCTGCCGGGGTCATTAGGCTGGACAGAGTACAAAACGAAGTAATCAGACAGAAGGTGGGTGCAACACCATACATGAAAAGGCAGAGAATAAAATGGTTCAGACACCTGACAAGAATCCAACCAAAGTTACCAGCTGCTCGTATCTACAGCAGATCATGAGAAAGATGGATAGATTGTGTCAGTGATACACTGAAGAAACACAGAATGACAACATCGGGACAAAGCTGACACACAACAAAAAATGTACACCTCCCTGCACGACATCTAACGACACAAGTGGATAAAAGATAATGACGATGATGATGATTGAGAAAAGACAACTGAACAGGAACCACATTGACCAATACAGATCCGTAAGCATATCTTAGGTTAAGGGAAAATTAATGGGTTGCTCAGAAAGTGATGCCACAAATTTTTTTTCTCATCCCAGAATGAAGATACCAAAGTTAAAATTTACAGGTTGCAACAATTATATTTTCTGCATATGTGTGCGTATTGCACAATATTATGACATACAGCGCTGCTGAAGTAGTCTGTTAAAATTGTGTTTTGTGTGACACATGTTAGAAACAATAAAGCTGTATTTGAATTCTTGGTGACTGAGAAAAAAAGTGTGGTGAACATTCTCAAATGTTTGTGTGCCCTGTAGGGAAGTTGTGCGGCAGATAGAAGCACAGTTTAATGCTGGGTTCAGAAAGTTAAAGCTTCAGAAATGGGGAGGAAGACTAATGTCTGGTCAGGCATAACATGCTGATCAGACATGTTAGCCAGGGTCAGGCAAAATATACTGGCCAAGACCCTTGGTTTCTCGTAGCCCTCCCTGGAAATGGGCTGTTTTCATGGCTGAATGACCAACGAGGTGAGGGGTTGACCTGATCCCCGTAGTAGTGAGCGACTTGCAGATGACCCCAAGCATAGCACAACTACCTGAAGGACCCCTGTCTACCTTCATAAACACACTCGGGATGTGAGGAAAGCTACTGCAACCAGCCACTTAACGTCCTATTCAGGATGCACAAAAGAGTAAACCTACTCATTGTGGGCATTCGAAACAACAACAAATCTCAGAAATATGGTTTTTAATTGGAGAACTGAGGCGCTAATCTGGTCAGACACAACATACTGACCAGGGTGTCACTTCAGGCACAATATACAGACCAAGTGAATGAATAAGCAAAATTAGACCGAAAAAAAACTTGCTCAGAGGATCAAGACTGATAGTAAAAGCTTCTTTTCTTATGTTAGAAATAAACTAAGAATGAAAGACGAGGTAGGCCCTCTCATAGACAGTACAGGGAAAATAATAAGTACTTTGGCACAGTCTACTCAAAAGAAGACTGCTTCAAGATCCCAGAGCCTATAGATATTTTTCAAAGAGACATGGATACAGCGGGATTAGAATCAATCTGTATTACAGAGAAAATTTTAAAAAAAAATTGGAGGGGTTGAAAGTGGAGAAATGTCCAGGTCAAGATGATATTCATCCAAAATTATTGTTTGAAATTAAAGACCAACTAGCAAAACCATTGTCTATATTATGTTTTCAATCACTTGCAAATGGGATTGTTCCACAGAATTGGAAAGATGCAGGAGTGGTCCCCTTATTCAAAAAGGGCAAAAAATCAGATCCAGCGAATTATAGACGGTGAGTTTAACAAGCATAGTCTGTAAATTGTTAGAGTCAATAATAAAAAAAAACATTGTAATGCATTTAGACAAGTTTAATCTAATCATAAATAGTCAGTATGGGTTTACTAGAGCTTAACAAATCTATTAGAATTCATGAAGGAGGTTACTAAAATGATAGACAAAAGGGAGCCAGTGGATGTTATTTATCTAAATTTTGCAGAGGCCTTTGATAGATTACCTCATCAAAGATTATTAAGAAAGTTAAAATCACATTAATAGGAGGAGAAGTTGCCAAATGGATTAAAATTGGTTGGGATGAAGGCAGAGAGTGGACCTAAATAAGAAGTAGGCTACTCTGAGTGGTGTAATGTAAAAAGTGGAGTGCCACAGGGCTCGGTTTTGGGACCAATTTTGTTCTTGATATATATAAACGATTTGGACATTGATATTGGATCCATTATTGCAAAATTTGCTGATGATACAAAACTATGCAGTAGTGTCACATCTAAAGCGGAAGTGGATGTATTGATGTCGGATTTAGATAAAATTTGAGAATGGTCTGTAAGCTGGCAAATAGAGTTTAATGTAGATAAATGTACAGTCATCCACATGGGTAGATCCAATATGGAACATAATTACAGAATGGGAGAAAACAATATTAGAAAGATAGATAAGGAAAGGGACCTAGAGGTTATAATAGATCATACAGGAAAGGTGAGTGAGCAAGTCAAGGTAGCAGTGAAAAAGGCAAATGCAATGTTAGGTATGATAAAAAGAAATATTAAACATAGGAGCAAGGAAGTGATAGTCAAACTGTATAAAGCTTTAGTTAGACCTAGATTGGAGTACTGTGTACAGGTGTGGAGTCCTTATCATAGAGGGGATATAAACATGCTGGAAAGAATACAAAAAAGAGCGACAAAGATGATAGTGGGATTCCAGAATTACAGTTGTGAGGAACGACTCAGAAAAACCGGCCTACAGTGTCTCGAAGAGAGAAGAATTCGTGGTGACTTAATACAGGTTTATAAGATGATCAGAGGAATGGATAAATTAGACTATAACAAGTTTTTTTAAAAACAACCACTGACAAGAACAAGAGGACATAGCTACAAGCTGACTAAAGAGAGGTCCAGATTAGATATTAAGAAATATTTTTTTAGTCAGAGAGTGGTGAATGCTTGGAATGCATTGCCACAGGAGGTAGTGGAGGCAGGGACAATTAATGCATTTAAGAATAGATTGGATGCACATAGCTATTAAAGCAAGGTAATGTAACTGTAACTGGTTGTATACAGACTCTGCAGTCTTCTAAACCAGAATAAAGACATTAAGTTAAGTTACAACAACAACAACAGTGGTATTTAAGTAAGGTGGTCCAAATAACAAGAAAAAACAATATCCACAACCTGATGATGTGTCACAACCTGACAATGTGTCACAATCTGATAATGTTCACAATCTGACAATTTGTCACAATCTGACAATGTGTCACAACCTCAAAATCCAGACAATGCAGACTCAAATAGACACTCAATTACGGTTGCTTCAGAATGTCTGAAGAATGTAAAAAAAAGACAGGATACCATGATATTCATGGGAAGCCAAGAGCCAAGGATCTAGACTCCTAATATGATTCCAAGCCCACAGGAGTGATAATATAAACAGTATCTTAGAGACTGAAGATAGACTGAATGAGGCAAATGTGAAAACAGATAACATTATAATTTAGCGTTCTCTCTGGCGAATCTCTACACTCTATGGTATTAGTAATAGTAGTAGTAGCTGCCCATCATGAAAGAAGATGGTGACAACACCTGATTTGTGTGGGCAGACGTTGCCACGTATGGATCTGTATGTGACTGTGCAGTCCTATCCTGGATCTACACAGCCTACTGCACGAGGGACATATATGGATGGCATTGGTAACTGGGACATCCAGTGAGGGGACCTTTCAGGTGGCTTGCTTCTTCCTCTGTATCAGAGGTTTTCTGCCCAGTCAGGAGTGCACCTTGTGTGATAGCAGAGTGCCAGGCTGAGCGGTTCTACGCAAGGGACCCTAGAGGCAACAGCAATATGGAGGACTTGCAAGAAGGTCTTTTGTAAACCTTAGCATCTTTTCCTTTTTTCTGCTTGATGAAGCTTGCCCATCTTAAGTGTACCATAAAGGAGCGCCTTAGACATGTGCTGGTCGGGAATGCAAACACATATGCCCAGCCCACCAAACCTGGGCGATCTACAACAGAGTGTAGATGCTGGGAAGTTTTTCACTTTGGTGCGCTTTGTAGTTGAGTATACTATTTAAGCAATTGATCTTCAGCAGCCCATGTGGAAGTGATTGAGCTGTCTGGCATGACAGACCACATTAGTGCAACCTGTTTCCAGGGCTGTCGCTAGGAGACGGAATATGGTTCTAATTCAGCTCTAATTCACTGACCCTGATGTAATCGTTAATTGTAAGCCGCTGGATGCTGTCAGCTGATTTACTGTTCTGCATCCTCGGCCCAAGCTTTTATTCAAACCCATGATTATACCATACTCAGCAGACTGTTTGGATAACAGGTGCGCAAAGTCATGAGTTGGAAAATCTTCTACCCTACCCCTTAATTTAGTCTTAGGCAAAATATTTGTTCTTACTTGCAAAAAGTTCATTGCATGTCCACTCATGCCAGGGTATCTCTCCTCTAAAGGCACCTGTGAAACAGACAAACAAAACAGACACAGATTTAATGACAATGGAATAATTGCAATGGGATCAAGATACTGAGCAGCGCATGAGCTGCAGTGGTCAGCGACCCATAGCTGACTGCTAGCGTCAAGACCATAGCTGCCAAGACCCTTCTACACCTCCACGCGGTGATCCTAGATAACAGGCTGCAGCAAGGCAGACTGGCTAAGGAGAAGGGATCGAAGAGGGAATACTAACCCGGTACTCAAAAAATGCTTGCTGAAGTCAGATGTGTTGGACAGAAAGGTGCAAATCTCGCAGCCAAGCTGTAAACTACGACACAACGCATTCCGTTCTCTGGACTACATTCTGCTACTTACTCTTTCAGGGTTTGGTAGCAGGAGATTGAGAACGAAGAAGAAGAAGAAGAAGAAGAAGAAGAAGAAGAACTGCAATGTCTTAGCTTAGCTTGGTTTAGAAGACTCTACAGAATCTGTATACAACAAATTTTCTTGGATAGTGTGTTTTTTTTACCGATGTACAAGTCGATCTTAATAGACTCAAACACTAGAACTAAGTAGACTCGCAGCCAATTAGGCGCCATCTATAGCTGCTCTTAAAAAACCATCTGAGGAAAGGTACAAATAACTTCACAATAAAACTAAAAGGACAAAATGCTGACGTGGCATTAAAAATACGAGGGATGTTCAGAAAGTAACTTCCGTTTGCTTAAGATCATTGCGCATCACCAAGAGTATTGCTTCAAGCATGCACAATTGATTCCTCAATCCATTGGCAACATACACACAGCCACCATTTTGTGATATTTGTTTCATGCTTGGAGTTGTTGTTGGGTGTTCAAAATGTTTAAGGGGAACGAAGGGCCCAGCAAATGTGAAATATGGTCCGTAATTCATTTTCTGAATGCAAAATAAATTAGAGCAATTGAAATTCATCATCAGATCTATAAAGTTTATGGTGACAATGAAATGAATGACCATGGTTAGGAATTGGGTAAGAATGTTCAATGGAAGACAAAATAATATGCATGATGAGGCACAGACTGGGTGACCGTCTTTGGTGAAAAAGTTAGTGAGGACAGACGTTTCACAATTTCCTCTCTCTATGTGCAGTTTCCAGACGTTTCACAATTTCCTCGGGACGATAAGGCTAACGTCTGGTCAGGCAAAACACACTGATCAGAGAATGTTAGCCAGGGTCAGGAGAAATATACTGACCAAGACCCTCACCTGACCTCCTTGTTGGTCGCCCTGGAAACAGACTGTTGTCGAGGACAACAGTCTGGCTAACAAGGTGAGGTTCAACGTGATCTCCCTAGTAGTGAGCGACAAGCAGATGAAGCCAAGCATAGCACAACTGCCTGAAGGACCCCGGTCCACCTTCATCAGCATGCTTGGGATGTAAAGAAAGCTACATCAACTGTCACTTAACATCCTTTTTAGGGCCCACAAAAGAGTAATCCTACTCATTGTGTGAATTCAACAACAACATTTCTCTTTCTGCTAACTATTGACTGGATTATTAAAACAACAACAATAACCAACAACAATAGATTTCAATGAACAAAAAAATGTTGATGGTCTAGACTTTGTCTCTTCTGTCCCATAACTGTAATCAGGTGCAAAATAAAATAAGAACACTTGATGAGAGGTCACAAAAGTTGGGACTGACAATACACAGAAATAAACCCCACTAAATATTATGTGAATAAATGCAATTAAAGACAATCAGATTGTTTTAGGAGACACTCCTACTATATGTGGAATCAATTATATGTTTTGGTAGTAATATAGACAAGCTAAGAGGTACAGCCAAAAATGTCAAAATAAAAATACAAATGGCAAGAGGAGTTTTGTACTGGGGAATATGTTTTTTTTTTTTTTTGCGTTCGCCTTATTTATCTATTCCCCAAGGCGTGTGTGCGTTACACTGTGGTTTTTATTTTGCGCCTGTCGGCCCAGTGCATCCGACTTCAGCATGCATTTTATGTAAGGGTCTGCTTCCTCCTGCATTTTCTAAGGGTTTGCTTCCCCGGGGTAACGGCCGGTGCTGTGATGGGGATCGAGCACAGCACCTTCTGGTTATGAGCCGTGCCACTTAACCACTAGGCCACGCCGTCCCCTGGGAACATGTTAAAATCAAAAGAAATTAAGTCCAAAACAAAAATAACAACAAATGCCGAATATTCCCCATTTATTTGCTAGCGTCAGGGCCAGCGAACCATAGCTGCCAAGACCCTTCTACACCTCCACGCGGTGATCCTGGATAACAGGCTGCATCAGGGCAGACTGGCTAAGGAGAAGGGATCGAAGAGGGAATGCTAACCCGGTACTAAAAAAATGCTTGCTGAAGTCGGATGTGTTGGACCGAAAGGTGCAAATATCGCAGCCAAGCTGTAAACTGTGACACAACACATTCCGTTCTCTAGACTACATTCTGCTACTAAAGCCCTTTCAGTGTTTGGTAGTGGGAGATTGAGAACGAACGACGAAGTAGAAGAAAAGAAATTAAGTCCAAAACAAAAATAACAAGAAAAGGCCGAATATTCACAATTTTTTCGCCTTTATAGTCTATTTGAGGCTAATGTTTCTAAAGCTTTATCGAAACACAAAGGTGGAACTACCAAAGTGTGTGACAAGGATGTCTTTTATCACCATTTCCCTATCTGCTTGCTATTGACTGGATTATAATACAACAACATCAAACAACAAAAATGTAACTCAATGGTCTTGTCCCTTCTGTCCCATAATGTCATCAGATGCAAAATAAAATAAGTATTCTTAAGGACAGTTCCAGGAATTTAGACTGACAATATACGAAAAAACAACCCCAAAGATTATGAGAATAAATGCAACTAATAGCATTCAGATTGTGTTGGGAGATGCACTCCTGTAAGAGGTAGAATCATCACATATCTTGGATGCAATATAAAAAAAATAGGAGGTTCAGATAAAGATATCAAAATAAGAATACATCTTTCATTGTATTGGGGGGAATTTATGCAAATCAAAAGAAGATAAGTTTTAGGATGTGCACTCAAAAACCATGTTTTTACGAGCTCATTTTAAGAAATTACTTTTTATACTTGGCTGCTGTTACTGATTCGAGATTTGTATATTTATTTATGAGGATAAGTGTTATAGGCCAAAATATGCAGTCATTAAAGACATATTATACAAACATAACTAAACATATAAACAGTTTTTAATATTTATGAAAGATATACAAAGATTGGAATAGAGCAAATGTAAATTTACAAATCACAGCCAAAAATACTGCACTCACAATGATATTAAAATCCTTCAGTAAAACAGAAACTTCTAAATTCAAGATCATTGTAGAGTATATAAACTATCACAGAAGTTAGGAAAGTTTTATGTGTGTCTTGTTATGAATAAACATTCTGTGTGTATTTTGAAATTGGTTGTCACAATTAGAAAAAAAATTATAATTTACAAATATATTACCCTACATTAAAAAAATATTAAACTATATATATATATATTGCTTGATGGAATTGTCAGGTGTACTTGGTCTAGAACTAGGTCCAGCCAGCGGAGACACCCCCTTGTCTTCAGAATCTGACAAACTACTATAATTTTTAAAATATAAACTATCACCACTCCTGTAACTGCCAGTTGTCCAAGATTGTGGTGGTTTCAATTTTAAAGAACAGAGCTAATTAAATTGTCAGATAAATATTAGTTTTGTGAATTAATTTGTGCAAAAGCAACATAGTTGTAATTGAAGTTTACTGTAGCAAACATATTTTCAAATATAGTGGTCTGGTTGTAACAGATAGTTAGAGACTTGACCAAAATAAATAACGTGGTATAGTGAGCGGCAGTAACAGTCTGTAGTACTAGTTAGTGTACTGTGTAAATTTAGCGTAGGCCTAGTATTTAGCGATAAGTTGTTGAAAGGTAAATTCCAACGATATTTGATTTTTTGGTGTTGCAATAACAAGTATACACTGTATTAGGTATTAGTATAACTTATTGGCTAACGGTAATAAATAGCATAATTAGTATGGCTAAGACCAGGCGAAATGCAATGAAGAAAGGCCAGGACAGATTGTGTGATCTGTGTGGTGGCAATGTTTGTATAAGTGTAGGGATAGATACAACGTTGGAAGATGAAGTAAAAGTTATATATAGGGTATGTAGAGTAGAAGAGAGGCAGTCTCGAATGGAGTGTGATATAAGGACAAATGAGAAGAGATGGAGATAGAAAAGAGGCAGATCAAAAAAGAAGTGAAACAAGTGAAAAATGAGGAAGTTTTAAAGAAGCTGTAGTTGGGTAGTCAAGGTGATCAAATAAAACCACTGTTAGTTAGGTATGGGTTGGAGAAGGGAATTGGAAGTAAGGGAGATTCTAGTGAAGAAACACTACACAGGGCAGAGAGTTTTGCAGAGAAGTATGCAAATATAAGTGAAGGTTCAGTATTGGTAGTAGGGGATTCAATGGTGAGGGAGGTTGGCAGACATTTGTCTAAACAACATAAAATGTTTGAAAAAATGGATATTTTGGGAGAAAAAATTGAGAATATAGAGGGAAGAATAAAGAGGATAGATGACAGAGCAAACAATCATGTTGTGGTTTTGGTAGGAACAAATAATGTAAAGAGAGGTGGTACAGAAATAATTATGCAAAAATACAAGTCTTCTGGGAACACTTGAGAAAAAAAAGTTAAGAAAGGTCACAATGTTGGGTATTTTAGATAGAGCAGATGGGTCAGACTATTTAGATAGTAAAATAATAGGTATCAACCTTAGGTTGATATGTTCCGGTGTTTGTTTGAGTGCTCTGCAATCGCTTGTGGCGGTGTCTCTTATACTCATTTAGTAGAGGTGGGCATTTAAGTCTGCAGATCTTTGCCTGCCCATCTCTGTCAAGTTTCTCTATGCTGTTATTTTCTGGCTTGTATTCTTTGTGCTGGTCTCTTCATTCCGTTTTCATGGATTGTTTAATGAGTGTCTTTATTCTCTATAGCTCTGTGGATGACGAGTCTCTGTGCTGCCACTTCCGGCTTTTGCTAGCTGATCTGCCTTCTCGTTTCCAAGGATCCCACAGTGGGCTGGAATACGCTAAAGGAATAGATTCGTTTTTTGGGACAGTAACCCGATGTTACATTTTATTTTATGTAAGAGTCTATCTTGTTTGGGGCTTAAGATGGCTTGGAGTATGCTCCTGTAGTCTGTTAGAATGATCGTTTTCCTTGTAGTTATGCTTTGGCTGAAAAGAATCTGAGTTGATGCATGTTGAGAAATTGCTTCAGCTCTAAAATTGGTACAGGTCTCTCCTGTTGGTATGAAGTGATTTTCTTTATCACCATTGGAGTGTGTGATCTAGATTCCACTGCCTCCCCTTTTTTGCACTGTCCTCGATCCATCTGTGTACATCTGTGTACACATGTGTCCAGGAGTTGCTAGAGTACTGTCTCTGAGTTGTTGTTGAATGACCACAATGAGTAGGTTACTCTTTTGTGTACCCTGAAAAGTGGCGGGTTGTCGTAGCTTTCCTTACACCCCGGGCATGCTGATGAAAGCAGACCTGGGTCCTCCAGGTAGATATGCTATGTTTGGCTTCATCGGCGTATCACTCACTACTACAGGGATCATGTCGATCCCTCACCTTGTTGGTCAGGTTGCCATGAAAACAGCCCATTTTCAGGAAGGGTTACGGGGAAGCCAAGGTGAGGGTGTTGGCCAGTATATGTTACCTGACTCTGATTAACATATTTGTTCAGTATGTTTTGCCTGACCAGACATTGGTCTTCCTTTACGTCTCTTGAGTGAAGGCAGCTAGTCTCATAAGTCAATTTCAAGAAGATGGTCCAAAAAAGGAATTATAGAAAGCAGCTGTTGCAGTTCTATGCTAAAAAGGGAACAAGAAGGAGGCCAGTTGAAGTGGTGACCCTATGCTTCATACGCAATAGAAAGACTACACAAATAAACAAAGTGTATATAGGTCTACTGCAAAAGTTATCATTGGGTACAAATTACCTTACTTGTCTCAATTACCTTCTTACATAGTGTAAAACAAGTACAGAGAAAGACTACAAAACTTACCAGCCTGTCTGGATCTGGAATGGTCATGCCTTTGAAGAATGCATTGTTGGAGAAAATCTCAAGATGCCTGGATATGAGATCACCTAAGTGTGGATGAAGAAGTCAGTTTCAATTAAAAAATATATAATTTTATGAAAACACAAATAACAGGGCACTCTTTGTAAAGACAATGTACGCTGCCCACCGTAGACGATGATGGCATAATTTTATTTTGCTATTTTTATTTTAGGATTCCGTGGCGAAGTGGTTAAGCCGTCGGCCTCGTGATCAGGTGGGATGGGTTCAACTCCGGACTCCACCATCTTTTTCAGGTGCTTGATGCGGAGTTCCCTGCATCTCGTAGTCGCCCCCTAGTCGTCTTGTCCTTGACTTGCCACTGGGGTCGAGCGGCTGGAGACGAGAGAGTGAGGATAAAAAGTAGCGCAGTTAATCCTTACTAAAAATAGCGCTAGCAAAATAAATTATGCCATCATCGTCTACGATGAACAGCGACCTTTGCCTTGTTTTTATGTAAAGACGCTTTATAAACAGGATTATATATATATATATATATCATCATGTCCTTTGCAGAACGTAGTTCCCATCACAGAACTTCTGAAAAAAACTTGTCTCTTGCAAAATCTCCAGCCTACTCCAGAATCATGTCCGAGCATTCCTTGACATCTTGGTGCCATCGCCCTCGTGGTCTGCCTTCCATTACCTATCTCAAGACTGTTGTGTCTTTTGATGTGGCCAAACCATTAAAATTTTCTGTTCATGATGAAATTTATGAATCAGTTCTCCTCTAAGTCCAATTCTTGTTGAATGTCTGCATTATTCTTTTCTTTGGTCGATGGTATTCTGACAACATCTCTATAACATTTCAACTTGAAGGACTCGATTCTCTTCCTTGAGATTTGGGTAATTGTTCGTGACTCACAGCTGTATACTGTCACGGGAGAAACACAGGTTCTCATAATTTTCACTTCTGCTGTTTTGCTGGTATTCCCCAGATTGTGCAGCCTCTGCATTGCCATTCTTCTTCTGTTTCCTTTGAGCAGTAGCCATTTTTGTCAATTCTGGAGTTTGTGACCTGTTCTATTTTCACACCCCTGATTTGAATTTATGTTGACTTCTTGTTTTGTCTGTGGTCATTATCTTTGTTTAGTTTATGTTTACAAAGAGGTATTGATCTCCTCTACATCTGCTTATGGCTGCAATTAGCTGCTTTAACCCCTCTACATTATGTGATAGTTCATGATATATATATATATATATAGTTATCTTCAGGTGCTAAAGCTGCAGAAATTTTTCAATAATTGTCAAATTAATGTACTGTTTAAAATACTATCACGGTTGGAGTTTAATTTTTTTTCTTTCCCATTGGCCTTGTTTTTTATGCCAGAGTGCATTGCACAGTGTTTTGCACCCAACAGCATAGTGCATCCAACTTCAGCATACAATTTCTAAAATTTTGTTTCCTTCCCATATGAGTATGATCTTACTGTTTCATGAAACTGAACACAAAAAAGTTAGGGTTCTAAGCTGCGCCACTAACCTCTTTATGTGTGCCTTCAGAAAATGGAATTGGGAATGAGCTGTAATTTCGAACTAAATGTACAAAAGCTCTGACAGCTAAAACCCAGCTACTGGGCCACAACTGCAGCTAAGGGGGTGCAAGCACGGCAACTGCCCAGAGTGGCATATTTTTGTGTGTGCATGAAATTGGTAAAGAGAGAAAATTAAAATTTAGAAAAGGAAACGATGAAAGTATCTGCAATAATAGATTTTTTTAGAAAATATGTATCTACCTCCTACTTATACATTTAATTTCGTTTTGTTACCTTTATATATGAATATAAATTTGTTATAAAACAACAGGCTTTTGTTATTCAACAAATACCAATAAAAAAATGTCACTCACTGTCAACAATTATATTTTAAAATAATTATTTATAATTAAATATAAAGGGCAGCAAAAATCATCCAGCACAAAGCAGTTAAATAGCTAAGCTGGGTCCTGCCGCCCACTTTTAAAACTGTTTTCAAACATTTGTAATCGTTCATATTTTTGCTCCAATGTGAAGAGCATCAATCCAGCTGGCTTCTTTTCTTCTCCTTCTTTGACATTTGTCTTGAAAAGGATGTCTGTGATGTTGTGTCAAGTTAACATCAAAGTTGCGATATCTGCCCCTTTCGGCTCAACACATCTGATTTTAGCACTGCACTTTTGGGACCAGGTTTGCCTTACCACTTCAATCCCTAATCTCTTAGCCAGGCTGCATGGTTGCAGTCTGTTACCAGGGCCGCCACTTGGATATGGGTCACTGACTCTGATGCAAGCAGTCAGCATTGAGTAGCTGGTGGCTATCGCCTCATTCCCTATTGCATCTTTGGTCCCACTGGTCCCTTTTAAAGGTATCCTGTTTCCAAGAGTTTTTAATCATTCACCTTTTTACTCCAACATAAGGGGAGGAAGACTAACATCTGGTCAGGCAAAATTTACTGATCAGACATGTTAGTCATTGTCAGGCAAAACATACTGGCCAAGACCCTCACCTCGGCTTCCTAGTAGCTCCCCCTGGAAACGAGCTGTTTTCATGGTAGTCTGGCTAACATGGTGAGAGATTGACGTGATCCCCATAGTAGTGAGTGATATGCAGATGGAGCCAAGCATAACAGAACTGCCTGGAGGACCCTGGTACACCTTCATCAGCACGGTCAGGATGTGAGGAAAGCTACTGCACCCGTTGGGGATGGCGTGGGCTAGTGGTTTAGTGACACGGCTCACAATCCGAAGGTGCTGGGTTTGATCCTCATAACAGCACCGGCCGTTACCCCGGGGAAGCAAACCCTTAGAAAATGCAGAAGGAAGCAGACCCTTAAATAAAATGCATGCTGAAGTCGGATGCACTGGGCCGACAGGTGCAAAATAAAAACCACAGTGCAACGCACACCGCGTAGGGGAATATAAAAATAAGGCGAACGCAACAAAAATTAAAAAAAACAAAAACAAACTGCAACCTGTCACTTAACGTCCTTTTCAGGGGGCACAAAAGAGTAAAATACTCATTGTGGGCATTTGCAAACATCAACTCCAACATGAAGCATATGTTTTAGCTGCATCTTGTGCCTCTACAGGAAGCCTGTATCTCAGCTACTGCAATGCAGTGACATTATAATGGAAATGGTTTTTACATGAGATTTCTAACCTCAGCACCAACTCTCTTTAGCTGTTTTTTTATTTTACAACATATTAAGAATGTGACAGTGGTCCTGTTCTTTTCATACCAGGTACTATTCAGGTGAGCATATCTTATCTTCAGTTGAAAACAAATTATTGTTGAAATAAAGAAGAAATTGATGGACAATATCTGTAATAAAGGTACAGGTGAAGGTCAGTCCCATGTCAGTCCGAGATCGCAGCCTATGTGAGGTGGAGTAGCCAGTTCCCTTCTTTTTTGTTTTTATCATCCCCAACTCATATTTCAGGCACCCATTTACAGCTGGATCAACTGGAGGAGCGATCATATCAGGCATGAACAACGACCCAGATTTGTTTCTGTCTGCCCATGAATTTGTACTCTGGCACGCTGTAATCCCAGTCTAGTAAGCCAGCTCACTGTCGACTAGGCTAGATGCTGCACATCTGTAGTTTGTTCTACCATGAAAGCATACATTTCAGAATTAGTGAGATGAGGTTTTCTTTATTTTATTATTTCACAGATTTTGTTTAAGCACTTTTTTTGTCAGCTAAAAAATGTTAGTTTATTTAGATAGACACTTCGGTAGACATGTATAGAAAATACTCTCTGGCCTTTTTGCGACATATTCTCCGTGGGGCGAGAATCCCTAGAATAATTTGAGTAGATTTGTAACTTTAATTTTGCCCGAGCAGCAGCCGTTAGGCCTACTCTTTTTGATTTCTAACTGCTAAAGTATTTTAAACATGCGCACCACTGCAAACGGGTGTCTGATCTCGCTACACAGAGATCAGGGGAAATATTTACTGGATGATTCACGTGAAAAAATCCCAGTGGAGACACTGGGATTTGAACCCGTGACCCCCAGCACCCGAGGCAAACACCTTACCTTGAGACCACTGGGTCTCCCACAGTACAATACTATCACAACAAAACTAATGTTTTTTAGATAGACACTTTAGTAGACATTTACAGAAAATACTCTCACAACAAAACTAATGTTTTTTAGATACACACTTTAGTAGATATGTACAGAAAAAATTCTCACAGAACTAATGTTTTTTAGATAGACACTTTAGTAGACATTTACAGAAAATACTCTCACAACAAAACTAATGTTTTTTAGATAGACACTTTAGTAGACATGTACAGAAAATACCCTCACAGACCTAATGTCTTTTAGATAGACACTTTAGTAGACATGTACAGAAAATACTCTCATGGACCTAATGTTTTTTAGATAGACACTTTAGTAGACATGTATAGAAAATACTCTCACAGACCTAATGTTTTTTAGATAGACACTTTAGTAGACATGTACAGAAAATACTCTCACAACAAAACTAATGTCTTTTAGATAGACACTTTAGTAGACATGTACAGAAAATACCCTCACAGATCTAATGTGTTTTAGATAGACACTTTAGTAGACATGTACAGAAAATACTCTCATGGACCTAATGTTTTTTAGATAGACACTTTAGTAGACATGTATAGAAAATACTCTCACAGACCTAATGTTTTTTAGATAGACACTTTAGTAGACATGTACAGAAAATACTCTCACAACAAAACTAATGTCTTTTAGATAGACACTTTAGTAGACATGTACAGAAAATACCCTCACAGATCTAATGTTTTTTAGATAGACACTTTAGTAGACATGTACAGAAAATACTCTTATGGACCTAATGTTTTTTAGATAGACACTTTAGTAGACATGTACAGAAAATACCCTCACAGATCTAATGTTTTTTAGATAGACACTTTAGTAGACATGTACAGAAAATACTCTCATGGACCTAATGTTTTTTTAGATAGACACTTTAGTATACATGTACAGACAATACTCTCACAATAAAACTAATGTCTTTTAGATAGACACTTTAGTAGACATGTACAGAAAATACCCTCACAGATCTAATGTGTTTTAGATAGACACTTTAGTAGACATGTACAGAAAATACTCTCATGGACCTAATGTTTTTTAGATAGACACTTTGGTAGACATGTATAGAAAATACTCTCACAGACCTAATGTTTTTTAGATAGACACTTTAGTAGACATGTACAGAAAATACTCTCACAACAAAACTAATGTCTTTTAGATAGACACTTTAGTAGACATGTACAGAAAATACCCTCACAGATCTAATGTTTTTTTAGATAGACACTTTAGTAGACATGTACAGAAAATACCCTCACAGACCTAATGTCTTTTAGATAGACACTTTAGTAGACATGTACAGAAAATACTCTCACAGACCTAATGTTTTTTTAGATAGACACTTTAGTAGACATGTACAGAAAATACCCTCACAGACCTAATGTCTTTTAGATAGACACTTTAGTAGACATGTACAGAAAATACTCTCACAGACCTAATGTCTTTTAGATAGACACTTTAGTAGACATGTACAGAAAATACTCTTACAGACCTAATGTCTTTTAGATAGACACTTTAGTAGACATGTACAGAAAATACTCTTACAGACCTAATGTTTTGCGAATGAGGTAGAGTTGGTCAACATCAGACCTGCCTGGCCAGATCGCCTGGCCAGTGAGGAGCTCGGCAAACACGCAACCAATTGCCCATACATCTACAGGAGGACCATACTGAGTGTCTCCCACAAGAAGCTCTGGAGATCGGTACCAGCGGGTTGCCACATAATCTGTGTATTCTCCACCTGGACCAGCTGTGAAGATAAAAGTCAAGGTCATGACAATTTATTTATACTTTTATATATCTAGATGCACTGCCTCCATACATATTCTCCCCACAACCCCACACAAACACCATTACATTGATGTTGTGTATGTGTGTGTGTATGGGGGAGTGGTTGTTTGTGTGTGTATGGGGGAGTGGTTATGGTCTTTGTGTATGTGTGTATGGAGGAGTGGTTATAGTGTCTGTGTGGGGGAGTGGTTATGTTGTTTGTGTGTGTATGGGGGAGCATTTTTGTGTATGGGGGAGTGGTTATGATGTTTGTGTGTATGGGCTAGTGGTTATGATGTTTGTGTGTATGGGGGAGTGGTTATGGTGTTTGTGTGTGTGTATTGGGGAGTGGTTATGGTGTTTGTGTGTGTGCATGTGTGTGTGTGGGTATGGGGAAGTGGTTGTGGGGAGGGGTAATAGTGTTTGTGTGTGGTTGTGGGGAGAATAGCTATGGTGTTGTGTGTGTGTATGTATGGGGGAGTGGTTTTGTTTGTGTGTGTATGGGGGAGTGATTATGGTGTTTGTGTGTGTGTGTGAAGTGGTTATGATGATGCTTGTGTGTGTGTATGTATGGGGGAGTGGTTGTTTGTGTGTGTATGGGTGAGTGATTATAGTGTTCGTGTGTGTGTGTATGGGGGAGTGGTTATGGTGTTTGTGTATGAGTGTGTGGGTATGGGTATGGGGGAGTGGCTATGCTGTTTGTGTGTGAGTGGTGGGGTGTCGAGGAGAGGGGAGATTTAAATAAATATCACTTTCTGTAAAAGTTTTTGAATGCAATCTTCAACAGGATATAAATTTATATCACTTTCTGTAAAAGTTATAGAATTTGTAAACAACCTTCAGCAGGACATGTTTATAATTTCTTTCACCAGCACAAGCCTATGTCATCAAGACCTTGTTCTGGGCCAAGATGCAGCAGCGAATGAGCTGACAGCAGCCAGCGACTCAAAGCTGACTGCTTGCATTAGGGTAAGAGAACTAGAGCTGCCATGACTTTATTCCACCTCCAAGTGGCGGCCCTGGATACAGGCTGCACTACTGTTGTCTAGTCAAGAGATAGGAATCATAGCGGAAAGACAAACCCTATACTTGAAAAGGCCAGCTGGAATCGGATGTCCAAGCTGAAAGGTGCAGATACCACAGCCTAGCTGTAAACTACGACACACTTTCATAACAACATTTTCGTGATAAATGTTGAAGAAGAAGAAGAAGAAAACCATGTTCTTTCTCCATCCCACACACACATCTTTGCAATGTTCTTTTCATGTTCCAATGTTCTTGTCATGTTCCAATGTTCTTGTCATGTTCCAATGTTCTTGTCATGTTCCAATGTTCTTGTCATGTTCCAATGTTCTTGTCATGTTCCAATGTTCTTGTCATGTTCCAATGTTCTTGTCATGTTCCAATGTTCTTTTCATGTTCCAATGTTCTTTTCATCCCACAGAAGCATAAACGAACATTGCTGCCAAGTTGTTGTTGTTGATTGCCCACAATGAGTAGGTGTTACTCTTGTGTGCGCCCTAAAAAGAACATTAAGTGGCAGGTCGTCGTACCTTTCCTCACATCCCAAGCGTGCTGATGAAGGTGAACTGGGGTTCTCTAGGCGGTTGTGCTATGCTTGGCTTCATCTGGGTGTCACTCACTACTATGGGGATCACATCGATCCCTCACCTTGTTAGCCAGGCTGCCATGAAAACAGATGGTTTCTAGGGAGGGTCACGTGGAAGAGGACGCGAGGGTCTTGACCAGTACATTTTGCCTGACGTTAGTCTTCGTTCCCTGCTGCCAAGTTATAAAGTAATGTCATCATCGTGTAGCATGTCCTTTATAGAACGTCGCTCCCATCACAGTCTGTCTTCTTCTTCTTCGTTCGTTCTCAATCTCCCACTACTAAACCCTGAAAGGGTAAGTAGCAGAATGTAGTTCAGAGAATGGAATGCGTTGTGTTGTAGTTTACAGCTTGGCTGCGATATTTGCACCTTTCGGTCCAACACATCCGACTTTAGCAAGCATTTTTTGAGTACCGGGTTAGCATTCCCTCTTCGATCCCTTCTCCTTAGCCAGTCTGCCCTACTGCAGCCTGTTATCCAGGATCACCGCGTGGAGGTGTAGTAGGGTCTTGGCAGCTATGGTTCACTGGCCCTGACGCTAGCAGTCAGCTATGGGTCGCTGACCACTGCAGCTCATCATCTTGATCCCGACAGTCTGTCTGAAAGAAACTCGTTCCCTTGCCAAAACATCAGCCTCCGCCACAATCATACCCAGGCATTCCTGGACATCTTGGTGCCATCATCTTCTTGGTCTACCCCTTCCTCTTTTGCCTGGCACCATACCTTCCATCACCGTTCTCTCGAGACCGTTGTGTCTCTTGATGTGACCAAAGTATTTGCATTTTCTAGCCAAAATGAAATTGATAAACCAGTTCTCCTCTATGCTCAACTCTTGCTGAATGTCTACATTTGTCTTTTTCTCTGTCTATGGTATTCTGAGGATCTTTCTGTAACATTTTGACTCAAACGATTTGGTTCTTTGTCTGGAAGTTTTGGTAATCGTCCATGATTCGCAGCCATAAGCTGCCACAGGAAAAACGCAGGCTCTCAAGACTTTTACTTTTATCATTTTGTTGGTGCTCTGCCATAATTTCTTCAGGCTTTTCAGTCTCTACATTGCCATAGCTAGTCTTCTTCTGATTTCTTTCGAGCAGTCGCCATTTTTGTCAATTCTGGAGCACAGATATTCAAAATGTGTGACCTGAACTATTTCCTCACCACCCACTGTTAATTTATGTTGACATTGTGTTTTGTCGGTGGTCATTATCTTTATTTTATTTATGTTTATAAACAGGTTTTGATCTTTACTGTGTCCATTTACGGCTGAAATTAGCTGTTCTAGCCCTTCTGCACCTCTTGATCACTGTGTCGTCTGCGTATCGTAATCTCGTACCCGCCAATCGTAAATGGGTCGAAACTTTCAATGTTCTTGTTTTCTCCAACATTTCTCATTATACATTCCGCATTATATGTTGTATAGATAAGGTGAGAGGATACATCCCTGTCTTATTCCTTTTCGTACTGCAAACCAATCTGATGTTTGCCCAGATACTCGGACAGCGGCTTGTTGATATTGGTATAATGTTTCAATGAGATGATTAATATGCACATATAAAGTATGTATTAGAAATATAACAAAGACCCCGTTAATCCAAAATAAAATACATTTTGCCTTAATATTTACTAAAAAACACAAGAAGAATAAAAGATATAACAAAGAAAAGAACAAACAAAGATAAAAAAAGAGATCAGATTAAAGAACCTGTCACAAGCTATTCAAATGTGTGGGAGTTTATTAGTCCGCTCAACCATGAAGAATTTTATGCTAGAAAATAATGCTCTTTCAAATATTTAGTGAATAGCAAATTTTATACACACAGAAAAATCAATGAAACGTAAAGATGTCATGCTGTTGTATTTTTTTCTCAAAGGATCTTGCTATTTTCTGATTTGCAAACATAAATGGGGCACACGAGAAGACAGAACAGTAGTGTATACTACCAATGGGATACAGAAACCATCAGTATACTTCTTCTACTTCTTCGATCAGCTGATGTTATGCTGCTAGCCTGGTGAGGCTTATGAAGGAGGCTGCATTTCTGGTTTTCGCCGGTTCCCCACAGTTTTTCGAGCATGATCACTCCCTCGGGCAAGAGTGTCTTTCTTTGGTCTGTATGAATGGGGAAATGTTCTGGTTTTGCTTGGGTTCTCCGCAATCACATGTGGCGGTGTCTCTAAGAACCATTCTGTGAAGGTGGGCCTTGAGTGTGCAATGGCCCGTTCTGAGAAGGTGGGCCTTGAGTGTGCAATGGCTTGTTCTGAGAAGGTGGGCCTTGAGTGTGCAATGGCCCGTTCTGAGTCTGAAAATCTTTGTCTGTTCATCTCTGCCAAGTTTGTCTATGCTACATATTTTGTTTGAGGTGTTCTCTGTTTATCTATATAAACATTTTGTCTTGTATGTTGCCTGTTCGTCTATATAAACATTTTGTCTTGTATGTTGCCTGTTCGTCTATATACATATTTTGTCTTGTATGTTTCCTGTTTGTCTAAATACAGTTTTAGTCTGGTGTATTCCCTGTTTGTCTAAATACAATTTTAGTCTGGTGTGTTCTCTGTTTGCATAAATACAATTTTAGTCTGGTGTATTCCCTGTTTGTCTAAATACAATTTTAGTCTGGTGTGTTCTCTGTTTGTCTATATATAATTTTCTGTCTGGTATGTTCTCTGTTTGTCTAAATACGATTTTAGTCTGGTATGTTTTCTGTTTGTCTAAATACAACTTTAGTCTGGTGTGTTTCCTGTTTGTCTAAATACAATTTTCTGTCTGGTGTGTTCCCTGTTTGTCTAAATACAATTTTCTGTCTGATGTGTTCCCTGTTTGCCATTTACTACCCTATGTAGTTTGTCATTTTCTGGCTTCTATTTTTTGTGCTGGTCTCTCCGGTTCACACTCATGGATCATTCAATGAGTATCTTTGCTTTTTTATAGCTCTGTGGATGGCGAGTCTTGTGCCGCTACTTCAGGCTTTTGCGAGCTCATCTACCTTCTCGTTTCCAAGGATCCCACAGTAGGCCGGAATCCACTGCAGGACTAGATCTGGTTTTTGTGGCACAAAAAACCCGATCTTATATATTATTTTATGTAAGAGTCTATCTTATTTGGGGCTTGACATGGCTTAGAGTATGCTCCTGGAGTATGTTAGATCAACCTTTTATCTTGTAGTTGTGTTTGACTGATAAGAATCATCAGTATCCACATCCTTTTCCATTTACTTAGAAAAACTGAGTGTTGATGAGCATTCCCATAGTCCAGTGAAGAGCAGAACAGAACAGAACGGAACAGAACAGAGCAGAACGGAACGGAACAGAACAGAGCAGAACAGAACAGAGCAGAACAGAATAGAGCAGAACAGAACAGAACAGACAAACACATCATCATCATCATCCTTCCTTTTCCGTTCCAACAGGAACATTTTGTTAGTTGCATGATGATGATGATATGATGATATAATCCCTTTAGTTGTGAACTGGCAGCTCTTGACAGTCCAATGCCTCCCGGACAAAAGCACATGCCCTCCTCAATTGTTGTAGCGGTGTGTTGAATGTGTTGTGTATGGTGGGATATGGTGGGAGCAGCAGGTTCCACAGATCAGCCAGCCCTGGGCACAAAGTCAGGAGGTGCTTGACTGACTCCTCGTGGTCATAGCAGAATGTGCTGTTTGGTTCACGTAGTGGGTTTAATCTATTCAGATGTTTGTTGAGAAAGGCATGACCTGTTCTCAGCTTGAAGATCAAATTCTGGTCTCTTCGTTTCAGTTTTTTGGCTGGGTCCTGAGGATCTGGTTTTGCTTGGTGTTTGAAATATATTCGGCCTGTCTGAGATGTGGCCACTGATCTAGCCACTCCTGTCTATAGTTATTTTTCAGGATTTGCTTGCAGGTTTGTAGTGTGATGCTAGGTAGTGGCTGTGGTAGCATTGCCCCGCTCATCAGCCTTCTCATTTCCTGGGACTCCGACATGGCCAGGTATCCACTGGAGCACCACTTCCGCTCCATAAGAGGTGGACAATTGGTCAATTAGTTTGTAGGTATTATTAACATCTGGAGACACTATTTTCCAAGGCCCGGTCAGTTATGTAGTTTGCCTCCTAGCAGGAAGTCTACACTAAAGTTTCAACATGTGATCTCCAGCAGTGGTTTCAGTAACAATTTGTTTGACAATATAGAGCTCTTAGCCTTAAGATCTAAGTACATCTGGCTCCTCTAAGAGTACAGGGCTGCAACAGATGCTTGCCATCAACTCTATTTTGAGCTGTCTCCTTAAGCTCCTCCCATATCCTGACGTTCTTTTCCACCATTCTTTGCCAAATGCATTTTGACCTACACATTCTCTTCTCACGTGGGCTCCTATCCAGTGCACGTCTGGTTGTAATTGTTTAAAAAAAAAGTCTCCTATCAATCACCATTTCCTCTTATCGATCTCCAGCTGTATTGATTATGGCTGTGTAGTGTGTAGCTGATTAGTGTTTGTTATTACATTTGACCATCTGGCATAAAGTATGTAATGGTGACATATGGTGAATGTTTTCTGTCTGAATGTCATACTCTGTCATCGTCAATGCCCACCAGTCCTTTTGGGGCATATTCCTTTGACAACTATTTTCCAGAAATTTTGGTCTTGAGCTGTCCTGTTCACCTCTCTCCGGCTGAAGTCCAGGGACCAAAGTTCATTTTCACATTCTCTCCTCCAGGTGTTTCTTGGCCTCCCTCTCTTCCTCTTCCCCTGCAGATTCCATGTCAGAGTCTGTCTGGCCATGTTTGATGGTGATTTCCATTGCGTGTGTCCTTGCATATTGTATACTGGTTGTCTTTGCTTATTTTGTGATTTACTAGGTGTTTTTGTCTGTTCTTTGTCCTGATGAAGGACTTGTGGCCCTGGTGCGGATTTCACTGTCTTTTTATCCCTGTATGATAACTGAGCGGTACCTGTATGTGTTGTTATCAACTACTTGTATGAAAAACAACAATTAGCATACTAAAGCAGTAACACATAACTGGTACCCTCGTAATGCTAGGTCACATAATTTTACTTAACCTTGTCATGATATTAAATAATCTCATCGGTCGAAGATGCAGCAGTGAATAAGCTGACAGCAGCCAGCAACTCATATGACTACTCACTTCAGTGTCAGTGACCCACAACTGACCAAGACCCTGAGGCCCTCCAAGTGGCGATCCAAGAAACAGACTGCTGTCATGCAAACTGGCTAAAATATTAGGGATCGAGGAGAAAAAGCAAAATCTGTCCTAAAAATGACGTGCTGAAATTTGATGTTTCAAGTCGAAAGTCACAGTTATCACAGCACTGCTGTAAATAACATCACAATGTCATTTTCAGGACAAACACCAAAGAGGAAGAAGAAATATTTTCAGTTTTGACATCAGAGGTCACAACTTTAACAGTATCCCTAAAAACTAAATACAAAAAATATAAATAAGTAGCAACACTTGGAACTCATAGGTCATATACTTTTACTTGACCTTGCCATGGTATTAAATATTTTTAGATTTAACATTTACCATGTCTTTGCCTTTTTTATCCGACTGACAAAAAATGTCAGAGTAACGGCCAAAGTCGTGTCAAAGGGACGGTCGAATATACACCGTTTTAATCATATATTGACAACCAGACTACCGTAGAAATCGACTGAAATCCAGGCTATTTGCTAAAAATGGACACTTCCTTCTTCACAGGTTTGAACCATGAAAAGTCTTTTGTGTTAAATTAAAAATGAATTTGAAGCACTTAATTAACTTTTTCACGCGAATTGAAGCCAGCCTTATTTTTGAGAATGGTGAAGTTTAGTTGTTGCAAAAGATCTTTGTGAGGTTGATCTGTTTAGTTTGTTTGTGTAGCTGAAATAAATACGTTTGGAAACTAACAAATATGCCAATCTTATAAGAGAACAGTATCAGTGCTTTGTGGTGATTTCAAATGATTTTTATTGAGTAGCGGCATTCCTTAATCGCTGAGTCTAATGTTTGTGCTTTGTGTTTTAAATTTGCACTTTCATCTTCTTGAATCTCAGAAACCAATACACACACAGCAAAAACAATAACATCAACAAGTTCTTTATTCATTTATGTCTATAACACAATATAATCATATCTATAGATCAACTAATAAAAAGGTAACAAGCTCTCAAAGTCAACAACCATAGTAAAATATGACCCGCTGAAAAATACGGAAAACTGCGTAAATTCTGTGTGTGGTCTTGTTAAGGTTAACATTATAAATCATAACTACTTTGGGGATGGCGTGGGCTAGTGGTTAAGTGACATCGCTCACAACCAGAAGGTGCTGGGTTTGATCCTCAACACAGCACCAGCCGTTACCCCGGGGAAGCAAATCCTTAGAAAATGCAGGAGGAAGCAGACAAAAAAAAAATAAAGAATCGTAACTTTAACAGTATCCATTAAAACCAAACACAAACACATAATTAAGCAGCAACACTTACTGAGTACCCTTGCAAATCCAAAGTCACATAATTTTACTTGGCCTTGACGAGTTATTAAAATATTTTCGGGTTTCACATCTCTGTGGATTGTCTGAAAATAAATCAAAAGAAACCTCAACAATAATGTTTTTTACCACATTTCCATATTCTACATGAGCTCAAGAAACAGCACACGAGCAACTTATGGTCATGTGTATACACAGATGGATCGGCCACCGAGAGTGCAAAGAAGGGAGATAGTGGAATCTACATTGCAAAACCCAGTGGAGACATAGAAAACCACGTCATACCAGCAGGTGAAGCCTATGCCAATTTCTGATCTGAAGCAACAGCTGCACATGCAGCAACTCAGATTCTTATCAGCCAAAAGATAACTACAAGAAAAAGGTCATTCTAATAGACTCCAGGAGCATAATCCAAGCTATCTCAAGCCCCAAGCAAAATTGACTTTTACATAAAATATAACATTGGGTTGCTGTCTCAAAAATAACAGATTTAAGCCTAATGTAGATTTTGGCCCACTGTTGGATACTTGGAAATAAGGTAACAGATGAGCTCGCAAAAGCCGGAAGTGGCGGCACACAGATTCATCATTCACATACATTTAAAGAAGCAAAGACACTCATCAAACTATCGATGAGGACGGAATGGAGAGACTAACACAAAGAATACAATCCAGAAAATGACAACATAGACAAATTTGGCAGAGATAGGCAGACAAAGTTCTTCAGATTCAGAATGGCCCATTGCAGATTCAAGAACCACCTTCACAGGATGGGACTTAGAGACACGCCACATGCCATTGTGGAGCACCCAAGCAGACACCAAGAGCATATTTACTGCAGAACTGCCCCAGTTTTGCAGACCAGAGAGAGGCAGTCTGGCCCGGGGACGCAACATTGCTCGAAAAGCTGCGGGAGAACAGCAAAAACCTGAAGCACAGTCTCCTTCGTGAACTTAACTGGGGTAGAAGCATAGTATCAGTTGACCGAAGAAGAAGAAGTTACTGTGTTAATAACATCTAATGATGTTGAGGCATGTTGTACATGAGTTTTTGCTGTAGTCATGTTTTCTTCATGGATTCATACAATGAGCAAGATTATTCTTTTGTGTGCCCTGAATAGGGCGTTAATTGGCGTATTGTAGCAGCTTTTCTCATATCCTGTACATGCTGATGAAGGTAGAACGAGGTCCTCCAGGCAGTTGTGCTATGCTTGACTTCATCTGTCTTCTGGTGTTCACTACTACGGGGATCACATCAATCCGCATCTCATCAGCCAGACCGCCTTGAAAACAGCCTGTTTCCAGGGAACGTTACATGGAAGAGAGATTGTGGTTTTAGTTAGTATACTGTGCCAGATGCTGATGCGACATCCTGGTCAGTATGTTGTGCCTGACTGGACTAGCGTCTCAGTTCCTCATGTAGTTATTTAAGAAATAACAGCCAAAAAGGAGGTTGTTTCCACAAGGGAGATGCTAGATCCATGCATCTTCTACAGCAGTTCTTCTAAAATTATTCAGGGTGATGAACCAGAAGTGATTTATTGATTAATGCTATTCTGATCACTTATCGTAAATTTGTATTAAAATGACTTGAAATGCTTGCTTAGATATATTATATGACTCTAATACTATTTAATGATAGCAGTTATAAATGTTTTTAAGTTTGTGATAGTTGTCCATCACAAGTGATGAAGACCACTCTCTTTGTTCAGCCGCGTGGACAGTCATATCTCTTGCTGTGTCCGCTGAAATGGGTGACTTGCGCGGAGATTTGGATTAAAGTGAGGAAGAAACTGCGCCTCTTGTCAACCTCACTCCCAGAGCCTAAGCTACCTTTTGCCAGTGGCAAGACATTCATCGAGACGACTGGAGATAGCATAGGATGCAGATTTTGCCTCAGGGTTACCACTGAAGCCTTTCCGTAAACATGTAACCCACAGGGTAGAAAGGTGGGAAGGCATCTAACGCAGTTTGTCGTGCCTTTTCGATAACCACAAGAGGTCGTATGGACAACACTCAGCGTGTGAGTGAGTCTGGCATCTCTCCCTAGCTGTATTCAGTTCATCATAGTAGCATCTAAAATTCCCACACGCCATATTCGTGAAGGTGAACCGGCAGAACTAACCCGTGAGATACGACACAGGTATAAGCGTAGCGCCATTCAGCCGGCGTCCAGACCAGGATAAACGGACGGAAGAAATCACAAAAAAAGAACGAAATAACAAGTCCAGACGGAAAACAACTCCACGTATCCGTGAACACAAGTGTAAGTCGTCGACTAGTGTGAATTCCAGGCAAATCCGTGGTCTGGTGGCATCCATAATGATCCAAAACAGTAGAGAAATGTAGACTCGCAGCCAGTTACGGCGCCATCTTTGCCAGATTTAAGTTTTTACTGTTGACAAAAATGTATATAATTATTTGATTTGTTTAAAAAAGTCTTAATAAGCAGGAAAAACTAATTTTGGAACTTTATAGAAAATTTTATAGTTTCTTGGAAGCAGTTGGTATTGTTTGGGAAAGATCGCAAATTTAACTGTAGTTCTAATTATAAAATCCGGGTTTTAAACAAGTTAATGTTTACTGGAATTTTATTAGTGCTTCTTTTAACTAAGAAGAGGCTGATAAATCTATCTATCTATCTTCAGTCCACTTGTGCCGTTAGACGTCATGAAGAGATGTGTGACTTTCTTTGTTGCATTTATTTTTGGCAAGCAAAAATCCGCTGGTGGAATGCCAGGTCAATCCCCCTATCTATTACCAAATGTTAGGTTGGTTTGCCCCTGGAATATAGAATCGCCTTTTTGGGACTGGTGGTGGTGGAAGCATAAATTAGACCAAGGTAGACTCGCAGCCTGTCAGGTGCCATCTATGCTGCTTCGCTAACCACATAACCAAGACTTGATGTTATAGCCACACAGTCTACTTTTACCGAAACACTTCTTTGTGGGGCCAAAATCCCTAGAATAATTTGAGTAGATTTTTAACTTGAATTTTGCTCGAGCAGCGGCCGTTAAGCTTACTCTTTTCTATTTCCAACTGCAAGGGATATTTAACACGTGCGCCACTGCCCACAGGTGTCTGATCTTACTACTCAGAGATCCAGGGAAATATTTGCAGGATGATCCATGTAAAAAAATCTCAATATCCTCCATGATTTGAACCCGTGACCTCCAGCACCCGAGGCGAACACCTTAACTCGAGACGACTGGGTATCCCAGTTGATAAACACATCGTTTATTCCTACATTGTGTTACCAATGTCAATCTTGATTCTTGCTAGAAACCTATAAGAATAAGATCCAGAGCTTGTAAGAGAAGTGAAGGCGGAAAGATAATCTGTGATTGAATCCACAACATCACGCTGAGGCAGATAGTGGAGGAAAAAACCCAGTTAGTGCCTACATTGACGTCCAAAAAATCAAGTGGTTTGGTCATTTAGTCAGAATGCATTATGATCAGCTTGCAGCGAGAGCATATCATATGCAGGTCTCCGGTCAATGAGTAGGGGACCAACCTTGTCATTGGTGGATCGAGGGTGTCTCTGACACTCTCAGGACGTTATACCTAACAACAGCACAGGTATCACACTTGGCAAAAACAAGAAATCTAAGCATCCCTTAACTTAACGTCTTTATACTGGTTTAGAAGACTCTGCAGAGTCTGTATACAACCAGTTCTATCCCGTCTCTATGTAATGCCTCATGACAAGAGCAGTAAGACAAAAAAAGATTTGTGTTTTAATTGTCCAGTTTCTTGATGCCCTTTGCAGACCAGTGACCAATTTGTGAACCAGCACTTTATACTTTGAAAAGTATTGATCTATTTTGTTGTTGTTTTTTGGTTAAAGGTTTGCCTCTCTGTCTTCTACTGGCTGAGACATGCTCCTTTCCACCCCAGACCGTAGTCCTTTGAGCGATATCAGGACGTATTAGCCAGTACTTGGATGCATATGTGCATCTGTACGTACATATGCTAATGTTTCAGTGATGCAAGATGTTTTTGTGTGGTTCAAACCATACAGAATTTTTTTGCTCATTAAAGTATGATGTGGTGTTGCAGCTTTCTTGCTCTACAAGGTGCAGTGGCTCTATTTATGCCCTCTTGCCATGGTGGTTTCTCAAGCATTTTGTTTTAAGTTAGCAGACTGCCAGCCCCATAATTCTACCAGAAATTACAAAATCGCAAAAGCATAAGCATATTTTGGTGAAGGCTTTTTAAAGACTAATGTCTGGTCAGGCAAAATATACTGATCAGACATGTTAGTCAGGGTCAGGCACCACATACTAGCCTAGACCTTCACCTTGGCTTCCTAGTAGCTCTCCCTGGAAACGGGCTATTTTCATGGCAGCCTGGCTAACAAGGTGAGGGATCAATGTAATCCCCTTAGTAGTGAGTGACAAGCATAGCATAACCACCCGGAGGATCCCGGACCCCCCCTTCATCAGCACGCTCAGGATGTGAGGACAGATACTACAAGTCGCCACTTAACGTCCTTTTCAGGGCGTACAAAAGAGTAACCTACTTATTGTGGGGATCCGCAAACAACAACAAGGCTATTTGAAAGGAGGTAAGCTGCAGTAATGATCAATACTTAAGGAAGGAAAATGATTTACACAACAATAATTTGTTAACTGGTCAAACAAGAAATCATAAAATGTTGAAGCTAGCTACATACATTGTGCTGGTGACAGAAGTTAACTGCTAATAAGGTCTGGTAGATCATTCTTTGAACAGTTCTTTCTGGAACTCTGTGAATAAAAACCAATTAAGAAGCAATCATAAAAATATAAAACTATTTGAGAAACTGAGTACAACTAAATAAGTGGCATTCATAGACAAATATCATTATTTTAACATGAGTTGGATTTTTCTACCTTAGATGGGTTAGTCAAGTTTCTGAAACCAATAAATAAATTAATCAATCAATCAGAGCCCATCACTTCTCTCCGTGCACAGGTCATTGACAACATCTGCCAGCACACACGGTCCTGGGCTGCTCTTTCTACCTCTCTTCGTGTGTAATAATTTTAATCTTAGTTCCTTGTCACATTCTCTTCCCTGCGCATCTTTGGGTCTACCTATCTTTCTCTCTGCCTGAGGATTCCATGTAAGAGCATGTCTGGCTATTTTGGATGGTGTCTTCCTTAATGATTGTCCTATTAAGCCTACTTTTCTTCGCTTAATTTGTTGTTTGTGGCTGTCATTGTCTCCTTTCCCATGGCTCTTCATTCCTCACAATGTTCTGCTTCTTTATGCCCATTTTCCTTTGTAAAAAGTAAAGTAAAGTAACCCATAGCATTACTGCCGTAGGGGGTGTGAGGTGTTAGCGATCTCACATTTCAAAGGCTCGGCTATATGAGGGCGGTAGCCATCTCCTCTCCCTCGCAGCATTTACTTCCCGGACTGAACCGGTACCCATTTAAGGCTGGGTCGACCCGGGAGCCATTGCGGTCTGAAAAAAACATTACCGCCTCAACTGGGGAATGAACCCAGGACCACTCAGATGCGAAACCAGCGCGCTAACCACTGAGCTACGCGGCTCCACTATGTAGGCATCTGTTAATGAAGGACTGGAGTCTTTATTATATGACATTGGTCGCTCTCCATGTCTCCGCTCCATACAGCAGCGTTCACTTAACACTTGCGTTGAATATTTTAACTTTGGTGTGAATCTTGATTTCTCTGGATCTCCATATGTTGTCATATGTGTCAGGAATGCCTCTCTTGCCTTTCCAATTCTGACCCTTACATCTGCATCTGTACCTTTTGATGTGTCAATTGTGCTGCCCAAATAGGTAAAGGTATCCACTTCTTCCAACGACTCTCCCACCAGCGTGAAACGTTCTTTGTTAATTGTGTTGAGTTAAAGAAGCTACGTTTTCTTCATGTTGTTATTTAGTTCTAATTATCCGATTGTTCTTATACCCATACCCTATCAAGTTTTTCTTCCATTTGGCTATGACTGTGTTTAAAAAGTACCAGATCATTTGCGTAGTCCAGATCCTCCAATTCTGACAATAGTGTCCACTAAATATCAGCTCTTTTTCTCTTGATTGATGTGTTCATTATCTAATCTATAGCCAACAAGAACAGGACAGGAGAGAGTTGTTGTTGTTGTTGCTGTTATTATCCCATAGCTGCTGAGCAAGCCTGCTCTTGGTAGCCCAATGCCATTCTAATATATATATAAGTCTTCTTCAGCTGTGTCACTGCTCCAACACAGTGTGTTGGTAATTGTCAGCAGTGCTTGTGAGAATCTTTTCCTCATGTCCGCAAGCACCTTGCACTCAATGAGTAGGTGTCGAACTGTTTCATCAGGATGAGAGCAATGTCTGCACAAGGCCAGGTGCTGGGGATTGATGTGGTTCAAGTTGGCATTGACTCTGGTATGTCCTGCTTGGAACAGAAAGATGATACTTTGATCTCTTCTATGTAGTTTATTTATGTCATCATCACTTTTTGGCTGTGACATTTCGCTAAATACACTGTGACCTTGTCTCACCCCTGTTTGCACCTTGAAGCTGTCAGTCAATGTACTACTTTATTAGCTGTATTTTTGTACACATTCAGTATGTCTTAGTCGACCTGTACTTCTACAGAGATGGATACCCCTGTACAGGTCCCAGCTCTGGCGTGAGCTGGATGTAGCCGTTAAGAGGTATTTCTGCTTAGCAGGCTAGGCTCGAGCAGCTTATTACTCCACTACGAAGGATGGTTAACAGATATGTGAGTCCATCTTAATAGAATCAAACACTAGAGCAAAGTAGATCTGCAGCTTGTTAGGCACCATCTATGCTACTTTTAATAAACCACAAACCATGGCGGTGTTATGCCATGTCACACATTTAGTCACCTCTTATGACATGCTCTCTGTGGGGCAGTGGTGTTATTCTTGACCTTGTGATACACAAAGACCTCGGTGAACCACTCGGTAAATTCATGCATATATATTATCAAACTAATACGCAAGCATAAAACTTATGAAGAACCTTATGTTATTGATAGGTGCTTAAAGATCAAGACAATGAGCAGAGCATGAGCTTCAGTGATCAGCGTACCATAGCTGACTGCTAGTGTCAGGGCCAGCAAATCAAAGCTGCCAAGACCCTTCTATACCTCCACATGGCGATCCTGGATAACAGGCTGAAACAGAGCAGGCTGGTTAAGGAAAAGGGATCGAAGAGGGAAGGCCGACCCGGTACTAAAAAATGCCTGCTGCTGAAGACGGGTGTGTCAGACAGAAAAGTACAAATATCGCAGTCAAGCTGTAAACTAGCGACACAACACATTTCGTTCTTTGGATTACATCCTGCTACTTGCAAAGCCCTGTTCAGAGCTTGGAAGCGAGAGATTGAGAACGAATGAAGAAGAAGAAAAAGATAGGTGCTTATATTATGAAACCCATACTCTATGATAATGTGTATGAGGCTTTTAGAAAAACCTGCTTTCATAGATATCTGACCGGAGAACAATATTTAAAAAAACTATAAAGAAAAAACTTTTAGGGATATCCATCAAGTTTATGAAACCCATGCTTAAGGATATGATGAAAGAAGTTTTATAAAACCTACCCTCGTGGATATCTGTCAAGCTCATTCAGAACAGTGTGATCCACATACTCAAATACCAAATGTAGTCTTTTTCTTCGCCTGAAGACTTCTATCATGTTGACCAAATTGGGATGTTTTAATTGCTTGAAAAAGAAAACAAGTTAAAACAAATAAGATGCAATACATCAATCTTAATGCTCTATGGAAAGAAGGGGAGGAATACATTTGTCCACTGCACCATACGCTGTAACAATGTGGTAGAAGGTAGAAAATCACTCCATACCAGCAGGAGAGACCTGAACCAATTTCAGAGCTGAAGCAACAGCTGTTCATGCAGCTAAAACATAACTACAAGGAAAACGGTCATTCTAACAGGCTCCAAAAGTGTACTCCAAGCCATATCAAACTCCAAACAAGATATTTCCGCACATGAAATAAAATACAACAAAGCATTGCTGTCTCAAAAAACAGATTTAGTCCTGCAGTGGATTCTGGCCTAATGTGGGATCCATGGAAACAAGAAAGCAGATTAGCGGACAAAAGCTGGAAGTGGCAGCAAGCAGACTCCCCATCCACAGAGCTATAAAGAAGCAAAGACACTCATCAAATGATCCATGAGGACAGAGTGGAGAGATCAGCACAAAGAATACAAGTCAGAAAATGACAGCATAGACAAATTTGGCAGAGATGGGCAGGCAAAGATCAGACTCAGAACGGGACATTGTAGAATCAAGGCCCACCTCCACAGAATGGGTCTCAGAGACACCAACAAGTGCGATTGTGGAGCACCCAAGCAAACACCAGAACATATTGTGCAGGACTGCCCTACCTATGCAGACCAAAGAGAGGCAGTCTGGCCTGGGTGAGTGACCATGCTCGAATAGCTGTGGGGGACAAGCGAAGACCTGAAACACAGTCTCCTTCAGGAACCTCACCAGACTAGAAGCATAACATAAGTTGATCGAAGAAGAAGAAGGTAGAAGGCAATTGCTACATAAACATAGTTAGTGAAAGTAAACAGAAGACTTCACTTAACTGTATTTGGTGGGACTCAGTGGTCTCGAGAAAAGGTGTCCGTCTCAGGTGCCGGAATGTCGCGGGTTTGAATCACGGTAGAGACTGAGATTTTTTCATGTGGATCTTCTGATAAAAAATTCCGCTGATCTCTGTGTAGTGAGATCAGACTTCCCTGTTCAGTGTCAAGAATGTTAAAAATCCCTTGGCAGTTAGAAATTAAAAAGAGTAGGCTTAACGGCCGCTGCCCGGACAAAATTTTAAAATTCTAGTAAAAAAATCAACCCAAATTATTTGCACCTTCCCGCAGGCCTAGTAGTAGTAAGTTTAAAATATCTACTACGGATAGCCTATGGCTACCTGGCAACAGAATTTAAGAACATGCAGTTTGAATACGAGGATTCCAAGCATTTGGTGGATAGTAAACAGATTTCATCTACCTGTATTGAAGAACCTTTGATTAGCAATCTAGGTGAAAAACTATGACTGTCATGATTATTAAATTATTGGAAGGATTTTATGTAGCTGAGAGATATAGTGCTCCCCTCTCAAAGAAACAAATGTATAAAACGGTGTGTATTTTTATTCCGCACGCTTCAACCATCCCCTGGTTTTAAGGATGGTGAGATCGGCACATAGTTCTATCAGAGATGGACAAAGTCAGAGGTCTAATGTACATGATATGCACATAAAAGAAACTTTACACATTCAAAATCGAGAAGAGCAAGTTATTTGCCGTTGTCTGCAAAAATGATAAAGGAATCCAAATTGCAACCCAATAGTGGCCTGAATATAAGCAAAAAGCAGGTGGCTCATTATCATACAAAGACACAACAGGCCAATCACCTGTTTTTGGCACACTTGATTGTAAGTGTATACAAAAAAAAAGAACACATACACAGCCAGGGGTAGAAGATGACCAACTTTGAGAAAAGAAAGAAAGAATTTTTGAAAATAACAAATACAAATTCAAAACATTATACAAAAGATTGGCTTAAATACATATCCCTGTACTTAATATTTGTATGTACATCGTTTCAACATCAAAAAGTAACTAAAAAGAAAACAATTGTAGAGTTGACCATTACATAATAATACGTTCACTTAGGTGTCTAAGGACATTGCGTCGATCGGCCATATCCATGACTCACTGCTGTGTCATGGCTCCAGGCCTTGTTCAGATCGGAGGCCGCTATTTGCTGTAGCTATAATATGCAGGGATGGCCTCTTCTGTACCTCCAGCCAGTTGAGGGAAGACCTTTGGCGCTGAGGAATGACCTGTGAAGTATCTTGTACACCGGGGTTTTATGGTCCAGTCGTATGACATGACCAAACAAAGAAACTCGTCTGTGGTCATGTGTTTCCGAGATTGGATGGAGGCCTATGTGGTCCTGTGTTTCCGAGATTGGATGGAGGCCTATTTTAACAGAGTCCTCCGTGTTGCAAATATAGTCATGCCATCAGATGCCCAGGACACATTGCTGGTCGTGCATGTGGACTGCCTCCAGTCTCGACATGTCATGTTTGAGTAATGTGAAGTTTTCGGAACCGGAAAGCAGGGCTGGGACCACGTGAGGCTGGCAGATGCGGATTATTGTTTCAAGGGAATTTTTGCCATTACTCCATATACGTCGGAGGTCATGCATAGCAGATGCAGTTATCTGATCTGCCTTGACATATTAGGACTGCTGCACAAATCTGATGATATCATGCTGCTGAGTTGGACTAATTCTTTGGAGCCCTACAATGTGGGTTATTGAGTTCCAATACCCTGGGATGCTGAGTTGAAAATGAGGTTCTAAACTTTGGTTTTGGCCCAGGATATAGACATGTCTAGGAAGGGCTTTTCAAAATTACAATTACATGCTATATTGGCTTGGCTTGGCTTCGTTCGTTCTCAATCTCCCGCTACCAAACCCTGAAAGGGCTTAAGTAGCAGAATGTAGTCCAGAGAACAGAATGCGTTGTGTCGTAGTTTACAGCTTGACTGCAGTAATTTCACCTTTCGGTCAAACACATCAGACTTCAGTAAGCATTTTTTGAGTAGCTTGTTAGCATTCCCGCTTCGATAACTTCTCCTTAGCCAGTCTGCCGTGCTGCAGTCTGTTATGTAAGATCACTGTGTGGAGGTGTAGAAGGGTCTTGACAGCACTGGTTCGCTGGCCCTGACGCTAGCAGTCAGCTATGGGTCGCTGACCACTGCAGCTCATGCACTGCTCAGCATCTTGATCCCACATGCTATATTAATTTTGTTATAAAGTCGGTCAGTTTCTTTTGATTTAATTCGCGTAGAACCTATTAGGTGGTGTGATGCTGAACACGATATCCCTTAGTGTATAGTTGGCCAGGAAAATATGTTTTAATTACTTCATTATTTTAATTGAGAAATAATTTAAAAAAACAGATCTAGTCCTAAAGTGGATTCTGGTCCACTGTGGGATCCTTGGAAATGAGAAGCCAGAAGTGGAGGTACACACACTTGTCATCAACTATAAAGAAGCAAAGATATGGATCAAATGATCCATTAGGATGGAATGGAGAAACCAGCGCAAAGAATACAAGCCAGAAAATGACAGCATAGACAAACTTGGTAAATAAAGATCTTCAGACTCAGAACGGGACATTGCAGACTCTAGGCCCACCTCCACAGAATGGGTCTAAGAGACGCCACCATGTGCGATTGTTGAGCAGTCAAGCAAACACCAGAACATATCTTGCAGGGCTGTCCCACTTATGCTGACCAAAGAGACGCAGTCTGATCGGGGGAGCGACCTTGCTCGAATAGCTATCAGGGAACAGCGAAGACCTGAAACGAACAGTGTCAGTGAACATCGCCAAGCTAGAAGCATAATATCAGCTGCTCGAAGAAGAAGAACAATCTTTAGAATAATATCTTTTTAACAAATATGTTGAAAATTGAGAACACTGCAGTTGAAATTACAGACACACCTCTAGTTAAAAATGAGAGCATATATTAGCCATAGTGTATTTTAATCCAGTAGTTATTGAGTTAAATGAAAACACAACAACTTAATTTAATTATACATACTGACATAGAAGCAGAAGATAATAGTTTAATAAAGAAAATCATTTTACATACCCTAAGCATTCTAATTTCTCTCATGGCGATTTTCTTAATTAATGGATCCTCCTCCGACTCCACAAATTTTTTTATTGCAACAATCTGTCCCGTTTCCCTGTTGCGACACTTGAAGACAACTCCATAGGACCCTTCACCTATTTTGTTGATCTTCTCGTATTTATCCATCTTGTCTGATGTTCCACCACTATTCCAATATGGTCCTTGCTGTAGACCTGCAGGTTGGTCTTTTCTTGGACTGTAAAAAACAGAATAATTTGAGTGAAATAATGATTCATCTATGTTTAAGGTCTGATTTTATTTCTATATTGGATGCTCATTGTTGCTGTTTAATGCCCACAGTGAGTTTGTCTACTCTTCTGTGCACCCTGAAAAGAGCGTTAAGTGGCGGGTTGCAGTAGCTTCTTCACATTCCAAGGTAAGGTGTCTGCCTCGAGTGCCGGAGGTCCCAGGTTCGAATCACGATGGAGACAGATTTTTTCCACATGGATCTCCTAGTAAAAATGTCCCTGATCTCCGGGTAGCGAGATCAGACTCCCTTGTGTCGAACATGTTAAAATTCCTTGGCAGTTAGAAATCAAAGAGTAGGCTTTATGACTGCTGCCCGGACAAAATTCTAAATTCTAGCTAAACATTTACCTAAAAATTAGTTTGTTAAGAGCAGCTACAGATGGCGCCTAAGTGGCTGCGGGTCTACTTAGATCTAGTGTTTGAGTCTATTCAGATAAACTCGCACATTGGTTAAACCACTCTCCAAGAAACTCCTGTATACAGACTCTGTAGAGCCTAATAAACCAGTATAAAGATGTTAAGCTAAGTTAATAAACAAGATGGTTCTAGGGATAACTGCACATATGTGAGGTGGGTGGGATCTTGATCAGTATGTTTCACCTGACTATATTGCCTGATCAGTATGTTTGGCCAGACCATACATCAGTCTCTTCTCCCCTGAGTATTAATTACATCCTTTGGCTTCTAATTTTATTGGTTCTATCTCAACTTTTCAATTTCTTAGTCATATTTTATGTACCAATTATTATAGATGGAGTGGCCTTCATCTTATAAATAATTGTACACCATTAAACTTCACTGTAAATATGTTTCTCACTGGAAGAATGACCTCAAGAGTCTGAATGGTCAGTGATTGTTTCAGTTCTGACAAAAATAATTTCAAAGGTATGGAATTAATCTCAAAATACAGAATAACCACATCATAACTTACTTACTTACTTACTTACTTAGTCGCTCCTCTTCTACCGTGAGGTGTAGAGGTTTGCCTACCTCCTACCGTGAGGTGTAGAGGTTTGCCTACCTCCTACCGTGAGGTGTAGAGGTTTGCCTACCTCCTACCAGGCGCGTCAGCAGGGTTGCGGATTGCTGAAAGGCCTCCTAATTTTGAGGTTAGCTGCGAATAAATAAGCAGCCGTGGACAAAAACGAGTCGGCAGGCATGGAGGCTGTAAGGAGGCAGCCCCTCAACCATGCAAAGACACAACAGGCTAATCACCTGTTTGTCTTAAAAAACGATTACAAGTCAAAACACATCATAACTTAACATCTTTATACTGGTTTAGAAGACTCTGTAGAGTCTGTATACAACCAGGTTCTTATACATGGTGTGAATGTGTTAGCGTAAATTGTTACCTTTATTCGATGATATAAATAATAATTACAATACATAACGTAAACGTGTGCAATATGTAAAGAAAGATCACAAAAAATCATAACCAGATCTCATTTTCCAAGCTACTGTAAATTTGTAGAGCAAACACTTGATTTATTTGTTTTAAAAAAAATACCGTCAATTGAATGCATGGGCAGATGGGATTGAATGTGTGATGTTGACACTTTGAAAAACAATTATGAAAAACAAAGACTTGACAGATCTTAATGGTGCTCTCTGGATAAAGCGAGTGCTAAATTGGCTATGGTTTAATTAGGAAACATCACGTTTGAGAAACGTATAAAAATTGCACGATTCAGGGTGTAGTGGAAGAGTTCTACCTTTTTGCGACAAAGACACTGTGTCCAACTCCCGTTATTGGCAGGCTTAAGTCGACCCAACTGTAAATGGGTGCATGACTTACTCATAGAAAACGAAAGTCAGCTAGGAAGGGAACTGGCTTCCATACCTAATAAACAAGTTCTGGTCTCGTACAACCAAATCTCTAACATTTCACCCCCTGCTGCAGTGTCTGCAATGGGACTACCTTTACACTTATTTACAAATTACAAGCTAAATCAATAGTGTCCGTTTACTCATCATACATAATTCATGCTTAGAAACCACGCGAGGCAAACATTATTCAAATAAAAACTCCACCGTTAACTATACAAGAATACCAGTCATAGGAATCAGGAATGTATGAAGTCTACGTTGAAAATGCTTGATTAATCGTCACGACATCCTTCCTGTAGAACATTAAAACTAATTCTGCTAACTGAAATTCGAACGTGTTTTGGCGAGTCAATAACATTCAATTAGTACAATATGCATATCGATTATGTTTGGGAAGCTTGCAAAGGATATATCAAACATTAAACATCACTCCTTTGTGAGGAGTCTTAACAAAAAATTAAAAATATACGCAACGTCCTGTTATTCTACAGCTCATGTACACTACAGTACTACTAGTACTTCTGGTATTACTGAGCAGATTAATCATTATAACTAAAGTTAACAGAACTATAGTACAACTGTTTAATCGACAACAAGAATGTTGTAGGTATTATTAGATTTAGTTCAAATTTGATATTAAAATAAATATATTTGTATCATTAGAACTCGGCACTATTTTGGTTCGTGGCAGTAAACGTGTGTGCAATGTATACAAAGATTTGTTTGGAAGGTCATCACCTTGACTACCCTAACACGTGACGCAAATAAACGATCCAGGCGGTCTGCATTGTTCTGGGCACGGTGAAATAAACAATACTTTTGTGTGTTGTTTTTAGTACAAATATTTACAAATAGAGTGATTTTGTTGAGTAAACGTTTCAAACAATTAAACAGTATTTTTTATGAGCTATGTGTATGCAACGAGTTGTGCAAATTGAATGATTGCACTGTATAATTATGTGTGAAGTGTGTGTTTCTATCTTCTATATTCTATCATCTATGTTCTTTATGCGCCAAATAAGGCGAATAAGGCAGAAACAAATGAATTCCAGCTAAAACCGTGTGACGCCACTGTTTTTAGATCTTGTATGGTGATGCGATCTATAGTTCAGCCAAAGCCATGGTTGAGCCCTCTCGGATGATTGTTCTTCTGAGTGTTTACTTGTGTCTCTTTCTTTTTCGAACGCCATTCGAGTGCTTGCAATGGAAGACGGTTGTTGTTCATTCTAAGGACATGTCCGATGTATGTCCATCGTTTTTTCCTGATGATGGTCGACACGTATAGTTGGTTTGTCTTTGTTCTTATCGAGGCTGGTCTGTGAACTGGCAAATGGAGTTTAAAATAGATAAATGTACAGTCATCCACATGGGTACATCCAATATGGAACATAATTACAGAATGGGCGAGAGCAATATTAGAATGATAGATAAGGGAAGAGACCTAGGGGTTAAAATAGAGCCTACAGGTAAAGTGAGTGACCACGCCCAGGTAGCGGTGAATAAGGCAAATGCAATGTTAGATATGATAAAAAGAAATATTAAACATAGGAGTAAGGAAGTAATTGTCAAACTGTATAAAGCATTGGTTAGACCTAGATTTGAGTTCTATGTACAGGTGAGGAGTTCTTATCATAGAGGAGATATAAACATGCTGGAAAGGATACAAAGAAGAGCGACAAAACTTATAGTGGGATTCCAGAATTACAGTTATGAAGAAAGACTCAGAAAAACCGGCCTACAGTGTCTAGAAAAGAGAAGAATTCGAGGTGACTTAATACAGGTTTATAAGATAATCACAGGAAAGATAAAATGAGACTATAACAAGTTTTTTTCAAAATACAACCACCAACGAGAACAAGAGGGCATATATACAAAATAACTAAAGAAAGATCCAGATTGGATATAGGGAAATTTTTTTTAGTCAGAGAGTGGTGAATGATTGGAATGCATTGCTCATGAAATTAGTCGAGGCAGAGACGGTTAATGCATTTAAGAACAGACTAGATGTGCATGGCTTTTAGAGCAGGGCAATGCAAATGTAACTGGTTATATACAGATTCTGATGAGTCTTCTAACCCAGTGTAAAAACGTTAAGTTAAGTTATGAACTGGTCCCAGCGTTTAGTCAATAATTTTCAAAGACATTTGTTTTCAAAGACATTTTGTTTGTTTTCCAACGCTTTTGTTGTCTTCCAGCTTTCACATGCATATAACTTAACGTCTTTATACTGGTTTAGAAGACCCTGCAGAGTCTGTATACAACCAGTTACATTTACATCACCTTGCTCTAAAATCTATGCGCATCCAGTTTATTCTTAAACGCATTAACTGTCCCTGCCTCCACCACCTCCCCTGGCAATGCATTCCAAGCAGACACCACTCTCTGACTAAAAAAATATTTCCTAATATCTAACCTGGACCTCTCTTTAATCAGCTTGTAGCTATGCCCTCGTGTTATTGTAGGTGGCTGTATTTTAAAAAACTTGTTATAGTCTAATTTATCGATTCCTCTGATCATCTTATAAACCTGTATTAAGTCACCACGAATTCTTCTCTCTTCGAGACACTGTAGGCCCGTTTTTCTGAGTCGTTCCTCATAACTGTAATTCTGGAATCCAACTATCATCTTTGTCGCTCTTTTTTGTATTCTTTCTAGCATGTTTATGTCCCCTCTATGATAAGGACTCCACACCTGTACACAGTACTCCAATCTAGGTCTAACTAAAGCTTTATACAGTTTGACGATCACTTCCTTGCTCCTATGTTTAATATTTCTTTTTATCATACCTAACATTGCATTTGCCTTTTTCACTGCTACCTTAACTTGCTCACTCACCTTTCCTGTATGATCTATTATAACCCCTAGGTCCCTTTCCTTATCTATCTTTCTAATATTGTTTTCTCCCATTCTGTATTTATGTTCCATATTGGATCTACCCATGTGGATGACTGTACATTTATCTACATTAAACTCCATTTGCCAGCTTACAGACCATTCTCGAATTTTATCTAAATCCGACATCAATATATCCACTTCCGCTTTAGATGAGACACTACTGCATAGTTTTGTGTCATCAGCAAATTTTGCAATCATGGATCTCATATCAATGTCCAAATCATTTATATATATCAAGAACAAAATTGGTCCCAAAACCGAGCCCTGTGGCACACCACTTTTCACTTCACTCCACTCAGAGTACTCCTTATTTATGCCCACCCTCTGCCTTCTTCCTGTTAACCAATTTTCAATCCATTTGGCAACTTCCCCACCTATTCCATGTGATTTTAACTTTCGAAATAATCTTTGATGAGGTACTCTATCAAAGGCCTTTGCAAAGTCTAGATAAATAACATCCACTGGCTCCCCTTTATCTATGATTTTAGTAACCTCCTCCATGAATTCTAATAGATTTGTTAAGCATGATCTCCCTCTAGTAAACCCATGCTGACTATTTCTAATTAGATTAAATTTTTCTAAATGCATTACAATGTTTTCTTTGATTATTGACTCTAACAATTTACAGACTATGCTCGTTAAACTCACCGGTCTATAATTTGCCGGATCTGATTTTTTGCCTTTTTTGAATAAGGGGATCACTCCTGCATCTTTCCAATCCCGTGGAACAATCCCTTTTGTAAGTGATTGAGAACATAATATAGCCAATGGTTTTGCTAGTTGGTTTCTAATTTCATACAGCAATTTTGGGTGAATACCATCTTGACCTGGACATTTATTCACTTTCAACCCCTCCAATTTTTTAAAAACCATTTCCTCTGTAATACAGATTGATCTTAATCCCGCTGTATCCATGTCTCTTTGAAAAATATCTATAGGCTCTGGGATCTCGGAGCAGTCCTCCTTTGTGAAGACTGTGCCAAAGTACTGATTAAGCAGATTAGCAGCCTCCCTATTCTCACTTATTATTTTCCCTGTACTGTCTATGAGAGGGCCTACTTTGTCTTTCGTTCTTTGTTTATTTCTAACATAAGAAAAGAAGCTTTTACTGTCAGTCTTGATCCTCTGAGCAAGTTTTTTTTCAAAGTCTATTTTTGCTGTTTTATTCGCTTTCTGAGATATGTTCTGCTTGTCCAAATATTTTACATATGTTTCTTTTGATTTACCTGCCTCTATATATTTTTGCCATGCTTTATTTTTTGCTCTTCTACATTTCACTACAAATCTAGTTATCCACTTTTTACGCTTGGGGTTTACCTCCCTACATGGAACACATTCCTCTTTTAGCGTTTCTAGAACTGTTTTAAAACTTTCCCACTCCTGTTCATATGTCAGTACTAATATTACGAGTGAGTTGAATAGTCTGAGCTCGGTATGTTTGCGCAGTGTCGTTGATTTCCAGATATTGGTGAGATTATTAAAGGCACCGGAGACCAAAACAATTCTAATTGACATTTCCTTCGTGGCATCTCCATCTTGTGTCATTTTGCTTCCCAAGTATGTGAAGTTGACATTTTGTAGAGATTTCCTCTGTAGCTTGATATCAACAGCTGTTGTTGATGAAGCCATAACTTTCGTCTTTGAGGCATTTACTTGGCCCTATCTGCTCTGAACCATGGCATATTCTTTCTATATTTTCTTTTTTCATTAGTTGTACTTAGTAGCGTTACGTCGTTTGAAAAATCAAGATCTTCGAACGTCTTGTTATCTGTTCATGCAATGCCCAAATGCTTATCGTAGGCATAGTGTTTAATAACCCAATAAAAAAAAAAAAAATAGTTGTCCATCACAAGCGATGAAGACCACTCTCTTTGTTCAGCCGTGTGGACAGTCGTATCACTTGCTGTGTCCGCTGAAATGGGTGACTTGCACGGTGATTTGGATTAAAGTGAGGAAGAAACTTCGCCGTTGTTTGTAAGGCTGTTTTATCTGCATACAGGTTTTGGCTCATATCTGTCTCGCGAACCCAGTATTGTTCTCTCTTTTCCTGTGTGAGCATGCAGATTTGTAGCATGTGTTCCACGGTCATGGTATGCTCCCCACTTGGACACTTGTCATCTGTCCCAACCCTCACTTTGTTGTAAAGATTAACCTTGAGCCTATTATACCCAGTTCTCAGTCTGAAGATGATGACTTGTTCTTTTTTAGTCAAGTTAAAGTAGCTGTCTTCTTTTCGAAAGTCGGTGTGTTGATCAGCCCATTTTCCTCTGAAGTTGGCTAAGTATGGTCTTGGCCTCATTATATGTGATACTCAGGTCATTATGTGGGGATGCTCCTACACACTTTGCTAGTTTGTCTGCAGCTTCATTGTCTTCAATATTCCAATGGGATATGATCCACTGTGTCAGGGAGAACATACATTGCTAGAGATCTTCATCTTTATGTTGATTTAGCGCAGCTAATACTGACGCGGCATCAGTCAGAAATACTAAGTTTTCTTGGACGATATTTTTATCGTGGATTACAAGTTCAGCTGCGGCCTTCAGTGCCTCTGGTTCTGAATGGAAGTTACTGAAGTATGTTTCCGGTTGTTAATAGTAGAGTTTTTTTCTTCTCCATTACTTAGTCTGTAATATACCACTCCAGCTCCATTGAATGTAACCTTGTTAGACGAGCCATCTGTATATACGTATATCATTGTTTCTGGTGGGTATACTCTCCTAAGATATTCTTGTGTGATAAATTTCCATTCTAAATCTGTCTTGAGTTCCATTTTTTTCTATTCACTCTAAAGTTTATCCTATCTCAGGGGACTTGGCTTTTTTCTATGGTGGAATTTGTGATGTTTGTTTCAGATCTCTAACCATTGCCCGACTTATGATTTGGTCTGCTCTTGCAAGCTCTTTTGTTTTTTATATAAAGTGGTTTCTCTTTAACCTTCCTCTTCCCATGCGATTTATCTTGTCATATATTGTGTGATCTGGCTTTTGTTTGAACTTCTCCCCCTGCTGGAGTGTTTTTTGGTCTCTGCGCGTCTCAATATTTTCGATTCGTGTGATGTTCTCCATTGCATTTATTGGTGTTGTTCTCATAGCTCCAGTAATGAAACGTATGCCTTGGTTTTTGGTTGTATTTATTTTTTGAAAGTTATTCTTTGTTCCTGTGGACCATGCTGCTATCCCTTATTCTAGATCTGGTCTCACATAGCCTGTGTACAGTTTCTTTAGGGTGTGCGTGTCAGCTCCCTATGTTGTGATTGTTATCTTTCTCATTATGGCCACTATGTTCTTAGCTTTGTTTGTGGCTTCTTTTATCTGGGTTTTCCATGTCAAGCTTGTCCCAGATGTCGAAGGGAAGAGTCTGACCATTTACTTTAAGGATCACTTTTTGGGGCGTGGGAGACAGGAAGAAGATTGTGTACGTGTTTTGGTTTCGTTTATATTACTATAATACCACCCTTACACTGTTGGGGTGGTTTTTCTTCGTTCCGCATGCCGCGTCTGTTTTAATTTATCATTATGTCAAATCATATATCTGCACTATTTGCTATTACAATGAATTAGTTCTATAAAAATACATTCAATAGTTCTCAACGAAAAGTGAGAGTAAAGTTGGTTTAGAGCTTCACTAGTCTCTAGGTAGAAATACATTTGGAGGCACTGCCTTTATAGTTATATGAATAAACAAAAAATACCGACATTTTAAAAATATACTTAATTTTATACTACACTGTATCGCAGTGACCTAGCCTGTTTACAGGAGCACAAAAATAAGGACGTCATAATTAGTGTGCTCCACTTGACCCTGATTAATCTTCGTTTTCCTCAAAATGTATTAAACTGAAGACATCTTTTGAAGTTATTATTTTTCATTGAGTTGTACATATGCTCAATGTAGTACAATGTAGTACACCTACTACATATTGCAGAATGCAGCCATTTTATGGTGGCAAAAGTGTGGCGAACGTAAGCTCCGGCGACGGTCCACCCGATTGGCATCCTCTGTCGCAACAAAATGCGACTGAGCTAGTCTCGGAAGATCTCTCGTTAACTCACGTCCTTCTATAAACATCGTTGTCCAGTTCTTTACTGTTGTCACCACACACTGCCTGCATTCTGCGATGGATGTCAACTGGTCGACGTCCTTCAGCTGTTAGAAGCCGAATCACCGTTTGCTGATCAACTCTGGGCGGATTCCGTATCACACCCGTCATGTTTTCAACGGTCTGCTGAGGAAACTATGTGTCGGAGAATAATTAAATTTTGCATGCCATATAATTTTATTTGGAAGCCACTCATCTGACATGCGGACAGTATGGCCAGTCCATCTAAGCTGCGATTTGCACAGAGTTGCGTGGATGCTTATCACGCCAGCCCGCGAAAGAACATGTGATTCTATTTTACCATTTTATGTTCAGCGGTTTCATTAGGCAGCCCAGATGAAAGTGGTCAAGCTTCTTCGCATGTACACAGTCTAGGTTCATAGGCGTACAGAAGAGTTGGTATAACGACTGACTGTACACAGTCTAGGTTCACAGGCGTATAAAAGAGTTGGTAGGACGACTGACTGTACACAGTCTAGGTTCACAGGCGTATAAAAGAGTTGGTAGAGCGACTGACTGTACACAGTCTAGGTTCACAGGCGTATAAAAGAGTTGATAGGACAACTTCCTCATAAACCTTCAATTTGGTTTAGTTATATTTGAGTCTCGTATTGCACTGTAGACGGGAGGACCCCTGTCTAATTTCTCAAGTACACTTCTGGATGCAAGAAGAGCCACTGTAACCTGCTACCAAAACACTATCATCAGGGGTTAACTAAACTCGGTTTGAATAGATACGTTTTGAGCGAAATTATGAACACATAAAAACTTTTCCATTTTAAGTCCACAATTGGACAGAGCAAAGTGATGCTAAAAACCTTAAACCTCTCTTCAGATGGATCACGAGCACCTAGGGAATGAAAATTAGGCCCTATAATGCCCGTCGCTAGGGAACAGATGCTAGTCCAGTAAGGCACAACATATTGACCAGGAAGTCGCGTCAGGGTCAATACACTGACTAAGACCACAATCTCTCTTTCATGTAGCGTTTCCTGGAAACAAGCTGTTTTCAAGGCAGACTGGCTGACGAGGCAGATTGGCTGACGAGATGGGGATCGATGTGATCCCCGCAGTAGTAAGCGCAACACAGATGAAGCCAAGCATAACACAACTGCCTGGAGGACCGCGGTCCACCTTTATCAGCATGTTCGGGATGTGAAGAAAGCTACTACAACCCGTCACTTAACGTTATTTTCAGGGCGCACAAAAAAGGAAACTTACTCATTGTGGACAAGAACAACAACAACAATACATGTTATTAAAGGCGACCAAGTGGGCGCAAATGCTAGGACCAAGTGCAACATGCTGACCGAGACCTCACTTCACCTCCACGCTTAACACCTGAAAACATGCATGTTATAGCATCCTGGTCAACGAGGTGGATATCGACACTACGACATCAATGTTGGTGAGTCTGCTTAAAAACATTGCATTGCACTATAGCACGTTTGATCCAGGTTTACCTTCTTCAGTAAGAAGAACTTCTGCAAACATGCTAAAATAGAACAATTCGAACTAAGACATAGGAATCTCACCATAGCAAGAAATCGGATGCAGACGGCCCTAACATCGCTGGAAGAGTGGGCGAACTCATGGCTGGTCAAAATAAACGAGGAGAAAACCACATGCACAATATTCTCGCTTTCATTAAAACCCCAAAGTACCAAATTAAGTCTAAATGGCAAAATCCTGCAGCCAAACGACAACCCAACCTATCTGGGAGTCACATTTGATCGGCGCATGACATGGAAAAGTCAGATTGAGAGAAACCGAATGAAAGCCAGAGAAAGAATGGCAATCATGAGGAAACTTGCTGGCACAAGCTGGGGAGCAGACGAAGGCATACTAAAGAAACTGTATACTGGAAGAGTGAGACCAGTTCTCGAGTATGGCATTGCGGCATGGACAACAGCAGCGAAGGCGAACTTCGATAAAGTTAACAAACTTCAAAACCAAGCCATGAGAATTATAACAGGTGGCATGAAGTCAACGCCAATTGTAGAACTTGAAAAGATTACAAAACTGCAATCCATGACCGATAGAAGAGACTGCAGAGCCCAGCTGCAGTCAGAGAAACTCCGAAGACTGATCGACCATCCAATGCACCAGAGACTAAACAATTTGGGAAATGGGAAACTAAAGCGGAGAAACTTTGCAGAAATAGCCAAAGCAAAGATGCACGAAGATCCCATAAACGCACTAACAACACCAAAACCCATCACTACTGTACGAAAACCTACCTGGAGGCAGGATATATTTCCAGAGGTGGTAGAAAATATACCAGGTATTGCAAACAAAAACTGCCAGACTGAAAAAAAGGAGAGATACTACCCTAAGCTTCATAACGAAAAGCTACCCAAGCATGGACTGGACCCATGCATACACCGACGGTTCTGTAACAAACACTACACAGAACGGAGGGGCAGGAGCATTCCTGAACCTACCAAATGGCAGAAAAATAACACTGTCATTCGCTACTGGTAAGTACACAAGCAATTTCAGAGCGGAGGCAGAGGCACTGAGGGCGGCAGTGGAAGAAATGGTGACACACAGTGAAAATGAGAGCCATATAGTCCTGCTGACAGATGCTCTCGCCGTAGTCACAGCGCTAAAAAGCCAGAAAAACACTGAGCTTAATGACTTAAGAGCAGCACTCTGCAAACTGTGCCAGCAGTCCGCACCAAAAAGGGTAGTGGTACAGTGGGTTCCGTCTCACTGCAACATCCAAGGCAACGAGGAGGCAGACAGACTGGCAAAAGAAGGTGCAAGACTACCACAAACAGATACCAGTATGACGTACGAAGAGTCAAAACGGCTTATCAAAGCCAGATACATGACCAAATGGGAAACCGAACATACTGGTTACACCAAAAACGATGCCTATTACCAGTTGAACCGAAGAGAGCAGGTCGTTGTCTTCAGACTTCGCACTGGCCACAACAGACTGAGGTACCACCTATTCAACAAATTGAAGATAGGGTGTACCGACGAATGCCCGTGCGGTACTGGTAAAATGACCGCTGAACATCTGCTGCAGAACTGCCCGACATACGAGGATCAGAGAGAGCAGATGTGGCCATTACCAGTGGAACTGCAAGACAAGCTCTATGGCAGTGGCGAGAGCCTCAGGATGACCGCCGCTTTTTTCGAAAAAAACAATGGTTACTGTCTGACTGCGTACGCAGAAGAAGAAGAAGAACTAAGACATGAGAAGCGTCGCAAACACAAAACAAAAGTGAAATAGTAGGGCTGGGAATGGTACTGACAAAATCATCAAGTAACACAAAGTTTCACAGAAGCTACCTTTTCAAGAGTACATTAATGCTTTGACAGGGGCCTCCTGTAAGGAGGCAAGTTTAGGGGTAGCCTCAATACTCGTATATGAAAAGGACATATGCTATGATATGTAAATCTTAGACGCATATGATATCAGCAGCGCAACAACTGAATCTTCTGAAATATATGGGAGGAGAAGTCGGATATAACTGAACGGCAAATGCGGATCGTATTATGAACGAAAGCCAAAAGTTCTTTTCCCTGCACAGCGTGGACGCGGGGGCTCCGAGTTTATTAAAGAAGTAATCAAGGTTCTGAAGTAGGTGACTTTCTGGTAACGGAATTGTACCAAGCATTTAATCGGTAGCGTATCCTGGTAGCTGATGCATGCCTTTCACTCCAGCAAGTGAATAAGTGGAGTAGAACGCTCCAAATAGACGTGAGCTTTGTAACGACCGGGCCAGCCACATTGAGTAGTGACCCCCCAAAGTCAATTGCAGCCGTTATTCGCGTCGTAAAGGAAAATCGTCGATTGAGTGTGAGTGAAAGGCATGCATCACCGTACTAGACCTTCATTCGTCGATGAATATCTTTAGGTTTCATCCCTTAGCTGCTAAAAAAAAAAACGGATTACATAACTCTGCACCTCTTTTGTGTATGTCAATAGTGGACCGCCATCTTCATTTGATTGCAATTATGATATCATGTTGCTTGTCTTCACCGTGATGGTACGTGCAGGACACTCTTGATATCACTAACAACCGTAATAGCAAGTTACAATACAAAGGTATGGTTTTTCTAATTTGTATCCAACTTTTAAGGTTTTCATTTGAAGTCTCCTCGTATAAAATGCATTTCACAGCACCGTGTATATAGATGCTCTCCACAATGCACATAAACTAGCGTGTACATTTCTGTAACCGTAAAGCTTCTTTAAAACGCAACACCTTCACGTTCGATATTTAGCTGTGTGCTGGACTTTAGGCGCACACATGTCAGTGGTTAATTAAACGCTACATCAAGCCGTGCCACCGTTCAAGTTAGCAATCTCTCACTCATATTAGCATTTCTAGCTGCACGCAAACAAAGGCTCAGTACTCTTGAACACCAACCAGCATTACTGTCAGCGGCTATTACGCATAGTAGCAGCAATACAATTTTACCAAATTTTGCAAAATAATTGGTCTTTAATTATAATACACTCATAACATAATATTAACGATACATTTTAGGAGTTTTACACTGCTTGCGGTACACACCTACGTAAGTCGCATGTCCTTTTACAGAACGTAACTTGTTACAACCGCTACCGCCTTGGTTGTTATAAGTTTCTTGGCAAGTATGCAGTACGGTAGGTTGGCATTACTTTCCGTATGTGGAGGAGCATTAGTTTAGCCCGGGAACAAAACCCAGTGTCTGCCAAACTGGACACAAGTAGGATTCGAACCCGGAACTGCATTTTATTGACACTTACCAGTCGTTCACTCATACATTGTGGCGCTTACTTTATTCAAATGTAACACAAAGGGACAAACACACGTACGCTGAAGTATTAACGTCTATAATCTTAGAATAGTCTACAGATAACTTAATGTCAGCATGCAGAATACAAAGGGTACACCATGTTGCATTCAAAGTGACTAGATAAACGGTCTAAATATAGATGCAAAACGGAAGTAGGAAAGAGCAGCGCAAACACGACTGAAAAACAAAACTAATGGCAATAGAATTTCGCAACTCGCTTTTCGATAATACAGCGGGTTTCAATTATGTCCTAACTCATTATGTTAACTAAACTTCACTTTATTATACTAGTTTAGAAAGCTCTACAGAGTCTGTATACAACCAGTTTATTCAATTCCACTGGTACTGAAAATACTCTGAGCATCCAATCTATTTTTGAATGCATTAACTGACTCTGCCTCCACTACATCATGTGGCAACGCATTCCAAAAATTCACCACTCTTTGACTATAATGACGAGGGGCGGGGAGGTGGGGGGGGGGGGGGGTGCCGTGCGTGACCCAGTGAGCTATGCCGGCGAGAACGCATGTTTCTGGTCACCATAGCCATGCAGGTCACTAGAGAGGGGCCAGACTAAGAGTGGTAGCAGCTGGGTGGTTCTCAAGAGTCCAGGAAGACAGCCCACATAGGAGAGGAAACTACACAAAGTTCGGGCAGGTGGTGCTCAAGATTCCAGGAATACAGCCCACATAGAAGAGAAAACTCTACACAAGGTTCGTGCAGGTGGTGCTCAAGAGTCCAGGAATACAGCCCACATAGGAAAGGAAACTACACAAAGTTCGTGCAGGTGGTGCTAAAGAGTCCAAGAGAGCAGAACAACCAAGGAGAGGAAACTCTACACAAGGTTCGGGCAGGTGGTGCTCGCAACTCAGGAGGACAGAACAACTAATGACCTTATCATCTAGCAAGCCTAAACAAGGAAAAGTCCAAAGGGAAAGCCATTCCTTGACCAAATATCTGACCAAAAGTGGCCCCAGTCAATGGGAAAAATGACCTCAAGTCCATTGTGTAACAACGTGCTAAAGGACTACGTGGCTGGTGAGAGAGCAGTTATCTTTTTTCTTCTTTCGTTCGCTTGAAAATTTTTCTATATTTGCAATGTTGTCTTTTGTATAAAATTCACTGTCTTTACAAAAGTAGTTCACATAAAGGTCCACCAAGTTTCTCTTCCAGTGTTGTTTCTATGGGTCAGAGGGATTTTCTCTGTATATCATATTTAGGGCAATTATGTAGTATTTGCTCTGCAGTCTGGTGTGCCTGTCCGCATGTACACATGGCTGAGTTGCCAATCTTCAATTGTGTGTACATATGGCTGTGGAGTTGATTGTGTGCTGTTCTAAGCATCTTACTAAGGCTTCTACATATATTGCCACTTTTGTTCCTTGTGGTAGTTCAGCAATCAGGTCATTGATAATCAGTGTGGAAGGAGACAATGACTATACCCATCCTTAAACATGGGAAGGACAACATGAAACCAGGCAGTTACAGACCTATTAGTCTACTCAGCTGTACGAGGAAACTAATAGAACGGACAGTGAACACTAGAATAATTTGGCATATAGAATTTAAAAAAAGAAGTATTTATCTCCAAGCAAGCAGGTTTTTGTAGAAACAGATCAACCGAAGATCAGGTGGCATATATCTCGCAGGAGATAGAAGATGCATTTTAAACAACAACAACAACAAAAAACTCGCGGTCTGGATAAGTTAACGCTAGAAAAAGCCTTTTATAGAATATGAAAGACCGGGTTAAAACTCAAACTAGTGGGGATCAAGATGCTGAGCAGCGCATGAGCTGCAGTGGTCAGCGACCCATAGTTAACTGCTAGCGTCAGGGCCAGCAAACCAGAGCTGCCAAGACCCTTCTACACCTCGACGCGGTGGTCCTGGATAACAGACTGCAGCTCGAAGAGGAAATGATAACCTGGTACTCAAAAAATGCTTGCTGAAGTCGTATGTGTTGGATCGAAATGTACAAATATTGCAGTCAAGCTGTAAACTACGACACAGCGCATTCCGTTCTCTTGACTACATTCTGCTACTCAAGCCCTTTCAGGGTTTGATAGCGGGAGATTGAGAACGAACGAAGCCAAGCCAAGCCAAACTACTGCAAATAAGTGTAAACAACAACATGTACAAATGGAACAGCGATTACCTAGATAACAGGACAGCTAGAATGTAACTCCAAGGCCACCTCAGCAAAAAGATGAAAATGGAACAAGGTGGAATACTCTCAACGATGCTGTCCCCCCTATACATCAATGACATAATCACATAAATCCCTAAAATAGTACACAGTGCACTATATGCAGATGACTTGGCACTATGGACATCCGAAGATACCACACACCTGTTGCTAGAAACTAAATGCAGGAGGCCCTAAATAAAATAGAGACATGGACAAAAAAGATGCAAATCCCTATGAACGAAACTAAAACCATATACATAATCTTCTTCCTATCTCTCAAACCCCAAGAAGTAACCCTAAAAGTAAATGGCCAGACTCTCCCCCTTGACATAAGTCCAACGTATCTGGGAATAATAATGGCCCAAGGCTGATATAGAAAAACCCGATTAAAAAAAGCCACCAACAAAACTAAGAACAGAATGGTCATAATGAGAAAGATACCAGGCTCAAAATAGGGAGCTAACACGGGCACCCTAAAGAAACTGTACACAGGTTATGTGAGACCAGTGCTAGAATGCGGGATAGCAGCATGGTCCACAGCAAAAAGAATAACTTCCAAAAAAATAAATACAACCCAAAATACGTATATCATCACTGGAGCTATGAGAACAACACCAATAAATGCAATGGAGAACATCACACGAATCGAAAGTATTCAAAGAAGTTCAAACGAATGCCACATCACCCAATATAAGACAGAATAAATCGCATGGGAAGAGGAAAATTAAAGAGAGACAACTTCAGATAAAAAACAAAAGAACATGCAAGAGCAGACCAAATCATAAGCCAGTCAGTGGTTAGAGATCTAAAACAAACATCACAAATTCCACCATGGAAAAAAGCCGGCCCCTAGAAGGAATATGGAAAAAGGGAACTCAGACAGATTTAGAATGGAAATTTATCACAGAAGAATATCTTAGGAGAGTGTTCTCGCCAGAAACATGGACACACGTATATACAGATGATTCATCTAACAAAGCCCAAACAATGAAGGTGGAGGGGTCTATTACAGACTAAGTAATGGAGAAGAAAAAACTCGGGTATTAACAACTGGAACATACTCCAATAACTTCTGTGCAGAAGCAGAGGCACTGAAGGCCGCAGCTGAGCTTGTAGTCGAAAATAAAGATATCCACCAAGAAAACAGTATTCCTGACTGATGCCGCACTATTATTTGCAGCGCTAAAACAACACAAAGATGAAGATCTCTAGCAATGTATGTTCTCCCTGACACAGCTCTCAGCAGAACACCCACGGTTGGTCATACAGTGGATCACATCCCGCTGTAACATTGAAGGCAATCAAGCTGCAGACAAACTAGTAAAGTGGAGATGAGCGTCTCCATAAACAGACCTTGGTATCACATATAATGAGGCCAAGACCATAATTAAAGGAAAATGGGCTGATCAACACCCCGACTTCCGAAAAGAAGACAGTTATTTAATTTAACTAGAAGAAACAAGTCATCATCTTCAGTCTAGGAACTGGGCATACTAGACTCAAGGGTAATCTTTACAAGAAATTGAGGATTGGGACAGATGACAAGTGTCCAAGTGGGGAGCGTACCATGACCGTGGAACACATCCTACAAAGCTGCATGCTCACGCAGAATAGAGAGAACAATACTGGCCTGGCGAGACAGATATGAGACAAAAGCTGTATGGAGATAAAACAGCCTTACAAATAACGGTGTCCTTTGTAAGAGAAACAGGGACATTGATCTTAACTTAACTGAACGTTTTTATACTTGGGATCAAGGTCTGAGGATGAACGAAGAAGAAGACTTCAACTTCAATCTCCCGACTTACTAACAGAGGCCAGAGACGTGACATGATCAGACGACTTCAAAAACATTCTTCGGACTGACTAACCTTGAATGAAGAAGGGTGACCTTGAAAACAGTTTAAATGCAATTTTGTAACACGAAAGAACGATAAAGCAAAACTTGTCTAGTTGGTTGCGTATTTAAACTGTTTTATAACCAAATTGTTACACCGAATACTAGCATACACATATATCTATGCTTCCATCGCCCTTGAAAGTACATATGTTCCTCCCGGAAGTACATGTACCCCAGACGTTCTACTCCAGATTCAAAACGATTTCAGTGTTCATATATTTCGTTGATTGCTCGTCCCATTTAAATAATGGGGCATTATGGGAAAAGCAAGGTTGGGTGTGCATGATTCATTTTAAAAACAAAAACACACACATTACATTTATTGATCGTCAGATGTCTGAAGCGGATACATTGAAGATGACGTACATAGTCCCGATCTTGCTGACGATCCTAGCGTTGTATTACAACCAGGAGGACCTCAGTTCACTTTTTAACCTTTTCCAGTTCAGCCAACAGTTTAACCATTTCCTTCGAGCAGTTTAACTCTTTCCAGTCCAGTCAGCAGTTTAATTCTTTCATTTCAGCAGTTTAACCTTTTCCAGTTAAGCCAACAGTTTAACCCTTTCTTTCGAGCAGTTTTTTTTTTTTTTTTTGGCGTTCGCCTTATTTATCTATTCCCCAAGGCGTGTATGCGTTACACTGTGGTTTTTATTTTGCGCCTGTCGGCCCAGTGCATCCGACTTCAGCATGCATTTTATGTAAGGGTCTGCTTCCTCCTGCATTTTCTAAAGGTTTGCTTCCCCGGGGTAACGGCCGGTGCTGTGATGGGGATCGAACCCAGCACCTTCTGGTTGTGAGCCGTGCCACTTAACCACTAGGCCACGCCGTCCCCCTTTCGAGCAGTTTAACTCTTTCCAGTCCAATCAGCAATTTAATTCTTTCATTTCAGCAGTTTAACCTTTTCCAGTTAAGCCAACAGTTTAACCCTTTCATTTCATCAGTTTAACTCTTTCCAGTCCAGTCAGCAGTTTAACCTTTTCCTTCCAGCAGTTAACCCCTTTCCTTCCAGTAGTTTAGCTCTTTCCAGTCCAGTCAGCAGTTAACCCCTTTCCTTCCAGTAGTTTAGCTCTTTCCAGTCCAGTTAGCAGTTAACCCCTTTCCTTCCAGTAGTTTAGCTCTTTCCAGTCCAGTCAGCAGTTTAACCCTTTCCTTCCAGTAGTTTAGCTCTTTCCAGTCCAGTCAGCAGTTTAACCCTTTCCTTCCAGTAGTTTAACTCTTTCCAGTCCAACCACCAGTTAACCCCTTTCATTCTGACAGGACTGGAAATGGTTTAGCACGCCGGGGGATGTAAGAAGAGCCCATGCACTGTAACTCCTACGAGAGAAACGACGCAGAGAGTTGATTCATGCTCAGCACAAGTAGGTTTGAGCAACAAGTTGGAATCTTCTTCTTCTTCGTCGTACGTTGAGGGGGGAAAGTGGTCTCGAGGTAAGGTATCCGCCAGATTCCCCCTGATCTCTGGGTAGGGTTATAGGAATCCTGCGTGTAGCCCGTTAAAAAAATCTACTGGCAGGTAGAAATGTTAAAGAGTAGGCTTAATTGTATTGCACCTTACCCCAGGTGGTTTGTTAAAAGCAGCGTATAGGAGGCGTCTAACTGACTGTGTGTCTACTTAGCTCTAGTGTTAGAGTCTATCTAGACGATGAACAGGCGAATCAAGACGCTGAGCAGCGCACGAGCTGCAGCGGTCAGCGACCCATAGCTGACTGCTAGAGTCAGTGAACCAGAGCTGCCTAGACCCTTCTACACCTCCACGCGGTGATACTGGATAACAGGCTGGAACAAAGCAGACTGGCTAAGGAGAAGGGATCGAAGAGGGAAGGCTAACCCGTTACTCAAAATATGCCTGCTGAATTCGAATGTGTCGCACCGGAAGCTGTGCATATCGCAGTCAAGCTGTAAACTACGATACAACGTATTCCGTTCTCTAGACTACATTCTGCTACTGAAAGTCCTTTCAGGACTCGGTAGCGGGAGATTGAGAAAGAACAAAGCCAAGCCATGCCAAGCCAAACCAAGCCAAACCAAACTAAGCCACGCCAAACCAAACTAAGCCAAGCCAAGCCAAACCAAACAAAGCCAAACCAAACCAAGACAAGTCAAGCCAGTCTATTAAGATAGAGTCTTTCATCGGTTAAACCACCCTCCAAGAAAATGGTTGTATACAGACACTGCAGTAAAAAGACGTTAAGTTGAGTTGAGTCAAATTCGCAAACTCCCACTACCAAGCCATGAAAAGGGCTTTGCAAGTAGCAGGATGTAGTTCCGATAACGGTTAGCATTGTGTCGCAGTTTACAGCTTGACTGCGATATGCGCACCTTTCGATCCGACACATCCGATTTCAGTTTGGAATTTTTGGTTACTGTGTTAGCCTTCCCTCTTCGATCTCTTTTCCCTAGCCAGTCTGCCCTGTTGCAGCCTGTTATCAACACCCACTACATAGAGGTGTAGAAGGGCCTTGGCAGCTCTATATATACAATAATATAATATAATATAAAATAATATAATATAATATAATATAATATAAAAAAATATAATATAATATAATATAATATAATATAAAATAATATAATATAATATAATATAATATAATATATTATAATATAATATAATTTAATATAATATAATATAATATAATATAATATAATATAATATAATATAATATAATATAATATAATATAATATAATATAATATAATATAATATAATATAATATAATATAATATAATATAATATAATATAATATATAATTTAATATAATATAACGTCATGCAACGCAGCACAAGATAACATCACTAACATAACATAACATAACATGATATAACATAACGCACAATGACATAACTTGCCCGAGTGGTCCGCTGGGGTCATTGTGTGTGACAAGAACAAGAATATCACCACTATCCCACAGAGAGCATGTCGTAAGATGCGACTAACTGTGTGACATGGCATCATACCGGCAATAGCTAGGTGGTTTGTTTAGAGCAGCATAGATGGCGCCTAGCAGGCTCCGGGTCTACTTTGCTCTAGTGTTTGAATCTGTTAAGATGGACTCGCACATCGGTTAACCACCCTCCACGGCACTTGTCCTAACACAGCGGAGTTATAAGCTGCTCGATCCTAGCCCGCTAAGCAGAAAATCCTCCTCCCGGCTACATCCAGCTCATACCAGAGCTGGGACATGCACAGGGGCATCCGCCCCTGTAGAAGTACAGGTCGACTAAAAACCTAGTATAATGTAACATAACATAAAATAATATAACATAAGATAATGTTAAATAACGTAACGTTATGTACGTGAAACATGGACACTGAATGCAGAAATGGAGCGAAACATACAGGCGATGGAGATGAGATGCTTCAGACGGATCCTTGGAATAACCTACAGGGATCGTGTCACAAACGTCAACATTTGAAACACACACGTCTATTGGACCTTATCAAGACCTCCTATCAGTGGTAAAGACACGCAAGCTTCAATGGTACGGCCAAGTACTGCAATCGAGTAGGCTACCAAACAAAGTACTCAGGGACACAGTCTCCGGCAAGAGAAAAAGAGGCTGCCACAAGAAACGCTGGACAGATGATATTCGGAAAAGGGTAGGAAATTCCCTGGAGGACACCGAATTATGGCGCTGGACATACAAAAATGGCAAGACTTTATTCATGAGGTAGGGTCATGAGGCGATGCCAAGACGATCTCACACACACCAACGACGAATCACACACCACCCGGAGAGGTTTGGGCGCGCCCCGGCTAGGAACATGCACAGGACACATCACTCATAAGTGGAGGGATGCTCCTACGACCTTTCTGAGGGATACGGGAAAGACAAGACGAAATAAAACGAATGTACGTGAACCAACATAATATTGTTTCATGATTTCAGACGTACCTTCCAAGTGGAACTGCAGGAAAATAAGCAACATTCCTCATCGCTTTTGTCCCTGAAAAAACTCCTACCTGAATACCGGATACTGACTTGCACGCCAATTTATTTTTAAAATTCCCTGATCAGCTGACGAGTCCAGTTGGCTCAAATGATGTGGTTCAGTTAGTCAATGCGTGGGTCTCACTTGATCAATTGCCGCTGAGACAGATCTGTGAGCGAGTCTCACTTGATCAATTGCCGCTGAGACACAGATCTGTGAGCGAGTCTCGCTTGATCAATTTCCGTTGCAGCTCGGATCAGCATGCTGGTCTCAATTAATCAATTTTCTTGACAACTCTGATCAACATACCAGTCTCAATAAATGATCGTGTCAACTCTTATTAATAACCAAGTCTCATCGCAGCGACTCTTAATAACGCAAACGTGCCACTTTATGAACACAGCAACACAGCACATCATTAAAAAATAATAAAATATATATTTAATTTATTATATTTACAAATAAATAAATGGTTTACGCTGCAGTTCTTCTACCTACCATCTTATGTTACAAAAGATTAATAACGATAAATTAATAATAACATTGTCTTTACACACAGTATAGACACAATGATACGATAAGTTAATGGTTAATAACGCTAAATTAATAATAACATTGTCTTTACACACAGTATAGACACAATGATACGATAAGTTAATGGTTAATAACGCTAAATTAATAATAACATTGTCTTTACACACAGTATAGACACAATGATACGATAAGTTAATGGTTAATAACGCTAAATTAATAATAACATTGTCTTTACACACAGTATAGACACAATGATACGATAAGTTAATGGTTAATAATACTAAATTAATAATAACATTGTCTTTACACACAGTATAGACACAATGATACGATAAGTTAATGGTTAATAATACTAAATTATTAATAACATTGTCTTTACACACAGTATAGACACAATGATACGATAAGTTAATGGTTAATAATACTAAATTATTAATAACATTGTCTTTACACACAGTATAGACACAATGATACAATAAGTTAATGGTTAATAATACTAAATTATTAATAACATTGCCTGTTCACACAGTATAGACATAATGATACAATAGTTAACAATACTAAATTATAAATAAACCAGCTAATGGAGAAGGCAATGGAAGTGCATATACCCCTATGCCTAGTGTTCGTAGACTATGAAAAAGCCACCGTTAACATTGAAGTGACTGCAGCTACAAATCCCCTACGAAATCAAGGCATCGAGGAACAATATACGCGGCTTATAGCAGGTATAAACAAGGGGTGCTCAACAAATATCACCCTTTTCTACCGACCAATCAACATACACATTGAACGTGGCGTACAACACGGTGATACAATCTCTCCCAAACTTTTCATGGCAGCCCTTGAGGAAGTCTTTCGCACACTCAATTTGGATGATGTAAGACGGAAGAATACCCCACATCATCAAGGAAGCTGAGCAATGCCTGAATGAGCTCACCATCGCAAGCGAGGCAGTTGGTTTAAAAATAAATAGACTAAAGACACAATGCATGCTGGGAAGTTTCTGTCCCTGCCTGGGACAATATATATATATAAAGATAACGGCATCATTTATTTTGCTAGCGCTATTTTTAGTAAGGATTAACTGCGATACTTTTTATCCTCACTCTCTCGTCTCGAGCCGCCCGACCCCAGTTAAGGACAAGACGACTAGGGGGCGACTACGAGATGCTTGGGACTCAGCATCAAGCACCCGTGAAAAAGACGGCGAAGTCCGGAGTCGAGCCCACACCACCTGATCACGAAGCCGGTGGCTTAACCACTTCGCCACGGAATCCCTAATATATATATATATATATATATATATATATATATATATATATATATATACGAGAGAGGGAGAGAGAGAAAGAGAGAGTGAGAGAGAGAGAAAGAGGGAGAGAAAGAGATTAAGAAATTCTTTAAGTCATACCTGAATTAAAATGTGTTGTGTTATTTCACCCGGGTTAAGGTCAAGACTAGAACACAATAACAAAGGACACATGATTTTGTACACGTAACAATTAATTCATTAGATTATTCATGTACAATGGTATTCAATTATAATTTCAATTTGAAAGGTTCAGAATGAAAATGCATAACTTAACCATGACTATAAAACCTAACGAAATAACAGACAAAGGTACAAAATACATTTTAATTCAGATGAATTAAACAAGTATCAGATTGATTCCTCTCTGAGCTTCGCAACTGAAGTGGACCGAACACGTCAAATTGTTAAAAAAATGAGACTTTTAAGTCTAGACTGAGTTTCTTACAAACAACACAAGCTCTCTCTCCAAGGAAGCCCCGGAAAACGTCTCATCTAGAAATGGCACGACAAATAAAGCCCTGGAAAATGTCTCATCAAGAAATGGCACGACAAATAAAGCCCCGGAAAACGTCTCATCGAGAAATGGCACGACAAATAAAGCCCCGGAAAACGTCTCATCGAGAAATGGCACGACAAATAAAGCCCCGGAAAACGTCTCATCCAGAAATGGCACGACAAATAAAACCCCGGAAAACGTCTCATCCAGAAATGGCACGACAAATAACAGACTCCATGGATAAATCTGCAGGGGGAGGCTGCACTAGGAGCACAACTACCATATCCAAAATGGAGAACCTTAAATAGTATTCGGTGTGCGGTGACACGATGCAGAAAAAGACCTTATGAGATCGGAACATAGCGACCACGATGCCTATGAATTCGGTGCTGTCCAGGGTCAAGAACACCTCAGGGCACGCCCAAACTTACCACACGTATGTACGATGGAAGATCTGCTCAAGGGAAACGACATGGCCTTCAGGGTGGGGGCTGAACAATGGCCCTCTGCCGAGTGATCTGATGCTATGGACAAGGGAAGTAAGTAAAATTAGACGTTTGTTTAACTGATGTAGACGGCTGTGTCGGACCGAAAGGTGCAAATAAACTAGCGACACAATGCATTTCGTTCACTAGACCACATTCTGTTATTTGCAAAGTCCTGTTCAGGACTTGGTAGCGGGAGACTGAGAACGAACGCAGAAGAAGAAGAAGAAGAAGAATACGAAGAAGAAGAAGAAGAAGAAGAAGAATAAGACGTTTGTTTAGCTGACTAAATGGGGAACTGAGATACTGGTCTGATCAGGCACAATGTACTGACCAGGACGTCCAGTCAGGGTCAGGCACAATATACTGACCAGGACGTCCAGTGAGGGTCAGGCACAATATACTGACCAGAACGTTGAGTCAGGGTCAGGCACAATATACTGTCCAGGACGTCGTGTCAGGGTCAGGCACAATATACTGACCCGGACGTCCAGTCAGGGTCAGGCACAATATACTGACCAGGACATCGAGTCAGGGTCAGGCACAATATACTGACCAGGACATCGAGTCAGGGTCAGGCACAATATACTGACCAAGACCACTATCTCTCTTCCATGTAGCCTCCCCTGGAAACAGGCTGTTTTCATGTCGGTCTGGCTGACGAAATGTAGATCAACGTGATCACTGCAGTAGTTAGTGTCCTGCTGATGAAGCCAATCATAGCACAACCACATGGAGGACCGAAGTCCACCTTCATCAGCACGCTCCGGATGTAAGGAAAGTTACTACAACTCGCTACTTAACGGCATTTCCAGGACGCACAAAGCAGTAAACTTAATCATTGTGGGTATTAAACAACAACTAACTAAAAAATAATTACGCGACGTTTATTCCCATTTCTCAGGTTCACCAGGAAGATTTATAGATTTGAGGAATAAAGGTCGCTTTCCAATACACTATTCAAGCATTGTACAAGTTACATTTTTATTTTACCTCCAAAGAGAAAACCCTTTTGACTTAGCCAGGTTTTGAACGCACGTCCTTGTGGTCTGGAGACGGACATACAAACCGCTCGCCCACCGTTCCTCAATTGGTTAAACATCGGCACACAATTCCCAGGAGAGCTATTGACAATTCATGTATACGTTTTAACAAGTAAATATTTTTTTTTAAAATACGTTTTTCGGTGCAAGGTTTTGCATGACCTTTCCAGAATTCAACACAATTTGATAGATTGACAGGTTGCACTAGTAGAATCAGTGTATACAATGTCAGCTCGCTAGGTTATGGGGAACGGTTAAATTAGGAGAAACAGAATCCCCACACACGGCTCATCTCAAGTTGAATAAAAACTTCTAAAACATTATTTGGTAGAACAAAATAATCCACTGTTTGCAAGAACAATAACACGAAATTGTGTTGGAAATTTTACCAGATCAGCAAACAGTGAGTGTTAATTGACAGGAGATTGTAACCCGTTCCAAGTTTGAAAGCGATATTCTTTTCAGTTACTCGGCACGTAGACTATGTTGAGAACAGACAAGTTAAAAAAAAAAAAATCATGTTTCTAAAATATACATTTACAAGCTCTGTATTGGTAACATTGAATCAAAAGTATAAAGTACGTAATTTCTCCACGAGTCGTGGGGCCCCCACTGTTTGTGATCGCTGATAGCTGTTTGTTTAAGCTTGCCAGTTGTTTTATCTCCAGGTAGTTTGTGTCATGTTTTCCAATCCTTGATAAGTGCTTATATTTCTCCCGGCAACGCTACGACAACAAAGAAGATTTTAGCGGGAGTGACTTTAGAGTCCGCAGATCTGTGCCTGTTGTCACACTGCCAGAGGAAAAGACGGTAGGATTAAAATAATACAAGGAGATAAAGACATTTAATGTCGATCGAACATACACAGGCAAATAAGATTGAATCGTGGTCCAGGATATCAATGTATAACTCTCGTAACTAAGTTGTCTTTTTATAACTATGTTTAACTGTAGGTTAAAGATAGAACTTCCAATTTGTTTTTTTTGGTTTTTTGCGTTCGCCTTATTTCTCTATTCCCCACGACGGTGTGTGTTGCACTACGGTTTTTATTTTGCGCCTGTCGGCATAGTGCATCTGACTTCGACATGCATTTTATGTAAGGGTCTGCTTCCTCCAGCATTTTCTAAGGGTTTGCTTTCCCGGGATAACGGCCAGTGCTGTGATGGGGATCGAACCCAGCACCTTAGAGTTGTGAGCCATGTCACTTAACCACTAGACCACGCCTAGTTTTGGTTTAAAGGTATGATTGATACACATTCAACACTATTTCAAATAGAAAATGTCTACATAATTTAGTGTCGTTTGTAAATCTATCTCTTGTATTAATTTCTTGACAAAGACATTTATGTCAAAATGTCGATTTAAATGGACCAAAAAAAAATTGGCAATAGTTCATGGAATCGACTTCATTGCCCCTGGGCGCTAAATACAAGTGAATTCATTGCCCCTGGGCGCCAAATATAACCGAATTCATTGCCCCTGGGCGCCAAATATAACCGAATTCATTGCCCCTGGGCGCCAAATATAACCGAATTCATTGTCCCTGGGCGCCAAATATAACCGAATTCATTGACCCTGGGCGCCAAATACAACCGAATTCATTGCCCCTGGGCGCCAAATACAACCGAATTCATTGACCCTGGGCGCCAAATACAACCGAATTCATTGCCCCTGGGCGCCAAATACAACCGAATTCATTGCCCCTGGGCGCCAAATACAACCGAATTCATTGCCCCTGGGCGCCAAATACAATCAAATTCATTGCCCCTGGGCGTCCCCATAGAACTCAACTTAACTTATTTATACTGGTTTAGAAGATTCCGCAGAGTCTGTATACAACCAGTATACAACCAATGCGCGAGTCCATTTTAATAGACTCAAACACTAGAGCTAAGTAGACCCGCAGCCAGTTAGGCGCTATATATAGCTGCTTTTAACAAACCGCATGGGTAAAGAAACAAATAACTTGGGTCGATTTTTAACTTGAATTGTGTCCGAGAAGCGGTCGTTAACCCTTACTCTTTTCGATTTCTAACTGTCAAGGAATTTTTAACGATCTCAACACTGAGCACGGGGGTCAAATCTCACTAACCAGAGTTCAAGGGGAATTTTTACCAGTAGATCAACGTGAAATAATCCGCTTTCCCCGTGATGCTAACCCGCGACTTCCGGTACCTTACCTCGAGACCTCTTTGTCCCCAAAGGACCAATATTTATGCACCTGGATGCCCCATGGAACTGAGTTTATTGCACCTTGGTGCCTCCATATCTGCCCAGTCCCTTTCATTACTGGAAGTGTTCACGAAAAAGCAACTTTAAAAAATAGTTTATATGGATACAATTTCCCACAAGGAGTCCCTAAATTAACTGCAGTGTGATGAGGATCAGGTCACCTTCCCCCCCCCCCCCCACCTTTTCCTTCCTCCCAAAATGGAGAAGACCTACTACACCACCTAACAATGACCTACTCTCTAAACTACAGATGGCCATGACCTAACGTTTCCAAATTTCGCTTCTAACGGATGTGACATGAAAATGAATTCATACGAACAACGGAGACTGGCGTTATCGAGTGAACACGTGCGGAGAAGTTTCCACAGCAGTGACAAAAGCATCAAACAAATAAGCGAGCTAAAATACTTAAGAAATCAACAAACTACCTTATTTCGCCTGAGAACTGGACAATGCAGAATACTAGAACATCTATACCGACTGAAGATCTCACGCACCGATGAGTGCCCATGTGGAACAGGATGCTAGAGCCCTGAGCATATTGTACAGGAATGCCCAATCTATAGGGAAATGAGATGCCAGACCTGGCCAGAGGGTGCGGAGCTGAGAAAATAGCTGTAGGGCAGCCGCTCCGACCTGGTGAAGACTACAGACTTCATCATGGCGACTGGCCTGCAGATATAACAGGACCAAAAGATCCTGAACGCAAAGAAGACAGAGATAGTATGTTCACTGATGATGGCAGAGTGGATAGAGAGATCGCTCATAGAATTCAAAAGGTGAACAGTGTCCACTATCAAATTGCACCGATTTTTAAATACCATAGAATGCTTCTTTCAACTAAGAAGATGCCGTAAATGCATTGTTTATTCAAATAATCCTACATTGTGTTACTAATGTCAATCTTGGTTCGTACTAGAAACACGAATGAGTAGGATTCTGAGATGTGAGATGCGCTGTGTGAGAAGTGCAGCCAGAAAAACAATAAGTAACCGAATCCGCAACACCTCGCTGAAACAGATAGTGGGGACAAACCCAGTCGGTGTACCTACATTGACGTCCAACAAATCAAGTAGTTTGGTCATTTAGCCATAATGCATTTCGACCAGCCTGCAGTCAGAGCATATCATACGTGCAAGGGGCCGACCTCGGCATAAGTCGATCGACGATGTCTCTGCAACACTCAGAAAGTTTCACCTGTCGACATCACAAACCTCCCACCTGGCGATAACAAGAAATCTACACATACCGGCTCTCTACGACGTCTTATGGAAAGGGCAGTGGGACAAAAGAAGTCATTATAATGGATGTTTTTGAGAAGAATATGAAAAACTACAAATTACAATGCAGTTTGTAGTGTTCCAATGGGAAGCAACTCGGTCTGTTTTGTTTTTGGCCTTCTTTATCGCCCTTATTTTCCCGGGCTACAAGCTTGGGCATACGATTAACCACCTGGGAATGTCACACATGCTCTTAAGCTTTTAACGTAAGAGTGCACATTAAAAATGTCAAAAGTTGTGAAAAATGGCGCAGCTGGAGCAAAATGAAGTCTTCTATTGTATAATCTGTCTCACTACTATATTCACATATCTAATATCGCTGCTCTTTGTATCTAACAAAATTGATACCCTTTAAAAACATAATTGCAGAAATATGATCTATCTTATAATATGATGTTTTGTAGTGTCTTGCCGTCTTGGCTATAACCTGCCGCTGAGATCATTCTAGATACCATTGTTATAGATTTATAACGTACGCGCCAGTCGTCCTGCTGCCCACAGAAAATTCAACAAAATGTGATCATTATCTCTAATCAATGAACTTTTGCTGTGAAAGTGCCCAACGGAGACGGAGCTGAGAAGGTACGCGGGAGGCCCGATTAGTTGACAAGGGTCTGTCGCACCAACCGCTCATGAACACGATAAGTGACAGAGTCACATGCAATGCGGGTGTCTTTCCGATTTGACCTAACCAGGTGGTGCGTGGATGGTCGGGGGCGCGGATCCATGATAGAGGGAGTGGATTCCATCCTTGATGTCTACATCTGAATTTAAGAGCTAGTGGATGTCCTCGGCAAGGCGGGATAAATGTCCAAAAAGGGACAAACGGTGACGGTTTAGCATGATGAGGGTGCTTTCAATGCATGTGAGAGGCTGCAAAGCGCGTCTGATCGTCATGCATGATAGCCAGGTTTCGAAATCGTTCAACAGAATGTAGACGACACAGGTTATGTAAATTGGTAGCTTGGTTTTCATTGAAAACCTCTGCTGGTTTCAGACTCGATGCAGGGCGCTCATATAGGAGGCTGTCAGACCGACTCTTTGAATGATGTTCGAGTAGCTTCGTTTATCAGAGTTTTGTTTGCTTAGTAGGTAAATGAAACCCTCAGAGGGGTTGACATGGCTGCCATTTACGATAATTCCTGTCGTTGTGGGGCTGCTGCCAATGTTATGCGTCTTGGCTTTGCCTATACGATGCGCAGGCCTAGATGCAAGGTCTTCTATGTGCTCCAATAATTTTATCAGTAATGCAGAGGAAGAACTGCGACAAGACTTGTTACAAACCTGCACGACGATTAGAACATTTGAAGGTGTCAGCAATTTGAAGAGCCTGAACAGACTTATTAGAACAGTGCTTCCCAATCGCCGATCCGTGGTCCGATGGCCGTCCGCAGAAATGTTCTACAGGTCCTCGCCAAAAGTATTGAGACTTAACCAATTCATGTTTAACATCAACTTATGTGCACTTAATCGTTGGGAAAATTAAAACCTGATTGAGTTGTCTTCTGATGTCCCTCTGTTGTCCTAACACAGAATGCAATTAATGTCCCAATTTCGAATAAAACGGAAAACATAATATTCATTACACATACACACACACACACACATATATATATATATATGGGATCAAGATGCTGAGCAGCACATGAGCTACAGTGGCCAGCGACTCATAGATGACTGCTAGCGTCAGAGCCAGCGAACCAGAGCTGCCAAGACCCTTCTACACAGCCACGCGGTGATCCCGGATACCAGCTGCAGCAGGGCAGACTGGCTAAGGAGAAGGGATCGAAGAGGGAATGCTTACTCGGTACTCAAAAAATGCTTGCTGAAGTCGGATGTGTTGGACCGAAAGGTGCAAATATCGCAGTCAAGCTGTAAACTACGACACAACGCATTCCGTTCTCTGAACTACATTCTGCTACTTAAGCCCTTGCAATGTTTGGTAGCGGGAGATTGAGAACGAACGAAGAAGAAGAATATATATGTGTGTGTGTGTGTGCGTGCGTGCGTGCGTGCGTGCGTGCGTGTGTGTGTGTGTGTGTGTAGTTACAGAGGATTCCGTGGAGAATTGGATAAGCCGTCGGCCTCGTCATTAGGTGGTGTGGGTTCGACTCCGGCCTCCGCCGTCTTTTTCACGGGTGCTTTATGCGGAGTCCCCTGCATCTCGTAGTCGACCTCCGAGTCGTGTTGTCCTTGACTTGCCACTGAGGTCGGGCGACTCGAGACGTTAGAGTGAGGATAAAAAGTAACGCAGTTAATCCTTACTAAAAATAGCGCAAGCAAATAAATTATGCCATCATCGTCTATGATGGACGGCGGCCTTTGCCTTGAATTACAGAGCTACCTTGAGTTACAGAGCTACCTTGAGTTACAGAGCTACCTTGAGTTACAGAGCTACCTTGAGTTACAGAGCTACCTTGAGTTACAGAGCTACCTTGAGTTACAGAGCTACCTTGAGTTACAGAGCTACCTTGAGTTACAGAGCTACCTTGAGTTACATAGCTACCTTGAATTACAGAGCTAAACAATTGTTGGTTGTCTTTTCGACAACGTATTTGCGTGAGAAGGCTTTTTCAACCTCGCAGTGATCAAAATAAAACAAAGATACAGAATGGATTTCAATGCAGCGTTTTTTTCTCTCCCAGAAACAACGATGCAGCCGCTGTTATCTAATATTCCAATACAATAAGCTTCATCAGATTTCGTGCAAACTGTATTTGAAATAAATATTACTTTCTCAACAAAATGTTTCAGAAGAATCCAAAAAATTCCTTGGATAAAGACTGTCAAAATAAGGAAACTCGCTTGGTACGGTCACATATCGAGATCAAATGGTCTTGAAAATACGACCATTCACGGAAAGGTGTAAGGTAGACGACGAAGAGGCGGTCCCAAAAAAGAGGTGGGAGGACAACATAAAAGAATGGACCAATCTCCGAACAGAAGAGACACAGGCAGCGGCCGCTGACAGAGAAGGGCGGCGTGGTGTTGTGAGGATATTTTCATGTGTGCCCCAAACGACCTCACCGATTACGGGATGCCCTGACCCGACCTGAAAGAAAGTGACAAATAAAACCACCATAGAAGACCTGAAAAATGAAGAACACTGGCTATAAACAATGTTATGTTTCGGAAATTGAATTATTTCGGCCATGTCAACGCCATGACGGACTGGAAAGAACGGTCGTGGAGTGCATGGTACATGGAAAAGCGATGCAGTGGTCGGTCAAGGCGAAGGGGGATATAAGATGTCATGGATACTCTAAACATGAACATGGAGCAGGTGGGAACGCAGTTAATCCTTACTAAAAATAGTGCTAGCAAATACATTATGGTATCATTGTCTACAATGGACGACGACCTTTGCCTTGAGTTACAGAGCTAAACAAATGTTGGTTGTCTTTTCGACTACCTATTACTGTATACCATGCCCCTGTGGTATTTCTCTTCATACTTTTGATTGATTTTAAATGGACGCTGATTCTCCTCTATCCAATCTCTTCTCTAGCGATGAGATCAAGGGGGCTAAGCATTGCATAAACTGCAGCAGTCAGTAGACCATAGCTGACTTCTAGCGTTAGGGCCAGCGAACGAGATCTGCCAAGACCTTCTCCACCTCCACGGGGTGATCCTGAATTACCGGCAGCAACAGAGAAGACTGGTTAAGGAGAAGAGATCAAAGAGGGAAGTCTAACTCGGTACTAAAAAATACCTGCCGAAGTCGGATGTGTCGAACCGAATGGTGCAAATATCACAGTCAAGCTGTAAACTACGGCACAACGCTATCCGTTCTACAGACAACATCATGTTACTAGCAAAGCCATTTTTAGGGCTTGATAGAGAGAGATTGAGAACGAATGAAGAAGTATTTTTTTGAGCGTTTTCACATCCCCTCTACGATTAGGACTCCACATCTGCACACAGTACTCCATTCTAGGTCTAACCAATGCTTTATACAGTTTCACAATCACTTCCTTGTACCTATGTTTAATATTTCTTTTTATCATACCAAGCAAAGCATAACAATATATACAAACCGATTTCTTCTGGGTAGTACAGTTAAGATGGAACAACAATTAGACTGATATGATCATGAGTTAATTAGCAACAAATACTTGATTACTGCAGTTACGAATCAGATAAAACAGAATAATTTATTACTGCAGTTAAGGTTAAAATAAAACAGAATTCTTACTTACTACAGTGAAGGTTAAAATAAAACAGAATAGTTAATTACTGCAGTTAAGGTTAACATAAAACAGAATAATTGATTACTGCAGTTACGGTTCATGTTTAAAATAAAATATTGATGACTGTAATTAGGCTCAGATTTTAAAAAAATATTATAATTCGAAAAGGAATAAAATATTATAGTTATGATGTTTAATGCCTTGTTACGGTCCACTGTGAAAATGTATAGGGCTGACGAATAAAGGCCGCTGCCTTTGCAGTCGCCACGAATTGCACATGATTGGTTTTAATTTTGCCTCTGGTAGAAACAACAACTAATACCTTACTGAGGTTTTGAACGCCGGTCCTGGTGGTTAGGAGGCAGGCACCCGAACCGCTTCCCCCTAGCCGCGTCTACGGAATTGAGAAAAAAGAAGAAAATTAGAGAAGGCTGGCTTATGCTGTCAAAATATTCAGCGCAATCGATGCGTCTCTTTATGATAGCAGTAATCGATGGCCGTTCAGAGTTATTGATATGTGATAATGGGTCGACAGACGAGAACCACAGCGCCACTTGATCCATAACATGATATATCATTTACATTGAAAGAAACTTTTGAAGACCGCGAGTAAAGTACTTGACTTGAATGTGACCGTGGCGGTCTGAAACCAAGTCATGTATTCACTACAAGGACTGTATGACAAACACAGAGTATGAGACAGGTGGTATACAGTTCGATGAAATTAAACATTAAACACGAGTAACTACCAATGTGCGTCTATAACGCACGACGTTTAAATTTTCGCAACCGTGGCAGACCTTAAACTAGATGTACATGAAATGTTTGGGGAATTATAAATCGTCATTGGATGACGACTACTTCAGCGACTGGTCTGGCCATAAGCAGAAACCTACCTAACTACCTTTCTATCTACCTACCCACCCACCTACCACCTTCTTGCCTACCTACCTAATAGTCATATTCCATATCACCGAGTGATACTCCTATATGGCTTGGCTTGGCTTCGTTCGTTCTTAATCTTCCACTACCAAACCCTGAAAAGGCTTAAGCGGCAGAATGTAGTCCAGAGAACGGACGGCATTGTGTTGTACTTTACAGCTTGACTGCGATATTTGCACCTTTCGGTCCAACACATCCGACTTCAGCAAGCATTTTTTGAGTACCGGGTTAACATTCCCTCTTCGAACCCTTCTCCTTAGCCAGTCTGTCCTGCTGCAGTCTGTTATCCAGGATCACCGCGTGGAGGTGTAGAAGTGTCTTGGCAGCTTTGGTTCGCTGGCCCTGACGCTAGCAGTCAGCTATGGGTCGCTGACCACTGCAGCTCATGCGCTGCTCGCATTTTGATCCCATACCCCTATATGAAAAAACAGAACAACTCTGAAAACTTCAAAGCATGTTGTACAATAACTAAAGAGAGTTTAATGTGGGATTTGCAAACCAGTCACGTAAAATAAGTAGCTTCAGAAACCTAAATGACAAGCGACATTAACTGGTTTAGTAAAAGCTTATCGAATGAGGACATCCACACTTGTCGCATTATGGTTCGGCTATAACGAAAAGGAATCAAAATTATTATAGCCACAGATAAAACCAAAACCATTCCACAATAGGTATTTGAAGAGAAACATATTCAATTTACTACCAGGAGGTACAAGAGTCAAGATCTAGTTTTGATCTTGTAAAAATACGTATAAAAATGTTTGATAAAGCTTTGTTCAAAGTTTTTTTATGAAACCGCCCTGAAGCCAAGGCTATAAATCGTCAGTGGTATTTCCTGGCTTCACTACTGCCAAGAATTCGTAACCAGAGAGACACAACAAAGACAGAACAAGACAGTATTGAATAACACATCAGCGAACGAAAGCGGTTTTGAAAGAATAAAACTACGAGGCGTGTTCAAATGAAACCGGACCAAACTGCAACAAGTGAACATACGTAAGATGTGCATGATGACGTCACTTCTAGTTTAAACAGCACATGCCAACCGTCAAGTTTGCAAAATTTCCTTATCCCCCGACTCAAAGTTTCTTCAGCAGACTGTTGAAAACACGGTGGATGTGATATGGAATCCAATCCGTCCAGAGTTGGTCAGCGAGATGTGAATCGGTTTCTAACAGCTGAAGGATGTCGACTAGTTGACATTCGTCGCAGAATGCAGACAGTGTATAGTGACAAGAGTGTGTCGAAGACAACAGTGAAGAACTGGACAACGATGTTTAAAGAAGGACGTGAGTTAACGAAAGATCTTCCAAGACCAGGTCAGGCGCATATTGTTGTGTTAACTCACGTCCTAGACCAGGTCAGGCGCATATTGTTGTGTTAACTCACGTCCTAGACCAGGTCAGGCGCATATTGTTGTGTTAACTCACGTCCTAGACCAGGTCAGGCGCATATTGTTGTGTTAACTCACGTCCTAGACCAGGTCAGGAGCATATTGTTGTGTTAACTCACGTCCTAGACCAGGTCAGGCGCATATTGTTGTGTTAACTCACGTCCTTCTTTAAACATCGTTGTCCAGTTCTTCACTGTTGTCTTCGACACACTTTTGTCACCATACACTGCCTGCATTCTGCGATGAATGTCAACTGGCCAATATCCTTCAGCTGCTAGAAACCGAATCACCGCTCGCTGATCAATTCTGAGCGGATTCCGTATCACACCCTCCATGTTTTCAACGGTCTGCTGAAGAAACTATGAGTAGGAGGATAATGAAATTTTGCAAACTTGACGGTTGGCATGTGCTGTTTACATCAGAAGTAACGTTATCATGCGCATCGTACGTATATTCACTTGTTGCAGTTTGGTCCGGTTTCATTTGAACACGCTTCGTTTAACTGGAGAAGTTCAATACAATTATAAACATCTTGGGGCAGTATAGGAAGAAACGTGACACAGCTGGTAGCATTTGAAAGCTCACGTATTGCGTTTGGTAGAGCAAGAATGTTGTCTAGATAACAATGAAAAGAAGAAATGGCGTGCTGGTTGTGAGATGTTGTGGACGGTAACGGCGTGGGCTAGTGGTTAAGTGACACTGCTCACAATCCGAAGGCGCTGGGTTCGATTTCCATCACAGCACCGGCCGTTACCCCAGGGAAGCAAACCCTTAGAAAATGCAGGAGGAAGCAGACCCTTACATAAAATACATGCTGAAGTCGGGTGCACTGGGCCGACAGGTGCAAAATAAAAACTACAGTGCAACGCACACCACCTTTGGTAATGGAGAAATAAGGCGAACGAAAAATTAAAAACAAGATGTGGACAAGAAATGAAAAGCTGGGCAGTAAACATACAACAACAAAACAACGACTAGTTCTATCAATGCATTATTTGAGCTTTTCCGTAGAGTGGCTTCAATAGCAGACTGATAATGTCTGGGATTTCAGCTGTAGTGCCGGGTTACCAGCCCATTCACAACATTCTTTGGTCAACCTAATTGTTGTTCTTGAGTTACGTGCTTCTGACGGTTTTCTTAAGTGGCTGGTTACAGTGGCTCTCTTCACATCCTGAGGCGCACTTGAGATGATAGAACAAGGTTATTCTGGCTGTAGTGCAATGCGAGGCATTTCAGTAAGTTTACCGCGATAGGAATCATAATGTCGATTACCACATCGCTAGTCGGTGCTGCGAAACAGAATGTTTCAAGGAACAAATTGCTGAGATGGGAAATGGGGTCTTGATCAATATGTTTCCCATGACCTTGACTAGCTTAGTCTGATCAATGTTTCGTTCGACCCTGACTAACATAGTCTGATCAGTATGTTTGACCTGACCCTGACAAACATAGCACGATCAGTATGTTTCAAGTGGCCCTGACTAACATATTATCATCATTATGTTTCATCTGACCGTTACTATCATAGTCTGATCAGTGTGATTTGCTTGACCCTGAATAACATAATCTAATCAGTATGTTTAACCCGACCCTGACTAACATAGTCTGACCAGTATATATTGCCTGACTCTGTGACTAAGATAGTCTGACCAGTATATATTGCCTGATCGGACGTTCGTCTCCACTACCCTACCCATCTGTAAATGACCATATCACTTACAGGAAGGAAAACTAACGACCAGAGCATAGATCATTTATTATTAATATGTACAAAGCACCAATAAACTTTGGACGCTACTAGAAGATTGTGGTGTAAAAGGATAGCTACTTGATAATGTCTGAACACTGTATCATTCGATTAGAAGATTGTGGTGTAAAAGGATAGCTACTTGATAATGTCTGATCACTGTATCGTTCGATTAGAAGATTGTGGTGTAAAAGGATAGCTACTTGATAATGTCTGAACACTGTATCATTCGATTAGAAGATTGTGGTGTAAAAGGCTAGCTACTTGATAATGTCTGATCACTGTATCTTTCGACTAGAATATTGTGGTGTAAAAGGATAGCTACTTGATAATGTCTGATCACTGTATCGTTCGATTAGAAGATTGTGGTGTAAAAGGATAGCTACTTGATAATGTCTGAACACTGTATCGTTCGATTAGAAGATTGTGGTGTAAAAGGCTAGCTACTTGATAATGTCTGATCACTGTATCTTTCGACTAGAATATTGTGGTGTAAAAGGATAGCTACTTGATAATGTCTGAACACTGTATCATTCGATTAGAAGATTGTGGTGTAAAAGGATAGCTACTTGATAATGTCTGAACACTGTATCATTCGATTAGAAGATTGTGGTGTAAAAGGATAGCTACTTGATAATGTCTGAACACTGTATCATTCGATTAGAAGATTGTGGTGTAAAAGGCTAGCTACTTGATAATGTCTGATCACTGTATCTTTCGACTAGAATATTGTGGTGTAAAAGGATAGCTACTTGATAATGTCTGAACACTGTATCATTCGATTAGAAGATTGTGGTGTAAAAGGCTAGCTACTTGATAATGTCTGATCACTGTATCTTTCGACTAGAATATTGTGATGTAAAAGGATAGCTACTTGATAATGTCTGACCACTGTATCTTTCGACTAGAATATTGTGGTGTAAAAGGATAGCTACTTGATAATGTCTGAGCACTGTATCTATCGAGTATAAACGTCATAAGAACGATCGAAGGTGTCACCGATGGTTTTCTAATCACTGCTGGTGTGAGACAGGGGTGTATACTTTCCCCTCTGCTGTTCAACATCTTCATGGACAAAATCGTACCAGAGTCCAGTCAAATTGATTAATCTGAAGGAGAGTCGAACTGAATACACGAATTGTTCTTTGCAGAAGATCCGTGTTTGTTGTACGACGATGAAAGTAAACTACAGAATCACATGAACGCGTTTGCGACTACCTGTGCTAAATACAATATGCGAAGGTCGAAAACAGAAACTATGTCGATCAGCAGAGTGTATGAGCCACTCCCACTCAACATAAGTGTAAATGATATTGCTCTTCAACAGGCCCTTGAGTTCAAGTATTACGGCAGTATTTTTCGGCAGACGGTAAGTTCGACAAGGAAATCGAGACTAGGTGTCAGTAAGTATCTGTTTGTGCCTTATCAGCTGTCACCACTGCGTATGCACCCGAGCATTAGTTTGACAACAAAGCAACAGCTAATAAACAGTATATTTATGCCGACTTTGGGCTCCCAGGGCTAAACATGGTCCGTGTCCAAGACGCCTGAAAGCAGAATTTCGATGTATGAAGTGAAGCGTTTGAGGAAGGTCATCTGTGTTACCAGGAAATATAGAATGTGAAACGAAGACATTCGAAGTATGATGGGCACTATTTTTGGCACTTCTAATCGCTCTGCCGAATAGTCCAGGTATTGGAATAGCAGGATGTGGACGACACAGTTTATGTAAATCGGTAGCTTGGTTGTCAGTGAAAGCCTCTGCCGGGTCCAGAGTCAATGCGGGGCGTTCAGAGAACCAGCCCCCAGACCGACTCTTCGAATGATGCCAGTGTGTCTTCGTGAAACGGGGTTTCGATTGATGCCCGGGTAAATGAAATCTTCAATAAAGTTGACATGATTACCATCGACTATAATTCAGCTACAAGGTTTTGTATCTTGGCTTTTTTTGTCCATGAGATGTGGGGACCTAATCTAGATGTAAGGTCTTCTTGGTGCTCAAGTGGTTATAAATAGGGGACGGGGAGGGCTAGTGGTTAAGTGACACGGCTCACAACCAGCAGGTGCTGGGTTCGATCCCCCTCACAGCACCGGCTGTTACCCCGGGGAAGCAAGCCCTTAGAAAATGCGGGAGGAAGCAGACCCTTACATAAAATGAATGCTGAAGTCGGATGCACGGGGCTGACAGGCGCAAATTAAAAACCACAGTGCAACGTAACCCACCTTAGGGATTAGAAACATAAGTCGAACACAAAAAAAGTGGTTTTATCAGTGTACATTGCGGTTACAAAAAAGGCTAGAGTGTATTATGCCCAGGACTATTTTTTTGCACGCCATTTTCTTTGTCTTTCAAGTTACTCCTATTATCATAACCATGACCAGGCAGGATCTCATATGTTAATCCCATTTGCTTAAGCTGTCCAAAAAGATTTTTTGTCGACAACTACTATTGTGAAATTACTCGCAAGCAATGTACTCTTATGATATCTTTGGCTTGGATAGTTATCTGATGATTTGATTACAAGCCGTATATATGTATATCATATCTATCAAGAAGTGCAGAAAGGATAGAGCAGCTAATTTCAGCTGTAAATGGACACAGTCAAGATCAAAACCTGTTTATAAACATAAACAAAACAAAGATAATGACCACCGACAAAACACAATGTCAACATAAATTTACAGTAGGATGGTGAGGAAATAGATCAGGTTACACATTTTGAATATCTGGGCTCCAGAATTGACAATAGTGGCGACTTCTCGAAAGAAATCAGAAGAAGAATAGCCATGGCAATTTAGAGACAGAACAGCCTGAAGAAATTATGGCAGAGCACCAACAAAACGACAAAAGTAAAAGTCTTGAGAGCCTGTGTTTTTGTGGCCGCTTATGGCTGCGAATCATGGAAGATTACCAAAATTTCTAGACAAAGAATAGAATCTTTTGAGTCAAAATGTTACAGAAAGGTCCTCGCAATACCCTGGTTGGAGAAAAAGACAAATGTAGATATTCGGCAAGAGTTGAGCATAGAGGAAATCTGGTTTATCAATTCCATTATGGCTAGAAAATGTAAATACTTTGGTCACGCCAAGAGACACATCGGTCTTGAGCGAACATTTATGGATGGTATGGTGCCAGGTAAAAGAGGAAGGGGTAGACCAAGAAGGTATCAATATATCCAGGAATGCCCGGGTATGACTGGCGGAGGCTGGAGTTTTGACAACGGAAAGAGTTTCTTTCAGACAGACTTGTGATGGGAGCGACGTTCTGCAAAGGACATGCTACATGATAGTGATGATATATATATATATATATATATATATATATATATATATATATATATATATATATACAAGAAATGAGATTCCAAAACAAAATGGCCGTCAAAGAGATAAAAAAACGATATTTTATGTGAAAATAATACTCTTTTGAAATGTAAAAAAACAAAAAAAACTATAAAAAACACAGTGCAGAAATTGAAATGATTATGCTAATTAAACTCCCTGTTAAAATGATTGGTAGTACCACGCCCGAAAGGGGAATCCCCACACAGATAATAATTCTCATACGCAAGAACAAATCTATGGCTAATATTACGGACCTGGTCTTCAGTTGTATTTGTTGTGTTCTATTCCCTTTTGCTGTGTTCATAAGAATCGACTTCACTGCACTCGGATGTACCCATAGGTGATGCATCGCTCTCAGATAATGACCAAGAGTGTGGATGCTGATGGTTCTTGGAGCTTGTTGGTTGTGCACATTTCTGCCCCGAGTTCTCAAGCCTACCATTCCGATTGGCCCGCGTTTATTTCAAAGTTCTGCAGTCTGTGTGTTACTGATTTATCTATTACCGTGTCATCATCCAGAAGGTGATGATTAATATACTTAAAAATACACCCCCTCATCCTCTCCAATTCAAATACATGTCAGGTCATCCCGTAACCGTTGAGGTCGTTAGGGCACCCATCAAGACATCCCTACAACTCCACGCCACCTCCTCTGTCAGCGGCTGCTGCCTGTGCCTCCCCTAGTCGGAGATTTGTCCTTTCTTTTAAGTTGTCCTGTAACAGATCCTCTGCTGCCGTGATCTAACTTAGAACATTCTCACACTCATCCACATCATCATGACCATACTCAGTAAAGGACATATCACACAGCAGGTGGCATATTTATTATATCATACTCATATCATAGAATGAGTAGAGAAATTACAAACACAATATAATACATATCTTAACTAAACATTCTACTAAAACGGGAATTGTAAGCATTAGCTATTGATGGAATTCCCAACTATCTAAAAACCAGTTATATTGCCTTGCAATTACATCACACACACATCGCCTTAACTGCGTCTTCAACACACCTTATCAAATACTCTTCCTCACTGAAATCCCCTCAGGCGGGCGATCTCGACATACTCGTTCACAATGGGTCCTTGCTTACAAACACACGTTCAGATTATCTATAAATGCAAAACTCACACACCTATTTGAGCGATCCTGTTCTATCACTAAACATTCGTCCAACAGTCTATCAATCGCTCCTCTACCTAAGTCGGTGAGTTAAACATACTATCTACATTCAGTCTCTCTCTCTCTCACTCCCCTCCATACAGCCTCACTCTCTCCCTCACTCTCCATCTCTCCTCCAGCCTGCCGAGCTAAACTTTGTCTCGAGTTATATATCCTCAAGCAAGGCCAGAGCTTGACCAATCGATCTCAGGTATGGTCATCTTCAATCCCAATTGGAACGAAACACTTTGCACACCTGTCACTCATTCTCTCGCAGCAAGCCCTGCTGCCAATTTCGTCTGTCAATCAATCTCCCCCTACCAAAATCGGAAGGCCAGTGGTCAGTTTCTATCTGTCCACATTCCTTAACCCAACTCTGTTCTCCTTTGCTGAGACGGTGAGTGACCTTGACATGCATTCAGGTAGCTTTAGGCTTTAACATGTTCATGCATCCTAAACTCCCCTTGCTCCGGCCGGAACTGTTACAGTCCTACAACCTCTTTTTGGGACGATATCTTCGACTTACCTCTTGCACCTTTCCGTGCAGGATTGTTTTTTACAAAATTGTTTTATTTCAATATCGGACCGTACCAAGTGAGATTCCATCATTTGAGCGTTGTCAAGAAGCCTTCAAAATGACATATTGTTGTTGTAATTCTTTCTCGTATTTCCTCATTTGTAACTCGGTCTTTGTATGTGACGTTTAGAAGTCTTCGAAAATACACAATCTGCCCATAATGGATGTTTGCATTATGACGCCAGGGTGTCAGGTCTTCAATACTGCATTACTGAGGGCAATAGAATCACACCAGAAATGGAGGTTTGAGATCTCTTCGGCTGCTATACACTCATAGATAAGCCAGCTTTTTGTATCGTAGTTTTCACTTGAGTTGTCTATGTTGGCTGCTCCAGATCGGATGAAGGGACAAAGTACCATAATCTGAAATACTTTGAGCGTCAAACATATTGAGAATTCAAACCCTTCTGCAGAAAGCCCAGATAAGATGGACGGAACATGTTGTTCGCATACCCAATGAACGCAACCCCAAGAAGTTTCTATACGGTAAGCTCAGAAAGTGTAGACGCCCATCACGGGGAAAGAAGAAACGATACAAAGTACATTTTGCCTGACCAGACGTTAGTCTCCTCTCTCCGCTCTCAAGTCGTCTGTGGGCTTCGGTTGTGAACCGAATCTTTGAGAAGCCGCAAATTTGCATAAGCAAACCCCAACTTATCCGTTCACAGTCGATTAGCGAAAATCGTTGAATAGCGAGTTGAATAGCGAAGTATAGCTTTTACTTGGCGTGCAATTGTATTTTAGCCTTCGAATAATACTGCAAAACACTTTTTTTTCAAAATTTACGTGAAAGCTAAATAGAACTATATAAATATATATAATAAACACAAATATGACTCACCATGAACAATTTATATAGACACACCAGACCGAACGGAATACGTGTGTCGATTGAGAGAATAAACGTAAGATTGGTTGTCGAAATTTGACGGAATAGGTTGGTTAAGCAAGACATCCGGTCGATTGTACTGGGGTATGGATATAATTGAAAAGAGTTAGTTAAGCGATGCGACGATAAACGAAGCATGTTGTGGTATTTTGAGAATTTTTGAAGTTTCTATAACACATTTTTATTCCCGAACTTGGGTTGAAAACACTAAACCCAACATTGAACTTCAAACATAGAGAATACCCCGGGGTTTCAAACCCTTGGAAAATGCAGGAGGAAGCAGACCCTTACATAAAAAGCTTGCCGAAGTCGGATGCACTGGGCCAACAGGCGCAAAATAAAAACCGTAGTGCAACGCACACCACCTTGTGGAATAGAGAAAAATAAGGCGAGCGCCAAAGAAAAATCAAAAATCATAGAGAATAGGTGTACACTTATTATCTTAAATCTCTCCTGGTCACCTGTTCGATCTGGTTACACCAGCCATATACCCGCCTTGGTATACATCATCATCTACATACAAAACCAATGTCTTCAGGCAATCGACAGCTTCACCTACCTAGGCAGTACCTTCCCAAGAGAAGCGAATATAGACTTTAAGGTCAATAGGTTTGAGAAGGCAAGTTCTACATTTGGAAGGTTACACGCGATCACCTGAAACCGACAAGGCACCAGTGTCGTCACCAAGGCAAATATGAATCGTGCTGTGGTGCTAGCCCTCCTGTTCTATGACACAAACATGGACAGTGTATAAATTGCTTCCATATGATGACTGACTATGAGGAGGCAAACTATTGCATGAAAACATCTTAATTTCCACGGAGATGCCAGGAATTAAAAAGGAAAATTACCAGGCTATCCATCTAAAAACACTAGCTCAGGTGATGATTGAAGAGAAATACAGCCCTAAGAACTGGACTCGTATGGATCTGCAGAAGGCGCAGTTAAGGATGGTGGAGGAGGCATCCTTCTAAGATACAAATATGGGAAAATAACCCATAAAGCTTTCCCTACTAGGAAGATTTCTTCTAGTCTTAGGGCAGAGTCTATGGTGCTAATACAAGCAAGAAGAATGTTTACCAGATCGGACGAACACCCGCCAACCCAGATCGTATTCTTCACAGATTGCAGATCACTGCTAGAAGCAATACAAAACATCAGAGGTGAACAAATGTGCAACAAAATCCCCCCAAATCCTCTACAATTGCTTTTAAATGGCAACCCCCCACCCCCCCCCCCCCCCAATGGGGAATCACATGGAACGAAAGAGCTGCCCTGCCCAAAGCTGGTGGCAAAATGGAACAACTTATCCACAGGGTCTTACCAAGAAGCAAAAATTAGCATCCACAATCAGTACAACTCAAAATGGAGGAAATTCATGGATGTGAGCAGTAGACCTGACCCAATCCATCAGCTCCAGCAGTAGACCTGACCCAATCCACCAGTAGACCTGACCCAACCCACCAGCTCCACCAGTAGACGTGACCCAATCCACCAGCTCCAGCAGTAGACCTGGCCCAATCCAGCAGCTCCACAAACACCAACTAATCACCATATTTCGCATGAGAACAGGTAACTGCAGACTACTGGGTCACCAATATCGGTTCAAGATATCACACACAAACGACTGTCTACGTGAAGCAGAAACCCTGAACACACCCTACATGACTGCCAAAGATACATAGACTTACGATGTCAAACCTGAACAGAGGGTGCCAAGGTGACACAGAAGCTGTGGGGCTGCCATCCGGGTCTGGAGAGGACTGTGGACTTCGTCATAGAGATAGAACTACAGATCTAGCACGACGAAAAAAGCCTGAAAGTAGAAGAAGCAGAAGAAGAAGAAGAAGAAGACTAAGAAGAAGAAGAAGAAGAAGAAGAAGGAGAAGAAGAAGAAGAAGAAGAAGAAGAAGAAGAAGAAGAAGAAGAAGAAGAAGAAGAAGAAGAAGAAGAAGAAGAAGAAGAAGAAAAATAATCTTCCATACGAACTGACTGTACAAGCTTCTATGGATCAGGTGGTAGGACATAATACTTAACTTCTGAAATTCTTAACAAGTCAAACATCTTGAGCACCCACACACTTCTCCAAAACGCCCAGATAAGATGGACGGAACATGCTGTTCACATGCCCAATAAGCACATCCCCAAACAGCTGCTATACGCGAGCTCGACAGGAGGTCAGAAAAAGCACTTCAAAGACACTTTATAACCGTCTATAAAAAGTTTCAACGCCTCCTGTGAGATGCTTGCACAGAACTGTTCTATATGGCACGATAGCATCACACATGGTTAATGTAGCGCGGACGTGAATCAGTTTTAAAGTATAGACTTGTGTTATTATTTTATCAGTAACTTCGATGCTAAATTTGACGTGTTCAACCAAAACGGAGCTGATATCCGAATGGTTTGAAAATCAATTTTTTAGTCTGGGAACATCTGAATGTTTGCCCGAACGGGCGGGTAGTTAGTTGGTTATCGATACACTTGTACCTTGATGGGCGCCGTGGGGAGCCTAAGTCGCAACTCCTGGGTCAGAGGCGTATCGTCTGACGTATTCAACCCTTGTCGCTAGAACATTGTCTCTAGGTCTATCTCTACACTGGCGCCAAAACCATAAAGCAGGTAGGATAACTTATGTCCCAGGTAGGTGTCTTCACTGACGACGCCAGACTGCTATCACTGATACTGAAACAACCAAGTGTCACTAAGTTTACTAAACAGACGCTGATAAACACGTTGATAGATCCACCTTTATGTTATCAGTTTCAAAATTGGGTCATATTAGATAGTCACAAATGTAAGATTGGCTTGGCTTGGCTGGCTTCGTTCGTTCTCAATCTCCCGCTACCAAACCCCTGAAAGGGCTTAAGTAGCAGAATGTAGTCCAGAGAACGGAATGCGTTGCGTCGTAGTTTACAGCTTGACTGCGATATTTGGCCCTTTAGGTCCAACACATCCGACTTCAGCAAGAATTTTTTGAGTGCCGGGCTAGCATTCCCTATTTGATTCCTTCTACTTAGTCAGTCTGCCCTGCTGCAACCTGTTATCCAGGATCACCACGTGGGGGTGTAGAAGGGTCTTGGCAGCTCTGGTTCGCTGGCCATGACACTAACAGTCAGTTATGGGTCGCTGACCCCTGCAGCTCATGCGCTGCTCCGCATCTTGATCCCAAACGGAAGAATGATATCGGATCCATGATTGAAAAATTTGCAGACGACACAAAACTATGCAGAAGTGTCGCATCTATAGTAGAGGTGGATATATTGAGGTCGCATTTGGATAAAATTCGAGAATTGGTCTGTGAAATGGCAAAGGAGTTTAATATAGATAAATGTACAGTTATCCACATGGGTAGATCCAATATGGAACATAGTTACAGAATGGACAAGAACAATATTAGAAAGATAGATAAGGAAAGGGACCTAGGGGTTATAATAGAGCATACATGAAAATGAATGAGCAAGTCCAGGCAGCGGTGAATAAGGAAAATGCAATATTAGGTAAGATAAAAAGAAATATTAAACACAGGAGTAAGGAGGTGATTGTCAAACTGTATAAAGCATTAGTTAGACCTAGATTGGAGTACTGTGTACAGGTGTGAAGTCCTTATCATAGAGGGGATATAAACATGCTGGAAAGGACACAAAGAAGAGCGACAAAACTGATAGTGGGATTCCAGAATTACAGTTATGAGGAAAGACAGAAAAACCGGCCTACAGTGTCTAGAAAAGAGAAGAATTCGAGGTGACTTAATACAGGTTTATAAGATAGTCACAGGAAAGATAAAATGAGACTATAACAAGTTTCTTTTCAAAACACAACACTAACGAGAACAAGAGGGCAAATATACAAAGTAAGTAAAGAGAGGTCCAGATTGGATATAAGGAAATATTTATTTAGTCAGAGAGTGGTGAATGCTTGGAATGCATTGCCCCTGGAGATGGTGGATGCAGAGACAGTTAATGCAACTAAGAATAGATTATATGTGCATAGTTTTTAGAGCAGGGTAATGCAGATGTGATCGATGGTCTACAGACTGATGAGTCTTCTAAACCAGTATAAAAACGTTAAGTTAAGTTAATTAAGATCGAAACCGGTGAGATGCGCTGGGTACGAAATGCAGCAGGAAAGACAGTTCGAGAAAAATTCAAAACAGTGCGCTGATGAATATGGTGGGGACTGCATTGGTTAACTACTATATTTACACACAGGAGTTTAAGTGGTATGGACATTTCACTAGAATCCAGTATTATCAACATGCAGCGAAATCATTCTACATGCAGGTCTCAGAGCCACGAAATCAGATTACATGCAGGTCTCAGAGCCACGAAATCAGATTACATGCAGGTCTCAGAGCCACGAAATCATACTACATGCAGGTCTCAGGGCTATGAAATCAGATTACATGCAGGTCTCAGAGCCACGAAATCATACTACATGCAGGTCTCAGAGCCACGAAATCAGATTACATGCAGGTCTCAGAGCCACGAAATCATACTACATGCAGGTCTCAGAGCCACGAAATCAGATTACATGTAGGTCTCAGAGCCACGAAATCAGACTACATGCAGGTCTCAGATCCACGAAATCAGACTACATGCAGGTCTCAGAGCCACGAAATCATACTATATGCAGGTCTCAGAGCCACGAAATCATACTACATGCAGGTCTCAGAGCCACGAAATCAGACTACATGCAGGTCTCAGAGCCACGAAATCATACTACATGCAGGTCTCAGAGCCACGAAATCAGACTACATGCAGGTCTCAGAGCCGAGAAATCATACTACATGCAGGTCTCAGAGCCACGAAATCAGACTACATGCAGGTCTCAGAGCCACGAAGTCAGACTAAATGCAGGTCTCAGAGCCACGAAATCAGACTACATGCAGGTCTCACAGCCCCGAATTCAGACTACATGCATGTCTCAGAGCCTGGCGGGGAGATCAAATACTTTCCAAAGTTCAACATGTCGCAACACAAGGCATCCTGCCCCTACCTAGCGCAAAACAGAGTCTAATGTCTGGTCAGGCAAAACCCACTGATCGAACAATGTTAGCCAGGGTCAGGAGAAATATACTGGCCAAGACTCTCACCTGACCTCCTCGTTGGTCGTCCTGGAAACGGACTGTTGTCGAGAACAACAATCTGGCTAACAAGGTTAGGTTCGACGTGATCTCCGTAGTAGTGAGAGACACGTAGATGAAGCCAAGTATTGCGCAACCGCCTGATGGACCTCTGTCAACTTCATCAGCACACTCGGGATGTCAGGAAAACTACTACATTCTGCCACAAGTTCCGTCCTTTACAAGGCGCACAAAAGGGTTACCAACCCATTGTGGGCATTAGCAACCAACCAACCAACCAACCGGGGCAAACCAGAAGTCTTCGCATATCTCCTCCCTGCGTCGCCGCAATACATGGGCATAGGGCATAGGGAGAGGAACAAGAAGCATCCATCTTCTCCTTCGTTTCCCTCTGGCTCGGATACCTGGCCGTCGGATACTGTAAGCTCGCAAGAGAAACTGATCAGGTGACATTATCATGACTTGACCGAACCATACTATGATCTGTATTCGGCGCAGGGGATGGAAACAAGCCATTTGCGAATGTCCTCGTTCTCCAAAATGTATTTCCTGCGGAGGCAGCAGTGTACAAATTATAGAGGAATAATGTTATTACAAAGAGATGGGAGGACAACATAAAAGAATGGACCAATCTCCGACCAGAAGAGGCACAGGCAGCGGCCGTTGACAGAGAAGGGTGGCGTGGGGTTGTGAGGATGTCTTCATGTGTGCCTCAACGACCTCACCGGTTACGGGATGACCTGACCTGATCTGACCTGAATGTTAGTATCTTTACCTGGGGAGGAAAACTAACGTCTGGTCAGGCACAATATACTGATCAGACATGTTAGTCAGTCAAGCAAAATATACTGGCCAATACCCTCACCTCGGCTTCCTAGTAGGCCTTCCTGAAAACGGGCTGTTTTCATGGCAGTCTGGCTAACAAGCTGATGGATCAACGTGATCCCCATAGTAATGAGCGACACGCAGTTGAAGCCAAGCATCGCACAACCGCCTGGAGGCCCCAGGTCAACCTTCTACAGCCCGCTCAGGATGTGAGGAAAGCTACTGCAACCCGCCACTTAACGTCATATGCAGGGCGCACAAAAGAGTAACCTACTCATTGTGGTAATTCACAAACAAAATTATCCTTACCTCTGAAAATATAAAAAATAATCATTATTTCGATAAAACAGTTCCTGTGCATACCATATAGCTAGCTACATTACGCATACATGTTAAACAGAGTGTGGAATAGAACTCAGCCCTCCATATCAGTTTCTTGAATTACGAAAAGGCCGCAAGGTCGTTGACAGTAAGGGCAGAAAAGCACTGTGGAAGTTGTTAGAACCTAAAGTTCATCAACGTAAATTGTAATACTTATGTAAAGACGAGTTGTCGGTATCTGCATGAAGGCCATCTTCCTAAGAGTTTTGTAATTCGAACGGGATTCTCACGAGGTGTCTAGTGTCACTAGGTTTAGAACGGAGAAGAGTTCGAGGGCACATCGCGTACAAGTTTATAAAATAATTTATGGAAATGATAAATTAAGCTATACCAAGTTCTTTTAAGCACACCCGGCTACTAGCACAGCTTCAAATCTGTTTAAAGACAGGCCAAGATTATATGTTCGGAAATATTTTTTTAGTTCGAGAGTGGTAAATGCTTGAGATGCATTGCTACAGGATGTGGCGGAGGCAGGGTCAGTGGATCCATTCAAAAATATACTGGATGCTCACAATTGGTTTTGCTATAGGCGGAGTGGAAAAAAACTGGTTGTATACAGACTCTGTAGAGCCTTCTAAACCAGTATAAAGAAGTTAAGCTGAGTGATATCTATTTTCTGATGGTGATTGACAAGATTACGTCATTTCATGAACATAAACGAAGAATTATGGAATTATATTGTCTTTGACAAATCGTGGGACAATCCACAAAAGTATATGGTGGCAATAAAACCAGCTAATCGCATCGCAAACCTATAATACATACACACAAGCATGCGCACAATGGCCCATATGTCCTGATATAATCTAGAGGACTAGACGTTTAAAGAGCGTGCCCTCACCAGTAAGAAAGGCATACTTCTAACTAACAAAAAAGTACTTTATTTATCCTTTTGGAATCATCCCCCTTCTTCTCCATATGGGATTCCAGAAGCACATTGAAGCCTTCCACAGGCGCAACTAGAAGCACATTGAAGCCTTCCACAGGCGCAACTAGAAGCGCTTTGACGTCTTCCACTCGAGCATTTTTGAGATCCACTGGTATGATTTAGTCTCAAACGACGAATCCATTAGACATACAGGCCTCGAAAGCAGTTATAATGCTAAACCGTCGCCGTTTCGCCCTATTTGGAAATGTGCTTCGTCTTACCAAGGACGTTCCCGCCAACCAAGTCTAAAATCCCGTCATGGGCATCAGGAATGGGAAGCGACTCTCTCCACCGTGGTTCAGCGCCTGCGTCAGTCCACACACTACCTCCTTAGATCAAATCAGAAGGACCTCATTGCATGCACCCAGAATAGGCCACGCGTCGTGTTCATGACGGTTGGTGCAACATGCCCTTGTCGCCCAAGTGGGCTACCTACCTATCTCTTATTTCTTAGTCGCACCTCTTACACCTCTAGAGGGCGCAGAGGTACTATTTTCAGTGTTTTGAGGTTCATTGTTCTGTTTCATGAAATCAAATGTGCAGACAAACAGGTAGTTGGCTTTCCGCATCTCTGCATGATGGCGGGGTTAGATTGTTTTGATCTTCAAGTAGGCCACTATTTGGTAGAAATTTAGCTACCATTATAATTATTGGCCCCGACTGCGGTTAACAGCTTGCTCGTTTCGTTTGTAAACGGTCAAGCGTTCTTTTATATACACACCATGTACATAGGACATCCAAGTTTATAGTTCGTCTCTGATAGGACTATGCCCCGATTTCACCTCCACCACCCGATCCCACCTGCCATGATTGAGACCAGGAGACGCTTGAAACTTGTATGATTCGAACACTCACCGATTAAATTGTTTGTTACTTAAGAGGCGAGCGCCTTACTTATCAGCCAAAGCGACAAACTCCCCCCCCCCCACCTCCCCCGCCCTCCCCTTTTGAATCAGCAGAGAACACATCATTCACTCGTAACGGGATCAAGATACTGAGCAGCGCATGAGCTGCAGTGGTCAGCGACCCTTAGCTGACTGCTAGCGTCAGGGCCAGTGAACCAGAGCTGCCAAGACCCTTCTACACCTCCACGTGGTGATCCTGGATAACAGGCTGCAGAAGGGCAGACTGGCTAAGGAGAAGGGATCGAAGAGGGAATGCTAACCCGGTACTCAAAAAATACTTGCTGAAGTCGGATGTGTTGGACCGAAAGGTGCAAATATCGCAATCAAGCTGTAAACTACGACATGACGCATTCCATTCTCTGGACTACATTCTGCTACTTAAGCCCTTTCAGGGCTTGGTAGCGGGAGATTGAGAGCGAGCGAAGCCATTCACTCGTAACGTCTTGTAAGTTCTTTGAAAACAAGACCATGACGACACCGATTGTGACTCGTAAGACCAATCCGAAAAAATATATTTACTGTTTGAAATTAGAGACCAACTAGCAAAACCATTGGTATAATATGTTCTCAATCACTTGCAAAAGGGATTGTCCGAAGGATTGGAAAGATGCGGTAGTGATCCCCTGATAGTGGGATTCCAGAATTACAGTTATGAGGAAAGAAAAACCGGCCTAAAGTGTCTAGAAGAGAGAAGTATTCGTGGTGACTTAATACAGGTTTATAAGATGATCAGAGGAATGGATAAATTAAACTATAAAATTTTTTTTTTAATACAGCCACCCACAACAACAAGTGGGCATAGCTACAAGTTGACTAAAGAGAGGTCCAGATTAGATATTAGGAAATATTTTTTAGTCAGAGAGTGGTGAATGCTTGGAATGCATTGCCACTGGAGGTAGTGGAGGCAGGGACAGTTAATGCATTTAAGAATAAATTGGATGCGCATAGCTTTTAGATCAAGGTAATGTAATTGAAACTGGTTGTATACAGACTCTGCAGAGTCTTATAAACCAGTATAAAAACGTTAAGTTAATTAAGTTAAGTTAAGATAATCGTCTTCCACATTATGTGCAAAGAAAATTAGGAATGTTTGCAGCATCGCATGGTGTGGTGTGTCTACTAAAACGCATAGCGATTAATGAACATTGTCTGCAGTAAATTAAAACAAGGAAAATTGGTCAAGATGCTGAGCAGCGCATGAGCTGCAGTGGTCAGCGACCCATAGCTGACTGCTAGCGTCAGGGCCACCGAACCAGAGCTGCCAAGACCCTTCTACACCTCCACGCGGTGATCCTGGATAGCAGGCTGCAGTAGGGCAGACTGGTTAAGGAGAAGGGATCGAAGAGGAAATGCTAACCCGATCCTAAAAAATGCTTGCTGAAGTCGGATGTGTTGGACCGAAAGGTGCAAATATCGCAGTCAAACTGTAAACTACGACACAACGCATTCCGTTCTCTGGACTACATTCTGCTACTTAAGCCCATTCAGTGTTTTGTAGTGGGAGATTGAGAACGAACGAAGCCAAGCCAAGTCAAGCCATAACAAGGAAAACACATAGAAAACAAATAAAAAACGAAGACGTAGTATCTGGTCTCATACATGGCTATCAGTTGACTCCACATTCGACACCCCTGAGTCGGTCGATTTAATTCAACATATTCTGAGATTGTCGATATTAAGGATCGCTGGCGTTATTGCCATTGACCGTAACTACTAGAATTAGACGTTTTTTGTTCCAGTTGATTGATGGGCCGCTAGGCCTTGTCGGTGGGGAAAGGGGAAGAAAGTTCAGGGCTGATCAATAAAGATTTCTAGATAGCACAATCACAGTGATGTCTGTGACTTAATGTGTTATTAAATTCTAGGTAGCAGAAGTAAATCGTATTGGTGTTTGAAATTGTCTCAAAGACAAGGAAGCCTATACCATAACCACTTGGCCATTCCCTCCTACATAAAATGAAGAATGCTAACAGTCTCTTTCTTTCTCTTTCTCTAGCTCTATCTCTCTCACTCACTTCCACACCCACACACGTTAATATATATATATATTATCATAATTAAAAGAATACACAATTTGACATGCAAGCAAAACTGGCAAAATTATAAGGTATACAACAGGTATACAAAAGAAACAGGAAGACATAGAACTCTTCCCCCTCTCTACCCTCTCACCTCACTCTGTTTCATTTGACTCTGTCCTACAGTCACACCCTTGCACAACTTTCACACGCGCCCTCGTGGTAAAGCCCTTCCATTGCACTTTGGTTGGGCTAGCTTCTGGGGGCGCACAAACCTAGCATAGGTACATACAGACGCACACATGCATCCAAGCACTGGTTTATGCGTCCTGATATCGCCCAATTGACTACGGTCTGGGGTGGAAAATGGCGCGCCTCCGCCAGTAGAAACTAGTGAGGCAAACATCTAAGCAAAAAAAAAAAAAAAAAAAAAACAATTGGTATTTCCGCTAAATCTCAGATATTGATTAAAAAAACAAAACAGAACAAAAAAACAAATTAATAAAAAATTTGAGGTAAATATCAAAGATTTAACACACATATGAGAAACCCTAAGATAGTATCGAAGTATCAAGATTATTTAAGGAGCAAAACAAACACAAATATAATAGAAATCAGAGCTAAATGTCAGAGATTGGACGAACAAAAATAAAACAAACAAAAATATAAAATAAAACAGAGATTAAGCTTAATGACAGAGATTGGGCAAAAGTTGCATTAAAAATTTTTTTTTTTTTAAATAGACCAAAGATCTGAGCATAACATCCGAAATTAAACCTAAACCACATACACGCACGCGCACACATACGCACGCACTCGCGCATACACACACACAAACACCCACACAAGAAATAAGAGATTTACGATAAAAGACAGAATGGACAAACGGAAAACGACACAGAAAAAAATAAAATTTAATATAAAAGACAGAGAATGGACAAACAGAAACCGACACAGAATAAATCAGAGATATAAGTTAAACGGACAGAGAATGGACAAACAGAAACCGACACAGAATAAATCAGAGATATAAGTTAAACGGACAGAGAATGGACAAACAGAAACCGACACAGAATAAATCAGAGATATAAGTTAAACGGACAGAGAATGGACAAACAGAAACCGACACAGAATAAATCAGAGATATAAGTTAAACGGACAGAGAATGGACAAACAGAAACCGACACAGAATAAATCAGAGATATAAGTTAAACGGACAGAGAATGGACAAACAGAAACCGACACAGAATAAATCAGAGATATAAGTTAAACGGACAGAGAATAGACAAACAGAAACCGACACAGAATAAATCAGAGATATAAGTTAAACGGACAGAGAATGGACAAACAGAAACCGACACAGAATAAATCAGAGATATAAGTTAAACGGACAGAGAATGGACAAACAGAAACCGACACAGAATAAATCAGAGATATAAGTTAAACGGACAGAGAATGGACAAACAGAAAACGACAAATGAAATATCAGTTTAACTATAAATGTTAGAGATTGGACAAACAAATCGGCACAAAAGACAACACAGAGAACTGGGCAGCTAAGCTAAATATCTTAAATTACGCAAACAAAATAACGACACAGGCAGACGAACACCCACAGACACATCATAGACATTGACACTAAACGTCCCTGGCTGGACAAGCCAAATTATCACTCCACACAGTGACAGTGTCTAACTATTGAACACGATCTCACGACTCAGTGGCACACTTGACTCCAGTGACTCAAGCTAATTTAGTGCAGTGACTCCTGTGACGCAGAGAATTATTTCTTCTGGTCCCTATTTCGCTCCATCCGATTCAAATAAAGACCACTGTAGCTGGCCGTCTTAAATGAAGGATGTATCTGATATGTTGTGGTCGATTCTGTAGCAAATTTTTTTTACATTATGAGGTTGCTAGCCCTATGCATAGTGTTGCAGCTCTAGCTGACTGACCTACAGTAGCAGATGGTGCAAGGGGTCTGCACTAACAATATTCTCACTTCAAACAAATTAACTATGACATTAATTGAAAATAAAACCCAACAATGAAACTTTATTTCTACACGTTCACAACTGACTCTCCAATCTTCACTCAAAACAAAACTTGTCTGGCTAAATGAATTTTGAACTAAACTAAACTAAAAGAAACGTTATTACGAACTACACTTTGATAGACGAACGGTAACTTGATAGATGAGCCGTAACTTGATAGACGAACCGTTACATGGTTTGCTACAGAATGGAAGATTCGTGTTTGTTCTGCAACAAATGTGATTCGTCCGTGGTCCTGTCGACGGTGACTTGTAGTGATCGTTGAAGAGCTGGATCGTTGTGCTAGTCAAATATCTCTATAAGTTAGACGCTGGATATTTTAGATAATTCTGCTAAACTGCTGATTCTTGAGATAATTCTGTTAAGAAGCTGATTTTTTAAGATAATTCTGCCAAGACGCTAATTTCATGAGATACTTCTGTTAGACGCAAGATTCTCAGCAGCGATGTGAATAATAGTATCTAAGATGTCTATCTCGTGCGCGTTCCTCGTGGCGCACTCCTATATCTGTTTCTAACACTTCCTTTGCGAAACATCAATTTCATTACCATTTACCTCTCCTTGATATGCTGCTGAACATCTGGACTCTCGTGGTAAAATGTATGACAAAACCTCTCTCTCTCTCTCTCTCTCTGTCTCTGTCTCTCTCTCTCTCTCTCTCTCTCTCTCTCTCTCTCTCTCTCTCTCTCAGGGGCTCTAAAATATATCTGCTTTCTCACGACTCGCCTCTGGTATGTTTCAGTTAATAATCAGTTAATAGCATATCCGGTTTCAATCGTCACTACTGATCACGCAGTAACAAGCGTCTAGGCGTTATGCAAAAATACGTCCATGTTACGTAGATTAACACCTGCGTGGCTTGCAAACCAACGCTATGCATTCAAAACATTCCTATGTCCAGGTTTGAGTACATATGTAGTGACTAGCTTTCTTAGTTTAATTCTATAAGAACCAATGAATGGCTACCAATGCTCTACTCTCACCCTTTCTAACTTTAATGAAACATGTATAAAATCTTATCCCTTAAAACTTGTGGCCATATTGAGAGTATACAAGTTAACATATTGAGAGCATACGAGTGAACATATTGAGAGGATTCGAGTGAACATATTGAGAGTATACAAGTTAACATATTGAGAGGATTCGAGTGAACATATTGAGAGTATACACGTTAACATATTGAGAGTATACAAGTTAACATATTGAGAGCATACGAGTGAACATATTGAGAGCATACGAGTGAACATATTGAGAGGATTCGAGTGAACATATTGAGAGTATATAAGTTAATATATTGAGAGGATACGAGTTAACATATTGAGAGTATACAAGTTAACATATTGAGAGTATACAAGTTAACATATTGAGAGTATACAAGTTAACATATTGAGAGGATACGAGTAGAAATATTGAGAGTACACGAGTGGAAATATTGAGAGCATATGAGTGGAAATATTGAGAGCATACAGGGGCATAATATTGAGAGCATAAGAGTGGCCATATTCAGAGCATACGAGTGGACATATTGAGAGCATACGAGTTAACATATTGAGAGGATTCGAGTGAACATATTGAGAGTATACACGTTAACATATTGAGAGTATACAAGTTAACATATTGAGAGCATACGAGTGAACATATTGAGAGCATACGAGTGAACATATTGAGAGGATTCGAGTGAACATATTGAGAGTATATAAGTTAATATATTGAGAGGATACGAGTTAACATATTGAGAGTATACAAGTTAACATATTGAGAGTATACAAGTTAACATATTGAGAGTATACAAGTTAACATATTGAGAGGATACGAGTAGAAATATTGAGAGTACACGAGTGGAAATATTGAGAGCATATGAGTGGAAATATTGAGAGCATACAGGGGCATAATATTGAGAGCATAAGAGTGGCCATATTCAGAGCATACGAGTGGACATATTGAGAGCATACAAGTGGACATATTACGACATTTGTAGGGATGATTCACACAATCCTGACCACTCATTTCCTGGCAATGGCTGCCAACTCAAACCGTACTGTATCGCTATTATAAGTCATGATTTGTATTTTGTTGTGATTTATGAGTTTCCACTTGTTCTTTGTGCTTGTGAAGGTTTTGTGCCATTAGCGTAGGTTTTGTTGTGTTTTTGTCCTTTGTAGTCATTGAATCATAACTTATTTGTTGTTTTTTTAAAACTCACATTGCATTTTATAATCCAAGGTTTAAATAAAATAAAACCAAAGAAAGAAGAAACGTGAAACATTAAAAATAATTAAATCGTAAAGGTTGAAAAACAGTATTGATAAATTTAGCTCATTAAATCGATATTAAAGAAATAATCGTGGCTGATTGAAGCCGTAAAAATAACATACTGCTTTCACAACGAGCATTTCGTTTCACAGAATGTATAACAAGTGGGTTCTAAAGATGCATTAGCTCCGTGAATCTGGAAAAAGTAAAATTTTATTAGTAACCTATTTTTCCTGTAAAAATAAAAATGTTTCTTTTACTCTTAAGTTCAGTGGACCCATATTGCGCAAATCGAGTGAAATTTGGTTTGTGATACCAACATCAACCGATCAATCAAAGACCTGTAAACTTCCCGTGGAGTATAGGTCATCCACAAATACTCGCCACGTCGTCTTCCTATCATAAGCCATCTCAGCCAATTCTGTCCACGTTCTGTTTGATGCCTTTATTTTTGCCTCCAGTTCCCTCTTATAAGAGTGTCTTGGTCTTCCTCTACTTCTCTTGCCCTGTGGATTCAAGAACAGAGCTTGTCTGGTAATGTTATCAACTGGTTTCTGTAATATATGACCAAACCATCGCCATCGTGTCCTCCATATTTCATGCTCCACTGGTATTTGTCCCGTTCCACGTTGGCGCAATTGTCGCACAATTTCCACCCTTGCGCAGGCAATCATTTACGAAAGTCTGTCATAAGTACCTGTGATGTCCTCCATATCTCAGAACCAACTAATTCAACAAAAGTATACAAAAGGGCAGACGTGGCGTCATATTCTCATCTTCTGATAGCCAAAATAAAGATGAAACTTAAGAGATACGCACCAACATACCAGGTCCGAAATCACTTCGTGTCTAGTTTTACTGGGCATGTCGGGGATTTTTCTCGGTATGACCGCTTCTTCACGTACATAAAGAATTGGCAAAACTATTGTACTGCAAAACCGCCATAGTGGAACACATTACAAACAAATACGTCATACACAAACGCATCTATTGGTTAATACAAATCAGTAGACCCTTTAAAAGCACTAGATCGATCGGCTACCCACCTGGACTTCCCAACAGCTAAACACTATAATTAATTCCTCTTCTGCTGTTCTGTGTCTACTTCTCTTTTGTCCGTATCACATCGGGTTGCCAATATCGTCTGCCAGTCCTCTCCAAGCAGTTCTTTTCACATTCTCGCTTGTTTCTTATATCGGGTTCTTTGTACCTCATGCACTTGTTGTTTGGTATTTGTGTGTGCATCTTCTAGTCTTGGGTGGGGTTGAGGTGATCGAGAGGTGCACGTAACTCCCAAAAAGAGATTATCTGATGGTATCGTGGGAAGCTATCACATTAGGGCCTATTCAAAGTTTCTTTCTTCCTAAGATACCCTGCTCCGGTTGGCTTTGTTTTTTTTGTCTTTCCCATTGGACATAAGCTTGCATTTGTGACCTTCTCGGACCATTGGAAGCCCAACATCTTTGCCCTGGTTTTAGTAATACTGTCATGTAATGTCTTAATATTGCGTTTTGTCATTCGCCATGTTTCATATACGTAATGAAGGTCCGAAAAAGATGCCATAATGCAAATAAGATCATTGGACAATTAACACCAATACTTAATTGCAATCACGCGGCAATAACTACCAATAAAGATTTATTCAACACGATTTTCGCCCCGACATTTTGCTACAAATGTCAAAACTGTACACTAACATCAATTGAAAAACGACAAATAATAACATCAGAAAAGAAATACATGTGAAAACTATTGGGTGTAAGAAGGAGAGTCATGATCAGAAACGATGACATCAAAAGATCTGTGGGAACAACATCAATATTAGACTACATCAAAAGACAGAACTAAAATGGTTTGGTTACGTAACAAGCCTACAACCACACAGCACCCCCAAAAAAGCAATACTATTTCGATACAATGGAATCAATCCCAAAGGCCGATCACGAAAAAGGTGGCTTACTTAGATATCTATGGTGGTGAATGCCACTGTGCATGAGTCACAGTCTTCATAACCTGACGATGAGAGACAAAACAGGATAAGCGAAAAGAAGAGAAGACAAATGACATCTAACACAACAAGGAAGGGAATTAGCCCTCCCGTCTCACACGAGATGTATACAATGAAGTCTTAGACACTTCAACCCCGACGGCAGTTTCTGCTATGTGACTATATTTCTCATGGCAATTTCTATCTGGCAGATGTTTACATCAGCTCTTATTATATCCCATGGTGAACTGAAGAAGGTGGGTCTGGGCTCCCTCGGATGTAGTGCAATTAATGTAATGCTAAACTTTTGAGTAGGTTCACTATTACGGGGATCACAGTGTCGATCCTCCCTGGTTGGTCAGGCTGCTGTAATACAGCCTGCTTCAGGTGAATGACGTGGGGGGTTAGATGAAGTCTTGGGCAATATGTTGCACCTGATCCTGACGCTGGAGACTTGGCAACCAAGTCCGAACTGTAAACTCGTTTAAATTATTAATTCATTCATTTATTCAATATCAATCGTTCCATTCGGGGCATATGCCATTGACAGCCTTCATCCAGCAAGTGTGCTATTGAACCGCACCTTCTGCCTCTGTCCAGTTGAGGTCCGGGAACTGAAGTTCATTTTCAGTCCCTTTTCTAGATGTTTCTTGGTCTACCTCTTTTCCTCTTCCCATGTGGATTTTATATCAGGACCTGTCTGGTCACGTTTGATGGGGATTTCCATAACGTTTGACTTATCCAACTCTATTTCTAACGTTTGATGGGGATTTCCATAACGTTTGACTTATCCAACTCTATTTCTAACGTTTAATGGGGATTTCCATAACGTTTGACTTATCCAATTCTATTTCTAACGTCTGATGGGGATTTCCATAACGTTTGACTTATCCAACTCTATTTCTAACGTTTGATGGGGATTTCCATAACGCTTGTCTTATCCAACTCTATTTCTAACGTTTAATCTGATGCTCCACTGGCTATTCCTTCCCCACAAGTTGTCATCCCTCACCATGTCTTGCCAGCTTATTCCCATTGTCCTCTGTAGACATTTATTGAAGAACGACTTGAGTTTCCTCTGTTCTGCCTTTGTCGTTCTCCAAGATTCTGCTCCGTACTGATTTGACATTGGAATTAAACAATCTTGATTTTTTGCATTAATCTATGTCCCTTGATTTCCATTTATTATTCAGTAACGTGAATGCTGTCCTTGCCTTTCCAATTCTATCCCTTACATCTGCCTCTGTGTCCCCTGAAGTATCAATGGTGCTGTAATAATACGCAAAGGTGTTCATCTCTTCCAGTACCTTACCTCCAAGCTTGACTGGCTCTTTGTTTAAGATGTTCATTTTAAAGAGCTTGGTTTTCTTCATGCATTTTCTAGTCCCAGTGGCTGAATGCTCCCTAACCTTATTTAGATGTCCTTGCATATGGCTACCCGTTTAAATGGCAGCTGTTATAAGGAACCACAGATGAATATGTCTGCGGAACTGATACAAAGATATCCAACATACCAGGAACAGAGAAAGCACATATGGTCATCACCAATGCCATTCCCGGACAAGCACTTTGGAGATACCGATAGCCTAAGGCTAACCACTACTTTCTGTGAACAAGAAAGTATAAACAAAGTTAGAAAAGCCCTCGCCAGCTAAAATAACGTTTGCAAGACATCTCTGTACAGAACAAACACCAAACTAAGAATATGCAAGAGAAGAATTTGAGGGGATTTCATGAAGGTTTATAAGATAACCAAAGTAAAGGATAAATGAGACTACAACACATTTTTTAAAATACAGCCGCCGACAAGAACAAGAGGGCACATCCACTAATTAATTAAAGAAAGGTTCAGATTAGATACGAGAAAATATTTTCGTAGACAGACATTGGTGAATGATTGATTGGACCACCAAAGAGGTCAGATGGGGTCTTCGCCAGTATATTTCTCCTGAACCTGGCTAACATTGTCTGATCAGTGTGTTCTGCCTGACCAGACGTTAGCCTCATCGTCCCAAATAGTTGTATACAGACTCTGCAGGGTCTTCTAAACCAGTATAAAGACGTTAAGTTTTAAGTTAAGATTTGCATGCTTTATTGACTTCTGTGTGATGCGGAGTGTTGGGGAAGTAAAATATTTTTGGAAAAAAAAACACATTAAAATTGTTATCTATTCACGCAAACTGCTTTAGAAAGATGCATACAATTTTCTGGTCAAACACTATCATCATCAATGGAGAGCTGCTTGCCCGTAACAATCAAGAAGACATGAACACCATCATAATCGGTCGAGCTGGAATTGGACAGGTCATGTCATAAGAAAGTAACCAGACGCCATCGCCATAACTATTTTGGTGTGGACCAAAGAGGGAAGACGGAAGACAGATCGGCTTAAGACAATTTGACAAAAAACCGTAAACGCTGAAATGAAAACGATGAATCAGAGTATTGACACTGTAGGAAGGTTGACTGCAGACCAGGTTGAAGTGGTGTGATTTTGTTGCTGCCCCTAAAGACGTCATTAGGCGTGAGGGTAACTGACCGCTTTGTCAGTCGCTGACAAGTGAACAGAAGAAGAACTACATCTTTCTTTAGATATATTCAAGTTGAATATCTTACGCCCGAAAGTGTAAGAAGAAGAAAACGTAAATGTACCACATGGTCCATTCCATACAATAAAGTGGGAACCTCTGAATACTGATTTACAAGCATTCTATATTATGCTAAACTGTCTCCATTTCCATACATTGGCTGATTACGTGTATTTTATGACATAATCGTATACTGGCTGCCGATATGTGATGTGACATTTGATAACTCACGCCAGATTAAAAAATGACAATAACGATACACACCCACCTTTTATTACCCTTGATTTTTCATAACAAAAAGCCAATGAGGTTTTTTAGCGAAGTGGTTTCTAAAGTTTTGTAGGTAACAGCCTGCTGATATCGGCTAAGCTAGTGATCTTTGTTATTTTCAACTGAAAACGGTTCTTTTATATGTGCCGTGTATACACGGGGTCTCTGAATTTATCGCCCGCCTGCGATACGACTAGGCGCCCGATCTCATCTTCATTGATACCAAGGGACGCTTCTTTCCAGCGGAGTCGAAATATCCTCCGTTTCGCGAGTCTGTTCGTTTGTTTCTTTGGAGGTGAGCACCTTACCCCTTATCTCTGATTGTATCTTCTCCTCTTTTTAATTTCTAGCTGGTCTACGTGAGTACTTTTGACATTCTCTCTAATTCGTCGATGTCTGGTTCTTGAAGCCCGTTATAACTGATCACTACCGGCGTGAGACGCGAAGGAAGACTAATGCCTGGTAAGGCACAACATACTGATCAGACATGTTAGTCAGGGTCAGGCCCAACATACTGATAAGACATGTTAGTCAGGGTCAGGCCCAACATACTGATCAGACATGTTAGTCAGGGTCAGTCACAACATACTGATCAGACATGTTAGTCAGGGTCAGGCCCAACATACTGATCAGACATGTTAGTCAGGGTCAGGCCCAACATACTGATAAAACATGTTAGTCAGGGTCAGGCCCAACATACTGATCAGACATGTTAGTCAGGGTCAGGCCCAACATACTGATAAGACATGTTAGTCAGGGTCAGGCCCAACATACTGATAAGACATGTTAGTCAGGGCCAGGCACAACATACTGATCAGACTTGTTAGTCAGGGCCAGGCACAACATACTGATCAGACTTGTTAGTCAGGGCCAGGCACAACATACTGATCAGACTTGTTAGTCAGGGTAAGGCACAACATACTGATAAGACATGTTAGTCAGGGTCAGGCACAACATACTGATCATACATGTTAGTCAGGGTCAGGCACAACATACTGATCAGACATGTTAGTCAGGGTCAGGCCCAACATACTGATAAGACATGTTAGTCAGGGTCAGGCCCAACATACTGATAAGACATGTTAGTCAGGGCCAGGCACAACATACTGATCAGACTTGTTAGTCAGGGCCAGGCACAACATACTGATCAGACTTGTTAGTCAGGGCCAGGCACAACATACTGATCAGACTTGTTAGTCAGGGTAAGGCACAACATACTGATAAGACATGTTAGTCAGGGTCAGGCACAACATACTGATCATACATGTTAGTCAGGGTCAGGCACAACATACTGATCAGACATGTTAGTCAGGGTCAGGCCCAACATACTGATCAGACATGTTAGTCAGGATCAGGCACAACACACTGGTCAGACATGTTAGTCAGGGCCAGGCACAACATACTGATCAGACTTGTTAGTCAGGGTAAGGCACAACATACTGATCAGACATGTTAGTCAGGGTCAGGCACAACATACTGATCATACATGTTAGTCAGGGTCAGGCACAACATACTGATCAGACATGTTAGTCAGGGTCAGGCACACCATCCTGATCAGACATGTTAGTCAGGGTCAGGCACAACATACTGATAAGACATATTAGTCAGGATCAGGCACAACATACTGGTCAGACATGTTAGTCAGGGTCAGGCACAACATACTGATCAGACATGTTATCGGGGTCAGGCACAACATACTGGCCAAGACCCACACCTCGATTTCCTCGCAGCCCTTCCTGGAAACGGACTGCTTTCATGACAGCCTAGATAACGAGGCGAGGGATCGACGTGATCTCCATAGTAGTATGCAACACGCAGATGAAGCCAATCATAGCACTACCGCATGGAGGACCACGGTCCACCTTCATTAGCACGCTCGGGATGTGAGGACAGCTACGACAACCCGACACTTAACGACCTTTTCAGGGCGTACAAAAGAGTAATCTACTCATTGCAGGCATTCAACAACAACAACCACAACCGACGTTAGACAGTGGTGTGTGCTTTCAGCTCTGCTGTTTACATCTATATGGAGAAAATCGCATAAGACAAAAGTCGAATTGAAACATCTGAAGCAAAACCAAACTCAATACACGAATTACTCTTTGCAGAAGTTCAGTGGCTGTTGTACAACGATGAAAATAAACTGCGAAAACACATGAACTAGCTCGCGATTACCTGTGCTAAATACAATATGCGAATTAACAAGAAGAAAACAGAAACTATGAGGATTAGTAGAACACTTGGGCCACTCAACATAAGTCTAAATGATATTGCTCTTCAACAGGTGCATAAATTCAAGTATTTTTAGGCAGACGACAGGATCGACAGGGAAATTGAGATTAGATGTCACAGAGCATCTACTGTGACTTATCAGAAGTCACACACTTCTTAAACACCCGAGCATTAGTTTAGCAACAAAGCAAACATTGATAAATAGTATATTTATGCAGACTCTCTTATAAGTGCCAAATATGGCCTCTGTCCAGGACACGGGAGAGAAAAATTTCGACGTGTGAAGTTAGGTACTTTAGGAAAGTCATCGGTGTTAACAGGAAAGACATAATGCTGAACGCCATTTGAAGTATGGTCGGTACGTATGGTCTTATGCAGAGTACATTTCCAGGCACAAAATACTTTGGTTCGATCATCTCATTGAATGCACCCTCATTAACTTTCACTGATGACTTACAGCGCTGGTAGATCTGGTTATAGGGTAAGATGACGGCCGCGAGGCAGGTGGATAGTTGACATTAGAGTGGTCTTGACTTGGCTTGGCTTCGTTCGTTCTCAATCTCCCGCTACCAAACCCCTGAAAGGGATTAAGTAGCAGAATGTAGTCTAGAGAACGGAATGCGCTGTGTCGTAGTTTACAGCTTGACTGCGGTATTTGCACCTTTCGGTTCAACACATCCGACTTCAGCAAGCATTTTATGAGTACAAGGTTAGCATTCTCTCTTCGATCTCTTCTCCTTAGCCAGTATGCCCTGCTGCAGCCTGTTATCCATTATCACCGCGTGGAGGTGTAGAAGGGTCTTGGCAGCTCTGGTTCGCTGGCCCTGACGCTAGCAGTCAGCTATAGGTCGATGACAACTGCAGCTCATACGCTGCTCAGCATCTTCTGACATTAGAGTGATTATGCAAAGGCATGGACTCACTTTGACTCAACACACTTGGCACAGGACAGACGCCTTTGATCCCCACGTCGCTTAACGGCATAAGTGGAAAGAAGACTAGCTAATTAACTATAAATGATATCTGGAATTCAGTCAGAGATATCATGTATCTGATGCTAGATACCCAAGTGTTGGTTGTCTTACTTCATTTCTGTCCTTCACCCTGGAGTAACATATCGAGTCAAGGCTTCATGCAGAGCATCCCCTCATCTCGTTTGTGAACGTCTGGGTGGACGTTTGAGATGTAGGGTCACCAATTCGTCACGTTTCGCGACCATCTATTGTCCGGTATGCGAACAACGTGACCGGACAATATGTACTTCTTCATCAGTGCTGTAGCTACAAATTCGTTGAAGACGGTTTGACGCCGGATTGCGGTGTTGTAGAAGTGATCCCGCAATAAGAATGATAATATTCTTCTTTCCTTTGAACTTTGAGTTAACTCGAAGTCTCTCTGCTTTTGCCTATCGTATATCGCAGTCTTACAGAGTGTCCCACTCGCTAGTTTCCCTTACAACTTTTAAACCAATGAACGTAATTTAATCAAACTTGACATTGACATAATGTGAGCCAGTTGGACGACGAGGAACTACGCACTGGCTATTTTTCAGAGGGATGGAGCATGGCCATCTGTAGAGTAGATCATGGATGGAGCCACATGCCACACCTCAATTGTCAGCATGGCTGAAATTGCTTCTTTTTTGTTGTTGTTGAAGATCGTGTCATTTCTTTGGGATTTTCAGCCTCCAAGGTCGTCTGATCTTACTCCATCTGATTTCTTCCCGTAGGTCATTCTTAAAGGGAAAGTGTATCGTAACAAGCAAATGGTAATCTTTTGGAACTGCAATGAAACGTTCGGCGGGAAACTGAGTCTGTGACGTCTGATAAGTCTGTAAATACCTCTAGTAACATTGAGAGGCTTGCCTTGACGCTAATGGAGACCACTTTCAACATTTACTATGCTCTCGTTATACTTCTCATACACCAAGGTATGTTCATGTCAAATTTGATTGAATTAAGTTTGGTTTACATGTTTCAAGACAAAAAAACAGGAGCCTGTAGCGAGTGGGACACCCTGTCTATCCTGAATGGGATGGACGTGCTGATGAAGGGAAGAGCTCTTGGAGGCGCTCACTGATACCTGTAAAAGGAGCTATCTTGTATCTGACAAGGTACCTGCATTTCACAATTGATATTGAAACTGTTATTATTGCGTCTGTCTCAACTCTGAAGTTGTTTGAGAAACTTCCAGTGAACACAGACATATGTATATTCTGTGGATTTATTAATTGTGTGTAAATGCATGCCTCCCATTTCATATCTCTCAATGCTGATTTGTCTGCGTGCATATATTATTACGCTCAGTGGCTGGCTAAGTCCTTTGGAAACATTCCACAGTTATATATTTTATCTTTGTATTTGTTTGGCTGCCATTTTCATGTATTGTACGAGACCCCGGTGTATGTGAAATTTAGTCCCATAATTCCCACTCCTTCTAGCGTGTCTCCTCTAATTTTATATCGGCACCAATTTACATCTGAATAGACTGAGACGTGCTATGACAAGTCATATATCGAGTTTTCTTTTCTGCGAGAGTGAAACCCTCTAATTACTCTGCCACTTAGACTGCCGTGTTAAAGCTTCCCATCTGTAAATGGGAACCCGATATAGTAAGGGAAAACAAGACATCATTGAAGTAGTTGTAGTGCTAATAATCCGTCTAGTCAACGAGGCCCCTGTGGGCCAATAGACCGTATCCACGATGAATAGCTGTGGTCCAGGCTGCACACTTAGGATAAAGTCATTCCTTTTTGGCCTAGCCAGAAGGTTCGAGGACGGCAGTGGGGGCGGCCCATGCAGGTCAGCGCCGCTGGCCACTCAGAATGTCCATGGCCTACTTCAAAAACTGGTGAGCCTGGGCGTCCTCTGAAAGTCGCGCCACGTGCCCTAATATGGACAGGCGCGATGATGTAGCGTGGCGCGAATGCTGTCCAGTCCCGTGCGTAGTGTGACTTCAACGTTTGGGACCCGATCGTAACAGTGAAAGCCGAGAGAATGGGCCTCTGGCTGTGCTTGTGGAAAGCTTCGATGCTCTTTTGGTCATGCTGTAGGATAGTCAATGTCACCGAGGCATAGAACATGATGGTGATGACACATATTTTGTAGGTGTGCAGCTTGGTTACCAATGAGAGCCTCCGCTGGATCCAGGTCTTGATTGCTCTTCGCTCCCACCTTGATCAGTAAGTTTCACCTGACCCTGATTGCTCTTCGCTCCCACCTTGATCAGTAAGTTTCACCTGACCCTGATTGCTCTTCGCTCCCACATTGATCAGTAAGTTTCACCTGGCCCTGATTGCTCTTCTCCCCCACCTTGATCAACAAGCTTCATCTGACCCTTTGCAATGAGCAAGTTGAAATCCTAACTTGGAAAATTGCCATACTGGAAACAATCGATACGTAGTAGTTGCCGATCTCTATTGAAGGTGGTAATATTATTAGACGTATGGTATGTATGAGGCTATGACTTGCGCTGTACTTAGATTTAAACATCAACCACGCTTTCTGGTCTAGAGTTGAGTCCAGCGACAATACGTAAATATGTGTGGTTTTGTCTGGTCCAGAGTTGAGTCCAGCGACAAGACGTAAATATGTGTGGTTTTGTCTGGTCCAGAGTTGAGTCCAGCAACAAGACGTAAATATGTGTGGTTTTGTCTGGTCCAGAGTTGAGTCCAGCGACAGGACGTAAATATATGTGGTTTTGTCTGGTCCAGAGTTGAGTCCAGCGACAATACGTAAATATCTGTGGTTTTGTCTGGTCCAGAGTTGAGTCCAGCGACAAGACGTAAATTGTAGTTTTGTCTTGCCCAGAGTTGAGTCCAGCGACAAGACGTAAATATGAGTGGTTTTGTCTAGTCCAGAATTGAGTCCAGCGACAAGACGTAAATATGTGTGGTTTTGTCTGGTCCAGAGTTGAGTCCAGCGACAAGACGTAAATATGAGTGGTTTTGTCTAGTCCAGAATTGAGTCCAGCGACAAGACGTAAATATGAGTGGTTTTGTCTGGTCCAGAGTTGAGTCCAGCGACAGGACGTAAATATATGTGGTTTTGTCTGGTCCAGAGCTGAGTCCAGCGACAATACGTAAATATGTGTGGTTTTGTCTAGTCCAGAGTTGAGTCCAGCGACAAGACGTAAATATGTGTGGTTTTGTCTTGTCCAGAGGAGTCCAGCGACAGGACGTAAATATGTGTGGTTTTGTCTTGTCCAGAGTTGAGTCCAGCGACAGGACGTAAATATGTGTGGTTTTGTCTGGTCCAGAGCTGAGTCCAGCGACAAGACGTAAATATATGTGGTTTTGATACCGACAATAATTGACCAGCTGTAAAATGATGATAGTACAGTAGACAAATATCTAATCCCCAGATTGTTCAATTTGAAGTCAAACGAGAATCGAGCAATGAGCGGACATGGCAAGTGTGTAAAACTAGCGAGCTACTAATACCGTAAATATCCACATCCTTCGCCATTTCCTGACAGAACGAACAACCTAATAATCTGTCCAGAGTTCAATACTATCTATTCTGCATAACATGAGATCGCCCGAGTATTACGGGGCCTAAAATGGGAACAAATAATAGGACCACAGTAAACCTGCCACGTGTCCCGTGACAGGTGACTAAGAAGTGCTGGGAATGGGGCGTGATATCTCAATCCGGAGAAACGTGGAGCCACAAAACCCAGCAAATACGGACAAGTCAATCAAATGTTAAGACCATCTCAACCATCCAAGACAGAACAGATGGCACATGATAAGAGGACGGTGTATATTTATTGAAGGCTAGTGCTCCACAGGGAGCTGATAAGATTGTGATTCATTGATAATATGACATGACATAACATATCAGAAAATAACATAACACATCAGAAAATAACATAGCACATCAGAAAATAGCGTTAAATAACATAACAAAACACATCAGAACATAACAACATTTTTTTTAAAAACTGTCATACGATATTTTTCCCATTGCTGGAGTAGTCGAGAGGTTTTGAAGGCTGAGGACTACAGGCCGCTTCGCCACTTCTGTCGCCACGTCGTGTACTGGCTATGTTTGTTTATTTCATACCCAACAGAAAAACAACATATGCCATACCGGGGATTCGAACAGATGCCCTCCTTGTCGGCAGGTAGGCCTAGAAACCATTCAGCCACGCGCTCCTCAACATAACGTAACACATCGAAAATAACATTACACAACATAAAATAACACAAAAGAAAAAACATAACATTACACATAAAAAAATAACATAACATAATATAACACATCAGAAAATAACATAACACAACATAAACTAAAATAACATAACACAACATAACGGAAAATAACACTACATTAGATAAATCAACAGAAAATTCTTCTTCTTCTTCGTACGCTGTCAGACGTCAACTTGAATTTGCTCGAAGAAAGCAGCGGTCATCCTGAGGCTGTCGACACTGCCATAGAGCTTGTCTAGTGTTGCAACTGGTGATGGCCACATGTGCTTTCTCTGGTCCTCGTATGTCGGGCGATTTTGTAGCAGATGTTCAGCGGTCATTTTCCCTGTACCACAGGTGCATTCGTCAGTGCCACCTATCTTCAGTTTATTGAATAGGTGGTACCTCAGTCTGTTGTGGCCTGTGCGGAGTCTGAAGACCACGACCTGCTCTCTTCTGTTCAACTGGTAATAGGCATAATTTTTTGTGAAGCCAGTATGTTCTGTTTCCTATTTGGCCATGTATCTGGTCCTAATAAACCTTTTGGACTCTTCGTAGGTCACATTAGAATTTGGTTGTGGTAGTCTTGCACCTTCTTTTGCCAGTCTGTCTGCCTCCTCGTTGCCTTGGATGTTACAGTGGGATGGAACCCACTGTACCACTACTCTTTTTGGTGCGGACTGCTGGCATAGTTGACAGAGTACTGCTCTTAATTCATTAAGTTCAGTATTTTTCTGGCTTTTTAGTGCTGTAACCACGGCCAGGGCATCTGTAAACTGGACTATCTAGCTTTAATTGCTTTCGCCTGTCAGCATTGCTTTTACTGCAGCCTTCAGTGCCTCTGCCTCCGCTCTGAAATTGCTTAAGAGTTTTCCAGTTGCCACTGAGAGTGTTATTTTTCTACCATTTGTTAGGCTTAGGAATACCCCTCCCCCTCCATTCTGTATTGTGTTTGTAACAGAACCGTCGGTGTATGCATGGGTTAAGGCCATGCTTTAGTAGTTTTCCGCTATGTACCTCAGGGTTATGTCTCTTTTTTCTTTTTCAGTCTGGCTGTTCTTGTTTCCAATACCTGGTATATTTTCTACCACCTCTGGAATGATATGCTGCTTCCATGTGGGTTTGCGTACAGTAGGGATGGGCTTTGGTGTTGTTATGGTGTTCATAAGGTTTTCGCTCATCTTTGCTTTGCCTATTTCTGCAAAGTTTCTCCGCTTTAGTTTCCCATTTCCAAATCTATTTAGTCTTTGATACATTGGATGGTCAGTCAGTCTTCTGAGTTTCTCAGCTTGCTGCTGGGCTCTGCAGTTTCTTCTGTCGGTCATGGATTGCAGATTTGTAATCCTTTCAAGTTCTACAATTGGCGTTGACTTCATGCCTCCTGTTATAACTCTCATGGCTTGGTTTTGAAGTTTGCTAATTTTATCAAAGTTCGCCTTTGCTGTTGTTGCCCATGCCGCAATGCCATACTCGAGAACTGGTCTCACTCTTCCAGTGTACAATTTCTTTAGTATTCTTTCGTCTGCTCCCCAGCTTGTGCCAGCAAGTTTCCTCATAATTGTCATTCTTTCTCTGGCTCTCATTCGGTTTCTCTCGATCTGACTTTTCCATGTCATGCGCCGATCAAATGTGACTCCCAAGTAGTTTGGGTTGTCGTTTGGCCGCAGATATTTGCCGTTAAGACTTATTTTGGTGTTCTGGTGTTTATTTGAAAGCGAGAATATAGTACATGTTGTTTTTTCTTCATTTATTTTGACCAGCCATGATTTCGCCCACTCCTCCAACGCAACAGAAAATAACACAACATAATATAAATCAACAGAAAATAACACAGCATAACATAAAACATATGACAACCTGAAATTAGATAGCGGTGCGTTAAGCTACCCGTGTCTCGTTTGCACATTTCGTTCCGGTAATTGAAGCTCTAAACATCGAAACGAAGTCTAGGAAAGATACTGCGCGATACACAAGCATGACAGAAACTAAATTGCCAGCGCCATGATTAATAATACCGAGTTTTATTTCAACACTCTCCGCCCAAAACGGAACGCGGTAGATTTATGGCTGTAAAATTAGAACAGCCTGCTCAGCATAATGTGTTCTTTTTAACGATTGTGGACACGACTATCACATTCACTTTCAGGCCGTAGACTTTCACAAACAGATAACTTCGTTGCATACTTGGTGTTTGATACTCAAACATGCACAATAACACTACACGCGTCTCGGAAATAATAAACAAATTCAAATTAATTGCGCAAGTCGCTGAATCGAACTGGGAAAAGAATCTGTGCTTGGACACTACCGGCCTTCTTATGCAACATGGACGACATGCCTCCACACTGATGACATCACGATGTAGGAAGAATTTAGAGAGATGAGGATACAGGGATGATGAGACACACAACTGAGCAGCGTAATACACAGACAAGCTGATAATCTGCCCAAACCTTCTGGAAACATACCATATGGATGACTCGTCAAGGGGGAATAAAACAAATTCACGTGGCTGAATCTTGGAAACATGCTGCAGGGTTGCAATATAATTCTTTAAAAATACCAATAACATCTCGAAAACCGCCCAAAAGTAGCCCAATAATAAATTAATTGAATTGAGCGAACTTTTAAAATTATATTGTTAAAGATAAACATAATTATTCAAAGATTTATACTTTTAGAAGCGAAACTTATTCTGGCTTCAAAAAAAAAAAAAAGTGATAAAATTTGGCAGTTTAGATGAAAATAGATATAAACAATAAATGGCATTAATAATGTTATGAAATGAAAAAATATATGGACATATCGACATGCAATGAATGAATTGAATCATCTGAGTGGTACGTCTCTGCCACACAAAAAAAACCAAAAAAAAAACCAACTAGAAATCCAAAACTTCAGTCACTAGTTCTGTTTCACTAGTTTCATACTTATTGGATGATGGCCGCCGTGTTATATTAGGAAACATTTTTTTAGTCACAGAGTGGTGAATGCTTGGAATGCATTGCCACGGGAGGTAGTGGAGACAGGGAAAATACACACATTTAGATGCAGGTGCATTTGTAACATCGTGAATACACATGTCTGTGCCAGGTAGCACAAAAGATTGCGGTAAAAATGAAAGTAGCCCAAAATACCGCAACCTGCAACCGACTTAAATTTCCTGCAACTCTCTGAAAAAAGAAGCCTAATTGGACGGGAAAACCGCGGAACTGGCAACCCTGCTGATGTGGTACACAGGGCAGGGGAAGTAAGTATATGCACAGACTTGTGGATGAGACCATCAGGTCAGGTCATTCGGTAACCCGTGAGGTCGTTGGGGCACACATGAAGACATCCTCACAATACCACGCCATCCTTCTCTGTCAGCGGCCTCTGTCTGTGCCTCTTCTGGTCGGAGATTGGTTTATTCTTTTTTGTTGTCCTCCGACCTCTTTTTGGGACGGCCTCTTCGTCGTCTGCCTTGCACCTTTCCATTGAGGATCATATTTGTAAGACCATTTGATCTCGATATGTGACCATACCAAACGAGTTTCCTTCTTTTGACAGCTGCTAAGAGGTCTTCAAAAGGCCCTATTGCTGTTGTAATTATTATCTCGTATTTCCTTATTTGTAACTCGATCTTTGTACGTGACGTTTAAAAGTCTTCGGAAACATCTAATCTCCAAGGCCTGTATACTTCGCTGAAGGTAAGCTGTAACTTTCCATGTTTTACAAGCATAGAGGAGTATTGACAGGACCAGTGTACGCATTAATCTGATTTCCATGCATAGTGCTAACCGTTTATCTTGCCAGATTTTGTTAATCCGTGCAAGCGCAGCTATTGTCTATGCTATTCTGGCTAACACCTCACATTTTGATCCTTCATCACTGACAATCGAACCCAAGATATTTAAAACGGTCAACCACTTCAAGTTCCTGGCCATTAGCTTTTATCCTACTGTTAAAGCCCTTGGCGTTGTTGGTCATTAATTTTATTTTTCCAGCGTTTATCTCCATACCATAGCCAAGAGCTGTTTCGTCTAGCCTTCTGACCCATTCCTGGAGTTCTGCTTCTGAACCCGCCAACCCGTCGATATAATCTGCAAAACGAAGGTTGGTAATCGTTCGGCCCCCTATCTTGACAGTACCAACGTGACCTTTACGTGCCTTACTCATAATTCCCTCAAGGAATATATTGAAACCATCACAACAATAAATACAACAGAGAATCAATAACAGACAGCTTAAATATAAATGATACACCCTTTAGAAAGCAACATAACAGTGTAACCATACATGTACCGCACCTTCTGATATAACTGAATCCGCTTAGACGACCTATGCACGTCGCATCGATCCTCTGTGATTGATGACCTGATGCGTATAGTTCTGATGAGATGCGGGCGATTTGTCGCATCCATGTTGGGGCAAGGTCATTTCCCATCCTTGATGTAGACCAGCCTGGTCCAGGACCTGGCGCGCCGGGACATCCTGGAGAGGGGGGAACCACATGATCGAGGAAAGAGAGATGGTGACGGTCCATCATTGAAACATTACTCTCGAGATGTGTTTGTCGTACGACCTCAGTTTTGGTAACCAGATGCTGAGCCGTCCATGAGCTGTAGCAGTCAGCGACCTAAAGGTGGCTGCTAGCGCCAGGGTCATCGAACCAGAGCCTCCAAGACCCTTCTCCACCTCCACGTGGACAGACTGGCTAGAGAGTAGGGATCGAAGAGGTAAGACTAACCAGGTACCAAAATATGCCTGCCTAAGTCGGGTGTGTCGGACCGAAAGGTACAAATTTCGCAGTCAAGCTGTAAACTACAACACAATGCATTCCGTTTCCCGGACTACATTATGCTACTTGCAAAGCTTTTTTCAGGGATTAGTAGGAGTGAACAAATGAGGATGAAAAAGAAGAAAGTAACCTTGCCATTCCAGTACATTCCAAGGATGCGTATCTTACTGCGCGTATGAACGGCTTAACGTTCTTCTTCTTCGTACGCTGTCAAACGTCAACCTGTATTTTTTCGAAAAAAGCAGCGGTCATCCTAAGGCTGTCGACACTGCCATAGAGCTTTTCTCGTGTTGCCACTGGTGATGGCCACGTATGCTTTCTCTGGTTCTCGTATTTCGGGCAGTTTTGCAGCAGATGTTCAGCGGTCATTTTTTCCGGTACCACACGAGTATTCGTCAGTGCCACCTATCTTCAGCTTATTGAATAGGTGGTACCTCAGTCTGTTGTGGCATGTGCGGAGTCTGAAGACCACGACCTGCTCTCTTCTGTTCAACTGGTAATAGGCATCATTTTTTGTGTAGCCAGTGTTCTGTTTCCCATTTGGTCATGTATCTGGCTCTAATGAACCTTTTTGACTCTTCGTAGGTCACATTAGAATCTGGTTGTGGTAGTCTTGCACCTTCTTTTGCCACTCTGTCTGCCTCCTCGTTGCCTTGGATAAAAACGTTCAAGTTTCGGAGAATTTGTAATGGCGGAGTTTCATTTCCAAGCAGAGTCTCTGCAAGAACCAGACTCTGTGCAGGAAGTTCATAGACTAGGTTGCCTTTCCGACCCCTCGGACAATGTCAGGACTGCTACACACGTCAACTGCTCAGGTTGATGACGATCTCGACAGGGTTGCCGTTTAGGATGATTCTCGCCGCAAGCGGGCCATCACCAAAACTGGGTTTTGGTCTCCGTTCACCCGCGATGATGTTACTGTGTTTATATCGTGATTTAAACCCGCGACCGGTGTGGCCTAGTGGTTAAGTGGTACGGCTCACAATCCGAAGGTGCCCGGTTCGATCCCCACCACAGCACCGGCCGTTTCCCCGGGGAAGTAAACCCTTGGAAAATGCAGGAGGAAGTAGACTTTCATAAAATGCATGCTGAAGTCGGATGCACTGGGCCGACAGGCGCAAAATAAAAACCACAGTGCAACGCACACCACCTTTGGGATTAGAGAAATAAGGCGAACGCAAAAAAAGAAACAAAAAAAAAAAAACCCGCGACCTCCAGGACCCAAGGCCGACGTCTTACCTTGAGATCACTCAGTAAACAGACAAACTCAGTAACACAATGTAGCGGTAACTTCTTTATTTGATTCAAATGATTTGTAACAAGCAGAATTCTGCAAGAACACAACAGAGAAATGGTACATGACATTCAGTGATAATTAACGCCAGTGATTGAATGCATTTCTCAATCAGAAAGTCCGTCATACAGACAGCAAACGGCACCAATAGTCAACCAACAACTGATCACAGATGACTGTTCAAGCGGATTAGGATTAATAAGTTCTCATGTCCTTAGTTCACTCCAGTAGGAGCATTGGAGCACAACCACAGTTGACCTACTTGGAGGAAGTCTTGTCACAGCATGTGTTTGGTAGAGATGATTTTTGTGGTATATTAACATGATGAGGTTGCCAGTCCCATGCACGACCTTAATTAGTCGTTTATTACGACATATATAGTAGGGTACCACCCAAGTTGAAAAGAAAAGGACCACTGTTACCGTCAAAGGTGACGAAACAGGGTATTACTTGGGGTTGGGAAACCGACCATGTAAAACAAAATCTTGTCATTATAATCAGCAACTACAATAGTAGCAGTTTACCGTGGTCTTTGTGTATGACAAAGACAAGAATAGCACCACTGTCCCACAGAGAACATGTTGTAAGAGGTGAATAGCTGTGTGACATGGCATAACACTGGTCAATGATAGGTGGTTTATTAAGAGTAGCATAGATGGCACCTAACAGGCTGCGGGTCTACTTTGCTCTAGTGTTTGAGTCAATTAAGATGGACTCACACTTCGATTAACCACCCTCCACGGCACTTGTCCCAACACAGCGGAGTAATAAGCTGCTCGAGCCTAGCTCACTAACCAGGAAATCCTTCATCCGGCTACATCCAGCTTGCGCCAGAGCTGGGACCTGCACAGCAGCACCTGCCCCTGTAGAAGAACAGGTTGACTAAGACTACAGAAGCTCACATACCAGCTACCTGTAAAGGGGCCAGCTACTGTTAAAGCATTTGCTTCACTTTAGAGCAAACTTTTCAAGCATGTCATACAAGGTGACTGAAGAGGACTGTGTATGTGGCTAGCAATCTCATCATGTAAAACCATTGCTTCTGAAACTGCTACCTGTAAATGTCCAGATACAGTTCAGTTGCAGTTGTGAGAAATCATCATTATAATTGGGTGCAGTGTCCTTTTGGTTCCTCTCAAGTTATGGATATCCCGATCCACATGGAAAAATATGAAACAAGCAAGGCCAACTCTACCAGAATCCAGTCATAAACATTTTGAAAAAAATTATCAACATTCACGCTAATTTGATTACAGGAATTTGTGTACATACGAGGGTTGATCAAAAATGATATGACCTTAGGCTGGAAGAAAACAAACTGACTTACCTATTGAGTCTCATACCTAGTCCCTTTCAAAACAGGCCCGGGATCAGGGTGCTGAGGAGCGCATGAGCTGCAGCCGTCAGCGACCCAAAGCTGACTGCTAGCGTCAGGGCCAGCGAACAAGAGCTGAGCAGCGCATGAGCTGCAGCCGTCAGCGACCCAAAGCTGACTGCTAGCGTCAAGGCCAGTGAACCAGAGCTGCAAAGACTTTTCTACACCTCCACGCGGTGATTCTGGTTAACAGGCTGCAACAGAGCAGACTGGCTAAAGGAGAAGGGATCGAAGAGGGAATGTTAACCTGGTACCCAAAACTACCTGCTGAAATTGGATGTGTTGGACTGAAAGGTGTAAATATCGCAGTCGAGCTGTAAACTACAACACAATATATTCCGTTCTCCGAAAATCATCCACAAAGCCCTTTTCAGGGCTTGGTAGCGGGAGTTTGAAAAAAAACGATTAAAAAAAAATGGGCCACATGTTAGCTGATACACTTCTCCTGTCCCTGCTGGAAGCATTTCTGGAAGTAATTGTTTGTGATCTCCATCAGGTCCTTCGTCCCATTTGTCTTGATTTCTTCTATGTTCTGAAATCTAAACCCTTTGTGTGGCACATCAAGTCCTGGACAGCGCTAAAGTCGCAGAGAGCCATGTCTGGGGCGTAGGGAAGTGCTGAACCATGCTTCAGCAAAAGATTCACCAGCCACGAATCGCACCTCATTCGGAATTTTTTTCTGAACCACGCCATTGAACAGGTTCGGCACTGCAACTCCACAGGCATCGCTTCCTGTGATGGTTGGCCTTTTACAAAACACAAGGTGCCACTCAGAGGGAAAACATTTGAGGACGTAGAAGAAATCAAGATAAATGCATCGGAGCACGTGAAGGAGATCCTTATAAATGACCTTCAGAAATATTTCCAGCAGTGGGCGCTTGGAAGGAAAGGAGTCAACTCAGAAGGGACCTATTTCAAATGGAGATCGCTTCTTTGCCAGTCTAGGTCTTGATACTTTTTGAAAATCCCTTGTATATTGTATCAGCAATAACCAAACATGATCTGCTCAATAGAAACTGAAATTAAATAATAACTGACTTGATATAAACCAGCTACTTACTCTTGGAACATCATAAATTTTGTACAAATTATATCCTGTTTAAAAAAAAAATTGTCCCGAGTGTTCTTTGTGTATGACAAGGACAAGAATAGCACCACTGCCCCATAGAGAGTATGTCATAAGAGGCGACTAACTGTGTGACAATGGCATAACACTAACCATGGTTAGGTGGTTTGTTAAGAGCAGTATAGATGCAGGTCTACTTTGCTCTAGTGTTTGTCTATTAAGATGGACTCGCTCATTGGTTAACCACCCTCCGTAGTGAAGTAATAAGCTGTTCGAGCCTAGCCAGCTAAGCATGAAATTCTCCCCCGGCTACATCCAGCTCATGGCAAAGCTGGTACCTGAAATCTGCCCCTGTAGAAGTACAAGTCAATTAGTGAACAGGGACATCTGCCCCTGTAGAAGTACAGGTCAATTAAGACTAAGACATAGGAAATTACAACAGATGCTATTCACATTTTCCTATTATTTATTGCAGAATTCTGTCTATCAGACCCTAGCAGCCCTGACCTCTTTTCCCACCACCATTTGCCATGTGATTTTTGCCTTCCTACTTGTCCCCTTACTCTGTGAATTTTAATTCAGCGCACATCTAGCTATATTGCCAAGCTCCTTTCTAAGCATGTGTGCTATTTGCCACGTTCTCTATCCTATCTTTAGCTGCATTGGTTGATGTCGTGTTCTTTGTCTCAGGTCTAATGTTTGTACTGGACAATAACTGAAGGCGACGATAAATTTTAGAGCCATTTCCTTGAAAAACACAAACTGCCTTAAAAACCTATACCTGCCTCTACCACATACACATAACTAAAAAAAAATACTATATTTATCTCATTAGTGGAGTCAGCCTTGGAGAATTTATAATGTTGAAGATTAAAGGCTGCTTGCTCCTGCAGACATAGTGCAGTGTATAGGCAAGGTTCTCATTTCTTCCCCAATAAAATACTTAGTCGTTCCTGAGGTTTTACCCTGTGTATCCAGACTAGAAAACAGTATCCTACTCATCTGCTGCCTGCTCCTCTCTGTCTCTTTAATCACATCCTTTTCATATTTATTGACGTCTACACATTTACGGCTCACAATCAAAACGTGCATGTGTTTGGATTCAGCAAGGTCACACTTCATTGGGAATTAAACCCATTTTAAAAAGTGTGGACTGAAGTCAGAAGTACTGAGCACAAAACACAGAACAATGCAATCTAATTTAGGAAACAAAGTGAATGCACACAACAAGAAAATTGAATAGAAACATAGGGCTACAATGGCCATTCTCCTGTGATTTCTATTTTGTGTCATCTGTACCAATGAATGCATCCAAGCATCAATTAATGCATCCAAGTACCAACGAATGCATCCAAGCATCAATGAATGCATCCAAGTACCAATGAATGCATCCAAGTACCAATGAATGCATTCAAGTACCAATGAATGCATCCAAGCATCAATGAATGCATCCAAGTACCAATGAATGCATCCAAGCATCAATGAATGCATCCAAGTACCAATGAATGCATCTAAGTACCAATGAATGCATTCAAGTACCAATGAATGCATCCAAGTACCAATGAATGCATCCAAGTATCAATGAATGCATCGAAGTATCAATGAATGCATCCAAGTATCAATGAATGCACCCAAGTACCAATGAATGCATCCAAGCATCAATGAATGCATCCAAGTACCAATGAATGCATCCAAGCATCAATGAATGCATCCAAGCATCAATGAATGCATCCAAGTATCAATGAATGCACCAAAAGTGCCAACGAATATGCAGACACACTAAATCAATATGCCGACACTAAATCAATGTGCCGACACACTCAAAAAATACAAACAATGATGTAGCACTCACAAAGAACTAAATAAGTAACAATAAATATGCATTGGTGTACATCTCTATAAATCAATATATAAATGTCTGAAATCAATTTGCTATAAATGTATCTCCTACCTTCTTTGACCTCCACAATTTCTGCCTTACAACAGAGAACACAACATAACATTGACAGCTCATAGAAGATAACTGAAGATTAAAGTAACAATCAGAGTAATACAAAAATGCAGCTGGAGATTTCAGTACATAAAGCAGATGAATAGGACGTACCTAGGAAAAAACTAACAAAATAATCCCTGGTTCTTCAATCTTATTTGCAGGGTTTGAAAAAGTTTAGAGTGGCTCCCAAGTCCGTCAAAAATGTCATCAGTCAGCATGGTCGGACTACAGTCATGTAATTTTCGTTAAAAATGTTAAATTAGGCACTAATTCAGCTTTATTTCTACATAACAATGCGTACCAAACCAACATATATTGTATCACAGTATTAGCCTATTTCTTCTTGAGAAAAAATACACTACTGTCAGATACTTAGTGTTTGTGTTCTTGAACATGCTTGGTAGTTTTAGCACTGAAGTACCATTTATTGATGGCTTTAGTAGGTTTAAATTGTGGCAGTGGAGGGGTCCATTTAGATTCACTATCATGAGCTAGTTAAGGAAAAATTTAAAAAGATCCTAGAGCTAAGATACGCAGACAACACTGTGATACTATGAAACAGTACAGAGGGGTTAGAGCAGCTAATTTCAGTCGTAAGAAGTGCAGCAAAGATCAAAACATCTTTGTAAACATAAAAAAAAAGCAAAGATAATGACTACAGACAAAACAAGAAATCAACATAAATTCAAAGTTCAAGGGTGTAGAAATAGATCAGGCAACGAACTTCGAATATCTGGGCTCCAGAATTGACAACAATGAAGACTGCCCAAAGGAAATAAGAAGGAGATTGACGATGGCAATGCAGAGGCTGCTACATAACCTGAGGAAACTATGACAGAATACCAGCAAACCAACAAAAGTAAAAATTTTGAAAACCTTTTTCCCAATGCCTCAAGGAAAGGAATATAGTCCTTTGAATCAAAATGTTTTAGAAAGGTCCCCAGAATAGCACGACCCGAAAAAAAAAAAGAAAAGAAAAATGCAGACATTTGACAAGAGTTGAATATCGAGAACTGATTCATAAATCCCATGATGACCAGAAAATCTAAATGCTTTGACCACATCAAAAGATGCAACGGTCTTCAGATAATGGTAATAGAAGGTATGGTGCTGGGCAAGAGGCAGACCAAGATGGTAAGGAATGCTTGGGCATGACTCTGGAGCAGGCGAGAGATTTGGCAAGAGATCTAGTTTTTTTCAGATGGGCTGTGATGGGAGCGATGTTCTGCAAAGGTCATGATACATGATGATATTAGTTCATACACATATACTTGGATTATTGTTATAGTGTTTTTCAAATTAAACAGCGTTATAAAATGATGACGGTTTTTAAAAAAAACTTCAATAAAATTAGTTTTATTTTAATATTCATAGCTAATAACCAGGGGTAGGCAAATATTTTTTGTAAAGACCAAATAGTAAATATTTTAGGCTCTGCAGGCCAAGAGGCAAACTCAGGGATACTTATGTAGGTAGAAATGCTTCTATAATAAGGGGAAAAAAGTATTCACAAATTTATTGAACAAAATAAAGCATAATAAGTAGACTACAATTGTTTTGAAAAACAGCTCTACAAATAAGAAGAATGAAATTGCTTTCTTTTTCAGATAACATTTAATGAAATTGAGGTTCAAAGAAACCAGCAATCAGCATGCAAATGTGAAGCTATAGTGAGCACCACATACAGTCTTTCTCTCTACTCCTCAGCAGTTGGCAGTTACGTAGTGCATACTTTGACATTTAACAAAAATGAAAATGTAAAATCAATTCTTAGATCTTGGGATGTACTAAACAGGGGGAGGGAGGCTCATAGTATGCTGAATCCTGGACGAAAATAAGCACAATTTCCAACTGGTGATGGGCCTCTGGGCACTACTAAAATTTTGGTGATCTGGAACCAACAGGGGAAAAAAGTGTAAGGGGGTGAATGAACATCTAGCAAATATTAGCAGAAGATGCATAAAATAAATCTGGGGTCTTTGGTGTTTGCACTAAAAATATACAAGAGTTGCATGCTTTCTGTGCTTCTGTTTGGGGTGGAGTGCTGGAGAGTAATGGAAAGAGAAACATCAAAGTTATCTTTTCATACAATTTGCCTAGATTAGATCCGCATAATTTCCTGGCCAAACACCATCACAAATCAAGAGCTGCTTGCCCGGAGCAATCAAGAATATATGAACACTATCATAACTGACAGACGGGATAAAGATGCTGAGCAGTGCAGTGAGCCATGCGGTCAGCGAGCCATAGCTAATTTTTAGCATCAGAGCCAGCGAACCAGAGCTACCAAGACCTTTCTACACCTCTAAAGTGATCCTGGATAACAGGCTGCAACAGAGCACACTGGATAAGTAGATTGATCAAAGAGGGCAGGCTAACCTGAAACTCAATAATGTCTGCTGAAGTCAGATCGAAAGGTGCATATATCGCAGTCAAGCTGTAAACTACGACACAATGCATTCTGTTCTCCTGAAAACATCCTGCTTCTTGCAAAGCCCTTTTCAGGGCTTGGTAGCGGGAGATTGAGAACGAACGAAGAAAAAGATAACTGGCAGACAATGGAATTGGATCTGTCATGTCCTAAGAAAGAACCAAACCATCACCGCAGCTGCCTGGGTTTGCTCCCAAGAGGGAAGGCGTAAGAGAGACAGGCCTAAGACAACTTGGTGAAGAAGTGTAGAGACTGAGATGAGAATTATGAATCAAAGTTGGAGACTATACGACCATTTGGGGTGAAGTGGAGAGAGTTTGTTGCTGCCTTTAAAGACGTCATCAGATGTGACGGTCACTGACCAAGGAAATACGAAGTAGATGGATGGAGCTAAAAAGCTAAAAAGGCAAACAAATTCACCTTCTTGTCTCCTCTTCACTCCATGTGGAGCATAAACCCCTAACTGTGGCTGACCCGTTAAAGAAAACGCATAGCATTACATCTACAAAGATAAGTCAGTAAGTAGGTCACAAACTGATATGGGATAGCTGAAAATTGTAATTGGCAGTTTCTAAAGATGTCATTAGGTGGCAGAAACATCCAGTTTTGTGAGTACTGTAGGTAGCAAATGCTAGGTGTCGCATGCCAATTACAAAATGGTGTCCGTGCTCACAGTGAACAATCAAAGAACAGCATATACTTGGATTGGAGGCGGCGGCGGTATTTTTTGCAAAGGATATGCATAAGAAAATGCTTCCTGTAAAGCTGTGAAGCCCTGTTGATGTACAATGAAGAAATTCGAAGAAAACGTACAGGTCTGCTGACTAGAGGGGTGCTGGTTCATCTTGAAAATGTCAGATCACATTCAGCTTGACTAACCCAGGAGAAAACTGGCAACTTCTTGAACATATACCTTACAGATCCAACTTATCTACGAGGCGTGTTCAAATGAAACCGAACCTAACTGCACCAAGTGAACATACGTACGGTGTGCATGATGACGTCACTTCAGCACATACCAACCAAGTTTGCAAAATTTAATTATCCTCAGACTCATAGTTTCCTCAGCAGACCATTGAAAACATAACAGGTGTGATACGGAATCCATCCAGAGTTGATCAGCGAGCGGTGATTCAGTTTCTAACAGCTGAAGGATGACGACCAGTTGACATTCATCGCAGAATGCAGGCAGTGTATGGTGACAAAAGTGTGGCGAACGTAAGCTCAGGCGACGACCCACCTGAATTGCTGCATCAATTTTGGCGATGGCATCTTCTGACGCAACAATATGCACCTGACCTGGTCTCAGATCTTAACTCACCTCCGTCTTTAAACCTTGTTGCCCAGTTCTTTATTGCTGTCTTCGACACACTTTTGTCACCATACACTGCTTGCATTCTGCGATGAATGTCAACTGGTCGACATCCTTCAGCTGTTAGAAACCGAATTACTGCTCGCTGATCAACTCTGGAAGAATTCCGTATATCACCCGTCATGTTTTCAACGATCTACTGAGAAAACTATGAGTCAGAGGATAATGAAATTTGAAGACATGGCTTGGAGGGTTACAGTGGCTCTTCTCTTTCCTCACAGGGTACCACAAGGATGAAAATATGAATTGACGGAATGTTAACTGTTGCAGATAAAATTACAAATGTAAACTCAAATAAAGTGTTTTAATTTGACAACCTTCTCACAACGGCTAAAAGACGAAAGTTGACTTGGCATGGCCACGTCTCGAGCACAAGGGCTTTGCAAATATGACACTACGGGGCACAGAACAGGATAAGTAAAGGCAGGGGCATCTTAGGAAATGATGGGAAGACAACATTGATTAATGAACTAACCTACGACTCGAGGAAGAATTAAAAATCAATCACAGACAAAGAGGGGTGACCCAGGATTGTGGAGGTGTCAGCAGGGGTGCGCTAATGATCTCAAGAGATCATGGGATGAACTCAACTGAGTTATGACAAACAAGAGCTGAGATGAAATGCATGCAGGTTGACGTTTGACAGCGTACGAAGAAGAAGAAATGCATGCAGAAACATGTTACACAGACAAACGTTGAGATCAAGTGACAGCAGGCCAGAATGATGGACACAAAATTGCACAGGAGATATAAACATTATGCAAATTGAAATAGCTTACAACATCTGAGCATTATGTAAATTAAAACAGTTTTGAACTTCCTAATTCTATACAAATTTCAACAATTTGCAGTTTCGAGCTCTATACAAAATTTAATTCTATACAAATTTTAACAACTTTCAACTCCATACAAATTTTAACAATTTGCAACTTCAAACTCTACAAAACATTTTAACAATTTGTAACTTTTGTATACAAATTTTAACAACTTTCAACTCCATACAAATTTTAACAATTTGCAACTTCAAACTCACAAAAAATTTTAACAATTTGTAACTTTTGTATACAAATTTTAACAACTTTCAACTCCATACAAATTTTAACAATTTGCAACTTCAAACTCTACAAAAAATTTAACAATTTGTAACTTTTGTATACAAATTTTAACAATTTGTAACTTTTGTATACAAATTTTAACAATTTGTAACTTTTGTATACAAATTTTAACAATTTGTAACTTTTGTATACAAATTTTAACAATTTGTAACTTTTGTATACAAATTTTAACTCCTTGCACCTTCTGAACTTTATACAAATTTAAACACTTTACAACTTCCAAAGCAACTTTGATCCGGATGAAATGTGGTATTATAATGTATACAGCAAAAATGATAAATACCTGATAAGTTAACATTAGTACAGACAATAATCAAGTGTGATAAATAATGTACAACTTTCAGGTTTTTACCTCTTCTTATATACAAATAGTGACCTACATGAAGGTCAAAAGGAGGCAGCCCCTACACCATGCAAAGACACAACTGGTCACCTTTTGTGTCTGTACACTCAATTGCAAGTATATTAAAAATAAAAAGGAACGCACAACCCCCCCCCCCCCTCCCCCCCCCAACAGAGGTAGAAGAGGAGTGACTGTGAAGTACCCGGTACATGCAAATATAGTAGTTTCACTCCTGAAATTTGTTATCTTCTTCTTATTTTCGTGTTTTCACTATAGCTGGAACGAACAGAAGGCCACCACTACAGCTGGCCCCTGTTTGCAGTGGTGGTTTCTGTAGCAATTTATTTTACACAATGAGGTTGCTAGTCCTAAGCACAACCCTCTTTAGTAAACTTTTAAGGCATTCATGGAGGTGCAGTGGTCCTATTCTTTCCTGCCCAGCAAGGATCTCCAGGATTCACTTGGAGAGAAAATGTGTAATAGCAGCTGGTAAATGTTTGTAATAACTAAAAAACATAAAATGCTTATTAAATTATAGAATGGATCATTTAATGTCATCTACATATTTTCAATAACGAGGTGACCAAGACTTTGAAAGTATCTGCAGTGGATATAGATAGTGTGGATATATTGAAATCAATCAACGACTACCTGCTTCGATAATGCTGCAGACAGTGAATTGACATTCGTCGATTGAATGAGTTTAAAATCAAAATTGGGTCGAGCAGGGAGAGGATGAGCAGTGGCTCATTAAAAAAATCATCAGAATCACCACCCCTTATAATTTGCTGAAAGAAAATGAGCCAGGAATCTACCAGGAGTGCAATGTCAGTTCTGCATAATGTTTCATAACATGATATAATACACCATGATATAACAAAACATGTGACACAACATAATGTGATACAATATACCATAACATAACATATCATAACATAATGTGACACAACATATCATGAAATAACATATTGTGACATATCTTGGCATATCATAACATGTGACACAACATATGACATAACATAATGTGACACACCATATGACATAACATAGTGTGATACAACATAGTGTGACACAACATACTGTGACATGTCATATCATGACATAACATAATGTGACACACCATATCATAACATACCATAACATAAAGTGACACGCCATATCATAATATACTATAACATAATGCGACACAACATAATGTGACATGACATATCATAAGATATCTTAACATAAAGTGACATTACATTATGTAACACACTATACCATGACACAACGTATTGTGACATGCCTTAGCATACCATAACATAATATGACACAACATATCATGACATAACATAACATACTAATGGACATTTTATTTTACAGCGTCTTGCAAATTATTTATAAGATGAGTATTTACAAATGTTTAAGACAAGAATTCCTTAAATTTCCAGACAGTGCTGTGTTGAACTGTTTGACAAAAATTACTGAGTTGATGATTAACAACTCAGGGATGTTAACTTGTGTAAGTCACATGTAATTTGTACATTTTGTTTTCTTCACATTTGCTTTAGTCTACATGGTTTTGCATTGTTTTTTTTCTCCATAAAGAGTTTTGCTATTACAAATATTGTTCTTCATAGAAAATAAAGTATACACGAAAAATAAAGAAAAGGATAGCAAATAATGAAAAAGTGATGTTCCCTTTCTCTTCATGCTATGTTGAGGTGGTTTTGAGTTTGAGGCGCCTGATTTTAAAAATAGTAGGTTAAAACATTCATACAGTAAAATCTCGCACATAACAAGCACAATTTTCACTCATTTTGCCCGCTAAAACTTGTGCGCGTATTATACGCAAATACTAAAAAATATGTCATTTTCAATTCTGAAAGTAACCTACATTTGAAAATTTCTGGCAATTTGGCAGTGAAAATGGAGTGAAATTGAATGTGCCAAGTGTTTTCTCACTAGATGTGTTTATTTCTAGTGAGTGTGATGTCTAAAGTACCTAGCAATTAGATGTTGCGTACCTATATCTGTTTTTGCCCATACTGTCAGTTTTTTTAAACAAATGTTTCATAAAATAAAATCTTGAAAAAATCATGGTGCATATTGTACACAAATTTTCATTTTACCAGAAAATGTTGGGCTAAATTAAGCATGCGTAATATACATAAGTGCGTATTATATATGAGATTTTGCGATAGATAATGGCTATTTCATAGACTTTTTACTTTCAGTACTGCTGCATTTTGATTTACAGATCTGATCTAAAGATAATGAAAAGTGATTATTCCTTCTAACTGAAAAACTCATGGATATAATGATAATAATTCCTATTGAATAAATATAAAGTATTTAGAGTAATATCAAGATATAGTAGCGGTAGCAGTTAATGTACACATTTATGCATGCTTTATACAATTATATTTGTAATTTAGCTTCAGAGATTCCTAAAACAGAATCAAAACAAAACAACAAAATGTCTGAACCAAAAAAAGAATAGTAACACTTATTTCAATAATATATAAGTCTAGCAAAAATAAAACAAGATATTTATTTTGTAATTTATAAATCCTGGCTTCAAATTCAACAAATACAGCCGTTGTAAAAAATAAAAAAAAGACAAGTAATTCTGTGAACTGATTAACACAATGGCTGCCAGCTTGCACAGATTGCTTGTAATCTGTATGGATGGGCTTCTTCATAAATCCTTCAAGGTATACTCATATTTAGCTGTACACATTTTCCCTTGAATGAATTCTGATTTCTTCTTCTTCTTCGTACGCTGTGAGACGTCAACCTTTATTTATTCGAAAAAAGCAGCGGTCATCCTGAGGCTGTCGACACTGCCATAGAGCTTGTCTAGTGTTGCCACTGGTGATGGCCACATCTACTTTCTCTGATCCTCGTATGTCGGGCAGTTTTGCAGCAGATGTTCAGCGGTCATTTTCCCGGTACCGCACGTGCATTCGTCAGTGCCACCTATCTTCAATTTATTGAATAGGTGGTACCTCAGTCTATTGTGGCCAGTGCGAAGTCTGAAGACCACGACCTGCTCTCTTCTGTTCAACTGGTAATAGGCATCGTTTTTTGTGTAGCCAGTATGTTCTGTTTCCCATTTGGTCATGTATCTAGCTCTAATAAGCCTTTTTGACTCTTCGTATGTCACACTAGTATCTGGTTGTGGTAGTCTTGCACCTTCTTTTGCCAGTCTATCTGCCTCCTCGTTGCCTTGGATGTTACAGTGGGATGGAACCCACTGTACCACTACTCTTTTTGGTGCGGACTGCTGTTATAGTTGACAGAGTACTGCTCTTAAATCATTAAGTTCAGTATTTTTCTGGCTTTTTAGTGCCGTGACTACGGCCAGGGCATCTGTAAACAGGACTATATGGCTTGAATGAATTCTGATTTAACAAATGACACATATACATATTTTGGTGTAATGTTTATAAAATTTATAAAGAAGACATTAAGATCTCATAAAACAAGAGCACCTGTCATGCAATACAACCCTATGTCTTTTGACAAGTTTTTATTTAACTTGGTGGAGTGTGTAGCCGTGTAAACAGTGAGTTGGTTTACTAGACTGGGATTACAGTGTGTCAGAGGTTTGAGTTCACTGACGGATAGAAAAAAATCAGGGCTGTTGTTCGCACCTGGTAAGACCGCTCTCCAGTTGACCCAGCTGTAAATGGGTACCTGATATATGAATTGGGGGAGGTAAAAACAGCAAAGAATGGGAACTGACCCCCCCACCTCACATAGGCTGCGGCTTACTGCATGAAAAATTATCTTATCCCTGATGGCAATTGTTGCCATGGAACTGACCTTTAATTTAACTTGGCATAACCGTTTGGGTAGACTTCTTTTTCTCCTATTTTAACCACTTCCCCATAACCTAGAGAGCTGAAATTGTGTACACAGTCTCTACTAGTACGACTTGTCCATCTATCAAAATTTGATGGATCCTCAAATGATCTACCAAAAAAAAAATGGCAAAGCCAATTCATTAAAGAAACACCAAAATAAAAGAAATGACACTCCTGTTGTCTCAAAAGCAAAACAAAAGTCTTAGTATAAATAAAAGCGTGTACCAAAATTCGAAGGCTTTTAAAAAAAATATACGAGTGAACTGTGAACTTCTATAAGTTTCACCCCTTCGCTGCTCAACAAACGGATATCTGAGTGCTGCTCCTCTTTGTTGCATGTCAATAGTAGAGCGGCCATATTTTAACTGCAATTGTGGCCTCACCGTGATGAAACGTACAGGACACTCTTGACATCCTTAGCAACCATATTAACAAGCTACAATACTAAGGCTTGATTTTAAAATTTCTATCCCACTTTTAAGGTTTTCATTTGAAGCCTACTCATATTTACTTGTTATCTCTGCTTTCTTCTGTTCCTCTTGACCTTACCCATTGTCACAAGCTTTTCTATATTTCCTTTTTGAGCATGTGTCAAATTAATTTCCCCCCTTTTCTGTATTAGTTAGAAATGAACTTTTCATATTGTTTTCTTCTAATATATATTCATCTGATATTTCTTAGCCGTCAATGAGAAAACATTTACATGATTTTGCTCCCTACGCTAACACCTGCACCAAAGTACTTTGTGTTCAGTGATCAGTGCTGCGCAGTGAGACATCAGGCTGAGGCTTCTCGACTAGAGTGAGAGAACAGGTCGTTCCCGAGTGCAGTAGGGCATACATGTCAACAACCTCCAGTTTGAGAATGGAGATGGAAGCAGTGACCTCAGTGCTGAGATGGATATCTGAGACTTCTTTAACAAGGGCAGTCATCGTGACAGACGCGCAAGCCGTACTTCAGAAGTTACATAAGGGATGGTTTAGGTACGAGTGGATAGCAGCTGTTGAGGTCTCAAATCTCAGGGATTGACATGGATCTGCTATCCTGGTCATGCTGGGGTTCAGGGCAACGAAAGAGCGGACATCTTGGCTCATGGGCAAGTTAGTGATGGATAGGAATGACATTTTTAAATCAATCAATGAACTCCTGTTAGATGAGGACACTGCAATAGATGAAGCAGCAATCCACAGGCTGCAAAGTTTTGACATTAAATGAAGTTTGAGCGGAGCAGGGCGCATGAGAGGACAGAGCAAGAGAGTATACAACCAGCGAACTACAGGGACCATCAGCATCTATACCCTGCACCATTTGCTGTTAGAGACTGAGCACCTATGGGTGTGCCCGGAGTGCAGTGGCATTGATTCTTAAAAACAGAAACAGAAACTTTGTGTGTTCATGCTGAAGTAGCCCGGCAGTCATCTATTTTACTTGATGAGGTTTTGAGTCCTATCACACAACATTTTCATTGTTGCAAGTCATTTTGCTAATTTTTTAAAGCATTTTTTGTGAGTCACATTTATAAAGCAAATGAGCTCTAACAGCACTGAAATACGCTCTTTATTACTACTATTGTCTGGGACTTTGTGTTTTTTTAGATTTTATGGAAGATTGTCTTAGCTTGAGCAATTATAATCTTAATTTGATGAAAATCTTCTGTCTTCCAGGTATGTGTCCTCACATCATTGCTGTCAAATTCACTGAAGCACTTAAAACATTCAGGTTCACACCTAGGCCTGTAGATTTCCTGGCGAAGACCGAGCTTCAAAGGCCTTGGCAGTGAGCCGCCTCCAGTGGGGATTACTGTTAACATTAACCATGTCAATTCCGTCGAAGACTTTATCTACTTGGAAGGCAGACTTCTGCTCAATATAGTAAGCCACACTGCTCAGAGGATTGCTCTTACGGCATTATTAGTTAACTCTGCACGGAGTCTGGATACCAACAGAGGTTCTACCTGGAAGCCAAGCTACGCCTTTATAAATCCTGTGTCATTCTAATTCTCTTATACGGCTTCGAAACCTGGGTTATCTTGCAAAGAGATCGGATGAGGTTCGAGGCCTTCCACATACACAACCAATAGAGTATCCTTGGAGTGTGCAAGCAAGACATAGTCACCAACATTGAGGTTCACTGATGGACACGAGAGCATTTCCTCAATGATGGATGACACCGCCTCTCTTTCTTCTGCCATGTGACCTACCCCTCTCAGGACATCCCAGATCACCAGCTTCTATACCTGTCTCTAAAAATCAGGGGTGAGAAATAACTGCATCCTTCCCCATGGCCTCCTGCTGAACACCTGGCTAGAACATATCACTTTCACTCCATCTGCCCTGCACATAGTCTGGGATTAAGGGAACAGTGGTCTCAAGGTAAGATGTTCGCCTCAGGTGCCAGAGATCGCGCATTCGAATCACGGTAGAGACTGGGATTTTTTTCACGTGGATCTTTCTGGTAAACATTCCCCTGATCGCTGGGAAGTGAGATCAGACTCCCCTGTTCATTGTCGAGCACGTTAAAAATTCCTTGGCAGTTCAAAAAGAATAGGCTTAACAGTCATGACAATTGCCAACACATTGTATGGAGCAGTGAAATAACTAAAGAAGACCTGTATCTATATAAGAATGGCACTGGGCTGTCAAGAGCAGGCTTGCTCAGCAGCTATGGGATAACAACAATCACCACCATCAAGAAAGAGTTGTGGCCTTTTAGCTTTGTGACACTAAGATTTGAGTCATAACTTAGAGTAACATCCACCAGTTGTCTGTGTTATTCCCCTCTCAGAATGGAGATTGAATGCAAACCACCCTGGCTGCCAGACTAGTCTCTTATTTATTTACTTAATTGTTCCTCCACAAAAACACTTGTTTACCAGGCCTGTGTTCTCAGCACACTTCTTTGTGGCAGTGAGACATGGTCTACCTACATGTGCGCCAGGAAAGGCTGCTAAATAGCTATCACATGAGGTGCCTGCACAGAATCTTGGGGATTGGGTGGCAAGACAAGGTCACAAAAGCAGAGGTGTTGGAGAGAACAGGCACTGTCACAATATTTTCCATGCGAAGGCTCCGATGGTTGGGACACAATCGGAGGATGGATGATGGCATAATACCAAAATATCTTCTCTATGGGGAATTACAGTTGGGGAAAAGGTCTCAGGGCCGGCCACTACTTCGATACAAGGATGTATGGAAGCGGGATTTGAATGATGCAGACATCGATTTGGAATAATGGTAACAGGACGCCATGGATCGTGTTACATGGACGGACAGGATTAAGCATGGGATACAGACAAAGAGATATCGATTGCTGATAGGCTGAAGACTCAGTGTTTGAGAAGATACGCCACACTACGCGATGCCGCAAACGGTCCTGACTTTCCTTCCACACACTATGGAAGACTGTTCTCTGCTCCTATTGGTCTTACGAGCCACATTTGTTACCATCATGGACTGTAGTTGCATAACTTTTTTTTCAAAGCACAATTACTATCGTCTGACAAGACGGAAAGAGCTAATTAATAAATTGTTCCTCCTCTACCCTGAGGTGTTGATGCCTCTTATTTGTCTTGCAACTGATAGTTTCTGCATGATCAGAATGCTATTGCAGACTCCTTGCTCAACCCTCATTACCTGTCTCTTATAACATTCCTGGCAGGTTGCAGTGTAACAATTTTCTGTTCCCCTTTCGAGCCCCAATAACAGGCAAGCACAGATCTGCTTCTTATCCATCTTATTCAACTACTACAAAATTACAACAGGAGGGGAAATGGGACAAACATAAATATAAACAGCACATTCAAACAATCTTTGTCACTTTCCCTTTTCTCCAGAACCATGTTCTGACTGTTGATAAAACACAGTGTATAATTTTTGTTGTGGTTTCTGTATAAATCTGCATGTATATCATTAGGTCAACAGCCTCATGAAAGTAACAAATCAAACATTGCTATGTACAAAGGAAATTTAGGAAACTTTATTACAAGCATACACATGTGGTATTTTATAAGTAAGAACAGTTGAAACAAAAATTGAAGCGGATTGTCCATTTTTATCCATGTTCTATTTGGCTTTATAATAAAATGTCTTTGTCCATGATAATTAATAGTATTTACAACAATAGATTGAAAATATATCCATATAAAAGAGTTTGGGATGTATTACTGTCGTAGGATAAATTCTGCGATCTACAGATATTAGGTAAAGGTTGTCTCATACTAGACGCTGCCGTCAGGGATGAAGTGTAAAGAGACTTCATTGTACTAGGCCTCAGCTATTTATGAGGTGAGGTGATGAGTTCCCTTCCTCACTTCCGTTCCTTCCCTACAGTAAGCCAGATACCCCTTCACTGCTGGGTTGACCGAAACATGCTAACAGGAGTTGAACCCTGTGCTTTCCTGTGAAAAGCGAGTGCTGTATCACTCCGCTAATAAAACGCTCTACAGATATTATTAGCTGTGTGTGGTGACCATTCATTATAGTGGCTATTAATAGTTTGAAAAATGTAATCGCAAGCTGTGCAGAATGATTCCACAATTAGTGACATGGCATCTAATGTTTTTCTATCAAATAAATCTGTCAGGATTGTTGCACAGATAAGATTATGCAAATATTTGAAAGTAGTCTAATGCCTGACTAAGAACTAGCTGCCTGCCGAAGACGGATGTGTCGGACCGAAAGGTGCAAATATCGCAGTCAAGCTGTAAACTAGCGACACAACGCATTCCGTTCTCTGGACTACATCCTCTTACTTGCAAAGTCCTATTCAGGGCTTGGTAGGCAGAGCTTGAGAATGAACACAGAAGAAGAAGAACTAGCTGACATACTAGTAGCACAGAAAAGATGACATAAAATACATTTTTTAATAAACCGATTTTTAAGTATGCAAACACAAGTTGAAAAATAGTTGACATGGAAAGTGATAAGTGCAGTTGAACTTAACTAAATGTTTTTATACTAGTTTAGAAGACTCTACAGAGTCTGTATACAACCAGTTTCTTGCAGTTTTTTTTTTTTACCAATGTGCGAGTCCATATTAATAGACTCAAACACCAGAGCTAAATGACTTAAGATCAGTACTCTGTCAACTATGACAACAGTCCGCACCCAAAAGAGTAGTGGTACAGTGGGTTCCATATTCCACTGCAACATTCAAGGCCAACGAGGAGGCAGACAGACTGGCAAAAGAAGGTGGAAGGTTACCACAACCAGATTTTAGTGTCACCTACGATGAGTCCAAAAGGTTAATTAGGGTCAAATACATGGCCAAATTGGAAACAGAACATAATGGCTACACAAAAAATGTTGCTACTGACAAATGCACCTGTGGTACAGGGAAAATGACTGCGGAACATCTGCCCATCTCCAGTGCCAACACTAGACATGCTCTATGTCAGTGTCGACAGTCTCAGAATGACCGCTGCTTTCTTTGAACAAATTCAAATTCAGCCTACGAAGAAGAAACACTAGAGCTAAGTAGACCCGCAGCCAGTTAGGCACCATCTATAGTTGCTCTAAACAAACCACCTGGGAAAAGACACAAATAACTAAACATTTGTTTAATTAGGTTCAGGAACTTCATCAGTGCCAGACAATCTAGTCAGGAGCAACATAACTGAAAATGAACATTAACTCATATCTACTTGGGCTAAGAAATTACGAACTCCCATAACATGCATAAAGAGATCTCACAAAGGATAGCAGCGGGGTGGTTCAGCTTCAACCGCATCAGTACTTCAAGTACAGACAGTACTTCAATAGATGAAAAACAACAAAGCGAGAGCTCACACCTTTAAGAGCCTGGTCATTCCAGCCATGGTATATAGCTGCAAAGCGTGGAACCTACGAAAAAGTGACATGATGCGGCTTCAAGCTACCCAACAAGTGATGCAGCGTCGAACACTGTTACTTTCACTACGAGACCCCATCCGCAACACCGCCATTAGGAGTCAAACCTACTTCAATGTCGTCGTAGATATGACGCTGCTAAGAAAATACAGGTTGGCAGGCCACGTGGTATGCATGCCTGATGGACACGTAAAGTGACGTCATGGTGGCCCTACACTTATAATAGTCACCCGAACGTTAACCAATGAGATGGAGAGAGATGGCCTGAGACAAAACCTTGGTCAGGCATGGTACTCAAAGGCAAAAAGAGATGAGTTTAGACAACATTTGGTGGCTACCTGGCATACGGCACATAATGTGTCTGAATGAACACCAGGAATTCATTATTAAAGTACAGTTATATAAGTAAAGAATTCTGTCTGTAGTTGAAAGATGTATACCAAATTAGGGAACAACATAACTAGAAATGAACATTAGCTCAAGCCTCCAGTTACATAATATAAGAAACAACTAGCCTTTTCAAGGATGACAAACTAGATGCTGCTTGATCAGTCAAATAGGCATCTTATAATTCAAAATAATCAGCTCTCATCATGCTGAGCCTTGGTTGGATGTCATACAATCAGGGTCCTGTTTACAGATGCCTTGGCCGTAGTTACAACGCTAAAAATACAGAAAAATACTGCACTTAATGATTTAAGAGCAGTACTCTATCGACTATGCCAGCAGTCCGCACCAAAAAGAGTAGTGGTATAGTGGGTTCCATCCCACTGTAATATCCAAAGCAACGAGGAGGCAGACAGACTGGCAAAAGACGGTGCAAGACTACTACAACCAAATTCTAGTGTGACCTACAAAGAGTCCAAAAGGTTTATTAGGGCCAGATACATAGCCAAAAAATGATGACTATTACCAGTTGAACAGAAGAGAGCAGGTCGTGGTCTTCAGACTCCGCACAGGCCACAACAGACTGAGGTACCACCTATTCAATAAACTGAAGATAGGTGGCATTGACGAATGCACCTGTGGTACAGGGAAAATGACCGCTGAACATCTGCTGCAAAATTGCCCGACATACGAGGACCAGAGAAAGCACATGTGGCCATCACCAGTGGCAACACTAGACAAGCTCTATGGCAGTGTCGACAGCCTCAGGATGACAGCTGCTTTCTTCGAACAAATACAAGTTGACGTCTGACAGCGTATGAAGAAGAAGAAGAAGAAGATACAATCAGGAAGGTAAAGGCTCCCTAATATAACTAAAGAATTCAAACTAATTGAGAGAAGTATCCCAATTGAAAGTTGCTTAACTCTTTACCGTACCATTCAACAAGGATCGATAGCGTACAAAACATGTTAAAGTAGTATTTAAATTAAATTGACATCTAACACACGTACTTTGTTCTGTTGCTTTTAGGATTTTAAAAAAACCTGAAACATGTTGAAATTTCCACAGCATGTGCAGATTTAGCTTAATGTAGTTTCCTACAAACGATCGATATTGATTTGGGTGTTGAATATGTCAAATTTGTGCTTTATGTGTGATGTATTTTAGACTTCAAGAGCCGAGAAATTATTTATTATTTGGACACACCAATGATCGTGCATCTGGATTATACGTGGATATTCAATACAAGTCCTGTGTAGGCTTTGACTGTCACACAGAAGAAAATTAATGTAGTAATGAAGATATTGCTGGGATAAAGCAAAAATACAAATAAATGTGGCAAGTAAACAAAAATAAATAAACTGCAGTGGTATTTCACCCTCTACAATAATTACATGTAATGCTTCATACTAATATATATTTTTATTATGAATACTTCATGTTATAGATAATTTAATTATATAAATGTATATATTAGGGCGACTTGGCTTCGCATCTGAGTGGTCCTGGTTTCATTCCTCAGTCGAGGTTGAAATGTTTTTTCAGAAAGCAACGGCTCCTGGGTCGACCCAGCCTTAAATGGGTACTGGTTCAGTACGGGAAGTAAAAGTGGCGAGGGAGAGGAGATGGCTACCGCCCTCATATTGCAGAGTCTTTGAAATGTGAGATCGCTAACACCTCACACCCCTATGACAGTAATGATATTGGTTTACTTTAACTTGATATCGTTATATGATCATTTTAGCTCAATTTGTTTAATATTACATAATTTTGTTTTGGGAAAAATGAACAAAATATTTTACATATAGAGTTGCAGCACTTGCCTTGGACACTCAGACCCACATCTGCTCAAAATTAGGCTGGTCTGTAAAGGGTTAACAAAAATAAATCAGGCATTTTGGAACCAACAACTAAGAACAGCAGCTGAGAATTATTTGGTGAGTAATGCCCTACCTATGCAGACCAAAGAGAGGCAGTCTGGCCTGGGGAAGCGACCATGCTCGAAAAGCTGTGGGGGACAGACAAAGACCTGAAATGCAGTCCCCTTTGTGAACCTCACCGGACTAGAAGCATAGCACCAGTTGATTGATGAAGAATAAGAAGGTGAGTAATGCACCATTTTCTCCCACTTTTTCTTTACCCTGGAGTATATTATTTAGAGATTGCAACCAGTTTTTCATATTCAGGTGATTGTTCACACATGTGCAGAACATATAACAACAAACCAGGCATATTGGTACTAACAATTAAGAACAACAATTCATAAATATTTGGTGGGAGCTAAGTCCCGTTCTCCAATATTTCATTTCCCTGACCCTGATGCGAGCAGCCAGTTATGATGACTGCTGTCAGCTGATTCACTGCGCTGCATCGTCAATAAACGATATATGTTGTTTCTAACGCCCACAATGAGTAAGTTTATTCAAGTGCACCCTGAAAAGGATGCTAAGTGACGGATTGCGGTAGCTTTCCTCACATCCCGAGCATGCTAATGAAGGTGGACCTGAGCCCTCTAGGCAGTTGTGCTATGCTTGGCTTCATCTGCGTGTCACTCACTACTTCAGGGATCATGTCAATCCATCACCTCATTAGCCAGGCTGCCTGAAAACAGCTTGTTTCTAATGAGGGCTACTAGGAAGTCTTGACCAGTATGTTTTGCCTGACCCTGACTAACATGTCTGATCAGTATATTTTGCCTGCCCAGACGTTCGTCTTCCTCCACAGTGAACGATATAAAGTTCATATTCATGGTGATAAAGTTCATGCAAAAGCAACGCTACAGGATGTAGTTACGAAACTGGGTCAAACAGGATCTGAATCAATGCAATGCAAACTAAAGGCTGTCAACGACATAAAGAATTGGTGCGGAAAGAAGTCCCAACACTATGTTTAGTCTAACAGACAGGAATAAACCGTGGATGGATTCAGTGTTTGAGTTGAAACTGAAGTCTTATCACGTAAGTGTTGTTTATGGAGTAAGATCACATATTTAATGGAATTGTTTTACGGTATTTATGGGATATGTTTTATGGAGTAAGATCATGTACCATATTCAATGGAATTATGTTTTAAGGTATTTGTGGGACATGTTTTATGGAGTAATATACTGTACTCAATGAATTTATGTTTTAATGTATTTGTGGGACATGGGAAGGAAAACTAATGTCTGGTTTGGCAAAATATACTGATGAGACATGTTAGTCAGGTTCAGGCAAAAAATACTGGGCAAGACCCTCACCTTGGCTTCCTTGTAGCCCTTCCTAGAAACAGGCTTTTTCATGGAAGCCTGGCTAACAAGGTGAGCGATCGACATAGTAGTGAGCGACATGCCGATGAAGCAAAGCATAGCGCAACCACCTGGAGGACACTGGTCCACCTTCATCAGCATGCTCGGGATGTAGGAAAGCTACGACAACCCGCCACTTAACGTCCTTTTCAGGGCGTACAGAAAAGTAATCCTTCTCATTGTGGGCATACAACAACAGCAACTTTCAGTACTTACAGATCAACCTTTTGACTTTCTTGTTGATATTTGGTATATATCAGGTGTCTCATACACCTGGCTCTCAGTGCCATTTCGTGTGATCTGTGTCACATGGCAGAATAAAAGTTACAGACATTTACAAAATAATAAGGCATATATAAGAAAAGATCACTTTAGTTGTTGTCTTATGCTTTGTAAGGAGTGAAATGGATTCAAAAGAAATGTAAAAAAGATGACATGGAAGGTTGGAAAACAAAATAATAGTTGCTGGAATGTTCTTATGTTTCATGTTTTACTATAGAGGGGTTGGAACAGGCGCCTTGGACACAATAACGTAGAGGTAAGGAGCTCGTCTCTCAAGTCACAGACAAGTGAATATGAGAAACGAGTGTTTGATTCCTGCAAGTTTCAAGTGTACCTTTCTCTGAAAGGGGAAAGGGGGGGGGGGAGAGATCAGGTGCCTAGTCCTTTCTGAGACAGATGATAAACATGGAGATCCTGTATACATGTTGTGCACGTCTAAGAACCCTTGGTAGTTGAAAATAAAAATGAACAGGCCGTTAGCCACTGTCTGGGAAAAGATTCTAAAGGTAATGAAATTCCTACACACTCAATTGCTAGTATATACAAAAAGGTCCTTTACATCCTAGGAGTAAAAGAGGAGTGACAATAGAAGAAATATATTACTATATTACTATATCATCTGCTTGTAAGGTTGTCTTAGTATCTCCATTTTTTTTTTTTGCGTTCACCATATTTTTCTAATCCCCAAGGCGGCACTGTGGTTTTTATTTTACGCCTGTCGGCCCAGTGCATCCGACTTCAGCATGCATTTTATTTAAGGGTCTGCTTCCTCCTGCATTTTCTAAGGGTTTGCTTCCCAAGGGTAACAGCCAGTGCTGTGATGGGGATCGAACCCAGCACCTTCGGATTGTGAGCCGTGCCACTTAGCCACTAGGCCACGCCGTCCCCGTATCTCCATTTGACTGTATCTTCTGGTTGGTCAATCCTAAGACTGGTTGTAAGGCTGTCTGGGCATGTCTCGCCATTTGACCTTATCCCCTGGTTGATCAGTCCTGAGACTGGTTGTAAGGTTGTCTGAGTATGTCTTTCCATTTGACACTATCCTCTGTTTGATCAGTCCTGAGACTGGTTGTAAGGTTGTCTGAGTATGTCCATTTGGAAACATGAAAACATCCCGGATCACCAGAACAAACAAATTAAGACACACTTTTGTCACTAAACACTGACTGCATTCGGCGATGAATGTCAACTGGTCGACATCCTTGAGCTGTTAGAAATCAAATCACCGCTTGCTGATCAACTCTGGATGAATTCCGTATTACACCAGCCATGTTTTCAACAGTCTACTGAGGAAACTATGAGTAAGAGGATAATGAAATTTTGCAAACTTGATGGTTGGTATGTGCTGTTTACACCAAAAGTGATGTCATCATGCGCATTGTATGTGTGTTCACTTGTTACAGTTTGGTGCACTTTAATTAATTTTTTTTCTTTTCATTCGCCATATTTCTCCATTCTCCAAGGCGGTGTGAGTTGCAGTACAGTTTTTATTTTGCGTCTGTCGACCCAGTGCATCCTACTTCAGCTTGCATTTTATGTAAAGGTCTGCTTCCTCCTGCATTTTCTAAGGGTTTGCTAAAAACTTGAACCAAACAATGTAGTTTAACAAATATTTATTTGATTTACTCCAGTAGGATCATGGAACCACAACTACAGTGACCTTCTCACAAGAAGCATAAGCCAAAACATTTAAATATGTGCTCTCTCAAACTAGGAACCGTGAGATACACACACAATTCAGTGACCCTAATCTTTCTTCTTAAACTAGGAACCGTGAGATCCAGACATAGAACCGTGAGATCCACACATAGAACCGTGATTGCTCTGAAACTGTGAGCCGTGGGATACAAACAGACAGCGTGAAGTGTATAGCCGCTACAAATTAAAATCCTGGGAATCTGAACAGAATTTTTGGCAACAATGAAACAACAACAGCTTTAAACAGAGGTTAAATGTTTAATTATAAATATTAACAAAAAACCAAGTGCTACATATGTGGTACTGTTTCATACGAACGGGACAAGGCGATAAGATTCTGCTTCTGAATATCCATCTGCATTAGAGGTTCGGTGCAGTAGCACTACAATATAGTATTAACAATTGAGAAAAAATTAATGAAAATTTTTTTTTAAAGTTGATTTTAAAGTAAGTTTAAGCGAAATTTTTTAATGGGTATGGTCAGCTACCGCACCGAGACGAGAACACGAACAAAATCTACGTTACAACCAATACGCCTTCATCAGGGACAACAAATAACAACAATGATGAACTAGCAAATCATAGAAGAAGGAATAAATACATGTATGGGGGATGTTAACATATAAGGAAAAAATGGTCTACTTATCTGATACAGTGTCTTCCATCACGACTGGTCGGGTCGAAAGCTCGACTGTAAAAACTTAACTTTAATCAACTTTTAACAATATTAACAATTGCATCTTAAGAAAGAAGTTCTGATATAGACAAGTAACATCGTTTTTGAACATGACCCATATTTAGCCCAGTGGATTCAAATCACAGCAACACTGGAAACTGGCATGCATTTCATTCCAAACAAATTACATGCTGAACAAACTCAATACAAAATACACGAAACACTTAAATTATTTTGACATTGTAAACGTTCAAAGGAACAAATTATTTAAAAAAAACAGTAGCACTAAAACAAAAAAGATAAAATGTGCAAATGATTTGTAAAAACCAACACGAAATTACAGCAAAACAAAACACAAAACCACTCCATTAATCAAATGAACCACTTTGACAGGACAAAATACAAAAACATAATAAATAAATGACAAAACACAAATTAATATTTAAAAAAAACAACAAACAAAAAAAAACCACTTAAAAAAGACATAAAACAATAATACAAAAAACTATTACTGAAAGATAAGTCGTTTATCTCTCAAGCAACGAATGAATGAAAGTGCAAAATGGTGGGGGTTTTGAACCCTGCAAGTTTAAATTGTTCACTGCTGTAAGGAGAGGTGGGATCAGCGTCTAGTCATGTTGGAGATTGATGAAAAAATAAAAGGTCCAGTGTACATGCTGTGCACGTTTAAGAACTCTTGGCTGTTTAAAATTTAAAAAAAAACCAGGCTGCTGTTTGAGCAAACATTTAGATAGACAAAGAAATTCCAACTCAATATGTCACCTACCTTCTCCCAGGCCTATTAAACCTCAGCAAGTAAAATCACAAAAAGAACGTACTAGGTAAAGATTTGGCTACCTGGCAGCAGGCATAACCCGCTTGTTTCAATACCAAGATTTCAAGTATTCTAAGTTAAGTAAGAAACTTTGCAGTAAAAACATGGTGATAATTGAAAAACTGTTGAAAAAGCAAGGTATCAAGAGTAAAAAATGTAGGTATTACTGCATTTGTCTGGGATGTTCCCTGTGTGTGCTTATACTATTTGTCTGGAATGTTCTGTTTGCTATTTATACTACATTTCCTAGATGTTTCCTGTCTGACTATACACTATTTTGGGGGGATGTTCTCTCTCTGTTTATATACCATTCATGATGTTGAAATGTCCAGAAGGGATGGATACAACCCAAATGGATTTTATTCATTGTTTTGTGTGGGTCTACTGTCCTACCTATGATAAGGATCACATCAATGAAAGAGCTGAAATGTAGGTGGGTCATTAGATAGGACACACTGAAATCACTCAATGACCGCGTTAATGTGATAGCATTGTATTCAATATAATCAGCAACACACATTCTGAAGGAAATTGAAATAAAATCAAGGCCAAACAAAATAAGATGTATGTGAGGACGGATCAGGAATGTGTACAACCACCAGGCTACAGGAACCTATAGTATCCATACCTTTCATCATCTGAGAATCTCTGGGTCAGCCGAAGGGAAATATCAATTCTGCTTAACATAAAATACCAGAATATGTTAAGATGTCAAGGTGAATATCTGTAACTGTATGTTGTGATAGCAAGGGGTATATCTATAACCATATGTTGAAATATCAAGAGGTGTATCAAAAACTATATGTTGAAATATCAAGGTGTGTATCAAAAACTATATGTTGAAATATCAAGGTGTGTATCTATAACTATATGTTGAAATATCAAGGGGTGTATCTATAACTATATGTTGAAATATCAAGGGGTGTATCAAAAACTATATGTTGAAATATCAAGGTGTGTATCAAAAACTATATGTTGAAATATCAAGGTGTGTATCTATAACTATATGTTGAAATATCAAGGGGTGTATCTATAACTATATGTTGAAATATCAAGGGGTGTATCAAAAACTATATGTTGAAATATCAAGGGGTGTATCAAAAACTATATGTTGAAATATCAAGGGGTGTATCTAAAACTATATGTTGAGATATCAATGATAACCATATGTTGAAATATCAAGGGGTGTATCTATAACTATATGTTGAAAAATCAAGGGGTGTATCTATAACTATATGTTGAGATATCAAGGTGAATATCTATAACCATATGTTGAGATGTCAAAGCATATATATATAACCATATGTTAAGATAGCAAGGGGCATATCTATAACCATATGTTGAGATAGCAAGGGGTATATCTATAACCGACAAAAGAAGTAGCATTTGGCAACAGCCAGTGTCCTTCCACAAGAAGCTGTATGGAAGTGTAAAGAGCCTTGAGTCGACTGCTGCCTTCATTAGAGTCATTGAAGTTGAAGTCTGAAGACGAACGAGAGAGAAGAAGAATCTATATGAATATCCTGATACTTTCTCCATATACGATAGGCTAAGTACCCCAATTGGTAATACAAATGAGTGGATCCAAGATTTGTCTGAGATGTTTACACTTTATGTTACAAACACTTCTCACCGTAAACAGGAAGCATTTCCTTATGAATATCCTTTGCAGAAAGTCCGTCCAAAAAAACAAAACACACAACAGCACGCTGTTCTTTGATTGCACACTCTGAGAGCTCTGCCGCAATTTTGTATCTAAGCTGCACATTTGCATGCAACATCAAGCATCTGTTAACTACAGTAATCACAACTCCGGATGATGCTGTCACCTAATGACACCTTTCGAAACTACAAAATTATGATTTTCAGCTATTCGATATTAGTTTGTGACCTGGTTTCTGAATTACCCTCATATTTTTTCTCTGGAATTTTCTCTGTCTGTCTATGAGGGCAGTTCAAAAAGAAACTGAACTTTTAAAAATGGCACAGCAACTAAGCGAGTTAGTGAGCTAGTTCCTACTTGTATGTGTGCCAATGGCATTGACCTTCCGTTTGTTAATAACAGCATCACATGGTTAGTTTTCTATATGCTTTCGGGGGAAGTGAATACACAAGCAGTGCATTTGATGATTTTTTTAAAACTGAGCAATGAAGGATCTTGAAAGCAATGTGTTTGCGTGAAAATCTGCTTCAAATTAGGTAAAACTTTCACTAAATGCTGACTGAGACTTTCTGGAAAATGTCATAACTGGTGAGGAAAGATGAGTTTATAGATAGATAGATGAAATAAAAAGGCAGCCGTCACAGTAGGATGAAACATCATCACCGCGACCAAAAAAGAGGATGTCAGAATTGCTCAATGTCAAGGTTCTGTTGATCATCCTTTTTGATCGGAGGGGCACCGTTCACCATGAGTATACCCCACATGCTCAGAGGAACAATAAAGAGTATTCCTTGGATGTTATGAGATATTTGGGAGAGGCAATATGAAGAAAGAGGCCTGAAGCATGGACAAACAAAACCTGGATGCTGCACCATGACATTTGTACTGCAACAGTTCCAGTCGGAGAATGGACGTTAAGGGTAGAAGTGATGGGGTCTTGACACTAAGTCGACAAAGGAAAACGAGGGGGTTGAGGAGAAGAATGTGTCTGGTACAGGTAGGGGTTAGGAACTGACCGATCTGCTGTTCCGATTTGGGTAGGGGGTGGGGGTGGTGGTGGTGTTAGTAACAGACAGAGGCCATCAGGTCTTGCTGGGACATTTTAGAGTGACAGGAATTCAGAGTGATTTGTTCCAATAACAACTAAGTGGAGGTAGATCCAAACTAGAGTGATGGCTGAGTCAGACAACCCACAGAAGACCATTGCACAGCCCTGATACTGCTTGAGACTATATAATACTAGGCGGGGTGGGGGCAGGGGGCGCTATTGCAAAGGAGATAAGTTTGAATCAATTTTAAGTACGGTAAGAAAAACATTTTTTTGTCTCCGAAGTTTATTTTATTTTTGGACTTCCCTCATATATACTCTTATTCTGAGGTGTCGTCAATCTGTCCGTCTATATACTATTTGTCTGAAGTGTTCCAAGTCGAATCAGAAGGAAAGAAACAACTTGATCACATAATGAAACCAAAGTTACAATTTCACAAATGTTACATATAAACAAATACACTCTTGTGTTACAATGCGATCTCAATACAGTGAAAGCACGTTACAATTTGCTCTCTGCAGGGTTATAAAGTTCATGAAAAGATGAAAGATGCGCTTTACAAATCCTGCTTGAATTACAAAACAAATAATGCAGTTTGGGTTTATATTATAATATTTCTGCAACATGACAGGCTCCCTGAAATGAATTACATCTGTAATGCGGTGGCACACTGTATAGGAATATACTAATATATTTTAATCTACTACTGCGTTCTTTACAATGGCATAAAGACCAACATGTTCACATGCCAGATAAGTGCATCCCTAAACAGCTGTTATACGGTGAGCTCAAAACAGGCAGGCGTTCACCAGGAGGGCAGAAGAAATGCTAAAAAGACTCATTCAAAGTGTCTCTGAAATGCTTCAATATTGATGTCACCTCCTGTGAGATGCTTGCACAAGACTGTATCCCCTGGCAAGCTAGTATCACCAGGTACTCAAATTGTAGAGAGTACTGCCATCGTGGACTGCTCCGCGAAAGCGTGCTGCCCGAAAAAACAATACTCACAACAACTCCATAGCCATATGTGTACCCTGAATATGACAGAGTGTGACGTTCCAAGGATTGTTCTTTAAAGCAATCAGAGAACACATTTCGCAGCAATCGTCTGATGCTGTCGCTATCTTCGTTTGCGATGGGCAACTATTATTAAAGGCCAACAGGCTTCAAAGTACAGACACTAATCTTCTTTTCTGCAGCCATGGAAGCAACAGAAGCATCACTTCTGTTTGTCCATTGCCCGTTTTGTTATCTATATCAAGGTTTTCTTAAGTTAACATCTTTCTACTGGTTTAGAAGACTGTAGAGTCTGTAAGCAACAAGTTACATTTATAAAATATAAATAATTATATCAATAAACCTGTATTAAGTCACCTCGAATTCTTCTCTTTTCTGGACACTGTTGGCCGGTTTTTCTGAGTCTTTCCTCATACCTGTAATTCTGGAATCCCCCTATCAGCTTTGTCTCTCTTTTTTGTATTCTTTCCAGCATGTTTATATCCCCTCTATGATAAGGACTCCACACCTGTACACTCTGTCTATTTTCTAATATTATCTATCCCCCATCATCTTGAACAACACATTTGATCGTGATACAAGGGTGTAGGATTTTAGAGTCCATATGTTTTGAATGCTGTCTCTGGAGCAGAGAGGAAGAGGCCAGTCACCAAGATGACAGTGGTCAGTGACTCATAGCTGACTGCTTGTGTCAGAGTCAGCGAATCAGAGCTGTCCATGACCTTACTCTGCCTCTAAGTGATGGCATGTCCCAAGTGGTCTGTCGGGGTCTTTGTGTACGACAAGGAAAGAATAGCACCACTGCCCTACAGAGAACATGTCGTTAGAGGCGACTATGTGACATGGCATAACACTGGCCATGGTTAGGTGGTTTGTTAAGAGCAGTATTGATGGCGCCTAACAGGATGTGGGTCTACTTTGCTCCAGTGTTTGAGTCTATTAAGATGGACTCACATATCGGTTAACCACCCACTGTGGCACATGTCCCAACGCAGACCAGTATTAAGCTGCTCAAGCCTAGCCCACTAAGCAGGGAATCCTCCTACTGGCTACATCCAGATCGCTAGAACTGGAACCTGCACAGGGACATTTGTCCCTGTAAAAGTACAGGTTGACTAAGAGTAAGTGGAGGCCTTGGAAACAGTTTGCACTCGTGCAGCCTGGCAGGGAGAATAGGCAAACAAAGAGAGAAGGCAAAATCAGCCTCAAAGATGTGTCCTGCTGAAATCTGATGTGTCCGAAGAAAAGGTGCAAATATTGCAGTCTCGCTGTAAACTAAGACACAATATAACAAAACGTTCTTTCATGAAAAACAACAAAGAAGAAAGCTTTCAATATGTCTTTCTTTATATGGCTCAATATCTTTATACTGGTTTAGAAGACTGCAGAATACAACCAGTGTTTCATTTACATTTCCCTGCTTTAAAAGTTATGCGCATCAAATCTATTCTTAAATGCATTAATTGTCCCTGCCTCCAATACTTCCTGTGGCAATGGATTCCAAGCATTCACCACTCTCTGACAAAAAATATTTCATAATATCTAATCTGGACCTTTCTTTGATTAATTTATAGCTATGCCCTTTTGTTCTTGTAGGTGGTTATGTTTTGAAAAACATGTTAGTCTAATTTATCCGTTTCTTTGATTTTCTTATGAACCCGTATTAAGTTACCTCAAATTCTTCTTTTCTAGACACTGTAGGCCGGTTTTTCTGAGTCTTTCCTCGTAACTGTAATTTTGGAATCCCACTATCAGCTTTGTCGCTCTTTTTTGTATCCTTTCCAGCATGTTTATATCACCTCTACGATAAAGACTCCACACCTGTACACAATACTCCAATCTAGGTCTAACTAATTCCTTATACAGTTTGACAATCACTTCCTTGCTCTTATGTTTAATATTTCTTTTTATTATACCTAACATTGCATTTGCCTTTTTCACTGCTACCTGGACTTGCTCACTCACTTTACCTGTATGATCTATTATAACCTCTAGATGCCTTTCAATGTCTATCATTCTAATATTGTTATCTTCCATTCTATAATTATGTTCCATTTTGGATCTACCCATGTGGATAACTGTACATCTATCTACATTAAACTCCATTTGTCACACAGACCATTCTCAAATTGTATCTAAATCCGACCTCATATTATGTCAGAATGTATTTTATAGGTTGATATTTGAAATATGTCTCTTGTATGCTATTTTAAAAATCTATCTGAAGCATCTCTAACAAGTGAGACTAAATATAGACACAATTGTGTAAGTTTATGCCAATTTATTATTTACAAAAGAAAGACAAACAATAACAACAACAGTAGCAATATATTGAAAATGCAATAAAAGTCTGAAATTCCAGACTGACCAGGGATTTGGAGAATCCACAATTCCAAGTTTTTGTGACTCAACAACAATTTAAAGATTACATTTAAGGTGGAATTTTAAAGAGAAATTTTGTATATATTTTTTAAATTTTTATTTATTTTATTTATTCCATTGAGCAATATTTATAAGCAGTTGTTAATCTTCTATTGGCTTGTTGGGGCCTGTCATAGAATCACTGTTACATAGCTTAATTGGTTCCTTTAGGTCTTACATGTTAACTGGATTCTAACAAGAAAAAAAACCATGTAAAATATGAATACCTTATTTACTGCAAAAAGAATAACATTCTCACTTGAAGATTTCACATCACGAATCATCGCTGACATATGTAGAGTTACCTCTGAGCATCTGTGATGATTCAATTGGAACTTCCTAAAGTTAAATTGTAAAACCGTGCATGCTTATTAAAAGGCTGGATTCTCAGATTATCCACTTTTCTGAGGTCTGGATTTTCTGACTTTTACTGTAGTAGTGAAAGCAAGTAGTTTGTGATTGCCATCATTTGTTAACTTGATATACAGATCTGGTGTACTGAGCTCCTCACATGAAATGACATTATGGTCATCGGCTAAATAGTAAGTGTTTTAATAAGTCTATCTTAGGTCTATTCACAGGGTTTTAAGTTATGATTTACAAAAATAAACATTGCTTTAACAAAAATAAACAAACAATTTGGAAGAGATTACATAAATGCAACTGTAAGATTCAATATAATGGACAAGTGTTTATATACGTCCTCACTGAAGTGACAGATGCATTTTATCACATACGTGTTGGCTTGACGAGGAGATAGCCACTGTCAATATGTGTTTTCATGACCAGCTAACACATACAGGCTCGACTCAGATGTGGGGTTGGCTGTAGGGCGACTTTCAAGACATATGACCCTGTGAGAAGAATTGATGAATCTATCAAGATTCTGTGAGAGGAACTGGTGAATCTATTAAGATTCTGTGAGAGTAACTGGTGAATCTATCAAGATTCTGTGAGAAGAACTGATGAATCTATCAAGATTCTGTGAGAGAAGAATTCATGAATCTATCAAGATTCTGTGAGAGGAACTGATGAATCTATCAAGATTCTGTGAGAGAAGAATTCATGAATCTATCAAGACCATGTGAAAGAAGAATTGATGAATCTATCAAGACCATGTGAGAAAGGTATTGATGAATCTATGAAGACCTTGTGAGAGATGGACTGATGAATCTATCAAGATTCTGTGAGAAAAACTGATGAATCTATCAAAATTCTGTGACAGTAACTGACGAATCTATCAAGATTCTGTGAGAGAGGAACTGATGAATCTATCATGACATATGACTGTGAAAACAATTGATGAATCTGTAATGACATATGCCCCCATGAGATGAATTGATATCATGACATGCCCCTGTGAAAACAATTGATGAATCTGTAATGACATATGACCCTATGAGATGAATTGATATCATGACATGCCCCTGTGAAAACAATTGATGAATCTGTAATGACATATGCCCCCATGAGATGAATTGATATCATGACATGCCCCTGTGAAAACAATTGATGAATCTGTAATGACATATGCCCCCATGAGATGAATTGATATCATGACACGCCCCTGTGAAAACAATTGATGAATCTGTAATGACATATGCCCCCATGAGATGAATTGATATCATGACATATGCCCCTATGAAGCTCACGAAAAGTACAAAGTCATGATGTGGATTAAATCTTGACTAAGGTCTCACCAGTCCGAACAGCTACTCATACCATGAGAAGTAGCATCAACAGCCTCAAGTTATAAATATAAATGATGGCAGCAAAAGTCAACAAACAGCAGTTCACAGAACTCAACTACCCAAAACAACTTACCTATCTGAGCCAAGAAGCCTGAATATTCGAGTTTTATCACATATTTCTTGAGTTACCTGAAATAATGAACATACAATATGAATCCCTTCTGAAATTTTAATTTATTGATAAATGTTCAATGTCATTCCATCATTTTCTTGGTCATTGAAGATACTAACATGGGTTGAAGTGAATGGGTTGAAGTGAATGGGTTGAAGTGAATGAGTTGACAACATTCAGCTACTCATAGTGGCTGCTTGCATCAGGGTCAGTATCCCATAACTGACCTTGACCCTGGTGACAGAATGCAACTATACAACCTACTAAGAGCTTAGGGATTGAAGAGGGAAGGCAAAGCTGGTTCCTTAAATAATGCCATGCTGAAATAGGATGTGTCGGACCGAAATGGGCAGTTGTTGCTGTAAACTACAGACAAAGATCTTCACTCAGAACGGAAAATTGCAGACTCATGGCTCACCTACATAGAATGGGTCTTAGAAAACAAACCGGCACATGCAATTGCGAAGCACCCAAGTCAACACCAGAAAATATTCTGCAGAACTGCCCTACCTATGCAGACCAATGAGAGGCAGCTAAGCCAGGGGAGCAACCATGCTTGCCAAGCTGTGGGGGAACTGACATAGACCTGAAATGCAGTCTCCATCGTAAACCTCGCCAGGATAGAAGCCTAACATTAGATGATCGAAGAAGAAGAGGAAAGATAAGCTGTAAACTACTACACTACATCACAAACGCCCTTTCCAGAATGAACGAAGAAGAAGATATCAAAAACATCAACAAAGACGACCTACAAAGGAAGATTGTCCCTCCTCATTCCATCTAATGATGTAAGTGAAGAGATAAGTATAAATGTTCACACATAGACTCAGCATAACATGAGCAGGAAATTACAGTCAAAGACACCTTAAAATGTGAACTGACTAAGCTAAATACTCTCAACATTGTATGAACTACATCTCTTGAAGGAATGTGAATTTAGATTTTCAATAGCACTATCAAGTTTGAGGCAGATTTTTAAAAAAAATTTTTTTTCTTTTCTGTCATACAACGTTTTTTCCCATTGCTAGGGTAGTCTAGGGGTTTTAAAGGCTGAGGACTACAGACCGCTTCGCCACTGCTGTCGCTACTGATTATATAAATTGAAAACTAAAAATGGGCAAATGACCAACATAAAACTGCATGAATTACATAAGTTGTAGGGTCAACAGGACGTCACCCATCTGTTATTCAGCATACACCTGGCAGGCCCATCTGTATTTTCATGACAGCACGACATCTATGATTTCAGTGAAGGAAGTTCAATGTCTGAGTTCTACGTTGCGGATTTAGTCTCGAAGAGAGATCTTCAATGTTGTTCGCTTTATCGGTCGTTGGGCAATGCAGAATCTATCTGCATCAGTATTCCGTAGGTTTCACAACTTGCAGCTATATACCATGGCTGAAGAATGCATGCTGTTGAAGGTGTGAGCTTTAGTGCTGTTCTTTTACATCTGTTGCAGTATGGGCCTTTAGCACGTTTCCATAATTTTTAGAAAATGTTTGCGCATTTTTCAACTTTCAAAAATTATAACTGTTCTGTTTGTTGGTCAATAGATATGATTTTCTTGTGTTTAGAGACATAAATGAATAAAGAAGTTGTTGATGTTGTTGTTGTGTGTTTGTTAGTTTCTGAGATACAAGAAGATGAATGTGAAATTTTTTGAAAAAAATTAAATATTTGGACTTTCCCGGCTAGGCCTAATCGCTCCGATAGAAAACCATAACAAAGAATCGATACTGTGTTTACAATATCGACACAACTGTTAGTTTCCAATTCAAGCGTAGTTCTTTCATCTAAACAAATAAAAGAAACAGATTTACAAGATAAAGATCTTTCCCAACAACCTACTTCACCTTTCCCCAAAAAGTCGGCCTGCTCCAATCGGCGAAAAATAAAAATTAAATCGTTCAAAAGCCATTTGTAATCTAACATATGATACTTTTACCGGCAAAAACGTGTGTAGATGGACGTGACGAATCCAGCAGTATAAAAATGGCTTTTGGTAGGGTCTCCGTACCTAGAGACAAAAAAGTCAAATGTTTTTTTTTTTGACATCGTGACGAGTTTGGCTGTCTCAGACGGCCTGCGGTGTGCTAAAGATCACAGTTGAAGCTGAACCAACCGCTGCTATCCTACGCGAGATCTCCCGATTTACTGAATGGGAGTTCGGAATCTCTTGGCTCAAGTAGATATACAAAACTAACTCCTATTATAACTCCTATTGGACAGGAAAGGGTTAAATGAATGAATGTTGAACTACTTACCTCGTTAGCTCTGAAATTCCGTCCTTGCATTCCATGCTTGTGAAAAGCTAGGACACTGTCTTGCAAAGTCACTGAAAAGCAAGAGATGAGAATCAAGCTTAAACAGTGTCACAAGATGAAATATGGAGATTGCAAGTAGAGGTATGGATGGAAAATGTCTTGTATATTAAAATCTTAATAGTAAACTAACTAACTGTGACAATTGTAATATGAAAAGCACACTGGAAGACCATAGTCAATCAACTTGTATAGGTCATCAGTAGACGTGGGAAGGCGTAGTTTTCTGTCGTGTGCCAGATGTATTGTCAATGCTGTCATTCCATGTTTCTTCAGTGTCAGTGTCTCTCGAACACCCTCCATTCATCTTTTATACGAGTTGTGTTAAAAAAGTATCCGATCTTTGGGCCGGAAAAATACAATTACTCACCTGGAGGTTTGAAACCCTTATCCCCTTCAAAGTACTTTCTTTGGGACTCCACACACTTCTCCCATCGGTTCTGCTATTAATGGAAGCATTTTACGGAGGCCTCTTTAGGAGTGGAGTACAGCTGGGTCGTCGTTTTCCCACATAATTTCTGCTCGTGACTTACATCGGGTCCCTTTCAGAACGGAAACTTTAGTTTGGAGAATAGTCAAATATCGCAAGGAACCAGGTCAGCAGAATAGGGAGACTGGCGAACCAGAGGAATGTTGAGTTTGGCCAAATCAGATGCGAAGAATTGGGGATGTGGGGTGGGGGTGTGTGTGTTTCATCATGATGGAGCTGCCAAGTTCCTGTTTCCCACAGGTCGTTTGCACGAACAGCATCACGAAGGCAAGGGCTGACCTCCAGGTAATACTCTGGGGTAATGTTTTGCTCTTGTGGTGCGTATTCCTGATGTACAACCCCACGGGAATCAAAGAAAACGGTCAACATGACTTTGACATTGCGTCATTTCGTGGTGAATGACAATTTGACGGGTGTTCACTACATTCAACACTGAAAGGCTGACTGCCAGCGACTGACGCAATCTGTGGGTGGGAAAAAAATTCATGCATGCGTATGACAGTCCCCTATACCTCCCTGCCGAAGGACAACACCCATGCTTCATTTGTTTCCGTGGAAAAAAATTAAGGTTGTATACTTTTTGAACACACCTTGTATAGGTAGGTAACCGACAATTTGAAGACTTTTTTTCAAATTCGATTCACATTTGGCCATATGCTGTTTTGCGTAAAATTTTTCAATGAAGCGACTGGCCAAGCGATCTGGACATCCGTCTTTGACCACACGGACATGCATTCAAATCCTTGGTACTGCATAGATTTCAATAGGAAAAGCAAAAACTAGTCTGTAGTGCATGGCACCTGCAGGAGCAATCGCCCTTTATTCCTTGCGCCTACAAATCTTCCCACTGGATTCCAATACTGGAAATAAACATGTTTAAGAAAAAGGAAAGATCCCGTTCACATGCAGTGTGGCATATTGGGGATATGGTGCTGGGTCTATATTTTCTTGACCAACGGCACACTAGGTCTGATGTGGTCAACATCACTTCAACTGTCTTTATTTTCCAGAACTGCTCTGGTAACTAATTCTTTTTAGGCTGGGTCGACCATGGGAGACGTTTGTGATAAAAAAATCTCCTGTACCAATTGGGGATTGAACCTAGATCACTTAACTGGGTAGTCAATGCACCAACCCTGCACTACTGGGGCTCCCTATAAACACTATAGTGATTTAGTGTTTTCTCCATGAAAATGTTTTGTTATTTCAATTCGTAAGGGTAATCTCATAGCAGACACTGCTGTTGGGGGTGAAGTGTTTGAGCCATCCTTGTACTAGACCATACTTTGTGAGGTGGGGTGACCAGTTGTCTTCCTCACTGCCTTTTTCCTTCCCTAGCTGCCAGCCAGGTACAAATTTACCATTGGGTCTACTGGTTGTTGTTGCTGTTTAATGTCCACAATGAGCAATTTTACTCTTTTGTGCGCCCTAAAAAAGACGTTAAGTGGCGGGTTGTAGTAGCTTTCCTCATATCCCGAGTGTGCTGATGAAGGTGGTCTGTGGTCCTCTCGGCAGTTGTGCTATGCTTAGCTTCATCTGCGTGAAGCTCACTACTACAAGGATCGCATCGATCAACATCTCATCAGATGGACTGCCTTGAAAACAGCCTGCTGCCTAGGAACGCTACATATAAGAGAGATAGTGGTCTTGGTCAGTATATTGTACCTGACCCTGACGTGACGTCCTGGTCAGCATTTTGTGCCTGACCGGACTAGCGTCTCAGTTCCCCTGGTCGACTGGTAATATACAGTTAACCAATCAAAATCTTTTCAGCTCCTTGTGGATAATAGGCCTTCACCAAATACATGCAAGTCATCAAATGATGACCTGGTTACATTTGTTGAAGTTTTCATATTCTTCTTTCTTCTTCTTCGTTCGTTCTCAATCTCTTGCTACCAAACCCTGAACAGGGTTTTGTAAGTAGCAGGATGTAGTCCGGAGAACAGAATGCGTTGTGTTGCTAGTTTACAGCTTGACTGAGATATTTGCACCTTTTGTTCCGACACATCCGTCTTCGGCAGGAAGTTTTCATATTATGTGAGAGCCGTATTATAAGACAATACTGTAAATACAGCCTTCCACACAACACAATCTGTTATATTATTTTTCAATCTTTTCCAGACAAGCGGCGTAAGATTAATGCCTTTGATACGGCTGAACATACTGCTATTTTGATTGCAGAGAGCTCCAACTTATGCTATGTGCTGTTAGACGAAGAAAATTATGATTGTGAAATTTCTTTTATAATTTTGAAAAGGATTTCTTCTGTTTTTCGCTTGGATTTGAAGATTCACCCATTATTGAGAATGGGGGAGTTAAGGTTCTGTAATGGCTTTTTCTGAGGAAGATCTATTTAGTTTGTTTATGTAGATACAATCACGTTTATAGTTGAAGTGATAGACATAGCCATTACGGTAAACATTGATTGACGCAAATAGTACGTTTTAAGCAGGGCCCCCCCATCCTCCCCCCAACCAAGGGGCGCCGCTATGTAGTGAGTCTATATATTTGTGCTATTTTTCACAACTATCTCTATCTTCTTGTATCTCAGAAACTAACACACACACACAATAAAAACAATAACACCAACAAGTTCTTTATTAATTTATTTCTACACTCACAGAAAAACAAAAAAACAAACAGGTTAGAGTCTCTCAAAGTCAACAACTGTGACGAGACGTAACTTCCTGAAAAATAATGTGGCTAACGGATACCATACTTTTGTGTGTGGTGTGGAAAAGGATAATGAAAGAGAAATGAGGACAGACCATCAATTATGACACATACCTAAGGAATCCATAGCACAGTCAAAATGCAGCTCTGCTCGTTGTTTTCTACTTGACTTCAGTCTGCCACTCAAGTTGAAAACTCTCACGTATTCTTCAAGTCACAGACAGAAAATAATACATTACGAAAGGCTGAACAATTGTTATTGTCACTCGATTCAAGCCATTATATGAGAATAAGTCTGTAAGTAGGTCACAAACTTATATGTGATAGCTGAAAATGTATTTTGTTGTTTCTAAAGGTGTCATATACTATATGGATATCTCTGAACAGGTTAAGAACAGGTGTGTCCAGGTGTGGGTATAACCTGAAATAGTGAGGTATTGCAGACAATGAATATTACGAATATGGGGGTGTCCAGTAACCGGGTCACCTGATTATATGGTCTAGGATACAGGAATCCTGCACAAAGGTCCCCTTCTGATGGTAGCACTGACAGTGGCTAGTTTTGGGCTGAGACTATGTGAGGTTGCCGGCCATGGAAAGTAAGTAAGTAAAGGTGTCATTATTGGCAGCAACGTCCAGCATTGTGATTTCTGTAGATAGCAGACGCTAGGTGTCGCATGCATGTACGCAGCTCAGATACAGAATAATGTCTGTGCTCACAAAGTGTACAATCAAAGAACAGTGTAATGTGCATTTTATGGGGGCACAAGGACTTTCCAGTTTACGGTGAGAAGTGTTTGTCGTGTACAGTGGTGCACAATTGGGTTGATTTATTTTCTCAAGTTGGCGCACAAATTGCTGATGAAGCCTGACCGGGTCGTCCTGTTCAGATTGTAAAAGAAGTATCTGTGCCTCAGGTAGGAGAGATGATTCGAGCTGACAGGCAAGTAACAATAGGCAGTGTAGCAACTGCTATATGGTGTTTGCATGGTTTAGCCTACAGCCTAATGCATGATCAATTGAATTTCCGGAAAGTGTGCTCATGGTAGCTCATGGTACCCATACAACTGATGGATGAACACAAAATGAACAGAATTGGCCTGCCCTTATACTGATAAAGCAATGCGACAAGTGTAACAATGTTGGTGGAAACTATGTTGAAAAATAAGAGACAATATAAGTGCAATAAAAATGGTTTTCAAGTTTCTATCCCATTTAGTTTCTGCACATAACTATTTGTGACCCATTTACTGATTAGCCAACCTGTACTTCTACAGGGGCGGATGTCCCTGTGTAGGTTCCAGCTCTGGTGTGAGCTGGATGTAGCAGGGAGGAGGATTTCCTGCTTAGTGGGCTAAGCTTGAGCAGTTTATTACTCCGCTGCGGAAGGTGGTAAACCGATGTGCGAGTCCATCTTAATAGACTCACACTAAAGTAAAGTAGACCCACAGCCTGTTAGGCATCATCTATGCTGCTCTTAACAAACCGCTTAACCGTGGCCAGTGTTATGCCATGTCACACAGTTAGTCACCTCTTACAGCATGCTCTCTGTGGGGCAGTGGTGTTATTCTTGCCTTTGTCATACACAAAGGCCCCGGTGGACCACTCAGTATTTGCCCTTGTACTTTGAATATTTGGAATCCTGGTACACAAAGAAGCAGGTTATGTCTACTAATAGATAGCCAAAGATTATCCACAGTATATTGTTTATTTTCCAGTTATTACTTCCAGTGGCTTACCAGACCTGGGGGAAGGTAGGTTGCATATTGGGTAGAAATTTTATTATTTTCTATAATTTTCCATGGAGAGCGGCTAACAGCCTACTCGTATTGATTTTCAATTTTTAAAATTTTTTTATATATACCATATATATTATAAAACAATATACGTTATTATATTATATATACAATATAAGTATATATACTGGATGGTCCTCAGTAAATAATAAATAAATATATATATATATATATATATATATATATATATATATATATATATATATATATACATATATATATATATTCCACAAACTACTGGTACAACAAGTAATGGTTGGAGATGATCAGGTCAGTGAATTTGAGATAGAATAACTAAATAAGAGCACACAGTTTTGTTCTAGTCAATAGCTTTCCTCAAATGTCTACTTTGTATATATTTTCTCAGAAGCACAGGGGAATGGGATTTTACAGACTGGGTGGCCAGGGCTCAAAGTGTTAACATCTACAGAGAGATAATTTTCAGATAGATTGAGAAGATGTTAAGAAATGCATGAGCTGTAGTGGACAGCGACCACCTGGGGGGGGGGGGGGGTGTGGGTGGTGGTGGTGGTGGTGGTGGAGGGTGTCGTCAGCCAGTGTGTGTTGATGCCCCATGTGGTCGTCACTTCCTGCCAGGAACACAGCACATAAATCCAGGTTGGCTATTTCATCATTCCTCAGTCAGCCTTAGCAGCCATCCGCAGCAATGGCATATAGTGATATCCCAGCCACCTGGGAGATCATCCCAAGGGGACAGATGTAATGTCTGCTGGTCTGTATCTCTTCATCATCCATGCGGATAACTGACAAAAAGTAAAGAACAAGACAGGAATGCATTTGATCCATGAGGTGCACTGGTGCAGCGCAGGGTGTATACCACACATGGATGGGTTCTGCAACTACATCTATAATGGTTCCACCTGGTCCTCAAATGACCTGTCTGGCTTGGGTGACCCTGTCAGGAGTAAAACTTCAGGTGTGCAGGCTGTCTCCATCTTTCGACAGGATAGGCCTACATTTCAAGAGTATCTAACACATCAAGTGAAAATGATTTATCTGTCTGGCGTGTCTGCTATGTACTGTCCCTGTTTCAGGTATGCAGCAGAGTGTCTAACTCTGCGTAGACTGCTCAGGATTGGGTGGCAGGAAAAAGTGCATAACTCTAAAATTCTTAGCAAGTCTAACATGTTGAGCATCTATGTTGTTTGTCCATCATTTCCGAAGAGGACCACATTGTCATATGTCAATCCTGGAGTGGCTTCGTAGGTGGCTGATCAAACCAATCCTCACATGTGTGCCCTTGATGTGAGACAGTCTGCCAGGATTGTTCTTTATAGTCATATGAGAACACATTTTGCAGAACAAGTCTGATGCTGTCACCATCTTTGCGTTGAGCAACAATATCTAATACATAGTATATGACAAACATTTGTGGTAGATAAGTCAAAATGGTTTATGAGAGGAGTTTGTGTCAGAGACAAGAATAGGATCACTACCACACTTGGAATATGTCATAAAAGTGACTTAGCTGCAGTCTAATCACTCAAGGTTATGTGAAAGACTTTCCAACTCATGGCTTTGCATACCCAAACATTCACACTGAGTGTGTAGTAAGCAGTCTACTCAGTTTGAAAGAAATAATTAAAAAAGTCCCATATATGATACAGGAATAAAAGAGGAAATTATTAATATTCTCTGGGACTGGAAGAAAAAACAAATTTGGTGATGACCGGCAGTCTGAATATTACACTTTTAACTACATTTCAACTATTCTACAAATTGAGACTCCATTTTACTTCTCACTATCTACAAAGAAAGACAATTTTACTTACTGTCGTAACAAATTAATACTGTGTCCCTCTCCACCTGTGAGACATTCACCACCGGCAGATACTCAGATGCTGGAACTGTAAAAACAAGAGAACAAATTGCCCTTATTGCATCTCAAAGACTTTTTTGTCCTAGTTTTCTTCTTCTTCGGCATTCGTCCTTAAAAGGACATTGTGTTGTAGTTTACAGAGAGGCTGTGATATGGTCACCTTTCAGCCCGATACATCCAATTTCAGCTGGCTTTTTTTTAGTACTGGGTTCACCTTCCTACTATGATCCCTATCCCTTGGCCAGACTATACTAGTGACTACTGCAGCCTGTTTCCAGGGCCGCCATGTGAAGACGGAATCGGGTGTTGGTCAGTTATGGTTTGGTGACTGATGCAAGCAGCCAGCTATGAGTCATTGGCTGCTGTCAGCTCATTCACTGCTGCATATCCAGGGATCCACCCTGAAGTGACTAACATAGATCCAGAGAACAACACTGGAGTGACTAACATAGATCCAGAGAACAACACTGGAGTGACTAACATAGACCCAGAGAACAACACTGGAGTGACTAACATAGATCCAGAGAACAACACTGGAGTGACTAACATAGATCCAGAGAACAAAACTGGAGTGACCAACACAGATCCAGAGAACAACACTGGAGTGACTAACACAGATCCAGAGAACAACACTGGAGTGACTAACACAGATCCAGAGAACAACACTGGAGTGACTAACATAGATCCAGAGAACAACACTGGAGTGAATAATATAAGTCTAGGGATCCACACCGAAATGACTAACATAGGTCCAGGGACCCACACACTGAAGTGACTAACATAAGCCCAGGGATCCACATTGAAATGACTAACGTAAGCTGAGATATCCACACTGGAGTGACTAACACAGATCCAGAGAACAACACTGAAGTGACTAACACAGATCCAGAGAACAACACTGGAGTGACTAACACAGATCCAGAGAACAACACTGGAGTGACTAACAGATCCAGAGAACAACACTGGAGTGACTAACACAGATCCAGAGAACAACACTGGAGTGACTAACACAGATCCAGAGAACAACACTGGAGTGACTAACATAGATCCAGAGAACAACACTGGAGTGAATAATATAAGTCTAGGGATCCACACGGAAATGACTAACATAGGTCCAGGGATCCACACACGAGTGATTAACATAAGGCCAGGGATCCACACTAATTAACATAGGTCCAGGGATCCATACATGAGTGATTAACATAGATAAAGGGATCCATAATAATTAACATAGGTCCAGGTATCCACACTGGAATGACTAACGTAAGCCCAGGTATCCACACTGGAATGGCTAACATAAGCCCAGGTATCCACACTGGAATGGCTAAGGTAAGTTCAGGTATCCACACTGGAATGGCTAAGGTAAGCCCAGGTATCCACACTGGAATGTCTAAGGTAAGCCCAGGTATCCACACTGGAATGGCTAACGTAAGCCCAGGTATCCACACTGGAATGGCTAACGTAAGCCCAGGTATCCACACTGGAATGTCTAAGGTAAGCCCAGGTATCCACACTGAAATGGCTAACGTAAGCCCAGGTATCCACACTGGAATGGCTAACGTAAGCCCAGGTATCCACACTAGTATGCTAACGTAAACATGTAACCAACAACATCATTCATCCATCATTGGCTCTTTCCGTCTTACCAGGCGACAGTAATTGTCCTTTGTAAAAAAAGGAATGTAACTACAGTCCATGATGATAACGAATGTGGCTCGCAAGACCAATAGGAGCAGAGAAGAGTCTTCCACAGTGTGTGCAAGGAAAATCAGTACGTTTACGGCATCGCATAATGTGGCGTGTCTTCTCAAACTCAGCATGTACGTAATCAGTACCTCCTTTGTCTGTATTCCATGCTTTTATACCTTTAGCACTCGCGCTGCAAGTTATTATGCAAAAAAAAATGGTCGCTCTGACACCAACGACAAAAAAATGGGCCAGACGATAAGAAAACTATTCTGAGCATTGTCTTGCATTTACACCGGTAGAAACACCTGGGCATTTATATCTATAAATAGACATTGCTGTCCTTGTTGATGTAAAAAGAAAGACGGAAGGTTTAGTTTGAAAGAGAATTTTGAAATAATTTATTCTCTTCTTCTGGATGACTGGCAGATTATCCCACTTTTGTGGGCGATGAAGGTAAGTTGTTGCAACATATTTTTGAGATAGCTCTGTTCAATTTGTTTATTTAGCAGTATTAAATACGTTTGTAAGGGAAAACAACAGATATGAAAATCTTGTGAGAAACACTATCAGTGTTTTGTGACAATTTTCAAATTCCGAAGGTCCAGATCCCCCGGGAAATTGGTAAATCTAAATGTTGCCCTTTTTAATTTTCACCTTCATCTTCTTGTATCTCATTAACTAACACACACACAATAAAAACAATAACACCAACAAGTTCTTCACTCATTTATGTCTCTACACACAAACAAATCATATTTATACAACGACAAACAGAAAAGATACAGGCTCTCAAAGTCGACAACCTAGAAAAACGTGACGTGCTGAAAAATAATTCAGGTGCTGGGGAACTTCTGTACTTTTTTCATTCATATAGGTAAAGGTTAATTTTGTCCTTCCTTGTCACAACATAAACATTGAATTAACCTTTAGCAAGCTACATATTTTTTAATGAAAAATTTGCATCTCGTTATGGTAGTTGACTTTCAAAATTTGGAACTTTACTGTTTGTTTGTCAATAAATATGATTTTCTTGTGTGTAGAGACACAATTGAATAAAGAACTTGTGGATGTTATTGTTTTTGTTGTGTGTTTGTTAGTTTCTGAGATTCAAAAAGATAAAGTTGAAAATTTATGAAAATCTCGAAAAAAATTTTGACTCGACCGCTAGGCCTAGTCGCTTCGATAGAAAACCATGGAAACCACAACAATGTATCGATACTGTGTTTACAATATCGACATAACTGTTAGTTTCCAATTCAAACGTAGTTCTTTCATCTAAACAAAGAAAATAAACAGATCTACTCGATAAAGATCTTTCCCAACAACCTACTTCACCTTTTGCAAAAAGTCGGCTTGCTCCGAACGGCGTATACAAAATTAAAACTGTTCAAAAGCCATTTGTAATCGAAAATACGATACTTTAACCGGCAAAATATTGTGAATATATGGATGACGTATTCAGCATTTTTAAAATGGCTGTCGGGAGTTCAAAACAAAATTTTTTTTTCCCGAACACTGTTTTTGAATGGAGCGCGAGTCTAGACATTCTTGACAAATACGTGCTAAAGGTTAAACTAGTTATCATAATAATATAGTAATTTATTCACCTGAATTGGGATCTTCATCTGTAAACCAGCTGGTCAAACTGTTCAGATTTAATATTTCAAACTTCACGTGAAACCTGTCCATCCTGGAGATACAGAAATAAAAATAAAACTAGTTTTTGTGTATATTCATGTAGAAGGGTTATTTGGCACTCAAGAAGGGCTTTAACTCTTATAGGCCAGAATTAACAAACACGTCTAGCTGGTTTTAAACAAATGAAAATACCGGAATGGTATGGGCTAGTGACACGGCTCACAAACCGAAGGTGGTGCTGGGTTTTATCCCCAACACAGCACCGGCCGTTACCCCGGAGAAGTGAACCTTTAGAAAATGCAGGAGGAAGCAGACCCTTACATAAAATGCATACCGGAGTCGGATGCACTGGGCCGACATGCGCAAAAGAAAAACATAGTGCAATGCACACCGTCTTGGGGAATAGAGAAATAAGGCGAACGCAACAAAATAAATACAAATGAAAATACATGGGGGTTACTTCACTTACTAGTTAGTTGGTAATTTTCCTTCCACTTGTGTCGTAGAGTGTCGTGGGAGCTTAAGTCGTCTATCCTGCGCCAAGTGTGCTGCGTCAGTCAATGTGAGCCTGTGTCTCTGCCCAATCACACTAAGGTCATCTATCCACCTGCCCCGTGGCCTCTACCTTGCCCTGCAGCCAGATCTACCAGCAATGTAAGCTATCAGTGGAAGATGATGAGGGTGCATTCTCATGAGATGACCAAAACCAACTTATTTTCTGCCTGGAAATGTATTCGGCACAAGACGTAGCGCCGACCATACTTCAAATGTCGTCGTTCCGCATTCTGTCTCTGCTGGGAACAACGATGACCTTCCTCAAACATTTTATTTCACACTGCAAAATTCTGCTCACGTGTGCCCTGGACAGAGATCATGTTTGGCATTGGTAGCACAGAGTCGGCATAAATATACTGTTTATCAGCTGCTTTGTTGTCAAACTAATGCTCAGGTGCCTAAGAAGTGGGGACAGCTGATGTCACAGCAGATGCCTTCTGACACCTTCACTTTCTATATAACATTAATTAAAATTCTGAAACACTGATAAAACTAAACAAAATGGATAACAGAACGCTGTTTCTCTTTGGTGCATGTCAATAGTGGGGAGATCTTGCCATTACTCCACACACGTCGGAGGTCGTGCATAGCAGACGCAGCTAGTCTGATCCGCCTTGACATATCGAGACCACTGCGCCAATTAGATAATATCATGCTACTGAAATAGATGAATTTGTTGGTGCCCTCCGCAATGTGACCTTTGGTTTTAATGCCCTGGAATGATGTGTCGGAAATGAGGTTCTGAAATTTGGTCTTAACCCAGGATAGAGACAGGCCTAGGGAGGGCATTTCGCTGTCTAACTTTTCCAGAGAGCACTGCAGCGCAGAGTTGTCCGTACTGAACAGGACAATGCCATCCGAGTAAACAAGATCAGTCAAACTGATCAATAGCTATATCCTCCTGGTGCGCACTGAGGCGGTCAAGAAGCCAGTCGACTGCCCATTATTGAGAATGGCGAAATTACATTTTTATATCAACAACAATGTTAAACGTAACATGCTGAAAAATAATGCAGTTGCAGGGAAAATTGCATCAAATTTTAATGAAGGGTGGTAAAAGATAATCACCGAGTACCATACAGATAGATCAAGAACATCATAATAAATCAGTATATACACCAACGGAGAGAAGACAGAAAGATAAGCAGTACACCAGACCCAATTCGCCAACTCAAAAGAAACCAACAAACTACGTTATTTCGCCTGAGAACTGGTCACTGCAGACTACTAGAACATCTATACCGATTAAAGATCTCACACAACGATGAATGCCCATGTAGAACAGGGAGCCAGAATCCTGAACACATTCTACAGGAATGCCCACTCTATAGAGAAATGAGATACCAGACCTGGCCAGAGGGTGCAGAGCTGAGACAAAAGCTGTGGGGCAGTTGCCTTGACCTAGTGAAGACTACAGACTTCATCATGGTGACTAGCCTGCAGATATAGCATGACCAAAGATCATGTACGCAAAGAAAAGAAAGAAGACAGAACTGGGTAGCCAGGGTTCAAAGGATTCAAGCTTTTGGATTTAAATTCTATAAAAAGGTCTTTCTGTTAATGAGATAAATAGAGTAATAGATTACATAAATATATCTCACTTGCGTACTCCGTAACACACCATCGGATATTCAAGCTCAGGGGTGATAAACATTTCAAACACTTGCAGCTGTGAGGGCATCAGTTCTATATCAAATGTCTGCCAAAATAAATATTGCTTGTTAAATTGATGTCAGCTTCTAAGACCAAAAAGAGGTTGAGCCAAGATTGGAATACGATAAGTGAACTAACGAAATGCATATTACACGAGATGAAATCATAAAATAAATATTACATGAAATTAAATAATAAAATCAATATTAAACATGATTAAATAATCAAATAAGTTGTTCCCAAACTGAAATAATAATAGCTGTCCATCATTGTCGATGAGGACCGCCGACATCATCCTTGTCACAGATTTCCCTGTTGGGTGTGGGTGCGCATGTGGCTGAACAGGCCAATGCGGGCACGAAAACATCTGCTACATATCGGGCACACAAGGTTTGTAGAAGGTAATGGTGTTCCCGCTGTTCGGGATTTCCGGGTCTCGTGTCTGCTCTGGGCTTTCACAACACGGTTGTCTTCTCCGGTAGCTACACCCGATTTGACTGCGCTTCTCCAGTCAGATCTGTTTTGCGCAAGAAATTCCCAGGTGTTGATGTCTATCTGGCAACTTTTCAGTGAGTCCTTCAGACTGTCTTTAAAACGTTTCTTTGGGCGCCCTCTCTGGCGCCATCCCTCTCTCAGCTCGCCGTAGAGAAGCTTCTTTGGAATATACGGACGAGGTGTCTGGCCCATCCTAGTCGTGCTTTCTCCATCAGTTCATATATGCTGGGCATGTTAGCCCTCGAGAGAACCTCGATGTCAGTGACACGATCTTGCCATCGGTTGTGGAATATTCGCCTCAGGCAACCTGTGTGGAAGTGGTTAACCTCCTTACATGTCCAGAGTATACAGTCCAAAATGAATTACATGAAATAATTTAATACATATTACATGGAATTATTAAATAGATATTACATAAAATAATAAAATACATATTTCACAAAATAATTAAATAGATATTACGAAAAAAAACAAAAAACATATTACATAAATTATTTAAATACATATTACATAAAATACTTAAATACATATTACATAAAATACTTAAATACATATTACATAAAATAATAAAATACATATTACACTAAATAATTAAATACATATTAAATGAAATAATTTAATACATATTACACTAAATAATAAAATACATCTTTAATTAAATGAAATAATTAAATACATATTAAATGAAATAATTTAATACATATTACACTAAATAATAAAATACATATTAAATGAAATAATTAAATACATATTAAATGAAATAATTAAATACATATTACACTAAATAATAAAATACATATTAAATGAAATAATTAAATACATATTAAATGAAATAATTAAATACATATTACACTAAATAATTAAATACATATTAAATGAAATAATTAAATACATATTACACTAAATAATTAAATACATATTAAATGAAATAATTAAATACATATTACACTAAATAATAAAATACATATTAAATGAAATAATTAAATACATATTAAATGAAATAATTAAATACATATTACACTAAATAATTAAATACATATTAAATGAAATAATTAAATACATATTACACTAAATAATTAAATACATATTAAATGAAATAATTAAATACATATTACATGAAACTAAATCATGAAATAGTATAGGGCTCTGATTGATGGTGTTCATCTAAGAGCGGTTTACAACTATGTAATTGCAATTTATGAGCGCTAATGATAAAATGTTTAAGAAAATTCAAAGTGCTGCACCAGCCACACAACTAAACTACTATCATTGCGCTGCTTATTCCCATTTCCGAGGTCCACTGGGAGGATTTACAGGGATGAGAAATAAAGGCTGCTTGCATCTGCAGTCAAAAACACTTGTGCACACTAGGTTTTAAAATTTGATCAGAGGTCACTTTGCTTCTATAAAATGGGGTCCCGACTCGAAAAAGGTTGGGAACCTGTGATTTATTCATTGCAAGAGAACCTGAAGGGATGGATTGAGCCAGCCGAGAGTTGAGTGAGTAAAATTGACACATATTGTGAAAACGTGACAGCACAAGCGACTAACCTTGAGAAGCATGAACTTGCTCAGTGGCTCGTACCACTGCATGAGGAAAACCCCTGTGGTCAGGGCACCACACAGGTAGTGGTAGCCATTGTATGGGTTCTTACCCACACAGCACCTTGTGCACCCCTTGGTGTCAGGGACTTTCTGTGTCAGCTGCAGGCGTCTGCCAATAGAAGTGGGCAGAAATTGTTCATTTCAAACAAGGATACAATGCAATTTGAGTGATATATACTTCCTCCACTCAGATAGATCCTGGTGTATACTTCATTCACCTAGATAGATCATGTGTATACTTCCTCCACTCAGATAGATCCTGGTGTATTCTTCATTCACCTAGATAGATCCTGGTGTATTCTTCATTCATCTAGATAGATCCTGGTGTATTCTTCATTCCCCTAGATAGATCCTGGTGTATACTTCATTCACCTAGATAGATCCTGGTGTATACTTCATTCACCCAGATAGATCCTGGTGTATACTTCATTCACCTAGATAGATCATGTGTATACTTCCTCCACTCAGATAGATCCTGGTGTATTCTTCATTCACCTAGATAGATCCTGTTGTATTCTTCATTCATCTAGATAGATCCTGGTGTATTCTTCATTCCCCTAGATAGATCCTGGTGTATACTTCCTTCACCCAGATAGACCCTGGTGTATTCTTCATTCACCTAGATAGATCGCGGGTATTCTTCATTCATCTAGATAGATCCTGGTGTATTCTTCATTCCCCTAGATAGATCCTGGTGTATTCTTCATTCACCTAGATAGATCGCGGATATTCTTCATTCATCTAGATAGATCCTGGTGTATTCTTCATTCCCCTAGATAGATCCTGGTGTATTCTTCATTCCCCTAGATAGATCGCGGGTATTCTTCATTCACCTAGAAAGATCAAAGTGTATTCTTCCTTCACCCAGATATATCCCGGTGTATTCTTCCTTTACCCAGACAGATCTCGATGTTTTCATCCCTCACCTAGATGAATCTAGCATATTTGGCATTGCAAGTAACCAGCTAATCACCAAACAAATGTGCCCAGAAATTTAGGAGTGAATGAGTTAAGATCCTTCTTCTTCTTCGTACGCAGTCAGACAGTAACCATTATTTTTTCGAAAAAAGCGTCGGTCATCCTGAGGCTGTCGATACTGCCATAGAGCTTCTCTTGTGGTTCCACTGGTGATGGCCACATCTGCTCTCTCTGATCCTCGTATGTCGGGCAGTTCTGCAGTAGATGCTCAGCGGTCATTTTCTCGGTACCACACGGGCATTCGTCGGTACCACCTATCTTCAATTTGTTGAATAGGTGGTACCTCAGTCTATTGTGGCCAGTGCGAAGTCTGAAGACAACGACCTGCTCTCTTCTGTTCAACTGGTAATAGGCATCGTTTTTGGTGTAGCCGGTATGTTCAGTTTCCCATTTGGTCATGTATCTGGCTTTTATAAGCTGTTTTGACTCTTCGTACGTCATACTAGTATATGTTTGTGGTAGTTTTGCACCTTCTTTTGCCAGTCTGTCTGCCTCTTCGTTGCCTTGGATGTTGCAGTGTGATGGGACCCACTGTACCACTACCCTTTTTGGTGCGGACTGCTGGCATAGTTGACAGAGTGCTGCTCTTAAGTCATTAAGCTCAGTGTTTTTCTGGCTTTTTAGCGCTGTGACTACAGCCAGAGCATCTGTAAGCAGGACTATAAGGCTTTCATTTTCTTTATGTGTCACCATTTCTTCCACTGCCGCCCTCAGTGCCTCTGCCTCCGCTCTGAAATTGCTTGTGTACTTACCAGTAGCGAATGACAGTGTTATTTTTCTGCCATTTGGTAGGTTCAGGAATGCTCCTGCCCCTCCGTTCTGTGTAGTGTCTGTTACAGAGCCGTCGGTGTATGCATGGGTCCAGTCCATGCTTGGGTAGTTTTTCGATATAAAGCTTAGGGTAGTATCTCTCCTTTCTTTTTCAGTCTGGCAGTTTTTTGTTTCCAATACCTGGTATATTTTCTACCACCTCTGGAAATATATCCTGCCTCCAGGTAGGTTTTTGTACAGTAGTGATGGGCTTTGGTGTTGTTAGTGCGTTTATGGGATCTTCGTGCATCTTTGCTTTGGCTATTTCTGCAAAGTTTCTCCGCTTTAGTTTCCCAGTTCCCAAATTGTTTAGTCTCTGGTGCATTGGGTGGTCAGTCAGTCTTCGGAGTTTCTCTGACTGCAGCTGGGCTCTGCAGTCTCTTCTATCGGTCATGGGTTGCAGCTTTGTAATCTTTTCAAGTTCTACAATTGGCGTTGACTTCATGCCTCCTGTTATAACTCTCATGGCTTGGTTTTGAAGTTTGTTAACTTTATCGAAGTTCGCCTTTGCTGCTGTTGTCCATGCCGAAATGCCATACTCGAGAACTGGTCTTACTCTTCCAGTGTACAGTTTCTTTAGTATACTTTCGTCTGCTCCCCAGCTTGTGCCAGCTAGTTTCCTCATGACTGCCATTTTTTCTCTGGCTCTCATTCGGTTTCTCTCGATCTGACTTTTCCATGTCATGCGCCGATCAAATGTGACTCCCAGATAGTTTGGGTTGTCGTTTGGCTTCAGGAATTTGCCATTTAGACTTAATTTGGTGTTTTGTGGTTTGATTGAAAGCGAGAATATTGTGCACGTGGTTTTCTCCTCGTTTATTTTGACCAGCCATGAGTTCGCCCACTCTTCCAGCGATGTTAGGGCCTGCTGCATCCGATTTCTTGCTATGGTGAGATTCTTTTCAGAGGTCCACATAGCCAGATCGTCTGCAAACATTGAGCTATGGACTCTTCTTGGTATATTCTCTGTAATGTCGTTTATATACACCAGGAAGAGTGTGGGTGACAGTACTCCCCCTTGGGGTACTCCCTGCTCGAGTGTCACCTTTTTGCTCGTCTGCCCTTGTACTTGGACTCTGGCCGTTCTTTGTTTGAGGTAGTGGTTGATTCACTTGTACATTCACCCACAAACTTCACTTCTCCTTAGCTTGACTCTAAGTCCATCTTTCCAGACTTTGTCAAATGCCTTTTCCAGGTCCACCCAAACCGCTACTGTGTGTTTCTGTGCCTGGTAGGCATCTTCTATTTCCTGGGCTATGAGGATGACCTGGTCCTCAGTGGATCTATGCTGTCTAAAGCCGGCTTGCTGTGGAATTAGTATTCGTTTTTCTTCCAGATGCCACATCAGTCTGGTGTTTATCATACGTTCCATCAGTTTGCCGATACAGCTCAGTAGGCTGATAGGCCTGTATCCATTCGGATCTGTTTTGTCCTTTCCTTTCGAGTTAAGATCCAATTCAATATAAAAAGCATGACAAAAAGTAAGCGTTATCAGATTAAGTATGAGGTCACACACGTACAAGAATTCTTGACCGAACACGAAAGTTACACAAATACTATTTTCAATTCTTTTGACTCCACACTGAAAATGTTAACAATCAAAATCAGTAGTTAAGATATAAAATTTTAACAATTAAAATCAGTAGGTAAATATAAAATTTTAACAATTAAAATCAGTAGTTAAAGTATAAATGATCGCATATCCTGGCACACAAGTCAAACTTACCTTGGAACAAGTTTTTCTGGAATTTTATTCATGGGCAGAGAGAATCGACTTGTTTGTCTAGTATGGAGCATCATGAGGTCGTGTCTGAATAAGTTTGGGGTTTTGCCTGTATATCATACAAAGATATGTATATCAAAGATTGTGGTTTTGCCTGTATATCATACAAAGACATTGTATATCAAAGATTGGGGTTTTGCCTGTATATCATACAAAGATATGTATATCAATGATATGTTATGAAGATCAACATAGAAAAGATTACCTATGACAATGACCCGAAACCATGTGCAGCAATGCTTCCATAGCGATCCACAAAAATCCCCAGCAGATTAGAGAGTTCAAGTACCTGGGAAGTGCTTTCACTGATGATGGCAGAGTGGACAGAGAAGATAGCACATCATATTCAGAAGGCAAGCAATGTCCACTACCAGCTAAAACATCCTGGAGTGCAACTGGAGTGCAACTTTCAACATGCTGTTGTAATTCTATCTTGTATTTCCTCATTTGTAACTCCATCTTTGTACATGACATTTAAAAGTCTTCTCATCAAGGCCTGTATCCTTTGCTGAAGGTCAGCGGCAATTGTCCATGTCTCACAAGCATAGAGGAATATTGACAGGACCAATGTACACATTAATCTGATTTTCGTGCATAGTGCTAATCATTTATCTTGCCAGATTTTGTTAAGCTGTGCAAGCGCCGCTATTGTCTGTGCTATTCTGGCCAACACTTCACATTTTGATCCTTCATCACTGACAATCGAACCAAGATATTTAAAACGGTCAACCACCTGTTGTTAGCATTTTGTTTAAAGAATTGAAATCAAGAACTAAATATAAATTCTGCAGATTAACCTATAGCACGCTAAATAATTTGTTACAAAAATTTGCATCTCTATATTGTAGTTGACTTCCAAATTTGTAACTTTTCTGTTTGTTTGTCAATAAATATGATTTTCTTGTGTGTAGAGACACAATTGAATAAAGAACTTGTGGGTGTTATTGTTTTTGTTGTGCGTTTGTTAGTTTCTGAGATACAAAAAGATGAAGTTGAAAATTTATGGAAAACCCAAAAAATATTTGGACTCAACCGCTAGGTCTAGTCGCTCCGATAGAAATCCATGGAAACAACAACATATCGATACTGTTTTTACAATATTGACACAACTGTTAGTTTCCAATTCAAACATAGTTCTTTCATCTAAACAAACAAAATAAACAGATCCACTCTATAAAAATCTTTCCCAACAACCTACTTCACCTTTCGCAAACAGTCGGCTTTCTCCAAACGGCGCATAAGAATAAAAATCGTTCAAAATCCATTTGTAATCTTACATACAATACTTTTACCGGCAAAATATTGTGTAGATGGATGACGTATTCGGCATTTTAAAAAAAAATGGCTATGGGTAGGGTCTTTGTGCAAAAAAAATTATTTTTTTAAAATTACGATTTTGTAGGTCGAGCTGGTCCAGACATTCTAGACAAGAGCGCCCTAAAGGTTAAAAGAAATTTAGAAAATACTCTTACCTGACAGAGACATTAGTTTGTTTTTAATCACATACAACCAAGTACATCTCCGAGCATGTACCTGAAACAACAGATAATGAACCCTATCATTAATGTTGAGCCTTGACAGAGTGGTTCTTCTTCTTCGTTCGTTCTCAATCTCCCGCTACCAAACCCTGAAAGGCCTTAAGTAGCAGAATGTAGTCCAGAGAACGGAATGTGTTGTGTCGTAGTTTACAGCTTGACTGCGATATTTGCACCTTTCGGTCCAACACATCCATTTTCAGCAAACATTTTTTTAGCATTCCCTCGACAGAGTGGTTCAACTATAGGAACGTATGTGGAAAGAGGAAAGTTGGTATGGACAATGCATATGTGAGAATAGTTATTTAATTACATGTATATTTAATATATGTACAGCAAAAAGCAACGTTTTACTGTGTAAAGTCATCATACAAAATTGTTCCTTCTTCTTTGGCTTTTGTCCTGAAAAATGCTATGACGTAGTTTACAGCTAAGCTATGATGTCTGTGGCTTTCAGACCGACACATCCAATTTTTAACACAGCATTTTTGGAACCAGGTTTGCTTTCTCTATTTGATTCTTAATCTCTTATCCACGCTGCATGATTGCAGTCTGTTTCCAGGTCCACAACTTGGAGGCGGGATAGGGTCAGTAAAGGGTCAATGAGCCTGATGCAAGCAGCCAGCTATGAGTCGCTGGTTGCTATCAGCTCATTCTCTGCTGCCTCTTTGGCCCCACTGTTCTGTCTGAGCTAGAATACTTAGTTTAAACGCAGCAATGAATTCTCATAAGATATCAGTAATCTTGGTTATTCACATAAGGACATGTTGTGTATCATGACAATATTGGTTTGAGGAACTGAAATGCTAGTCCGGTCAGGCACAACATACTGACCAGAATGTCGCGTCAGGGTCAGGCACAATATACTGACCAAGACCACTATCTCTCTTCCATGTAGTGTTCCCTGGAACGACGTGATTCCCATAGCAGTGAGCAATTCACAGATGAAGCCAAGTATAAAACAATCGCCTGGATGACCTTGTTCCACCTTCATTAGCACGCTTGGAATGTGAGGAAAGCTACTACAACCCGCCACTTAACGTCCTCGTTAGAGTACACAAAAGAGTAAACTTACTCATTATGGGCATTAAACAACAACAACATTATTGTTTCAAGCATCCGTTGGAGTTAAAGAAGTTGGGAACAACAAAAATCCCTTGGAGTTAAAGAAATTGGGAACAACAAACATCCCTTGGAGATAAAGAAGTTGGGGACAACAAAAATCCCTTGGAGATAAAGAAGTTGGGAACAACAAACATCCCTTGGAGATAAAGAAGTTGGGGACAACAAAAATCCCTTGGAGATAAAGAAGTTGGGAACAACAAACATCCCTTGGAGATAAAGAAATTGGGGTTGGGAACAACAAACATCCCTTGGAGATAAAGAAGTTGGGAACAACAAACATCCCTTGGAGATAAAGAAGTTGGGAACAACAAACATCCCTTGGAGATAAAGAAGTTGGGAACAACAAAAATCCCTTGGAGATAAAGAAGTTGGGAACAACAAACATCCCTTGGAGATAAAGAAGTTGGGGACAACAAAAATCCCTTGGAGATAAAGAAGTTGGGAACAACAAACATCCCTTGGAGATAAAGAAGTTGGGGACAACAAAAATCCCTTGGAGATAAAGAAGTTGGGAACAACAAACATCCCTTGGAGATAAAGAAGTTGGGGACAACAAAAATCCCTTGGAGATAAAGAAGTTGGGAACAACAAACATCCCTTGGAGATAAAGAAATTGGGGTTGGGAACAACAAACATCCCTTGGAGATAAAGAAATTGGGGTTGGGAACAACAAACATCCCTTGGAGATAAAGAAATTGGGGTTGGGAACAACAAACATCCCTTGGAGATAAAGAAGTTGGGAACAACAAACATCCCTTGGAGATAAAGAAGTTGGGAACAACAAACATCCCTTGGAGATAAAGAAGTTGGGAACAACAAACATCCCTTTGAGATAAAGAAGTTGGGAACAACAAACATCCCTTGGAGATAAAGAAGTTGGGAACAACAAGCATCCCTTGGAGATAAAGAAGTTGGGAACAACAAACATTCCTTGGAGATAAAGAAGTTGGGGTTGGGAACAACAAACATCCCTTGGAGATAAAGAAATTGGGGTTGGGAACAACAAACATCCCTTGCAGATAAAGAAGTTGGGAACAACAAACATCATTTGGAGATAAAGAAGTTGGGAACAACAAAAATCCCTTAGAGATAAAGAAGTTGGGGTTGGGAACAACAAACATCCCTTGGAGATAAAGAAGTTGGGGTTGGGAACAACAAACATCCCTTGAAGATAAAGAAATTGGGGTTGGGAACAACAAACATCCCTTGGAGATAAAGAAGTTGGGAACAACAAACATCCCTTGGAGATAAAGAAGTTGGGGTTGGGAACAACAAACATCCCTTGGAGATAAAGAAATTGGGGTTGGGAACAACAAACATCCCTTGCAGATAAAGAAGTTGGGAACAACAAACATCCCTTGGAGATAAAGAAGTTGGGGTTGGGAACAACAAACATCATTTGGAGATAAAGAAGTTGGGAACAACAAACATCCCTTGGAGATAAAGAAGTTGGGGTTGGGAACAACAAACATCCCTTGGAGATAAAGAAGTTGGGGTTGGGAACAACAAACATCCCTTGGAGATAAAGAAATTGGGGTTGGGAACAACAAACATCCCTTGGAGATAAAGAAGTTGGGAACAACAAACATCCCTTGGAGATAAAGAAGTTGGGAACATAAAACATCCCTTGGAGATAAAGAAGTTGGGAACAACAAACATCTCTTGGAGATAAAGAAGTTGGGAACAACAAACATCCCTTGGAGATAAAGAAGTTGGGAACAACAAACATCCCTTGGAGATAAAGAAGTTGGGAACAACAAACATCCCTTGGAGTTAAAGAAGTTGGGAACAACCAATCACAAAAAGTGATTGACACTAGTCAGTTGAAGAATATAAGCCTGGGTGACAATTAATTTGTACGTCCAATATCTTATATCCAGACATAACCATAAGGGCTCTGTTTGTAGTTAAAATAGATGTGCATCTGCCACAAATAATACTAAACTCATCCTGCCGAAGATGTCGCAGTCAAGCTGTAAACTAGTGACAAAACGCATACCGTTCTCCAGATTACATCCTGCTACTTGCAAAGCCCTGTTCAGAGCTTGGTAGCGCGAGATTGAGAATGAACGCAAAAGAAGAAAACACTAAACTCCATAAAACAACTCAATACTAATAAAGTATCCATTAATAATAAAAGCAAACAGAAAATAAGAGAAAATAAGGTAGACAGACAATAACAACTTGTCCTCCTTCACGTTTCTTCCTCAGATCAACATCCTGGTTTCTCTTACAAAAGGTCCCCATTGTTTGTAAGGCTGTTCTATTTTCATATGGCTTTTGGGGATCAAGATGCTGAGCAGCGCATGAGCTGCAGTGGTCAGCAACCCATAGCTGACTGCTAGCGTCAGGGCCAGTGAACTATAGCTGCCAAGACCGTTCTACACCTCCACGCGGTGATCCTGGATAACACGCTGCAACATGGCAGACTGGTTAAGGAGAAGGGATCAAAGAGGGAATGCTAACCCGGTACTCAAAAAATTCTTGCTGAAGTCGGATGTTTGGACCGAAAGGTGCAAATATCGCAGCCAAGCTGTAAACTTCGACACAATGCATTCCGTTCTCTGGACTACATTCTGCTACTTAAGCCCTTTCAGGGTTTGGTAGTGGGAGATTGAGAACGAACAAAGAAGAAGAAGATATGGCTTTTGTCTCTTATCTGTCTTGAGAGACCAGTATTATTCTCTCTCTCTTCCTATGTGAGTGAGCAGCTGTGTAGAAAGTGTTCCCCGGCCATGGTATACTCCCCATAAGGGCACCTGCCATCTGTTCCAGACTTCATGTTGTTGTGAAAATGACCCGATTGCCTAGTATGTCCAATTCTCAGTCTGAAGATGATGACTTGCTCTTCTCAAGTTATATCATAGTATACTTCGACCAAAGGTTGAAGTTGGTCCTCATAGCATGTGACATATTGGCTTCTGATTGGTCGTTGGACACATAACACCTCCAAGCTTTGGCTTGTCACCTTCTTCCTCATACTAATATAGTCCATTGAAACATTATAAAAGGCATAATTAATTTTAATTATTGCTGTTTTAAACATGTCTATAACAATACTTCTGTATGATTTAAACAATTTGGCTGTATACTATGTTTTTGACATTGCATGATAAATTATTATACCGTCTGATATATCGATACGCATGCGTGGAGGGGGAAATCCTGAAGTCAGTGATAGAAATGTCGTCTGCTATTTATCAGCGTCATAAGCACGTGCAATCATAGAGTAATACATTGCGGTTTGTTTTGACCCACTTCAATCTTTCATTGGACAGAGTATAGCCGTCTTCTTTTCTGAAATGGGGTGTTGATAAGCCCATTTTCCCCTGAAGTTGGCTCTAATTATGATCTTTGCGTAATTATGGGTGATGCTAAGGTCAGTTTGAGGGGAAGCTACAAACTTTGCTAGTTTGTCTGCAGTTTCATTGCCTTTGATATTGCAATGGAAGGGGATCCACTGAATTACTTCTTCTTCTGCGTTTGTTCTCATTCTCCCGCTACCAAGCCCTGAACAGGACTTTGCAAGTAGCAGGATGAAGTCTGGAGAACAGCATGCGCTGTCGCTAGTTTACAGCTTGACTGCGATATTTGCACATTTCTGTCCGACACATCCATCTTTGGCAGGGCTGAATTACTAACCCTGGGTACTAAGCTTGAGTGTTCTGCTGAGAGCTGGGCCAGGGAGTGCATGCATTGCTCAAGATCTTCTTCGATGTGTTGTTTTAGAGATGCTAATACTGACAAACCATTAGTCAGGAATACTACATCTTCATTTTGGATTACAAGCTCAGCAGTAACATTCAATGCCTCCACTTCCATGCAGAAGTTACTAGAGTAAGTTCCCATTGTTTTAGAGTTTCTTTATCTCTATTTCTTAGTCTGTAATAGATGTCTCTACCTTCATTGGATGTGTCTTCTTAGTTGAGCCATCTGCATATAAACGCATCCATGTTTCTGGCAGGTAAAATCGTTTAAGATATTCTTCCATGGTAATTTTCCTAAATTAGTCCGAGTTCCCTTCTTTTCTACTCCCTCTATGGTTTAGAAATATACTTTTAAGGTAATATATATGCTTTAAAATAAGAATTATAAATGTTTGATAAATAGTTAGAACTTTGGTTTTGCAGGACTGTCTCACTTATGTAGATCAAAGAGAGGTCTGGGGAAGCGACCATGCTCAAAAAAAGCTATGGGGGACCGGTGAAAACCTGAAATGCACAGTCTCCTTTGTCAACCTCATCAGACTAGAAGAATAGCATCAGTTGATTGAAGAAGAAGGTTGCTTAATAAGATGATATCAAGATACCCAGAGCTGCCAAAACCCTTCTCTACCTCCCCCGTGGTGATCCTGGATAACATGCTGCAACAAAGCAGACTGGCTAAGAAGAACAATCAAGAGGGAAGGCTATCTCGGTACCTAAAAATGCCACGAAGAAGTTGTATGTGTAGGGCCGAAAGGTGCAAATATCGCAGTGAAGCTGTAAACTACAATACAACGTATTTCATTCTCCGGACTACATCATACTACTTGCAAGCCCTTTTCCGAACTTGGTAGTAGGAGTTTGAGAATGAACAATGAAGAAGTAGAAGCTTAATAAGATATTACAAATTTATGCCCATTTTTTTCAGAAATAAAATGTGTGTTCGAAATGCATTATTTCATGTAGTTGTTTTTTCTTGCACAGTTTTAATTGATCCAGTATGGTTTTCATTGAGAAAAGTTGACATGTAAAGTATATTACACAGGTCAAAAGTAAACATAACAAATTAAAAAAACACTGACCAACTCCATTGTAGATTCATGGATCTCATTCAAATTTAAGGTGTACAGGCCTTCATTGGCACCTATGAAAATGTATTGATCTGAAGACAAAAAACATGTATGATATGATATGATAACCTAGAGGTTATAATAGATCATACAGGTAAAGTGAATGAGCAAGTCCACGTAGCAGCAAAAATATATATATTGACTGGAGAAGCGCAGTCAAATCGGGTGTAGCTGCCGGTGAAGATGACCGTGTTGTGAAAGCTCAGAACAGACGCGAGACGCGGAAATCCCGAGCAGCGGGAACACCATCCCCTTCTACAAATCTTGTGTGCCCGATATGTAGCAGATGTTTTCGTGCTCGCATTGACCTGTTCAGCCACATGCGCACCCACACCCAACAGGAAAATCTGTGACAAGGATGATGTCGGCGGTCCTCATCGACAACGATGGACAGCTATTATTATTATTATATATATATATATATATATATATATATTAGGAAATATTTTTTGAAGTCAGAGAGTGGTGAATGCTTGGAATGCATTGCCCCAGTAAGTAGTGGAGGCAGGTACAATTAATGCATTTAAGAATAGATTGGATGCGCATAGCTTTTATATCAAGGAAATGTAAATTAAACTGGTTGTATATAGACTTTTCTAGATTTTTCTAAACCAGTATAAAGATGTTAATGTTAAGTTTTAAATATATATATATATGTCACATGAGAGATTTTGTTCAGTGATCTTGCTTGCATAAACTTTACCTTACGGTCACTATAAATTTATGTCACTTTATCAATATTCTTTGTGATATCTTCTTCTTCTTCTTCTTCGTTCGTTCTCAATCTCCCACTACCAAGCCCTGAAAGGGCTTAAGTAGCAGAATGTAGTCCAGAGAACGGAATGCGTTGTGTCGTAGTTTTACAGCTTAGCTGCGATATTTGCACCTTTCGGTCCAACACATCCGACTTCAGCAAGCAATTTTTGAGTACCGGGTTAGCATTCCCTCTTCGATCCCTTCTCCTTAGCCAGTCTGCCCTGCTGCAGCCTGTTATCCAGGATCACCGCGAGGAGGTGTAGAAGGGTCTTGGCAGCTATGGTTCGCTGGCCCTGATGCTAGCAGTCAGCTATGGGTCGCTGACCACTGCAGCTTATGCGCTGCTCAGCATCTTGATCCCCTTTGTGATTTAAAACATGACAGAACAAACATGCTGTGTGGATAATTTGTAATATGTACCATTAATGTGTGGTTTTTCATCACTTTATGAGTCTATGAACACTTGCAATCTTAATTATAATATTCTTATAGGCTCACACATACAGAATAGTTTAACCCCTTACCACGCCACCGTCATGAGATCGCGACTGACAGCAAAGTGTCACGACCAATGTTGTTGCACCGCAACGGCACGAATAGTCATGGTTTATCGTGTTAAAACTTCTTGGTTAATGCTATAGAAACGGTGGATAATACAGGTATTTGAATTAAAACTAGATTTAAATTCCGTCTGCATGGATTTTGACTGAAAATAGCTTGTTGGATTATTAAAGTGAATTTTGAAACGATTTATTCTTTTTCACTTGAATTGAAGATTATCCCATTATTGACATTGATGAAATTAAGGTCTTGTACAGATTTTCCTTAGGTAGATCTCTTTAGTTTGTTTATGTAAATGTAATAAATATCTATGCCGATCTTGTAAAAATCACCATCTCTGTTGCAATTTCTAAAAGTTGACTGGACACCTGCCCTACCCTGAAATAGTAAAAAGTAAAGTGGAAATTCAGCAGAATTAACCGCTGGTTGGAAATGGAGTTATTTTTAAAGCCTCCATTGTACTAAGCCGCAGCCTGTGAAAGGTAGGATGGCCAGTGTCCTTCCTTGTTGTTTTTACTTTCCCTAACTCATGTGTCAGATACCCATTTACAGTTGGGTTGACTGGAGAAGCAGTCCCCGATTAAATCACAACCCAGATTTTTTTAGTCTCCAAATGGGATTCAAACCAAGGCATACTGTTACCACAGAAAATAGCAAATTGCTCGCTATAAACTGAGTTAACGCGACCACCACCTTGAAATAGGCAAGTCTAAATGAGAGTAAATGTTTGTGTCGTTTTTCCACATTTCACCATCTTCTTGTATCTCAGAAACTAATAGACACACAACAAAAACAATAATATCAACAAGTACTTTATTAATTTATATCTCTACACACAACAAAATTATATCTATGGACCAACAAATAAAAAAGGTTACAGACTCTCAAAGTCAACAACCATAGCAAAACGTGACATGTTGAAAAATAATGCAGCTGCAGGGAAAATTGCGTAGATTTTTAATATTGTCTCGTAAAGGTTAAGCTTTACCACTCTGCATACAAAATACACGCAATTTCCACTGCCGCAGCATTATTTTTCATGACGTTACGTTGTTTAACTATGGTTGTTACTTTGAGAGTCTGTAACATTTTTTTCGCTGGTCTATTGATATGATTTGTTTGTGAGTGGAGAAATAAATGATTTAAAATGTGTTGGTGTTATTGTTTTTGTTGTGTGTAAGTTAGTTTCTGAGATTTTAAAAAATGTAGGTGAAAGTGTTGAAAAACACCGCACACATAGACTCTCCCACTTCCAATGTACGCCAGTTGAAAAAAAAAAAAATAATAATCACAGACAACCGATTACCGATGTTTGCCATAATGTCTATGTCTGTCACTTCGACTATAACCATAATTATTGTATCTAAATAAACAATCTAAATAGATCTACCTCAGAAAAATCCGTTGCAGGAACTTGACACCCCCATTCTAAAAAATCAATGAGTTTCAAATCCAAGCGAAAAACAGAAAAAAATCATTTTTAAACGCCTAAAACTAATTCCACGATCGCCATTGCTGGTAACTAACCATACATTACAGAAGAAGGAACTCTCTCTACAATTAAAGAACAGCATTGTTTAGACTATTACTACTTAGTCGTTCGTTTTTAAGTTTGATTAGAACATAATAACCATGAATATTTGTGAAGCCACAAATATACAAACCTCTGGACTCAGGGTGTACCCAACTTGCTGAGCAGTTAATGTGGAGAGGGCAGCCATTAAACACTTTCAAAAAGCAAGCCCCCATCTGGAGACAAAAGTTTGTGACAAAATCTTTAGCAAAAATGTTTAAACAATAATGTTGTTGTTATTGTTTGCGATTGCCCACAATGAGTAGGTTACTCTTATGTGCACCCTGAAAAGGGCGTAAAGTTGCAGGTTGCAGTAGTTTTCCTCACATTCTGATGAAAGTGGACAGTGGTATTCAAAGGAGGTTGTGCTATGCTTGGCTTCATCTGCTTGTCACTCACTACTACGGGGATCCCTCACCTCGTTAGCCAGGATACTATGAAAACAGTCCATTTCCAGGCAGTGCTACTAGGAAGCAGAGGTGAAGGTCTTGGCCAGTATGTTTTGTCTGATCAACGTGATCCCTGTAGTAGTGAGTGACACGCAGATGAAGCTAAGCATTGTACAACCGCCTGGAGGACCCCAGTCCACCTTCATCAGCACGCCCAGGATGTGAGGAAAGCTATTGCAACCTGCCACTTAACATCCTTTTCAGGACGCACAAAAGAGTAACCTACTCATCGTGGGCATTCGCAAACAACAACCAACTGCGTATACACCTTTCACCTACAGCATCTGAGATACATCCTTGGCATCTCACGGATGACAAATGTAGATGTGCATTCTCCCTCCTGTCTTCCAAGTATGTACACCCTTATTCGACAACGAAGATTGCACTGGCTTGGTCATGTTCATTCCATAGAAGACGGTTGCATCCTCAAAAATATTCTATATGGGCAACTGGCATGTGGTAAAAGAACAGCTGGTCGACTACAGCTGAGGTTCAAAGATGAATATAAGCGGGACATGAAGGCAATAGATGTGGATCTGACATCCCTGCAGACCAACGTAAATGGAGATACAACTTGAAGATCCACCTCAGGCTGGGCGTAATAAGCTCATATAACACAGGGAAGTGAAAAGGAAAACCAAAATCTCAGTAGAGAGTTGCTACTCCAAGGTCGCATCAATCTATAAGTCAGACATGACTGAAAAGGGGCTACTGACTGACTTACATATATTATGTAATTAGTGGATATGCTGATGATGATATTGAGATCTTTCTATGAGAATGTTAGAACAAAAGCTATGGCAACCAGCATTAAAAAAAAATGGTGATATGAGACTTTAATGCAAGAGTTGGACCGAAACAACCAAAAAAGAGCTACCTTGGAATTTTCACTAATGACATAATGATTGAAAGAGGAAAGTATTTAACTGTCTTTGCTGAATTGCAAAATAAAAACTAACACCTTCTTCGAGAAACCTGCTGGGAAAAGGTGGATTTGGCACTGCCCAAACTGTGAAACTAAGACAGAGATTGAGTGGGTCCTGAACAATAATATACCATTTGTTTGATATTTCATGTAATCCCTAGAGATCTCTTCAGGAAAACTTTACAATCCTTCTGTGTAACCACTGGAGATCTTTCATGTAACCACTAGAGATCTTTCTTGTAACCCCTAGAGATCTTTCTTGTAACCCCTAGCGATCTTTCTTGTAACCCCTAGAGATCTTTCATGTAACCCCTAGAGATCTTTCATGTAACCACTAGAGATCTTTCATGTAACCGTCAGGATCTTTCATGTAACCCCTAGAGATCTTTCATGTAACCACTAGAGATCTTTCATGTAACCCCTAGAGATCTTTCATGTAACCACTAGAGATCTTTCATGTAACCGTCAGAGATCTTTCATGTAACCCCTAGAGATCTTTCATGTAACCACTAAAGATCTTTCATGTAACCACTAGAGATCTTTCTTGTAACCCCTAGAGATCTTTCATGTAACCACTAGAGATCTTTCATGTAACCGTCAGAGATCTTTCATGTAACCGTCAGAGATCTTTCATGTAACCCCTAGAGATCTCTCAAGGAAAACTTTACAATCTTTTTGTGTAACCCCTAGAGATCTTTCATGTAACCCCTAGAAAAATTGTATTTCATAAAAATTTAACATAAATATAGTGTTTATTTTGTAATTTAATAACCGAACAAACAATATTTGATATATGCTTATAAAGTTTAAAAAAAAATGCTATTACTTACATGAACTTGTGGTGTAGGCGGAAGACCGTTACTAATTGGACGATGAGGAGGCAGCACCTTTAAAGAGTATGGACAGGACAATAAAACAACACAAGTAAAATATATTTTAGTCACGTTAGATAACAGCCGATATACATTATATTATTATAGCTGTCCATCGTTGTCGATGAGGACCGCCGACATCATCCTTGTCACAGCTTTCCCTGATGGGTGTGGATGCACATATGGCTTAATAGGCCAATGCGGGCACGAAAACATCTGCTGCACAACGGGCACATGGGGTAAGTAGAAAGTGATGGTGTTTCCGCTGCTCATGATTTCCGGGTCTCGCGCAGGGGCTTTCACAACACGATAGTCTTCGCTGGTAGATACACCTGCTTTGACTGTGCTTCTCCAGTCAGATCAGTTTTACGCAACACATTCCCAGGTGTTGACATCTATCTGGCAACTTTTCAGTGAGTCCCTCAGACTGTTTTTAAAACGTTTCTTTGGGCGGTCTCTCTCCCAGGTGTTGACATCTATCTGGCAACTTTTCAGTGAGTCCCTCAGACTGTCTTTAAAACGTTTCTTTGGGCGGTCTCTCTTGCGCCATCCCTCCCTCAGTTCGCCATAGAGTAGGTGATTTGGGGGTCGTTCTTCTGACATATGAACGAGGTGTCCGGCCCTCCTTGCATGTCCAGAGTATACAGTCCAGCTTTTGCAGGCATAGAGTAGGATTGAAACAATGATGGCATGATAGACTTGTTAGTTTCGTCTTGGCGCTGATGACATGACGTTCCCACACCATCGAGCGCATTCTACCAAAGGCTGTGCTAGCCCTTGCTATTCTGCTTGCCACCTCTTCATCGAGGCTGACAGATCTCGACAGCGTGCTACCCAGATACAAGAATTTATCTACGACATTCAGCGTCTGCCTGCTGATTGTAGTCTTTGGTTTTGTGTACAGCATGCCTGGCACTGGTTGGTACATGACCTCTGATTTCTTGGCATTTATGTCAGGCCAAAATTTGTTTGTGCGGCAGAGAACCGGCCCAATCCCATCTGCATGTTCAGTTCTCAGTTGTTGTTCAGAGCGCAGTCGTCAGCAAATACAAGTTCCCTGATTATGTCGCCAACCACTTTGGTTTTGGCCTTCATTCTTCTGAGATTGAGTAGCTTGGAATTGATTTCCATGCGGTACTTTATGGGCATACCAAGCTCCAATGATGTGAAGGTGTCTGACATCGTGCCCACAAACATCATGCTGAACAGGGTCGGGGCGAGTACACATGCTTGTTTCACTCAGTTCGTTACTAGAAAAGTTTTAAAGATTTTTCCGTTGTCCAGTACATGAGCACACATGCCTTCGTATAGCTGTTTCACCATAGTTATGAACTTGTTGGGGCAGTTAAACTTGGACATAATCATTCACAGTCCTCCTCTGTTTACTGTATCGAATGCCTTTGTCAAATCAATAAATGTGGTGTACAAGGCCTGGTTTTGTCCCCGACACTTCTCCTGTAATTGGCGAGCTGCAAAAATCATGTCCACTGTTCCTCTTCCGGCTCTGAAATCCCATTGGCCTTCTAGGAGGTAGTGGGTTTGTTCAAGGTGTTTGGTGAGCCGAGCAGAAGGAGCTAGGATTTTGCCTGCTACGGAGAGTAGTGATATTCCACGATGATTGTCGCATTCCTGCCGGTTGTCTTTTCTCTTGCATTTGTGAACGATTGCGGCATCCTTTAGATACTGTGGAATTACTCCTTCAGCCCACATGTGGCAGAAGAGTTCAATGATCCTTCTGGTGAGGGATGGGCCAGCTGTCTTATATACCTTTGCTGGCATTGCATCAGCTCCTGGAGCTTTTCCTATAGATAGTGCACTGATTGCTCTGTCAACTTCCTCCTCAGTGATGAGTTCATCAAGTGCCAGATTCAGTTCCACCTGCGGCATTCGCTGGATGGTCTCCTCATTTATGGACAATGGGTGGTTTAGTATTTTGCAGAAGTGGTCTGCCCATTTGTCTAGGATCCGAGCCTTATCTGTTAGCAGTGCCCCATCTGCATTGCTAACTGGGGAGATAACAGAGGGCTGCGGGCCATAGAGAGCTTTCAGCGCCTCGTAAAACCGTTTGGTGTCATGACGCTCGGCAAACATCTCGATTTCATCAGCTCTTTTGTTGAGCCAGGAGTCTTGCATCTCTATAAGTCTTTGGAGCTTTGCGAGCAGTATCGAAAGCCGTTTTTGCTGCCGGAGATGATGTGTCCCTTAGGTGTTCTCTGTGCTCTTCATGTTTTGCATCAAGAAGACCCTGTATTTTCAGATCGTTTTCATCAAACCAGTCCTTATGCTTGCGCGTGAGTGGGACAATGTGTTTAGCTGCTGTAGCGTAGAGAGTGTTAGTCAGGGATGCTCAGTTCTGTTCGATATCATTCTTTACAAACCGAAGCCCAGATAGTCTGCCCTTAAGCGCTTCCTGGAAGCCGCCTCTTGTGGGTTCGTATTTCAGCTGAGTGACATTTAGCCCCCTCAGCAGTTTCTTTCCCCATGGGCACATCTTGGTCTGGATAATGTAGTTAATGAGGTGCCAGTGGAGGGATTTTGGGTGTATCCATGTGATTCTATTTTGGACCGAAAGTCGGAAAGTTGTGTTTGTAAGGAGTAGTTCATTTGCAGCACATGTCCTCAGAAGGAACAGTCCGTTATTGTTGCATTATCCAATATCATGTCTGCCAATGGTCCCCTCCCAGGCTGTATAATCTGTGCCGACCCTAGCATTAAAATGACAGAGGATGACCAATTTGTCAGATTTGGGGACTGTAGCTATGAACACCTCAATGCCCTCATAAAACTTATCATTATATTTTATTGGGGACGGCGTGGGCTAGTGGTTAAGTGACACGGCTCACAATCCGAAGGTGCTGGGTTTGATCCCCATCACAGCACTGGCTGCTACCCCGGAGAAGCAAACCCTTAGAAAATGCAGGCGGAAGCAAACCCTTACATAAAATGCATGCCGAAGTCGAATGCACTGGGCCGACAGGCGCAAAATAAAAACCGCAGTGCAAAGCACACCGCCTTGGGGAATAAAGAAATAAGGTGAACACAAACAAACAACAACATATATTATCTTATATCCTCTCTCTCTCCTCTCACTCACCCACGGATGCACTCACATACACACAGAGATAGTGAGTATTATATATATATAAATTTTAATATATAGTAGTAGCCCATCTCAAACGAAGATGGTAACAGCATCAGACGGGCTGCGAGATGCGTTCTCAAATGGCTATAAAGATCAATCCAGCATATTTTCTGAGTCTCAATGATTTAGTTTTGCTCTGCGATCCGAGCATCTTTGGTGATGTGCTAAGTGAAACAGTTTTCTGCAAGCAACTTCCAAGAGGCGGCATCAATGTTGCTGCTTTTTATGTCATTTTGTATCTAAGCTGTGCATATGACATCTACCATCTGCTATGTACAGTAATGACAAAAACTGGATGTAGCTGCCACGTAATAATACCTGTAGAAACTACCAGGGCCTCAGTGGTCTCGAGGCAGGGTGTCCGTAGGTGCCTGAGGTCTCAGGTTCGAATCACTGTGGGGATTTTTTTACGTGGATCTTCTGGTAAAAATTACCCTGATCTCTAGGTAATGAGATCAGACTCCAGTGTTCAGTGTCGAGCACGTTAAAAATACATTGGCAGTTAGAAATTGAAAAGAGTAGGCTTAACGGTCACTGCCCGGACAAAATTAAAGTTAAAAATCTACACAAATTATTTGAGCATGTCCTAGCTAACAGTGAGCTGGCTTGCTAAGACTAGGATTACCGCGCCAGCGTTCGAAGTCACAGACGGACAGGAAAAAAACAAGAGTGTAGTTCATTCCTGGTATGATCGCTCCTCCAGTCGACCCAGCTGTAAATGGGTACTTGACGTATGAGTTGGGGAAGGTATACACAACAAGGAAGGGAACTGGCCACCCCACCTCACATAGGCTGCGGCTTAGTCTATAAAGAGTTATCTTCATCCCCTGTGGCAATTGTTGCCACAGGATCCACTTTTACCTTTACTACATATAGCCGAAGCCTTCGGCTACCTGGCAACAGACATTAACATGCCTGATTGAATATCAGGATTTCAAGTAGAAACTAATAAGTACATTTTTCAACTCATGACCTACTTAGTGACTAACATTTGTATGTTCCATGCATGGTAGTGCTCTCTCTTCCTGTCAAATTTCTTTGATTCACACTTTGTTTCTCCTAAATAACTGGATAACTAGCTAGCTAACATCTAGACAACCTACCTCATCTGTTTTCAATCTCCTTCTGGGAGGAACAGCAGGTGCTGCAGGCCCACCCTCTCTTTCTACGTCAGGAGCTTTCCCATTTTGTGACTGTGAAAGATCTCCGTCGGAGTGAGATAACTGATGAGGTGATCTTCTTGCAGGCAGAACAGGAGGTGTATCATTCTCGTCTTGACTGGCTGCTCTCACAAATTTAGCTGAGTGCGATGGAACAAATGATACTCTTTCAGGAGATTGCTTATTTGAACAGAGACAATTCCTGATTATATTTCTGACAAATCTACTCAAATCAGTACAAGAACAAAACTAGTTTTAACCTTCACTAGGCTGCACTAACATAATTACGCATTTTCCCTCCTACAGCTGAATTAATTTTTCAGCCCGTCATATTTTACTTTGATTTTTTTTTTTTTTCTTTCGCCTTATTTCTCTTATTCCTAAGGCGGTTTGCGTTGCACTGTGGTTTTTATTTTGCGCCTGTCGGCCCAGTGCATTTTATGTATGGGTCTGCTTCCTCCTGCATTTTCTAAGGTTTGCCCGGGGGAACGGCCGGTGCTGTGATGGGGATCAAACCCAACACCTTCCGGTTGTGAGCCGTGTCACTGAACCACTGGGCACGCCGTCCCCGGGGTTGTCGACTTTGAGAGCATGTAAACTATTTGTAGGCCTAATGATATGATTTTGTTGTGTGTAGAGACATAAATTAATAAAGAACTTGTTGGTGTTATTGTTTTTGTTGTGTGTGTTCGTTTCTGAGATAGATGAAGGTGAAAATGTATTAAAACAAAGCATAAACTTTTAGACTAGGGAATGTCGCTCCTCATATCCTCATATAATCCATCGAAATCACAACCAAGTATCGATACTGTGTTTATAATATCAGCACAACTGTTAGTTGACACTAAATATATATTTATTACATCTATAAGAACAAACTATACTGAACTACCTCACAGAGATCTTCTACAACAACTTACTTCACTATTCTCAATAATGGGCAGGAGACAACACTGATTGACGAAAAAAATTATATTTTATCAAAGTCGATCTACACATTCCCGACTAAAGTTGTTAGTGAAGGAAATGACAATTGTGTACTATCAAATCAGCCATATTTTTGTATGGCGCACCGGTTATGTTTTATATGATAATATTGTCTTCTGTGAAAGTTGGGATTTAATGCCAGCCATAATTGGAGTTAAGTGTTGGCAAAAATAGCAGCCTCGAGCACGGTAAAGGTTAAGGACCAACTTTCTTGGTTGTCATGAAAATTACTTAAAACCAATTATAAATTCATTCTACTGCACAGAATAACAGTGAAATGTCAGTTATCACTAATTCTTGTTGTATCTTGTAGTCTATATTTATCTACATATACATTTTGTCTGAGGTATTCTCTGTCTGCCTATATACACATTTTGTTTGGTGTGTTCTTTGTCTGCCTATATACACTTTTTGTTTGGTGTGTTCTTTATCTGCCTATATATACATTGTGTTTGGTGTGTTCTTTGTCTGCCTATATACACTTTTTGTTTGGTGTGTTCTTTGTCTTCCTATATACACATTTTGTTTGGTGTGTTCTTTGTCTGCCTATATACACTTTTTGTTTGGTGTGTTCTTTGTCTGCCTATATAAACTTTTTGTTTGGTGTGTTCTTTGTCTGCCCATATAAACTTTTTGTTTGGTGTGTTCTTTGTCTGCCTATATACACATTTTTTTTGGTGTGTTCTTTGTCTGCCTATATACACTTTTTGTTTGGTGTGTTCTTTGTCTGCCTATATACACATTTTGTTTGGTGTGTTCTTTGTCTGCCTATATACACTTTTTGTTTTGTGTGTTCTTTATCTGCCTATATACACATTGTGTTTGGTGTGTTCCGTGTGTGCCTATATACACATTTTGTTTGGTGTGTTCCGTGTGTGCCTATATACACACATTTTGTTTGGTGTGTTCCCTGTGTGCCTATATACATATTTTGTTTGCTGTCTTCCGTGTGCCTATATACACATTTTGTTTGCTGTCTTCCGTGTGCCTATATACACATTTTGTTTGATGCGTGGTACATTCACTCTCTCATAAATCACCTGCAAAAATTCCTACACGCCCTTGGAAGGTGTCCTATTTCCTTCTACAAAGTGCAGCAGACAATTCAGAACTCAGATTAGCTTATTTAGCCATCTTTGAACTATTGCGAACAGTGAATGCTGACAAAGTGGTCCTCATCAATTATTATTGATGAATAACATACTTTTTGTCTGGTTTTTCTCTGTTTGTTTATTTACATATTTTGTTTGAGGTGTTCTTTGTTCATCTATATACACATTTTGTCTTGTATGTTGCCTGTTTGTCTATATACATATTTTGTCTTGTATGTTGCCTGTTTGTCTATATACATATTTTGTCTTGTATGTTGCCTGTTTGTCTATATACACATTTTGTCTTGTATGTTGCCTGTTTGTCTATATACACATTTTGTCTTGTATGTTGCCTGTTTGTCTATTTACCCACTTTGTCTTGTATGTTGCCTGTTTGTCTATATACACATTTTGTCTTGTATGTTGCCTGTCTGTCTATTTACATATTTTGTCTTGTATGTTGCCTGTTTGTCTATATACACATTTTGTCTTGTATGTTGCCTGTTTGTCTATATACACACTTTGTCTTGTATGTTGCCTGTTTGTCTATATACACATTTTGTCTTGTATGTTGCCTGTTTGTCTATATACACATTTATATTGTATGTTGCCTGTTTGTCTATATACACATTTTGTCTTGCATGTTGACTGTTTGTTCTATATACACATTTTGTCTTGTATGTTGTCTGTTTGTCTATATACATATTGTCTTTTATGTTCCTTGTTTTTCTAAATACAATTTTAGTCTGGTGTGTTCCCTGTTTGACTAAATACAATTTTAGTCTGGTGTGTTCCCTGTTTGTCTAAATACAATTTTAGTCTGGTGTGTTCCCTGTTTGTCTAAATACAATTTTAGTCTGGTGCATTCCCTGTTTGATGCTGCCCAAATATGTGATGGTGTCCACCTCTTCTAGTGTCTTACATCCAAGGATGACTGGCTATGTGCTGAAGGTGTTAATTTAGAACAGCTTGGCTTTCTTCATGTTAATATTTAGTCCCAGTGTAGCTGAATGCTCCCTAACCTTATTGAGTTTTTCTGGCATCTGACTATGGCTGTGTGACAGCTGTACCAAGTCGTGTGCATAGTCCAGATCCTCTAACTCTGACCACAATGACCTTGTATACCAGTTCTCTTCTCTAACGTTGACATCTTACACAGGTACTTACTAGTCCAATCCGCCGAAGATGGATGTGTCGAATCGAAAGGTGCAAATATTGCAGTCAAGCTGTAAACTAGCGGTACAATGCATTAACTTCTACGAACTACATCCTGCTACTTGCAAAACCCTGTTCAGGGCTTGGTAGCGGGAGATTGAGAACGAACTCAGAAGAAGAAGAAACTAGTCTAATTTCAGAGACCTCTAAAAATGTACAGAAACTATACCAGTACACAGTGAAGTAACATTAAGTACTTATCGTTTTGTTTGTATACAATGTTACTTACAAGAGGAATCAAGGCCAGGCAAAGATGATGGATGGGAGGCCTGAGGAGTCAAAGTAAGCATGCGGTTGATTAAGGAATCAATGTCAGGGCCGTTATCGTCCTGAAGTTCGGCACTACCACTGTCAACATAATCACTGCTGCTTAATCTCTCTCGAGCTCCTTTGGAAGCGGCATATTCTAATGTTCTCGGTGGCTGAACAAAGAAAGAAAAGCAAAACAAGCCATTGATAAAGTAACAATAACTTCGAAGAAAAATAAACACGAGTAGGAGTTGTACTCAAAGAAGATTACAGATGCACAATATATTTTTATTAAATAAAAGTGTTACTGGGGTATGAAAGGAAAGCAAATAATAGTACACTGTAACCTGCCAGCCATAACGTAATAGATGACTATGAATGGTTGGGCATGGGGCTGGTTAACCCATCATGTTGAAACTTTAAGCTGCAAAAACTTCAATAGATATGGACAGGCAACGTTAGTTGGCTTGGCATATACAGGGCGTGTTCAAATGAAACCGGATCAAACTGCAATAAGTGAACACACGTTCGATGCACATGATGACGTCCCTTCTGGTGTAAACAGCACATACCAATTGTCAAGTTTACAAAATTTCATTATTCCGACTCATAGTTTTTCCCCAGCAGACTGATAAAAACATGGCGGGTGTGATATCGAATCCATACAGAGTTGATCAACGAGCCATAATTCGGTTTCTAACAGCTGAAGGATGTCGACCAGTTGACATTCATCGAAGAATGCAGGCAGTGTATCGTGACAAAAGTATGTAGAAGACAGCAGTGAAGAACTAGACAACAATGTTTAAAGAAGGACGTGAGTTAACGAAAGATCTTTCAAGACCAGGTCAGGCGCATATTGTTACGTCAGAAGATGCCATCGCCAAAATTGATGCAGCAATTCGGGTGGGTCGTCGCCGGAGCTTACGTTCACCACACTTTTATCCCCATACCATACACTGCCTGCATTCTGCGATGAATGTCAAATGGTCGACATCCTTCAGCTGTTAGAAACCAAATCATCACTCGCTGATCAACTTTGGACAGATTCCGTATCACACCCACCATGTTTTCAACGTTCTGCTGAGGAAACTGTGAGTCTAAAGATAATTAAATTTTGCAAACTTGATGGTTGGTATGTGCTGTTTACACCAGAAGTGACATCATCATGTACGTATATTCACTTGTTGCAGTTTGTGCTGGTTTAATTTAAACACGCCTCGTAGTACACTGTAACCTGCCCGACATGACGTAACAGGTGACTACAAAGGGTTAGGCATGGAGCTGGTTACCCCACCCTGTAGAGTTTTAAGCCACAATAGCTTCCATAGATATGGGCAGGCAACGTTAGTTGACTTGGCATTTATTTGTTGAAGATCTATTCTTTTCTTGCTACATGGTATTTTATTTTATTGTAATTTATTTACATCATGCATCCATATACAATGTTATATTAACTAACCTTTGGTGGAGGAATCGGTGCGGAATTGATCTGTACTGGTCTGAAATGACATGAAACAACAGGAATGATGACTTTGTAACTTCAATGTACAACGAAAATTTTGGATAACTCAAAATGATTAAGATTGTATAATCTTTATTCAGTTCTTCACTGAAATATTGTATGTGTTATCCCTCCATCTGTAAATTTATGTGCCGCAGATTAACTGTTTGCTCAGTGCTGTATAACAAAATCTTAAATTCTGCAAAACAAACAGCCAACAAAATTGGATATTACATTTATCAAAATCCAAAAGTTAATAAAAATGTAATGTTCAATGAACCACCATCCATATTAACATAATTGATATACTATCCAAAGATAACCAAATATTCTGTGAAGAGATAATAAAATAATATATTTTAAATCAATCAAAATCCACCAAAACTAAATATGATGGTCTCTTATTAAAAAAACAGGATAATTTGATGTTTTCTGAGCTAAACAAAACAAGATATGACATTCATATTCTATGAAGCAAACAATAACAAAATCACATTTCTTATCAAGAAGATAAGTCTTATATTCTGTGAGTAAACCTGATTATTAACAAATCTGATATTCTTTCAATGAAAAACAGAATATGTCAAATAGAATATGTGAATCAAAATAACTAAATCTGATATTCTGCATAATAAACAATAACTAAATCTGATTTGTAGTGAATAAAAATCTCAAAATAGCACTACTAATTCAAATCTAATAATATAATCTGATATTGTAACACAAAAATTATTCTGGGAATCATCCACAAATTTTAAAATCTGACATTCTGCAAATAAAAAATCTTATTCTTGTAAGCAAAATTAATGATTTTAATGTGTCTAATGATTTCTCTGTAAAACTAAGCTTCAGACTCTAAGAATGGTCTATTAGTGTAGTATAACATTTCCAGTTATTGAAAGATTAATAACCACAACAGTTAGTAGGCAGAACTGTTATGACATTTTGTATTTCCTATTAATTATCCGAAATAAACAAAGACAACACCAATAATATTAAAGCAACAATACTTTTAGTTTTCAGCGGAAGCAAGAAAATTATTACCATGATGGTAAAGAATTGGTTGGTTGGTTGGTTTGTTTGTTAAATGACAATGTTAACTAACTAAATTAATAACTGGTTGGTTGGTCAGTTGGTTACATGACAATGCTAACTAACTAAATTAATAACTGGTTGGTTGGTCGGTTGGTTACATGACAATGTTAACTAACTAAATTAATAACTGGTTGGTTGGTCAGTTGGTTACATGACAATGCTAACTAACTAAATTAATAACTGGTTGGTTGGTCGGTTGGTTACATGACAATGCTAACTAACTAAATTAATAACTGTTTGGTTGGTCGGTTGGTTACATGACAATGCTAACTAACTAAATTAATAACTGGTTGGTTGGTTTGTTAAATGACAATGCTAGATAAATGAATCAAAGACAGCAAAAGAAAATAACACCCTCTTATTATTCTCTAGAAATTAAGTAATGCTAGTATTTAATAAATTAATCAATCAATCAAAGTCCGTCATTTCTGTCAGTGAATATGCCATTGAGCAGATCTCAGTAAAATACATGGTCCGGTGCTGCTCTTTTTGCGTCTGGTTAAGTGTAGTTATTTAATCATAGTTCCCTCTCACCTTCTCTACGTCTATTTTTAGGTCTACCTATCGTTCTCTTCCCTTGAGGATTCCATATGAGATCCTGCCTGGCTATCTTGGATGGTGTCTTCCTCAGTGTTTCTCTTATTCCGCCCCATTTTCTTCTCTTAATTTGCTGTTCCAGAAGCAGCTGTTGGCTCTTTTCCCACGTGTCTTCATTCCTCACCATGTCCTGCCACTTTATTCCCATTATTCTCTGTAGGCATCTGCTAATAAAGGACTGGAGTCTTTATTTATTTTAATCGCCTTAGTCGTTCTTTATTTTTTGGCGCCATACAACAGCACTGGCTTCAAACTGGCATTGAGTATTCTAACTTTGGTATGAAGTCTTCACCTCTCTGGATCTCCATTTGTTATTTAGAGTCAGGAATGCCATTTTGCCTTTCAAATTCTGGTCTCTGATGTGTCAATTATGCTGTCCAAATAGGTATAGACATACACATCTTCCAATGACTCTCCCAGTTTTTTTTTGTTGATTGGGTTAATTTTAATAAGCTTGGTTTTCTTCGTTGATATTCAATCCCAATTTGGTTGATTGTTGTTTCACCCTGCCAAATTTGTATTACATTTGGCTACGACTGTGTGACAAAAGTACCAGATCATTTTGTAATCCAGGCCCTCTAGAAACATACATAGGCGTCTCAGTCTTTGCAGACCATGCGCGTGGCACCCTGTGAGTAGCTATCAGGGCGCAAACCTGGGCTGCCCAAACTGCAGGATTACCCTCTCGGCCTCATTGGTGTAATCCAAAGGAATGCAAATTGACAATTGGGCACCAGCTCAGCTGCAGGAGCTGCCGGAATGAGTTCACAATTTTGAAACCATCCGCTGTAGGTGCTACCACTCTGGATTTTCTGTCTGGGTTTACTTCCGTAGCCCTACTTTCTCCCGAAGTTTCCACAAGGCAGTGGAGTCGTTGCCCACAGATGCTAGTTACTTGAGACATCCAATGATACTCTAATCGTCCCATGACTAGCCAGCACTCCCTGGGACTTGTGGGTTTAAAATCAGAGTTTCTCCTCTCCTAGGCAAACTGCCTGAACAGGCTAACGAGCTTCGTCTACCGGTGTTTAGAGTCAGAGTTTACATTCTCTTAGATTGGCTGCCAACCAAGGCTTATAGGCCCAATCTGCCCGCCCAGTTATACCGCTGGGTACTCGGTCGTGCCCCACATCAGGGTCTGTAAGAAACAGAGGTACATCATGGAGGTGCTGCTGGGGACACAATAATGTAGGAGAGGCCATTGGCATGGAAACTCCTCAACGGCAAGCCGAACAGTGAATCCAGCGGCGATCTCTACATCTGGAAAGGTGTAGCCATAGTATCCACCTAATACCTGCTTTCTTCCCCCCATTTGATGCCTTCATTATCCAATCTTAACTTAACACAGCATCTTTATACCGGTTTAGAAGCCTCTACCGAGTCTGTATACAACCAGCTTCTTCTACATTCACTTGATCTAAAAATAACTATGTGCATCAAATCTATTCTTGAATGCATTAATTGACCCTGCCTCCACTATTTCCTGTGGCAATGCATTCCAAGCATTCACCACTTTCTGACGGAAAAAAATATTTCATTGTATTTAATCTGGACCTTTCTTTAATTTTGTTCTTGTAGGCGGCTTTATTTTGAAAAAAACTTGTTATAATCTAAATTATCCTTTCCTTTGATTATATAGCCAACAAGAACAGCAAGGGCAAGAGAAGGCTTCCCTGTCTCACCAACGCTAGTATTATTATCTACAAAATGTTTTGAAAATATCAACATTAATTATGTTTACAAAAGTGTGGAGGTACTACTACAGTTGGTCTCTTTATAGACTGCCAGCACTAAAACATGTAAATGTTATAATGGTTGTTTCTCAAGCACCATTATTTTACATTAAAAAGATTATCAGACCCAAGCACAACCTTCCTTAGTACAACAGGCATACAAGGTCTGATGATAAAAAAAGTATTTGACTTTAGAATGAAAAAAAACAACAACTATATTACCTATCTAATTTACAACACATTCCTCTTTAAAATTAGCCCCTTCTGAGTTGTTTTTTTTTGGCGTTCGCCTTATTTCTCTAATCCCCAAGGCGGTGTTTCGTTGCACTGCGTTTTTATTTTGCGCCTGTCGGCCCAGTGCATCCGACTTCAGCATGCATTTTATGTAAGGGTCTGCTTCCTCCTGCATTTTCTAAGGGTTTGCTTCCCCGGGGTAACGGCTGGTGCTGTGATGGGGATCGAACCCAGCACCTTCCAGTTGTGAGCCGTGTCACTGAACTACTAGGCCACGCCATCCCCTCCCTTCTGAGTTAACATTCATCTCTTCATGGTGCTCCAACTGCTGGAAGCATTTCAGGAAGTCATTTTTGGGGATATCTATCAGACTTTGTTGCGTTTATCTTGATTTTTTCCAATTTCCTGAAATTTCGTCCCTTTGAGTGGCACGTTGTGTCTTGGAAAGAGCCAAAAGTTGCAGGGAGTCATGTCTGGGGAGTGTCGAACCTGTCCATTATTATGTTTCAGCAAAACAATTAGGGATGAGATATGATGTGTGAGCCAGAGGATCCGTCACAGGCAATTCTCCGGCATATTTCTAACGGGATTAGGTTTTTAACTTAATAGATAAGTTTTCTAGCCTACGGTCAGATAATAATAATAAAAATAGTTCCCCGTCGCAAGCAAAGATAGCGACAGCATCAGACATCTGTAGTCAGATTTGAATGCATATGACCGTACAGTCCGATTTAAGATTAGGCTAATGCATGTAGGCCACACATGGACAGCATTAGCAACTGGGCCGTCTTGCATTCTGTCTTTCATGCAGCTTGCTTTTTCTGCACCTTAGTAATGATATGCTTCTTGGTGATGCGAGCCCCATGTGTGATGGCAGTGTGCCTGGCTGAGCGGTTCGGAGCAAGCAGCTCCAAGAAGATGGAGAAAATGTTGAAAGAAACTTTCAGAGTTTTTTGTATTATTTCTTCTGCCCCCTTGATGAGTTCTTGCCAGTCCTGAGCTCACCACCAGATGCTTTATGATTAGCCCTCATCGTATGAAGCAGTGGGCTTTATTGTTTCATTCCTAATAGATGGTACTAGTTATCATTCAATTAAGTAAAATAAATATTTGTCTTCTGTCTTTGAATAAATTAAATTCTTTTCTTAAGTGCTTGAAGGCCATAAGATTGTTTAAGCAAAAAATCTTCTCTACTGCCAGTGTTGTTTTTTTTTTTTTTGCGTTCGTCTTATTTTCTCTAATCCCCAAGGCGGTGTGCGTTGCACTGTGTTTTTATTTTGCGCCTGTCGGCCCAGTGCATCCGACTTCAGCACGCATATTATGTAAGGGTCTGCTTCCTCCTGCATTTTCTAAGGGTTTGCTTCCCCGGGGTAACGGCTGGTGCTGTGATGGGGATCGAACCCAGCACCTTCGGATCGTGAGCCGTGCCACTTTACCACTAGTCCACGCCGTTCCCCCTGCCAGTGTTTGTCTTTACTGCTTTACTTGTTTCAACATACAACCACCAACCTGGAATACTAGGAGGACGTCTTCTAGCTATCTTAAAACTAAATGAAATTATGTCAAACTAAGAGAGTGCAAAGGCAATAAATTGACAACACACAAATACATCTAGAAGAACCAGGAGACAAGAGCTGCACAAACAAAGAAAATGGTAACAGTAGTAGTAACAAACAGCAGTGTATACCCCAGTTAGCATGTACTAACAACAAAGTCTGATTGTGCAAGGGTTTCACGAATCTGAGTGTTACATCATTACTACATCAATTTCTATTTTAAATAAAATGTTATGTACGAGGCGTGTTCAAAATAAAACCTGACCTAACTGCACCAAGTGAACATACTTATGATGCGCATGATGACGTCTGTTCTGATGCACACATCACATACCAACCGTCAAGTCTGCAAAATTTCATTATCCCTGACTCATAGTTTCCTCAGCAGGCCGTTGAAAACATGGTGGGTGTTATGCGGAATTCGTCCAGAGTTGATCAGCGAGTGGTGATTCAGTTTCTAACAGCTGAAGGATGTCGACCAGTTGACATTCACCGCAGAATGCAGGCAGTATATGGTGACAAAAGTGTGTCGAAGTGCTGCATCAATTTTGGCGATGGCATCTTCTGACGCAACAATATGCGTCTGATCTGGTCTCGGAAGATCTTTCGCTAACTCACGTCCTTCTTTAAACATTGTTGTCCAGTTCTTCACTGTTGTCTTCTACACACTTTTGTTACCATCCACTGTCTGCATTCTGCGATGAATGTCAACTGGTCGACATCTTTCATCTGTTAGAAACCTAATCACAGCTCGATAATCTTCTTCGTACGCTGTCAGACGTATTTTTTCGAAAAAAGCAGCGGTCATCCTGAGGCTGTCGACACTGCCATAGAGCTTGTCTAGTGTTGCCACTGGTGATGGCCACATGTGCTTTCTCTGGTCCTCGTATTTCGAGCAGTTTTGCAGCAGATGTTCAGCGGTCATTTTTCCGGTACCACAACTGCATTCGTCAGTGCCACCTATCTTCAGTTTATTGAATAGGTGGTACCTCAGTCTGTTGTGGCCTGTGCGGAGTCTGTAGACCACGACCTGCTCTCTTCTGTTCAATTGGTAATAGGCATCATTTTTTGTGTAGCCAGTATGTTCTGTTTCCCATTTGGCTGATCAACTCTGGACGGATTCCGTATCACATCCACCATGTTTTCAACGGTCTGTTGAGGTAACTGAGTCGGAGGATAATAAAATTTTGCAAACTTGACGGTTGGTATGTGCTGTTTACGTCAGAAGCGGCGTCATGATGCGAATAGTACATATGTTCAATTGGTGTAGTTAGGTCCAGTTTTATTTTAACACGCCTTGTTCTTCAACATTTTTTTCCTCTTCATTTTGTTGAATTATTTTTTTGTTTAAATAAACAGCAGAGTGGCAATTATTAAGTTTATATTAAAAACACACATTTTCTTTAAAATCCTGCACTGCAACTATTTGCTGTTCCCTTATCATTTCTCTTGTGGTTTAAATGTTTCTTTAACTTAGTTCACTTGTCTATTTTGTACTGAGTTCATTTATCCAGACAGTGATAGAAAACCATTATTAGTTAGAAACATCCATCCATATCTATTGCTGATGTCTTTTTGTGCTTTTTTTCAGTTACTAGTAATATATTCTTTCATCTTAGTTACTCCATTTGAAATGTGGAAAGCACAATGAAAAAGATTACGTGCATGACAGGTTGAGCTCACGATTTGTTCCGCTGTTTGTGTTTATTATGGAAGTTCTCAAGTTTAAAATCAAGCTAAAATTGACTAAGTTGGTGACTGGCATTCAGGACTGTGTTCTGTGGAAGTTTGTGCATTTATGTAGTCTAGTCTCTTGTCACTGCATAGCATCTTGTTGCAGTTCTCAGCAGCGCAAAGTGAACAATGCTCACGGCTCCCAGTGTGGGAAATTGGGCCAACATGGTGGCTAGAGCCTAGTTCAATAACAACCCAGAGTGCAGTTCACTTGAGAAATACTCAAGGGCCACTCTTCTCAGGCTGATAATGTTCCCCTCATCCCCTATAGCACTGGAGGTTTAACGTAAACTCTCCCTCCTCTATATCCACACGCTGACCCGATGAAGTACAAAATACAGGTCAGAAAGAAGATAAATGGAAACAGAGAAAGCCAGATAAAAAAAGAATTGGAACAGCAAGCAGAGGATGGTATTCTTTGCATTAACACACTCCTCTCAACCTCCATCCTAAGGCAACGGTGTACTCGACTCCTCTTAAGGAGTCTGCAGGGACCGACTTCGACACACTCATCATGAAACCACAAGGCATTTGCACTTCATCCCTGAACACTGAACGGAACTGCTCTATGCCAACTCAACAAAGCTTCATCTAAGAGTTTTCAGTTTCTTAACTTTCATTCTCTCAAATGAGTGCAGTTTTTCTCAGAGGTAGTGTTCTGTGTTAAGTGAATATTTTGTATAGTGTAATTATCTGAATGCTACCAATTCAAATGCTAATTATATTCTTTTTTTTTCAATTCTCAAACGCACAAAGTCTTAACACATCAACACAACTTATTTCAAGTCACTATGTCAACTTGAAGCCCCTACAAAACTGTGTGCATTAAAACAATTATATTATTTCCTGTGTGAAATTGGGTGCTAAAGTTCTAGTGTGTGTATATGTGTGAATAGGTGGGTGTGGAAAAATGTTGAGTTTGAAAATCTTCTACCCTATAGGGTTTTATGAGTATACTAATAAAACACAAAACATTTGTAAGCATGGTTGCAGTAGCTAACACAATGATTATACTAATGTCATTATTACAAATCATAAAGGACTATTAAGAAACTACGAGGGGGCTTCAAATGAAAACCTTAAAAGTGGGATAGAAATTTTAAAACCCATGCCTTCTGTTTTGTAACTTGTTAATATGGTTGCTAAGAATGTCAAGAGTGTCTTGCACTTGCCATCCTGGAGCAGACAAACAACAGGACATCATAATTGCAATTAAAAGATGGCCACCCCACTATTGACATGCACCAAAGAGGAGCAGCATTCTGTTATCTGGTTTTTTTTCAGCCACAAAGGTACGTAACCTATAGAAATTCATTTGCAAATGAAGGTCCCATACGGTGATGCATGCCTTTCACTCGAGCAAGTGTATAAGTGGAGTAGGAAGTTCCAAAACAATGTGAGTTCTGGGCCTGAACCGGTCGAGAAAAGTATGTCACAAAACTCACACAGTTTTGGAACTTCCTACTTCACTCATACACTTGCTGGAGTGAAAGGCATGCATATCGGTACTGGACCTTCATTTGCCAATGCATTTCTAGAGCTATCATCCCTTCTCTGCTCAAAAAAGGGATAAAATAGCGCAGCCTCTCATTGGTGCTTGTCAATCGTTTAACTGCAATTATGATGTCACGTTGTTTGTCTGCTCTGTGATGGCACATGCACTTTTAACATCCTTAGCAACCATATTAACAAGTTACAACACAAAGGCATGGTTTTTCTAATTTCTATCCCACTTTTAAGGTTCTCATTTAAAGCCTCCTCATATAATACCGCAAACAATGGAAGGGTATAACAGAGACAACAGATGACAAGATAAAAGTCTCAACCATCATGCAGCTATCTTGTCTTACGTTTCATGTAATGATGGCAGGCCATCCTCTAAATATAAACTACTCCGATGACCTCTGAAACAGAGCAGGCACTACAGATATGGTTCCTTCCTCCAGGTGAGAAAGTATTACATTGTTACTGACAGATGTGGTGGTTGTTTTGTTCATGAAAGTCTGATGTTTGAGAGTGGTGAAATAATATGGAATAGCAGTAATGGTGATAAACCAACAGGGTGATATTGGTGCAGGATTCAATCAAAGATAGAGGTGCATGGATTAACTTGTCTTTTGTTCCTTACAAAATTCAGAGCAAAGAGTTGTTGTTGTTGAATGCCCACAATGAATAGGATTACTCTTTTTGTGCGCCCTGAAAAGGACGTTAAGTGGCGGGTTGTCGTAGCTTATCACATACCAAGCGAGCTGATGAAGGTGGACTGGGGTCCTCCAGGCGGTTGTGCTATGCTTGGCTTCATCTGCGTGTTGCTCACTACTACGGTGATCACATCAATCCCTCACCTCATTAGCCAGGCTGCCATGAAAACAGCCTGTTTCCAGGAAGGGCTACGAGGAAGCCAAGGTGGGGATCTTGTCCAGTATGTTTTCCTTGAACCACATGTTTGATCATTATATTTTGCCTGACCTGACGTCAGTCTTTCTTTCCTCAATACTTACTAGAATATTGTTCTTCTTCTTCTGCGTTCGTTCTCAATCTCCCGCTACCAAACCCTGAAAGGGCTTAAGTAGCAGAATCTAGTCCAGAGAACGGAATGCGTTGTGTCGTAGTTTACAGCTTGACTGCAATATTTGCACCTTTCGGTCCAACACATCCGACTTCAGCAAGCATTTTTTTAGTACCGGGTTAGCATTCCCTCTTTGATCCCTTCTCCTTAGTCAATCTGCCCTGCTTGTAGCCTGTTATCCAGGATCACCGCGTGGAGGTGTAGAAGGGTCTTGGCATTTCTGGTTCGCTGACCCTGATGCTAGCAGTCAGCTATGGGTCGCTGACTACTGCAGCTCATGCGCTGCTCAGCGTCTTGATCCCGGATATTGTTCAATATATATACTAGAATGTGGCTCAGTAGGAGGCTACATCAAGAGATCTGTGGTAGCAATACAATTAGGATGTTTAGAAAAGTCTGCTCATGTGGCTAGGCATTTTTACGAGTATTACAAATACGCATCCAGTCTTCCTGTCATAAATTTCAGATTACCCCCTCCCCCCGACATTATTCTTGCTATTTTTAAGTTCGTCCGGACTTCCCTTCTTCATGAGTGCTTAGGTCTACTCCAAATTTTGGGTCTACCCCAATTTCTCTTGCCCTGAGGATTCCAAAACAGTGACTGTCTAGTAATGCTACCAGCTGATTTCTGTAACATGTGTCCTATCCATTGTCAACACCGTTTCTTTACATCTAGCCTCACTGGTATCTATCTGATAATCTTATCTATCTATTTATCTATCTCAATCAATAATCAATCAATCAATCAATAAATCCATCCATCCATCTATCTATCTTCAGTCAACATGCGTCGTTACACATCGTGCGAAGGTATGATCTCTTTTGTTTCATATTTTTTGACCAGTGAAAATCCGCTGGTGACTTGACAATCACAAGATCATTCCCTGTATCTGCTACCAACCGTTTGATTGGTATCCGTTCGGTTGGCAGCCGCTGGAATATATGATTGCCTTTTTAGGGACAGGTGGTGGTGGAAGCGTCAATTAGAGCAAGGTAGACCCACAGCCTGTCAGGTGCCATCTATGCCGCTCCGCTAACCACATAACCAAGACCTAATGTTATAGCCACACAGTCCCTTTTTTGCCACATATTCTCTGTGGGACAAGAATCCGTAGAATAATTTGCGTAGATGTTCAACTTGAATTTTGCTTGAGCAGCGGCCATTAGGCTTACCCTTTTCAATTTCCAATTGCTAAGGGATTTTTAACGTGCGCACTACTGCACACAGGTGTCTGATCTCACTACTCAGAGATTAGAAGACATTTTTACCAGATGATCCACGTGAAAAAAATTCCAGTCTCCACCGTGATTTGGACCTGCGACCTCCAGCACCGAGGCAAGTACCTTACCTTGAGACCACTGGGTCCCCCCCTTAATGACTTTATAATTTTATTCATTCCCACAATTCAATGTAAATATCCTTTGATAAAAGCTTGAACTTATTAAATTAAACTTGTCATTGTTGCCTATGCGTACATTAGGATAAACTTGACATTGGAGATGAAGATCTGTATTATATTTGTGGCAGACTAAATTTATTAAAGATTTTCACAAATTCCCTAAAGCAATAAAAGCCCCTCTTGCCTTTTGTATTCTTTGACATCTCTATTGGTACCTCCGACCTTGTTTATATTTTACCAAATTATCTGAATCAATCTACCATTAATAGTAAGTACCATGTCTCCTAGTACAATCTGGTTGTTATCAGGTGCTTTTAATCTCATAATCTGGTGTACCCTCAGACCTAATTTTAGTGACCATTCAGTTATTTTTAACCTTTTTCGGTCCAACGGCATGAAATTACAACGATTTGGCCCCATCCCACTGGCAATGCCAGCCGCCAGCTCTAGGGACATCGCTTTATCGTATTTGAACTATGGGGTTAATGCCATAGATACGGCTAAACATACTGCTCTTTTGATTGTAGAGAGTTCAAACTTCCGTCATGTACGGTTAGATGAAAACAATGGCAATTTTTTAAATTTCTTTTAGATTTTGGAAACGATTTCTTCTGTTTTTCGCTTGGATTTGAAGATTCACCCATTGAGAATGGGGAAGTTAAGTTTCTGCAACAGATTTTTCTGAGGTAGATCTATTTAGTTTTTTTATGTAGATACAATAATTACGTTTATAGTCGAAGTGACAGATGTAGCCATTAAAGTAAACATCAGTAGTAGTATTAGTACGTTTTTCTGCGAATTTTTTTTTTCTGGAACCAAGGGACGCTGCTACTGGGGTGAGATTATGTTTGTGCTATTTTTCACCACTATTACCTTCATCTTTTTGTATCTCAGATACTAACAAACACACAATAACATCAACAAGTTCTTTATTAATAAATGTCTCTAGACACACTAAAAAATATATACAAAAAAAGATTAAAGGTCCTCAAAATCAACAACCACGTCGGGGTATGACGTGCTGAAAAATAAATCAGCTGCCGGAAATATACGTAATTTTTAAATCTGGAATGGTAAAGGTTAAATAATGTCCCATAATAAAGATAATATAATAAAAGAGTTAATAACGTGCTTTGCTAGAGTTCAGAAGAAGAAGTGTGTTTACTTCAAGGAAGAAAATGGTAGGTCACATGGCAACAATTGTCGCTGGGAATGATTATAACTCTTCATGTACTTGGCCGCAGCCTATGTGAGATGGGACATATCAAGTATATTTATGTCAAAAGTCGTTTTAAAAAGGTTGAAATCCCATGTACAGTCCTGTTTAGCTGAACGACTATTGTCCATAATAAATGTAAAGAGCTGTGATCTCATTTCAAAGCTGTCAATAACTTAGACCATCTTTTCTCTAATGTAATTGTGCAAATAATTTAAAAGATTGCTCTGCTCCAATACAAAACCAACATGTGCTTTATAAATGGATAGAACCAGATATAAAAGAAGATTATAAAGTGCTGATCAGTCACAAAGAATGATGGAATGTTGCAGTCATGCACATAAATTGAGTTCTGTTGTTACCTTTGAGACAGTTCCTCCTCCACACACTCAAGCAAACTCCTGAGTGACAGAAGATGGAATGAAAGAAAGAAAAACAAATTGAAATCAGGCAGGAAAAAGTACGAGAAATTACAGGCATGCTTGATGACTGATGAGGCTGATACATCATCAGAACAAAATGCAATTTATCGAAATCCTAGAATATCTCAATAAATCTACTTTTAGAATGCCAGAAAGGATGTTTGAAATATAGCAAAGGTTTAAAATAGTAGATATTGTTGTAGAGGATGTAGTGTTAGAAGTGTCCATATGTTTGATTCTTCAATTTCATTAAGTTGAGCTGATCAGGTTTCTTTCCATACTGCTTTGTCTTCAAAATTTCAAAGCAGTCATATATCAATGTTACAGCAGATACATTGGTGCATGCTACAGCTGAGTCACAAACTATGTTACATTGTTGTGATGGACAGATGCTATAACCGTTTTGCAAGTCATTAAAAGGGTTATACACAAAGTGAAGGTTTAATCAAAGATCTACAAATATAAATGTTTCAAAATTGTTATTTTGTCCTGAGTGATGCCTGAACCTAATTCATTTTAGCTGTATTGGTGACTAATCAAACACAGTCAGATAGGCTCTGAGATGGAATCCACAGTGAAGAGAAAGAGGTAGACCAAGAAACACCAGGAGAAGAGACTGAAAATGATTGGATCTCAACTGCAGAGAGCCAGAAACAGCAGCTCAAGCCCGACCTTGGTGGAGAAATGTTGTTATTGACCTATGCACCGAAAGGAGCGACAGGCATTGATGATTGATGATCAATTAGGCAGTAATTCTTTCTAACCTATGTTATCAAACAAAATGGCTTAAACATCAGGGCTGCCATCATCAAAAGATACCTGTGAAATCTTTGCAAAATTCAAGATGTTATAACCCTTATTTTATTTTGGTGTGTTTGCTTCTTAAAAAAAAACTAAACTGATGGTAAATTGTTTAAATGATTTTAACAGCTATTTCATGAATGTGCCAGGAATGCTGCATGGATATGATTCTGCAACTACTTAGAAGTATGGATATACCTGCAGCACAATGGTTTAACTCTTTAAGTCTGAAAAAATGCTCCAATTCTTCTTCCTGGGGATCCCTTGACACTTAAAAAGAATGCTCTCATCATTAAATGAACAGGGATGAAGTGGGCTAGTGGCTAAGTGGCACAGTTCACAATCCGAAAGTGCTGGGTTCGATCCCCAACACAGCAACTCCCATTACCCCGGGGAAGCAAACCCATAAAAAATGCAGGAGGAAGCAGACCCTTACATAAAATGCATACCGAAGCCGAATGCACTGGGCCAACAGGTGCAAAATAAAAATATAGTGCAACGAACACCGCCTTGGGGATTAGAGAAATAAGGCAAATGCAAAAACAAACAAAAAATTTTTACTGCACATTGAACAAAATTTGTTTAATTTTGTCAGCAATTCAGCATTTTAATTAATGTTATAAAGTAACGGAAATTACTCTTATTGTAGTTTCGGTTGTGAGACAAAGGAGGCATTTTTCTAGTGATTTTCACAGTGGAAAAAAGTTCATTTTTCATTAATTGCACAATTGAAAAATGTCTAGCGAACCTTGCACTTTTGGATTATGAAAAAGTAGATTTTTTATCTATAGGAAAGGATTACAGGCTGTGTATAATTGATAAATTTATTGAAATATTTTGACCACAAAAAGAACGCTAATCAACAGTGTATTCATGCCAACTCTCTGTTACCAATGTCAAACATGGACTTCAACAAAATCTCTAGAGAGAAAGATCATGACATGTGAGATAGATTCCTCCAGAAAACAATCAACGTAACTAGGAGAGACAGAATGAGGATGTGAGATAGATTCCTCCGGAAAACAATCAACGTAACTAGGAGAGACAGAATGAGGATGTGAGATAGATTCCTCCGGAAAACAATCAACGTAACTAGGAGAGACAGAATGAGGATGTGAGATAGATTCCTCCAGAAAACAATCAACGAACTAGGAGAGACAGAATGAGGATGTGAGATAGATTCCTCCAGAAAACAATCAACGAACTAGGAGAGACAAAATGCGCAATGAGGATGTGAGAAGAATAGTTGAAGCGAGACCCTGCACTGAATATATTGATGAAGAGAGAATCAAGTGGTTTGGTCACCTAATGAGAATGCGACCTAACCAGCTACTTCTGTGCGCCTATAACGCATGGCGGTCGGGTTTTCGCCACAGAGAACTAGATGGATAGGAAATGTTACGGATATTCTAAATCGTCATGGAATGACGACTACTTCAGCGACGTGTCTGGCCTCACTGCACAAGTGGATAAGACAAGTGAAATATTTTGTGCAAGTAAAATAATATAGGGAGCCACGTAGAGCAGTAGTTAGCGCGCTGACTTCGCATCTGAGTGGTCCTGGGTTCATTCACCAGTTGAGGCAGTAGTATTTTTTTCAGACCGCAATGGCTTCCGGGTCGACCCAGCCTTAAATGGGTACTGGTTCAGTCCGGGAAATAAAAACGGCGAAGGAGAGGAGATGGCTACCGCCCTCATATAGCCGAGCCTTTGAAATGTGAGATCGCTAACACCTCACACCCCTACGGCAGTAATGCTATGGGTTACTTTACAAACAAACAAACAAAAATAATATAAATGTGTGCTTCGCTGCAAAGGTCCCTACAAACTAACAAATGTTTTGTGGTTTGCCAATTTCAATCATTTTGATACGATTCACTGGATGGCCTATACAACACAAGCACATCATGACAAGCAGGAAATTGAAACTTGTAGATATGATCCATATATGGATTAGTGCTATTCTATGGCAGACTGGATCAATCATGAATATATTTCAGTGGTTAGCCATGGATTGGTGAGTATATTCTTTTATGCTAACATTTTTACTGCAAAAGATGACTATATAATGATTTCATAATTGTATGTTAACCTTTCCCGTTCCTACAGCGTGAGATTACGACGATTTGGCTCTGTTCAACTGGCGTTGCATGCCGACAGCTTTAGGGTCATCACTTTATTGTATATAAACTTACTGGTTAATGTTGCAGAAATAGATGAACATACTGCTCTTTTGATTGTAGAGATTTCAAACTTCTGTCATGTGTGGTTAGATGAAAACAATGGCGATTTTTTAAATTTCTTATAGATTTTTGAAAAGATTTCTTGTTTTTCGCTTGGATTTGAAGATTCACTCATTATTGAGAATGGGAGTTAAGTTTCTGCAGCTGATTTTTTTTAGGTAGATCTATTTAGTTTGTTGATGTAGATACAATAATTACGTTTATAGTCGAAGTGATATACATAGCCATTACAGTAAACATCGATAGCAGTATTAGTATGTTTTTTGGCGAATTTTGTTCTTTTTCTGTAAATAGAGGATGCTGCTACCTGGTGAGTCTATATTTTTGTGCTAATTTTCACCACTATCACCTTCATCTTCTTCTATCTCTGAAACTAACATACACACAATAACACCAACAAGTTCTTTATCAATATATGCATCTAGACACACTTAAAAAAAATAAAATTACATTTAAAAAAAAAATTTGAGGTTCTCAAAATAAACAACCACGTCGGGGTATGGCGTGCTGAAAACTAAATAAAAGCAAAAGCAAAGCAAAGCCCGTCGTCCATCGTAGACAATAATGGCATATATTATTTTGCTAGCACTATTTTTAGTAAGGATTAACTGCACTACTTTTTATCCTCACTCTCTGGTCTCGTGCCGTCCAACCCCAGTGGCAAGTCAAGAACAAAACAAGACGACTAGTGGGCGACTACGAGATGCAGGGGAATCTGCATCAAGCACCCGGGAAAAAGACGGCGGAGTCGAGAGTCGAACCCACACCACCTGATCACAAGGCCAACGGCTAAACCACTTCGCTACGGAATCCCTAAAACTAAATAGGCTGCAAGAAATAGACGTAATTTTGGAATCTGGTATGGTAAACGTTAACACTTTAAAAAATTGTACAAGGCCCTCAAATTCTAATTCCACATTAATCTCTTTATTTGTATATGTAATAAGTTTGTCTTCCATGTGAAATAACTAAAAAAAAGTCAGGTTTTATGAGGAGACTGCTTGAACAGAAAAAATAATTCCAGCAAAACACGTAAAAAAATTATGGTCTATAAAAGTTAAAACTAGCAATGAGTAAAAGACAAGTTATAATAAAAATAATGAAACAAAAGTAAAGCGTCACTTACTTCTGAGACAAATCATCATCTAACCAAGTCTGTTTAGCTGTGTTGAACTTGTCTTCCTGAACATAAACATGAGTATGATTAATAGGCAAACAGTTTTCATGATGAGTTTAAACGGTAAAATGGGGAGAGGAGATTAAGACAGAGTTAGGTTGTTGTTTAGTGCCCACAATTAACGTCTGATCAGGCAAAACACACTGATCAGACAATGGTAGCCACGGTCAGGAGAAATATACTGGCCAAGATACTCACCTGATCTCCTCGTTGGTCGTCCTGGAAACGGGCTGTTGTCAAGGACAACAGTCTGGCTAACAAGATGAGGTTTGACGTGATCCCCGTAGTAGTGAGCAACACGCAGATGTGAAGCCAAGCATTGCACAACAACCTGGAGGACCCCGGTCCACCTTCATCAGCACGCTCGGGATGTGAGGAAAGTTATGACAACCAGCCACTTAACGCCCTTTTTAGGGCGCACAAAAGATTAACCTACTCATTGTGGGCATTTGCAAACAACAACTCTTTTGTGAGCCCTGAAAATGATGATAAGTGGCGGGTTGTAGTAGCTTTCCTCATATCCCGAGCGTGCTGATGAAGGTGGACTGTGGTCCTCCAGGCGGTTGTGCAATGCTTGACTTCATCTGCGTGACGCTCACTTCTACGGAGATCACATCTTGTCAGCCAGGCTGCCTTGAAAACGTTTACAGGGAACGCTACATGAAAGAGAGATTGTGGTCTAGTGCCTGACCCTGACGTGACATCCCGGCCAGTATGTTGTGCCTGACTAGACTAGTATCTCAGTTCCCCACAGTCAGGTAAAATATACTGATCAGAATATGTTAGTCATGGTCAGGTAAAACATATTGATCAAGACCCCACCTTACTTTCAAGCAGCTCCCTGGAAACAGTTTGTTTCATAGCAGACTGGTTAACGGTGTGGTGATTGGCACTGTGATCCCCATAGTAGTGAGCATACAGAGACCCCTCACATTGCACTTCAACCAGGAAGACCCTGGTTGACGTTATCAAGAATGTATCAGGATGTGAGGACAGCTACTGTAACCCGCCACAAAATAGAGTCCTCAAGAGTACCTAACTGAATCATCAGTGGCATTAGCAAACAACAACAAACATTACAATTACAAGTAAATAATAAGAAGTTATACAACCAAAATATGAACTCAACGATGGAAAAATTGATCAGTCCTTAACCCATTGGTCTTCAACCTGGACGCTACCAGGTGCGAATTTAGCTTTCAGGTGGGCGGTAGCAGAATAATTACATGTGCTGCCGAAGACGGATGTGTCAGACCGAAAGGTGAAAATATTGCAGTAAAGCTGTAAACTAGCGGCACAACGTATTTCGTTCTCTGGACTGCATCCTGCTACTTGCAAAGCCCTGCTCAGAGCTTGGTAGCGAGAGATTGAGAATGAACGCAGATGAAGAAAACACAGTGCAAACTATTAGAGGTGCAAATTTGGAGAACATGTGGTCTTTCCCATGATAGCATACTGCTGCGAAACATGGACAGTTACCAAGCCTTGAGTCCTTCAAGTCAAAATGTTATAGAAAGGTCTTCAGAATATTGTGCAATGGAAAAAAAAGAACAATGCAGACATCCGACAAGAGCTGGGATAAGAGGAGAGTTGCATCATAAATTTCATCATGAACAGAAAATTGAAATACTGTGACTACATCAAAAGACACAACAGTCTTGAGAGAACAGTAATGGAAGGTATGGTGCTGGGCAAGAGTGGCAGAGGCAGACAAAGAATGTGATGGCACCAAGATTTAAAGAAGTGCTTGGGCATGACTCTGGAGCAAACTGGAAATTAGGCAAGAAATCGAGTTTCCTTCAAACGGGCTGTGATGGAAGCGATGTTCTGCAAAGGACAAGCTATATTATGATTAAAAACATCCAAGACTCAGCAAACGATCGCAGAGTTTTCTTCAATTTAGACTTTAGTGGCGGTAAGGAAAATTGACCGTCACAAAAATCATAAAAGTGGGCGCCAGGTATTTTTTTTTTTTTGCGTTCGCCTTATTTCTCTAATCCCCAAGGCGGTGTGCGTTGCACTGCGTTTTTATTTTGCGCCTGTCGGCCCAGTGCATCCGACTTCAGCATGCATTTTATGTAAGGGTCTGCTTCCTCCTGCATTTTCTAAGGGTTTGCTTCCCCGGGGTAACGGCCGGTGCTGTGATGGGGATCGAACCCAGCACCTTCTGGTTGTGAGCCGTGTCACTTAACCACTAGGCCACGCCGTCCCCTATAGGGCGCCAGGTCTAAAAAGGTTGAAGAGCACTGGATTAACCTAACAGCACCCAAATAGTTTCTGCGGTTGTTGTTGCTGTTGTTTGTGAATGCCCACAATGAGTAGGTTAACTCTTTTGTGTGCCTTGAAAAGGATGTTAAGTGGTGGATTGCAGTAGCTTTCTTCACATCCCAAGCGTGCTGAAGGTGGACCAGCGTCCTCCAGGCAGTTTTGCTATGCTTGGCTTCATCTGTGTGTTACTCACTACCACGGTGATCACGTCGATCCGTCACCTCATTAGCCAGGCTGTCATGAAAATGGCTGGTTTCCAGGGAGGGCTACTAGGAAACCGAGGTGAGAGTCTTGGTCAGTATGTTTTGCCTGATCAGACGTTTGTTTTGCTCCTCCCCTTTGTAGGTAGAATAGTCTTGTGAGCTATGGGTCATTGACCCTGATATAAGCAGCAATCTATGAGTGGCTGGTTGTTGTCAGTTCATTCACTGCTATATCTTTGACCACTTATTCTGGTTCAGACCTTTGCCTTCCTGATTAAGAGATAAGTATCCTCACCACCTGTCAACACATTGCTTAATGAAGTCACTTTTTTCTTGAAAGGAATAATATCAATACTAACCTCTCCCTTTTCCACATTGATATTTGTCACTTCCACATTGATATTTGTCACTGTATTGGAAGAGAACAGACAAATCATAAAATAGTTAGAGAATACAATAGCCAAATAATATGTTTCAGTCATGTCAGGTAATCAATCCTGTATCCGGTGAGGCCATTGGTGCACCCATGAAGACACCCCCATGCCACCCCACTCTGTCAGCAGCCACTACCTGTGCCTCCTCTGGTTGGGGGTTGGTCCATTCTTCTATGTTGCCCTCCCACCTCTTTTTGGGAAGACTTCTTTTTCATCCGCCTTGCAGCCTGCTATGCAGGATTGTTTTTGCAAGACCGTTTGATCTCAATATGTGGTCGTGTCAAGTGAGTTTCCATCTTTTGACTATTGCCAAGAAGTCTTTTAAAGGCCTCATAAATAATATGTTTATGTCCATACAAATATTTACACGTAGGTAACACAAGATGGTTTTGAATTTTCTGTTTCTCTGAAGAATTTGACACTGGGCAGCTGTTTTTAAAAATAAAGGTTGAAAATATTAATTAACCTGTATTTTGCCCATGACTTTTCTACCAAGTTTGCAAAGATCATAAAAATACTCTACTCTAATTCACAGCAAGGGTCATAAAAGTACTAAACTCTAATTCACTGTTAGGGTCATAAAAACCCTATATTCTAATTCACAGCAAGGGTCATATAAGCAGTCTATTCTAATTCACATTGTTTTGGTGGTCATATGCCTGTTATGTCCATGGGAGTCGCCCACCTATGCAATGGCGAGATGGACTGACCAAAGAACTAGGTCCACATTGGTACAGCGTTGCAAAAGATCGGGACGCATGCAAAATATTGTTGGCTTCCTAGCATACAGCACAACTGCCAGGCTGATGCTGCGGAGAATAATGTGATGTAAGTAAACTCAGGATATTTAACTCTAATGTCATCTCCGCACTAACATATGATTGTGAAGTCTGTGACAAAAGCACTAGAAAATAAGTTGAATGCATTTCTTCTTCTTCTTCAGCGTTCATCCACGAAAAGGACATTGTGTTGAAATTTACAGCTGGACTGTAATATCTGCACCTCTTGGTCTGACACACCCAATTTTAACTGACTTTTTTGGGTACTGGATTTGCCTTCCCCCTGCAATCACTATTCTCTTAGCAAGACTATACTGCAGCAGCCTGTTTCCAGGGCCGTCACTTGGAGGCGGAATAGGGTCTTGGTCAGCTCTGGTTCGTTGACCCTGATGTAAGCAGCCAGCTATGAGTCGCTGGCTGCAGCTTGTCGGCTCATTTATCGTGCTGCATCTTCGGCCCCAACGTAAACTTCTCTGAGGTTGAGATGTGCTAAACACATATATTTAATTTTTTTTTTGCGTTCGCCTTATTTATCTATTCCCCAAGGCGGTTTGCGTTACACTGTGGTTTTTATTTTGCACCTGTCGACCCAGTGCATCCGACTTCAGCGTGCATTTTATGTAAGGGTCTGCTTCCTCCTGCCTTTTCTAAGGGTTTGCTTCCCCAGGGTAACGGCCAGTGCTGTAATGGGGTTCTTCTTCTTCTTCTTCTTCTGCGTACACAGTCAGACAGTAATGGGGTTCGAACCCAGCACCTTCTGGTTGTGAGCTGTGTCACTTAACCACTAGCCCACGCCGTCCCCAAACACATATATAATAATTACCTTTCAGCTCAATACTGTCTGTGGATGCATTCTGCCTCGCTGTTTTATTTGATGGTATTCTCCTTGGTATGTTTTGTAGGAGCTGTGAAATGAAAGAAATTTAAATAAATTATTATAAGAGAATCCAATAAATCAAATGTCTCATGAGTGAAACTTTTAGAATATGATTTAAAATAGGGATCAATATATATATGTTGCATTCCTTTGTTCTATAGCAGCCAAAGAAATAAGTGATGAGATGCACGTCATTTAGAGAAAAAGACATTTTTTTTCACTGAATAAAACCCTTACACTGAATGAAACTATTACACTGATTCTTCTACTTCTTCATTCATCCTCAGATCAAGGTCACAGTTTCTCTTACAAAAGATACCGTCGTTTGTAAGGCTGTTTTATCTCCATACAGCTTTTATCTCATATCTGTCTCGCGAGGCCAGTATTATTTTCTCTTTTACTGCGTGAGCATGCAGCTTTGTAGGATGTGTTCCACGGTCATGGTATGCTCCCCACATGGACACTAGTCATCTGTCCCAATCCTCATTTTGTTGTAAAGATGGTCCTTGAGTCTGTTATACCCAGTTCTCAATTTGAAGATGGTGACTTGTTCTCTTCTAGTTAAATTAAAGAGCTGTCTTCTTTTCGGAAGTCGGGGTGTTGATCAGTCTATTTTCCCCTGAAGTTGGCGTTAATTATGGTCTTGGCCTCATTATATGTGATGCTCAGGTCAGTTTGTGGGGATGCTCCTCCACACTTTGCTAGTTTGTCTGCAGCTTCATTGCCTTCAATATTGCAGTGGGATGGGATCCACTTTATGACCAACCTTGGGTGTTCTGCTGAGAGCTGTGTCAGGGAGAACATACATTGCTCAAGATCTTCATCTTTGTGTTGTCTGTGTTGCATCAGTCAGGAATACTATGTTTTCTTGGTGGATATCTTTATCTTGGATTACAAGCTCATCTGCAGCCTTCAGTGTCTCTGCTTCTGCACAGAAGTTATTGGAGTATGTTCCCGTTGTTAATACTCTGTTAATAATCTGTTTCTACGAAAATCTGCTTGCTGAGGGATAAGTAAATTTTGTGATTCCATATGTCAGGTTATTCAAGTGTTAACTATTTGTTCCATTAGTTTTACATTGAATAAAACCCTTACACTGAATAAAACTATAACCGTACACTGAATAAAACTATTATACTGAATACAACTATTACACTGAATAAAATATGGCATTGAATATCTATTACACTGAATATTTATTTGATGTGTTTCAGATAGGTGTGAACGGCCCCAGGGACATCTCCATGAAGGGTGTGGTATTTTCTCAACCTAATTTCCAGAGACAGGTTAAGAAGATATCTAGCTGGACCTTCTGAGCGAGACAGGTTACATGGCTGAAGAAAGAGAGGAGGCACTGATCCAGCATTGAAGAAATGGTGCCAAATTGTAACTGTTGAGAGACCTTGATGTTAGTGACTAAATCTTATTCGGGCACTTCAATGATACGATGTTGGTTGTTTCTGTAGAAGATCTTGAGCCACTTCTGGAATCCCTGTAAGACTGTCCAGGTTTTAGTACCATAAAAGACGATTGGAATGAAACAAAATCTATATAGATACAATTTGGCATTTACGTAGAGCCTCCAGGACCAAACTCTGTGTAGAGTTCAAGAATGACGCCCAAAAACTGATACTGCGAGTGATTTCCGAGCTACTGATTGCATCAGAAGTCAATCTGCTGCCCAGGTAGATGAAGTCTTTAGTGGGACTGATGTGATTGCCACTGACAGTGATTCCCACCACAGGCCAAGACTTTGAATCTTAGACTTAGTTCACGACATGTGCAGCCCCAAATGTGAAATTAACCTTTGCCGTTCCAATGGCATGAGATTACGATTTGGCGCCGTGTCACTGGCGTTGCACGCCGTCAGCTCTAGGGTTATCGCTTTATCATATATAAACTACCGAGTTAATGTCATAGAAACGGCTCAATATACTGCCCTTTTGATTGTAGAGAATTCCAACTTCCACCATGTACGGTTGGTTACATGAAAACAATGGCATTTAAACAATTTATTTTAGATTTTGGAAAGGATTTCTTATGTTTTTCCCTTGGATTTGAAAATTCACCCATTATTGGGAATGGTGGAGTTAAGTTTAACTAAATTTTGTTGGACAACTGCGCGCTAAAGGTTAAATCAAAACTGATAGATATACTCACTCCATCCTCATCCTCCATGAGGTCAAATGTTTGAGTAGGATTTCGAGACTTCTCAAGCAACTCCTTGGTAAGTCTTCTACTCAAGTCTCCTTGCAGGAACTGATGCTGTTGAACAATGGAAACTAATGAAAATACCTAGCAAAGAGCTAGAGCAAACCAAAGCTACAAAACTGTCACCGTAAACAATGTGGTAAGGAAGGAAATAGGTTCAAACTTCGAGGCAGTGAATTGCAAACAAATAATATTTGTTTGTGACAACGATAACAAGACTAACTGTGTGACGTGGCATAGCTCTGGCCATGGTTGAGTGGTTTGTTTAGAGCAGGTTGAGGGTCTACTTTGATCTAGTGTTTGAGTCTATTAAGATCTATTAAGATTAAGTCTATTCAGGCCACACAAAAGAGTAACCTACTCATTTGTGGGCATTCTCAAACAACAACAAATAATTTAATAGCTATAAAAAATAAATAATTTTAAAAATAATATTCTTAATTAACTACTTTACAGACTTTAAACCCCCCCCCCCCCCCCCCCTCCTGAAACCCTGTAATTTCCCTTTGGGAGGACATTTTCTGCTGGTTGGTGACCCCTGAGTTAGACGAAAGTCAAAACTGCCATCTATAAGCAAATGTGACCATCCAACAGCTTGTACAAGAAAATATCCTTGTGTATCTCGAAGTTAAAATGGACAAGAGACTCATATGGAGGGAACACATACAGGAGATAGAACAAAAAGCAACCAGAAAACTATCCCTTATGAAGAAGCTGGGGGGCAAATAGCAACATCCTTAAAAATGTATATACTGGCACAGTCAGATACGGCATGACATCCTGGACCACGGCATCAAAAACAAACACGGAACGCCTAAACAAAATTCAAAACTCGGGCTTAAGGATAATAACAGGAGGATTGACCACCAATCCAGACAATGGAAACATATACAAATATTAGACCCATAAATACTAGATGAGATAAAAGAGTGCTGACAAACAGTGAAAAGATGCTACACATGCCTGATCGTCCCATTCATATCAAACTGAAACAGCCAGTAAAAATTATGCTAAAGAGAACCAGCTTCATCCATATATCAAACCACCTACACCAAAAATATGGAGAACTAATACCCAACCAACCTGAAAAATATAAATGCTTATCAACTATGAAGAGCCAAGCTACAACATTGCAAAAAGTACAGAGATTGGCTATATTATGTTCTCAATCACTTACAAAAGGGATTGTTCCACAGGATTGGAAAGATGCAGGAGTGATCCCCTTATTCAAAAAAGGCAAAAAATCAGATCCAGCAAGTTATAGATCGGTGAGTTTAACAAGCATAGTCTGTAAATTGTTAGAGTCAATAATCAAAGAAAACATTGTAATGCATTTAGACAAATTTAATCTAATTAGAAATAGTCAGCATGGGTTTACTAGAGGGAGATCCTGCTTAACAAATCTATTAGAATTCATGGAGGAGGTTACCAAAATGTTAGATAAAGGGGAGCCAGTGGACGTTATTTATCTAGACTTTGCAAAGGCCTTTGATAGAGTACCTCATCAAAGATTATTTTGAAAGTTAAAATCACATGGAATAGGTGGGGAAGTTGCCAAATGGATTGAAAATTGGTTAACGGGAAGAAGGCAGAGGGTGGGCATAAATAAGGAGTACTCTGAGTGGTGTGAAGTGAAAAGTGGTGTGCCACAGGGCTCGGTTTTGGGACCAATTTTGTTCTTGATATATACAAATGATTTGGACATTGATATGGGATCCATGATTGCAAAATTTGCTGATGACACAAAACTATGCAGTAGTGTCTCATCTTAAGCAGAAGTGGATATATTGATGTCGGATTTAGATAAAATTTGAGAATGGTCTGTAAGCTGGCAAATGGAGTTTAATGTAGATAAATGTACAGTCATCCACATGAGTAGATCCAATATGGAACATAATTACAGAATGGGAGAAAACAATATTAGAAAGATAGATAAGGAAAGGGACCTAGGGGTTATAATAGATCATACAGGAAAGGTGAGTGAGCAAGTTAAGGTAGCAGTGAAAAAGGCAAATGCAATGTTAGGTATGATAAAAGGAAATATTAAACATAGGAGCAAGGAAGTGATCGTCAAACTGTATAAAGCTTTAGTTAGACCTAGATTGGAGTACTGTGTACAGGTGTGGAGTCCTTATCATAGAGGGGACATAAACATGCTGGAAAGAATACAAAAAAGAGCGACAAAGATGATAGTGGGATTCCAGAATTACAGTTATGAGGAACGACTCAGAAAAACGGCCTACAGTGTCTCGAAGAGAGAAGAATTCGTGGTGACTTAATACAGGTTTATAAGATGATCAGAGGAATCGATAAATTAGACTATAACAAGTTTTTTAAAATACAGCCACCTACAATAACACGAGGGCATAGCTACAAGCTGACTAAAGAGAGGTCCAGGTTAGATATTAGGAAATATTTTTTTAGTCAGAGAGTGGTGTCTGCTTGGAATGCATTTCCAGGGGAGGTAGTGGAGGCAGGGACAGTTAATGCATTTAAGAATAAACTGGATGCGCATAGCTTTTAGAGCAAGGTGATGTAAATGTAACTGGTTGTATACAGACTCTGCAGGGTCTTCTAAACCAGTATAAAGACGTTAAGTTAAGTTAAGTTATAAGACATAAAAGTGGAAATAGAACAGAAGAGGCCCTTCCAACAGGCAAGTCGTCCACAAACCTCGGAACAGAATCTATGGCCCGCCTGCGAGCACTGAGAATACTTGAAACAGAAAGGCACCACAAACAAAAGTAGCTGTATTCACAGACTGCAAAGTACTATTAGAGGCAATACAAAAAACAAACAACGAACCACTGTTATCAGAGATCAGAGCAGAACTAGAAAAACTCCAGAGATCTTCAACAATTAATGCTCCAGTGGCTACTCTCCCACTGCGGAATCACAGGAAACGAGAGAGCTGACGCTCTAGTAAAAGATGGCAGTAAAAAGGCACAATTTAATCATCGAGTGCCATACAGAGAGATCAAGAACATCATAAGAAATCAGTATATACACCAATGGAGAGAAGACAGAAACATAAGCAGTACACCAGACCCAATTCACCAACTAAAAAGAAATCAACAAACTACCTTATTTCACCTAAGAACTAGACACTGCAGACTTCTAGAACATCTATATCAACTGAAGATCCCACACATCAATAAGTGCCCATGTGGAGCAGGAGGCCAGAACCCTGAACACATTCTACAGGAATGCCTAATCTATAGGGAAATAAGATACCAGACCTGGTCAATGGGTGCGGAGCTGAGACAAAAGCTGTTGGGCAGCCGCTCCGACCTGGTGAAGGCTACAGATTTCATCATGGCGACTGGCCTGCAGATAAAGAATGACTAAAAGATCCTGAACGCAAATAAAAAGTATACTGGTTTAGAAGACTCTGGACACAACGCATTCCGTTCTCCGGACCACATCCTGCTACATGCAAAGCCCTGTTCAGGACTTGGTAGCGGAAGATTGAGAAGGAACACAGAAGAAGAAGAAGACTCTGCAGAGTTTGTATACAACCAGTTTCTTTTACATTCATTTGATCTAAAATTAACTATGCGCATCCAATTTATTCTTAAATGCATTAATTGACTATGTCTCCATTATTTCCTGTGGCAATGCATTCCAAGCATTCACCATTCCCTGACTAAAGAAAATATTTCTTGGTATCTAATATGGACCTTTCTTTAATTAATGTGTGGCTGTGCCTTCTTGTTCTTGTAAGCAGCTGTACTTTTTGAAAACTTGTTATAGTCTAATTTATCCTGTCCGTTGATTATCTTATAAACCTGTATTAATTCACACCAAATTTGTCTCTTTTCTAGACACTGTAGGATGGTTTTTCTCAGTCATTCCTCATAATCAGTTCAGGTCAGGTCAGGTCATCCCGTAACCGGTGAGGTCGTTGGGGCACACATGAAGACATCCTCACAACTCCACGCCATCCCTCTCTGTCAGATGCCGCTGCCTGTGACTCTTCTGGTCGGAGACTGGTCCATTCTTTTATGTTGTCCTCCCATCTCTTTTTGGGCCGGCCTCTTCCTCGTCTGCCATGCACCTTTCCATGGAGGATTGTATTTGCAAGACCATTTGATCTCGATATGCAACCGTACCAAACGAGTTTCCTTCTTTTGACAGTTGCCAAGAGATCTTCGAAAGGCCCTATTGCCGTTGTAATTCTATTTCAGATTTCCTCGTTTGTAACTCGATCTTTGTACGTAAAAGTTTTCGGAAACATCTCATCTCCAAGGCCTGTATCCTGCGTTGAAGGTCAGCTGTAACTGTCCATGTCTCACACGCATAGAGAAATATTGACAGGACCAGTGTACGCATTAATCTGATTTTCGTGCGTAGTGCTAACCGTTTATCTTGCCATATTTTGTTAAGCCGTGCAAGCGCCGCTATTGTCTGTGCTATTCTGGCCAATACTTCACATTTTGATCCTTCATCACTGACAATCGACCCAAGATATTTAAAACGGTCAACTACTTCGAGTTCTTGACCGTTAGCTTTTATCTTGCTGTTGAAGCCTGTAGCGTTGTTTGTCATTAGTTTTGTCTTTCCAGTGTTTATCTCCATAAAATAGTCAAGAGCTGTTTTATCAAGCCTTCTGACCCATTCCTGGAGTTCTGCTTCTGAACCCGCCAACCCGTCAATATCATCTGCAAAACGAAGGTTGGTAATCGTTCGGCCCCCTATCTTGACAGTACCAACATGACCTCCAAGTGCCTCACTCATAATTCCTTCCAGGAATATATTGAAAAGAGTTGGAGAGAGTGTACAGCCCTGTCTCACACCAACTGATATGCAAAACCAGTCTCCCATTCACAAGAACTGCCCTAGACGCCTTGTTATACAGGTGTTCAAGGACCGTTATAATATTTCCGTTGATATTATACATCCTCATGATTGCCCAAAGCGCTTAATGCCATACCCTATCAAACGCCTTCTTAAAATCCACAAACACATGATACAGTGTTTGCTGCTGTTCTAGATATTTCTCGCTTAGCAGCCTTAAATTAAATATCTGTTCTGTAGTACTTCTTCCCTGTCTGAACCCTGCTTGATCCTCGACAATAATGTTCTCTGCTTGGGGTTTCAATCGGTCTAGGATTAATTTAAGCATGACCTTGCTAGGGTGGCTAATGAGGCTTATTGTTCTGTAATTTTGGCACTGCTTTAGGTTTCCAGACTTATGTAGCGGTATAACTATTGATTTCGTCCATAAGTCCGGCCAGTTTCCTGTCACCCATATTTTGTTACAGATGTGTGTCAGGCCTTCCACCACTACCTCTCCACCTGCTTGTAAGAGCTCTGCTGGTATATTGTCCACGCCGGCCGCCTTCCCTCTTCTCAATGTCTTTACCGCTGCAATTACCTCTTCCTTCGTTATCAGTTGGATATCCTCTATATTTGTTGGAGTTGGGGGGAATGTTTTCTCAGGTTTGTTTCGCCATTCATAGTTGTATAGCTCGGAACAGTACTCTGTCCATCTTGCCAGTACATCATTTCCCTCAATGAGACACTTGTCGTTTTTATCATGTATCATAAGGTTCCTGCTTTGTCTTGGTGTTACCAGTTCTTTGACCACCTTGTAGTTCCTTTAATATAATTCAGAAATCCCACTATACTATCAGTTTTGCTGCTCTTTTTTATACCCTTTCCAGCATGTTTATATCCCCTGTGTTATCTGCAAATTTTGCAATCATGGATACAATATCAATGTCCAAATTATTTATATATATATATCAAGAACAAAATTGGTCCCAAAACCGAACCCTGTGGCACTGCACTTTTTACTTCACAGCACTAAGAGTAATCCTTATTTACGCCCACTCTCTGCGCTCTTCCCGTTAACCAATTTTCAATCCATTTGGCAACTTCGTCACCTACTTTTTCTTTCTAAATAATCTTCGATGAGGTACTCTATCAAAGGCTTTTGTAAAATCTAGATAAATAACATCCACTGGCTCCCCTCTATCTATCAATTTGGTAATGTTAATTTTAAATGAATGTTAACCAAATAATTACTATTTATGTACACACAAAGTGTGTCTGAGTGGCAGAGAGGTTAGTGTTCTTGTCTCTCCCAGCAAAGAGCATGTGTTCAATCCCAGGTCACAGCCCGCTTTAGTCTACCCAGCTGTAAATTAGTACCTGACTTACAGTTAGGGAAGGCAAGGTAGAGAGGTTTATCAAAGCAACATAAATTTACGATCAATACAAAATATACATCCCCCACCCCAAGACTCACTGTAGTTAAAGCTTCAGCCGCCGGTCTTCTCTTGGGGTTTTTGGTTAAGGTAACTTTAATGAAATGTTGAAATATTGTCGACCTGTACAACAGAAGAGAAGATAATTTGCATTATACCTCAAGTGTGTCTACAAGTTTTAAAAAAAAATATACTATTAACTTCTTCTTCTGCATTCGTTCTCAATCTCCCGCTACCAAGCCCTGAACAGGACTTTGCAAGTAGCAGGGTGTAGTCTGGAGAACAAAATATGTTGTGTCGCTAGTTTACAGCTTGACTGCGATATTTGCACCTTTCGGTCCGACACATCCGTCTTCGGCAGAATACTATTTACAGATAACTCCTCCCAGTGGACCTCAGCAACAGCAGTAAATGATGTATTCGTAGATGATAAGATGATTGAATTAATATTTTGTATTCCATTCTGTTAGATAACATGTCTAAATGCAGAAAGTTGGGTGTTGCTTATACCAATTGTGTTTTGCCTCTCATCTCGGTGGTAGACTTTGATGAACTACTATTTGGGGTATATGCATACTTCAAAAGTGTTAGATACTTTTTTCAATGTCCATGTATTTTTTTTATTTGGTTCACTCTACAGAGTTGATATATTGGCGTGCAAACTTTCTTACAATGCTACAGCGTAGATATATCGACTTACAAACTTTCTTACAATGCTACAGAGCTGATTTATCGACTTACAAACTTTCTTACAATGCCACAGAGCTGATTTATTGACTTACAAACTTTCTTACAATGCCACAGAGCTGATTTATCGACTTACAAACTTTCTTACAATGCTACAGCGCAGATATATCGAGTAGCAAACTTTCTTACAATGCTACAGAGCTGATTTATCAAGTAGCAAACTTTCTTACAATGCTACAGAGCTGATATATCGAGTAGCAAACTTTCTTACAATGCTACAGAGCTGATTTATCGACTTACAAACTTTCTTACAATGCTACAGAGCTGATTTATCAAGTAGCAAACTTTCTTACAATGCTACAGAGCTGATATATCGAGTAGCAAACTTTCTTACAATGCTACAGAGCTGATTTATCGACTAGCAAACTTTCTTACAATGCTACAGAGCAGGTACATTGGCTTTAACTATCCATACATATATTTGAAAGTTTCTCAATAACTTTTCACGAATTTATAAATGTACCTATACTTCCTGCCAGGAGCTTTACATTAAAAAAATTAATATGTTCGGAAGTCCAAATATTCTAGAGCGAATGGTTTAAATATTTGACGACCATCTTTTCATCTGTACTTCAATAGGAGCAATGTGTGAACATTGCTGTTTTTCGCACCAATGAAATTGTATATTTATGCAATGGTGGTTTCTGTAATAATTCATTTTGTTTGAGACATTTGTGGATCTATTGTCCCGGTCATGCTGGAGTTTGCAGCAACGAGAGAGAGAGAGCTTACTTCCTGTTCTCAAAGTAAAAATACCAAATGGTTTCATACTCAGTATGAAAAGAATAGAATCACTGTTACCTTTCATGCATGCAGTAAAAGGTGACTAAAAAGGGTTGTGCTTAGGGCTGGCAATCTCATTACATTCCATTTTTTTAAAAACCATTGCTATTATAATCAGCCAATGCAAAAATGCAGATACAGGCTTCCTGTGAAGAGAAGCTGCTGCTTCACATTGGAGAGAAAAGGTGAATGATTGCAAATTATGCTGATTCTTCTACTGATCCATGGGCTACTAATTTTAGCCAATGTTAAATTTTGCCACGGGCTGGGTTTCCAGATTAAAAAATGTTTCCCTACAGAAGGCACTGTGAGCTACCAAACAACAGCGACCAGTAATATCATCCGTAGACATCCAGGTTAATGCTATGGAAATGGATGAGCATCCATATTTGAATGTAAATAGACATCACTTCCTTTTTGTCAATTTTTTTAATCGGAGATGTGCTTGTGGAAATTTATAATATAAACAATTTGGAAACAACATATTCTCTTTTTCTCTCTGATGTGAAGATTATCTCATTATTGAAGGTAATTTGTTTATTTTTTTTGGTGTTCGCCTTATTTTTCTAATCCCCCAAGGCGGTGTGCGTTGCACTGTGGTTTTTATTTTGCGCCTGTTGGCCCAGTGCATCCGACTTCAGCGTGCATTTTATGTAAGGGTCTGCTTCCTCCTGCATTTTCTAAGGGTTTGCTTCCCCGGGGTAACGGCCGGTGCTGTGATGGGGATCGAACCCAGCACCTTCTGGTTGTGAGCCGTGTCACTTAACCACTAGCCCACGCCATCCCCTCATTGATGGGGATGAAGTTAAGTTGTTGCAGTGGATTTTTCTGAGGTAGATCGATATAGTTTGTTTATGTAGATGTAATAAATATGTTTGTAATGGATATATATGGGGCGCGTTATCTCAGTTCATAGCGAGCAATTCACTATTTTCTGTGGTAACAGCATGCCTCCGTTCAAATTGCATCCAGAGACTAAAAAAGTCTGGGTCGTGATTTTAATCGAGGGCCGCTTCTCCAGTCAACCCAGCTATAAATAGGTACCTGACGCATGAGTTAGGGAAAGTAAAAACAGCAAGGAAGGGCACTGGCTACCCCACTTTTCACAAGCTGTGGCTTAGTACAATGGAGTCTTCAAAAACTCAATTTCCAACCAGCGGTTAATTCTGCTGAATTTTCACTGGACTTACTTTATGCCGATGTTGTTAAGAAAAATATCAGTGCTTTGTGGCAATTTCAAAAATGTACTTGACAACTGGTATATCCAAAAATAGTCTAAATGTTTGTGCTGTTTATCAACATTTTCACCATCTTATTGTATCTCAGAAACTAACCAACATACTACAAAAACAATAACACCAACAAGCTATTTATTAATTTATGTTTCTATATGCAAACAAATCATATCTATAGACAAATAAATAAAAAGGTTACAGGCTCTCAAAGTCAACAACCATTGTAAAACATGATGTGCTGAAAATGAATGCTGTCAGAGATGAAATTTGTGTCAATTTCTAATGGAGGGTGGCTAAGGTTAAAGTCAATAGTTGATCTAATTTCAGTAATCATTAATAACCAGTTTAAATCTATGTTTCCCAAGTGTTTAAAGTCAAAAGTTGATCTAATATCAGTAATCATTAATCAGTTTATATATTTACCAAGTGGTCAAAGTCAAGAGTTGATCTAATATCAGTAACCATTAATCAGTTTAAATCTACATTACCCGAGTGGTTTGCCGGGGTCTATGTGTATGACAAGGACAAGAATAGCATCACTGCCCCACAGAGAGCATGTCGTAAGAGGCAAATAAGTGTGTGACATGGCATAACACAGGCCATGGTTAGGTGGTTTGTTAAGAGCAGTATAGATGGCCTCTAACAGGCTGCGGGTCTACTTTGCTCTAGTGTTTTTTATTAAGATGGACTCACACATCAGTTAACCATCCTCCACAGTGGAGTAATAAGCTGCTCGAGCCTTGCCCGCAAAGCATGAAATCCTCCCCCTGGCTACATCCAGCTCTCATCAGACATGGGACCTGCACATGGCCTTATGCCCCTGTAGAAATACAGGTTAACTAAGACTAATCTATATTTGACATCACAGTATATAAAAAGTTAAAATTTGCCGAAAAATAAGTGCTGCAATTGGAAGTGGCCAGATACATGACCAAATGGGAAACAGAACATAACGGCTACACAAAAATTGATGCCTATTACCAGTTGAACAGAAGAGAGCAGGTCGTGGTCTTCAGACTTCGCACTGGCCACACTAGACTGATGTACCACCTATTAAATAAATTGAAGATAGGTGGCACTGACGAATGCTCGTGCGGTACAGGGAAAATGACCGCTGAACATCTGCTGCAAAACTGCCCGACATACGAGGATCAGAGAAAGCAGATGTGGCCATCACCAGTGGCAACACTAGACAAGCTCTATGGCAGTGTCGACAGCCTCAGGATGACCGCTGCTTTTTTCGAAAAAAATAAAGGTTGACGTCTGACAGCGTACGAAGAAGAAGATCTCCATTGCATGAGGTCTCAGTCAAGTTTCTTGCCTTTTTGCCAATCCACTCTAAGCCAGGCACCAATTTACCGCCGAATAAACTGATTCATTGTCTTGGCTAGATTATGAAACAGGTCAGTTATGTCATGAGAGGCAGAAACTCAAACCTTCCTGCCATTCAAATGATCAACACAAAACAATGTGTTTGTTGAAAAATGATTTGCAAATAGAAATCACTCTTCTTGTACCTAGGGGGTTGTAAAGGTGCTTTTGTATATACTTGCAATCAAGTGTGCAGACAAACAGGTGATCAGCCTATTGTGTACTATTAGTATGTCATATAGACAACTTATTCTTATATGAGCTCGAATAAAAAAACTTATTCCATCTGGTACCAATTTCTATTTTGGGCCGTCTTCTTTAGTTTTTCCTATGAGAGTGTCTCACTTTCCTGGACTCATCTTCCACTGCTGTTCACCAGGTGGTTAGTCTCCAAATCTTTCTCAGACCATTAATCCTAATTACGTAATGTGATACACTAAATATATCAGAGCTCTTGCTTCTATCTGCAGGTCCCATTCTGTCCATCCATTACCACACTTAACTCTTCCCAGCTCGCAGGCACAACTTTCGCTTACCGTAAGCCCAAAAATTGAGACTGCTATGACCATTACAGACTTCTGAAACATGTGTTTGCATTTTGTGATTTTGTTAGTGGAATTTCATTTTGATTTTTTAACAGCTCTACATGATGATGAAATGCGCAACTGACTTTTAACGTAAACGATGAGGATCACAACAATCCTGATGAAATAAGAGACAAACACTAACCATTTGTTCTTGTCCTTCAACTGTGGAGGCTTGTACCCACTTTTAGACATTAGGAACAGGGCCCTGATTAGATAAATATAAATGTTATTCAGTCAATGACAATCTATGTAGTTCGAGGTGGTAGACCTCAGGAGGGTGTCATCTATATCTGTAAGTCACATAGCAGAAACTGTGGTCAGGGATGAAGTGAGAGAATTCATTGTAATAAGCGATAGTTTGTGTGAGTTCGGGTGGTCAGTTTTTTTTCTTGCCACCTTTCTTTCCCTAACTGTAGGTCAGGTACCCATTTACAAATGAAACCCTTATATAGAGTCGACTGAAGCGCACCAGTAGTGCAAGTCTTCCAAATCAGCCAATCGCAGTATTTTGTCCTTTAATTGTTATAGATAGATACCATGATTACTGCCAGAGACAGTGCAACACATGCTGACCAAGACCCAATTCTCAAAATGGTCAGTGCAACACATGCTGACCAAGCCTCAATTCTCAAAATGGTCAGTGCAACACATGCTGACCAAGACTCAATTCTCATCATGGTCAGTGCAACACATGCTGACCAAGACCCAATTCTCATCATGGTCAGTGCAACACATGCTGACCAAGACCCAATTCTCATCATGGTCAGTGCACCACATGCTGACCAAGACCCAATTCTCAAAATGGTCAGTGCAACACATGCTGACCAAGACCCAATTCTCAAAATGGTCAGTGCAACACATGCTGACCAAGCCTCAATTCTCATCATGGTCAGTGCAACACATGCTGACCAAGACTCAATTCTCATCATGGTCAGTGCAACACATGCTGACCAAGACCCAATTCTCATCATGGTCAGTGCACCACATGCTGACCAAGACCCAATTATCATCATGGTCAGTGCACCACATGCTGACCAAGATAAAATTCTCATCATAGTCAGTACAACACATGCTGACCAAGATAAAATTCTCATCATAGTCAGTACAACACATGCTGACCAAGATGAAATTCTCATCATGGTCAGTACAACACATGCTGACCAAGATGAAATTCTCATCATGGTCAGTACAACACATGCTGACCAAGATGAAATTCTCATCTTGTACATGAAAACAGGCTCTGTTAAAAAACCTTAGTGATAAGCCTACTGATAAGTGAGAAGCCTTGCAATGCACTACAGTGAGGAGGACTCAGGTCAACCTTCTGCACTATATCCTATAAGAAGAGTCACAGCAGATCCGCCACCAGATAAAATTCGTCAAGAATAAAAACCTCAGATGCAAATAGATTCTAGAAATAACAACTGTTATCATTTTACAATGGGGAGGAACACTAACAATTGGTCAGGCAAAACATACTGATCAGACATGTCAGTCAGGGTCAGGCAAAACATACTGATCAGACATGTCAGCCAGGGTCAGGCAAAATATACTGACCAAGACCCTCACCTTGACTTCCCCGCAGCTCTCCCTGGAAACGGGCTGTTTTCATGGCAGCCTGGCTAACAAGGTGAGAGATCGACGTGATGCCTGCATTAGTTAGCTATACACAGTTGAAGCCAAGCATAGCACAACCGCCTGGAGGACCCTGGTCCACTTTCATCAGCACGCTCGGGATGTGAGGAAAGCTACTGCAACCCGCCACTTAACGTGTTTTTCATGGCACACAAAAGAGCAAATCTTCTCATTGTGGGCATTCGCAAACAACATCATTTTACAATTATTTGTGGTTATTTGGGTCAAAGGGAGAATCCACTTGGGTGCGAACAAACACTTTAAGCAGACCCTTGCCTTGGACAGACAAATGTAAATGTTATTCAATTTGTGACACATTTAAAAGCAATGTAAAAACAGATCACAAATATTCCCTAACTACTAAGACTGTGATTGCATTAAATTATCAGTCTTATTTTACAAATCTGTTTTATTTTCCTCTTCATTTTTCAGTCCACTTTAGAGAACAGGTTTTTAAAGGTTATCATTTATAACTTCCCATTCAGAACAGTGTAATAACAGTGATTGCATTGACAAGTGCTTCTTTCAAACATGTAACAGTTCCACCCCGAGCAAGAGAGTTTAGGGCAGGGGTGATGTGGTTGCTGATAACAAAGGTATCTGAATGCGTGCCAAGGTCACTCTCTGTCTGGTCACTACACCAAGGTCACTCACTGTCTCAACAAAGGGAATTGGAGTTGGGGAAAGAATGTACAGGTAGGAACTGACCACTGGCGTTCCAATATGGGTAGTTGGTGGTGAGTGACAGACGGGAGGGCAGCGGAGCTTGCTGCGATAGATGAGTGACAGGTGTGCAAAGTAATTCGTTCCAACAATGACTGAATAGAGTCATCCCCCTGAGATCCATTGGTCAGCTCTGATACTGCTTGAGAGTATATAACACTAGTCAAAGTTTAGCTCAGGCAGGCTGGCATGGAGAGGGGACGAGTGAATGTAGATAGGAGTCTGTTCAGCTCACCGACTTAGATAGAGGAGCGATTGATAGACTGTTGTACGAATGTTGGAGATAGAACAGGATGACTGAAACAGCATATGCCATTGAGTAGGGGTCCAGCCGCTCAAATAGGTGTGTGTGGGCGTTTTGTAATAATAGATAATCTGAACGTTTGTTGTACGCAGGACACCTTGTAAACAATGTATGTCCTGATGAGTTAAGCGAGTGTGTAGATCGACTAGGTGAGATCTAGATGTGTGTGTGATGTGTGTACGGCAATAGAACTGGGTTTTTGATAGTTGGGAATTCCATCAATAGCTAATGCTTAAAATTTCCGCTTTATTTTAATATTTATATTAACATATATATAATTTAGGAATATTTAGTTAAGATGATATGTATTGTATTGTGTTTGTAATTTCACTACTCATTTTTCTGGTATGAGTATTATATAATAAATATGCCATCTGCTGTGTGCTATATTATTTGCTGTGTGTGTGGTCATGAATGATGTGGATGAGTGTGATAATGTTCTAAGTTAGAATAACCATAGGGCAAACAGTGGGATCTGCTACAAATACAAGAAAACAAATATACATCAAAGAAGAACAAATAATGTGGAATAATAATCACTCATGATTCAAGCTGTCTGTTCAAGTAACGAAAACATCTCAATACATGAGAGTGATGTGCTGCTGAGGTAGGATAACATGTTTCCTTCCTATCTGTTTTCTGTTTCTAAGAATCGGATTTTGCTTTCCCATTTTTAGCTTCAAAAGGAAGAAAAAGAAAGTTCCCCATCGTAAGTGATGATGGTGTTAGGCGACAGTATCAGGATAACAAAGTTCATGAAATAGTCTGAAGTCTGATACTGTGACGTGCTTTAATTAGATCTAAGTGAGAAAGATGTGTACTATCATCAACCGTACTCTCTCGTCTAGATTGAAAGTTGATCCTCAGTATAACAACAACAAAATATACAACAAAAATAAACGTAGAAACAAAACCAAACAAAATAAACAACAAAACTTCTTCGATCAACTGATGCTATGTTTCTAGTCTGTTGAGCTTCACAAAGGTCTTCGCCAGTCACCAACAGCTTTTCAAGCGGGATAGCTTGCCGGGCCAGACTACCTATCTTTGGTCTGTATAAGTAAGGCGGTCCTGTAGGATATGTTCGGGTGTTTGCTTGGGTGCTCCACAGTCACGTGTGGTGATGTCTCTGAGACTCATTCTCTGGAGGTAGGCCTTGAGTTTGCAATGTCCTGTTCTGAGTCTGAAGATCTTTGTCTGTCCATCTCTGCCATGTTTATCTATGCTGTCATTTTCTGGCTTGTATTCTGTGTGCTGGTCTGTCCATTCCGTCCTCATTGATCGTTTGATGAATGTCTATGCTTCTTTATAGTTCTGTGGATGACGAGTCAGTGTGCCGTCACACACAGTGTGCCAGAATCCACTGCAGGACTAGATCTATTTTTGGTTATACTACAAAACAAAATGCATAACAAATCAAACAAATACGACAAACTAAAATGTGCAACAAACTAAGATCAAGAACAAACCAAAAAATACAACAAACAAAAAGGTACAACAAACCAAAAGGCACAACAAAAATAAAGGTACAACAAACCAAAATGTACAATAAAAACCTAACAATACAACAAAGATGGATGTAAATCCATTTGATCTACACAAGTCAAACACATAATTGGATATAATATAAGACACATTACCTCATTGGGTGCAAGTCAAACATTGGAGGCTGCAATTCTGCAAACTCTATGGCTGTGATACCCAATGCCCAGATATCACACTGCTGGTTGTACCCGCCCTTTCTTTCTACAGCTGCAACCTCTGGAGCCATCCTGTGTGGTTAAGATTAGTAAAGGTCAAGGCAGAGCAGAAGCTGTCGACGGATGATGTCTTGTTATTGTGAATGCCCCCAATAAGTAAGTTTACTCTTTTGTGTGCCCTAAAAAGGGCATTAACTGGGGTGTTGTAGTAGTTTTCCTCACATCCATAACGTGCTGATGAAGGTGTACCGTGGTCCTCCAGGCGGTTGTACAATGCTTGGCTTCACCTGAGTGGCGCTCAATACTACAGAGATTACGTCAATCCACATCTTGTCAGTCAGACTACCTTGAAGACAGCTTTTTTCCAGGGAACTCTGCATGGATGAGAGATAGTGGTCTTGATCAGCATGCTGTACCTGACCCTGATGTGACGTCCTGGTCAGTATGTTGTGACTAGCGTCGTAGTTTCCCGCCGATGGGGGTAATATATTAGAAATGTAATTTTATTAAGTCTTAGCATTCCCTAACTATAAGTCGATACAAATTTACATGTCACTCCAGCTGAGACGATAGCCAAAGGGGAAGAATGAGTCCACGGAGCAACGAGAGAGCAGAGCACAAGGTAAATCAGCTGATAACTGAGAACACGCAGGAGAGTGACGCTGTCATTTACACCGACGGATCAGTCGTGCGCAGTCGGACATCAGGCTGGGGTCTCTCGACCATAGACTATCTCATGAACTTTTTTATCCTGATACTGTCGCCAAACACCATCATCACTTGCGATAGGCAACATTCTTTTTCTCCCTTTTGAAGCTAAAAATGGGAAAACAAGACAATGCAGATAGGAAGGATAGAAGTGACATTTTTAAATCAATCAACGACCGTCTATGGGATGAGGACACCAAAATAGATGAATTAGCAATCCACAGACTGCAAAGTTTCGAAATTAAACGAGGTTCGAGCGAAGTGGGGCGCAGAAGAGGACGGAGCAGGAGAGTGTACAATCAGAAAGAGCTACAGGGACCATCAGCATCCATACCTTACGTCATTTGATGAGAGAGACTGAGCACCTATGGGTATGCTCGGAGTGCAGTGACGTCGATTCTTAGAAACAGAAAAAGAATACAGCTGGGTAGTCAGAAACATGTCGAGAGCGGGAAGCAAACCTCTACAGTGTGAAATAAGTTAAGACTAGCAAATGTATGCAGAACATCTGTCCGTCGCTTCATACACAAATGACCTCACTTTATTGATTAAAAAAAAATAAGACCAGAAAATACACAAACCGCACCTCAACCATTGATTTATTGACGCCATAATACATAATAGAATAAAAAGTATTGATCAGATGTAAAACCAAATAAATGAGACGAAATAATATTAGGGCTCGTCCGGGATTTGAACCTTGGACCCTCTCGCACCATAAGTGAGAATCACGTGATTTGAACAGCCAATCAAATTGCTTTTAGCGACAGAGATCCTCAGCGTAATAAATAGTATGATTATCAATAAAATAAATAACAAAATACTGAATAGTCATTGAAATTGGGTCTGAAGGTACACAGAGAAAAAAACAGATTATGACAATAAATGATGACAATACATGACGCTGCAAGAGGTAGATTCAATCATAATCTTGGTAGTAATATAGATATGATAGAAGGTACTTGGTAGGAGGTACTAACAGAGATATCAAATTATGAATACAAAAGGTGAGAGGGGCTTTTATTGCTTTAGGGAATTTGTGGAAATCTTCTTCTTCTTCTTCTTCTGCGTACACAGTCAGACAGTAACCATTATTTTCTCGAAAAAAGCGGCGGTCATCCTGAGACTCTCGCCACTACCATAGAGCTTGTCTTGCAGTTCCACTGGCAATGGCCACATCTGCTCTCTCTGATCCTCGTATGTCGGGCAGTTCTGCAGCAGATGTTCAGTGGTCATTTTACCAGTACCGCACGGGCATTCGTCGGTACACCCTATCTTCAATTTGTTGAAGAGGTGGTACCTCAGTCTGTTGTGGCCAGTGCGAAGTCTGAAGACAACGACCTGCTCTCTTCGGTTCAACTGGTAATAGGCATCGTTTTTGGTGTAACCAGTATGTTCGGTTTCCCATTTGGACATGTACCTGGCTTTGATAAGCCGTTTTGACTCTTCGTACGTCATACTGGTATCTATTTGTGGTAGCCTTGCACCTTCTTTTGCCAGTCTGTCTGCCTCCTCGTTGCCTTGGATGTTGCAGTGTGACGGAACCCACTGTACCACTACCCTTTTTGGTGCGGACTGTTGGCACAGTTTGCAGAGTGCTGCTCTTAAGTCATTAAGCTCAGTGTTTTTCTGGCTTTTTAGCGCTGTGACTACTTCGAGAGCATCTGTCAGCAGGACTATATGGCTCTCATTTTCACTGTGTGTTACCATTTCTTCCACTGCCGCCCTCAGTGCCTCTGCCTCTGCTCTGAAATTGCTCGTGTACTTACCAGTAGCGAATGACAGTGTTATTTTTCTGCCATTTGGTAGGTTCAGGAATGCTCCTGCCCCTCCGTTCTGTGTAGTGTTTGTTACAGAGCCGTCGGTGTATGCATGGGTCCAGTCCATGCTTGGGTAGCTTTTCGTTATGAAGCTTAGGGTAGTATCTCTCCTTTCTTTTTCGGTCTGGCAGTTTTTGTTTGCAATACCTGGTATATTTTCTACCACCTCTGGAAATATATCCTGCCTCCAAGTAGGTTTTCGTACAGTAGTGATGGGTTTTGGTGTTGTTAGTGCGTTTATGGGATCTTCGTGCATCTTTGCTTTGGCTATTTCTGCAAAGTTTCTCCGCTTTAGTTTCCCAGTTCCCAAATTGTTTAGCCTCTGGTACATTGGATGGTCCGTCAGTCTTCGGAGTTTCTCTGACTGCAGCTGGGCTCTGCAGTCTCTTCTGTCGGTCATGGATTGCAGTTTTGTAATCTTTTCAAGTTCTACAATTGGCGTTGACTTCATGCCACCAGTTATGATTCTCATAGCTTGGTTTTGAAGTTTGTTAACTTTATCGAAGTTCGCCTTCGCTGCTGTTGTCCAAGCCGCGATGCCATACTCGAGAACTGGTCTCACTCTTCCAGTGTACAGTTTCTTTAGTATGCCTTCGTCTGCTCCCCAGCTTGTGCCAGCAAGTTTCCTCATGATCGCCATTCTTTCTCTGGCTTTCATTCGGTTTCTCTCAATCTGACTTTTCCATGTCATGCGCCGATCAAATGTGACTCCCAGATAGGTTGGGTTGTCGTTTGGCTGCAGGATTTTGCCATTTAGGCTTAGTTTGGTACTTTGGGGTTTTAATGAGAGCGAGAATATTGTGCACGTGGTTTTCTCCTCGTTTATTTTGACCAGCCATGAGTTCGCCCACTCTTCCAGCGATGTTAGGGCCGTTTGCATCCGATTTCTTGCTATGGTGAGATTCTTTTCAGAGGTCCACATAGCCAGATCGTCTGCAAACATTGAGCTATGGACTCTTCTTGGTATATTCTCTGTAATATCGTTTATATATACCAGGAAGAGTGTGGGTGACAGTACTCCCCCTTGGGGTACTCCCTGCTCGAGTGTCACCTTTTTGCTCATCTGCCCTTGTACTTGGACTCTGGCCGTTCTTTGTTTGAGGTAGTGGTTGATCCACTTGTACATCTTCCCACAAACATCACTTCTTCTTAGCTTGACTCTAAGTCCATCCTTCCAGACTTTGTCAAATGCCTTTTCCAGATCCACCCAAACAGCTACTGTGTGTTTCTGTGCCTGGTAGGCATCTTCTATCTCCTGGGCTATGAGGATGACCTGGTCCTCAGTGGATCTGTGCTGTCTAAAGCCGGCTTGCTGTGGAATTAGTATTCGTTTTTCTTCCAGATGCCACATCAGTCTGGTGTTTATCATCCGTTCCATCAGCTTGCCGACACAGCTCAGTAGGCTTATGGGCCTGTATCCATTCGGATCTGTTTTGTCCTTTCCTGTTTTTGGTACTGGTACCAGTATTGCATCTTTCCATGCCTGGGGTACAATACCCCTTTTCCAGCTTTGGTTCAGGACTGACAGTAGTTTTTCCTTCGCTGTTTGGCCCAGCCCCATCAGCATTTCGTTTGTTATCCCGTCTTTTCCGGGAGATTTCCTTCTCTTTAGTGTTCTCATAGCCTCTTCCATTTCGCGCATTGTTAGTTTGGCCATCATGTGCTCTTCAGGAGCCGTATTTATGTTTTCGTGCCCCTTTAGCTCTTCGCTAATGTCTGTATGCTTATCTGCAGGGACCTCGATGTGGTTTGCTCTGGCATAGTGATCGACAAAGGCGTTTGCGGCTTTCTTACCTGTGATCAAGTTCTCGCCTTGCTTGATAGTAATTTGTTTATTTGACGGGGTTTCGTCGTTCATGGCTCTGACTAGCTTCCATAGCTTGTTCCCTTCTTTGTCCAGGTTTAAACTTTCCGTTTTATTTTTCCAACTTTCTCTTGCTGTTTGCTTGAGAGTGTGTTTGTACTTCGCCGCGGCGGCTTTGAGGGCGATGTTTGCCTCCACGGATTTTTCTCGTTCTGCCATGTTCCTGGCATTTGTTACTGCATCTTCCACTTTCTGTAACTCATCATTCCAGTAGGGCTTATAGTTTTTCCTAGCTCCTCTTGGGATGGTTTCAGTGGCGGCTTGCATTATTGCCTTGCTTAGGCTCTCTACCATGGGCTTTATTTTGGTGTTTCGTGTGTTGATGGTTTCACACAGCCCATCTGTCAGGGTTGCAAATCTGTCCCAGTCGGCTCGTTTGTAATTCCAACGTGGGAGCGGTTTTGTTTCCTGTGGGCCTACTTCCATGTCAATGGTTAGCCTGATCGGCCTGTGGTCGCTACCTGCCAGTTGGTTTAGCACCTGGCGGTCTATTTTATAGTGTATGTCCTGTGTGGAGAAGGCCAAATCTGGAGTCGAGGTGGTATGCCATGTTCTTGAATAGAAGCTAGGGCTATCCTCCGGCCTATTGATTAGGGAGAGATTTGCATCTATCTCCCAATCTTCCACTTCGTCACCTCTGCTGTCTGTGTCAGAGTATCCCCATCTCTCCGAGTGGCTGTTGAAATCTCCAACTACTATGCAGTTGGAGTCTCTGACCTCCATACTCGAGAGCGATAGGTCTCTGTTTGGTGGTCCGTACAGATTGAAAATGCGGAGTTTCGTCTCTAGAGCCATTATGTCAACTCCTACAATTTCTGCTTGTCCGGTGTGATTGACAGGTACCGCGCTACTCGGTATGCTGTTCCTGGTCAGTATCAGGACCCCTCCTTTGTGACCTTCTCTATCTAGACGGAAGGTCTGGTATCCTCTGATTGAGAATTTATGGTTATTGTTGAGGTGCGTTTCCTGGATACATGCCACGTCAATCTTACCTTCATGCAGGTGGTGTGTTAGGGAAAGTTTTTTGTTAATGACTCCCTCCGCATTCCACTGTAGTATTCTGAGGGTCTTGAAGTTTTGGCCAATAGACGTTACCCCATAGCCATGTGCCTTGACTCCACGACACATGGGTGGGTGACCACCAGTAGTCAAGGGTGGGCCCCTTCGAGGCGTGAGGCCCGGCGCTATCGCTGCCTGGCGGGTCTCCTCAGGATGAGCGCCATACGTTTTTCGAATAGGTTGTGCTGCCATCATACTGTGATTTACGTTGCACTGTTTTGTTAGGCTTGCGGCCCCGTGCATCCGATTTCAACAGGCGTTTCTGTAGGGATGCCCTCCTTAGCCTTTGGCTGTCCCCAGCCTATCTGCAAGGCAGCAGTTGTTTACGATCAGAGTTTTCTCTCCTATGGAAGTTGTCTTACCAGACTTTCGAGTCTTCACTACTCGTGTCTATAGCGTGCAATGATGATATATGAGATGGACTGGTTTACCCGGAAGAGAGGCAGTCCAGTGTGTCTGTGTCCCAGGATCGTCACGTCCTGCCAGAAACGTAGCATTTGCATGTGAGTGGGGTATCTCTTTTTCCCTTTGTTTTCTTGGCTTCTATGCAGGGATGGTACGCCTAGCATTCCCCGCCACCTGGGGCGTTGACACAGTGGGGCAGGTGTGCAATGTCCGCTGGTCTGCATCTCTTCTGCGTCCAGCATGATAGTTATGGCTGATAACGTACAGAGGTAGATATCGTAGCCGGAGTGCATTTCGCCAGGGGACAAGCCTGGTAATGTCACAGAGATGTTGATCGCCTGGTGTGCGGACAACTCTCATGGTCAGTGGTTGAGTCTTGACAGTTCACAGTGTGGTGGCTGCTCTACTGTTTTCGACACCCCGACCAGGTTCTAAGTCTTTGGTTGGTGTTTTTCGCACCCCATCGCCGTATAGGGTGAGTATCAAGCAGTTGTCCGCCCGCTTTGATTTGCGGGCGGCAAGTACCTCTTACTGTGGCTCTACCTGATAGGGCTGGGGCGCAAGCCCCAGGTCCCGAGCATGTAGGAGCCTCCCATTGCAGTGGTGCTGAGATTTTGGGCGGGATTGCGGCTTACAAGGGTTCGGCCGTAATCCCCCACATGGTAGCCTCGCGCCCTTGGCTTATCAGCCTGGTACGTGAACCAAAGTGTCTGCGGCTCCTCTCGATTTGAGCTGGTTTTCCGTAGCAACGCCCTGTCATTAGTAGGGTAAAACTGACCTGTCTTCAGATCTATTTCCAGCACCCGTTCACTATTTGGTCAGACGAATTTATTGAGGGCTTTTGTTTGTCAATGACCAGGTATTTGAAATCTGCGGTTTCTGCGGAGTTAAACACGATTTCCGTAGCGTTCTTTCATTTGAGTGTTTGAGAGCTGACTTGTCGTCCGTGAGTCTAATACCAGCGTACGTTCATTATTAGACCCAAACGGCAGTGCTCCCGATTTGTCAGTTGTTCTACAGTATTGGCGTGTTCAGTCAAATTAAGCCGCAGGTTCCACACCTGGTGGTGCCCTTCCGTCAATTCCCTTAGCGAGACAATCAAGTTTCTTAAAGGGTAGCCCCAAAAATTTTTGAGGGTCCAATTCCAGCACATGTTCTCTATTAGACCCCACGAAGGTGTACTTTTTGATAGTCATTTTGCAGTATTTGCGTGGTAAGTTAACTTAGATCTCAGGCTCCACTCCTGATAGTGCTCTTCCGCCAATTCCTTTATCGAACACTGGATGCAGACAAAACCGAGCCACAGGGGACATAACCCCAGATTTCTGGTGGTCTAAGTCCAACACCAGTTCCATCTTAGACCCCAGAAGAGTGGTCTCGGCATGTCAATCATTTCAGTGTTGGCCGTGTTGAGTCAAATTGAGCCGCAGGCTCCACTCCTGGTGGTGCCCTTCCGTCAATTCCTTTAAGTTTCAGCTTTGCAACCATACTTCCCCCGGAACCCAAACACTTTGGTTTCCCGGAAGCTGCCCGCAGAGTCATCGAAGCAACTCCTGCGGATCGCTAGTCGGCATCGTTTATGGTCAGAACTACGACGGTATCTGATCGTCTTCGCGCCTCTGACTTTCGTTCTTGATTAATGAAAACATTCTTGACAAATGCTTTCGCAGTAGCTCGTCTTGCGGCGATCCAAGAATTTCACCTCTAACGCCGCAATACGAATGCCCCCGTTTGTCCCTGTTAATCATTACCTCCAGTTCCGAAAACCAACAAAATAGAACCGAGGTCCTATTCCATTATTCCATGCACCATTATTCAGGCAGCCGAGGCCTGCTTTGAACACTCTAATTTTTTCAAAGTAAACGCGCCGGCCACCCAGGACGCTCAGCGAAGAGCACCCGTGGGAGAGAGCCGGCAGACGGTAGGGCAGGAGACAACGGGCAGTGAACCGGCGCGAGCCGGACCGCCCGCCTGCGCCTGAGATCCAACTACGAGCTTTTTAACTGCAACAACTTTAATATACGCTATTGGAGCTGGAATTACCGCGGCTGCTGGCACCAGACTTGCCCTCCAATAGATCCTCGTTAAAGGGTTTAAAGTGTACTCATTCCAATTACGGGGCCTCGAAAGAGTCCCGTATTGTTATTTTTCGTCACTACCTCCCCGTGCCGGGAGTGGGTAAGTTGCGCGCCTGCTGCCTTCCTTGGATGTGGTAGCCGTTTCTCATGCTCCCTCTCCGGAATCGAACCCTGATTCCCCGTTACCCGTTACAAACATGGTAGGCATGTCACGTACCATCGACATTTGATAGGGCAGACATTTGAAAGATGCGTCGCCGGCACATGAGGCCATGCGATCAGCACAAAGTTATCCAGAGTCACCAGTGGGGACGCCGCAACCCCGCGAGGGGAAACGACGATTGGTTTTGAACTAATAAAAGCGCTCTTTCCGCGAGGGTCGGAGCTTGGTAAGCATGTATTAGCTCTAGAATTGCCACAGTTATCCAAGTAGGATCGTGTCATCTAAGGAACCTCGACTGATTTAATGAGCCATTCGCGGTTTCACCGTGAGACAGTGTGAACTTAGACATGCATGGCTTAATCTTTGAGACAAGCATATGACTACTGGCAGGATCAACCAGATATCTGTCGGAGACGTACGTACTGCGCACACCGGTCGGCGGAGGAAGGGTGTGTAAAAAGCCTCACTGGGACGGCCGCAGGGACCGACTGACGGGACGGACGGACGGTTGTTCCACCCGTCCCTCACTCCGTCGACCTAGGACCGCCTGACAGGGGCCTCCCACACGCACCAGACGACCGACCGACCGGGCTCGCTCGAGGAGGGATGGCAGCGCTCTGTGCAGAACGGATCCCAACGACCTCGGCGACGAATTTCACTGGGACTAGAGACACAATTTGGCCTGCCCTTCTTCTCCGTAGGGAGAGAACGCAGGGCCTCGAGGCAACGATTCCTGCTTTCCATTTGCCGGTCACAAGCTCTTTGCGAGAGTCGGACCACCAGCGAGACGTACTGTCGAGCTCTGCTATAAGCCTTAGATAAATCACCAGGGACGGACCACGTAATAAATAGTATGATTATCAATAAAATAAATAACAAAATACTGAATAGTCATTGAAATTGGGTCTGAAGGTACACAGAGAAAAAAACAGATTATGACAATAAATGATGACAATACATGACGCTGCAAGAGGTAGATTCAATCATAATCTTGGTAGTAATATAGATATGATAGAAGGTACTTGGTAGGAGGTACTAACAGAGATATCAAATTATGAATACAAAAGGTGAGAGGGGCTTTTATTGCTTTAGGGAATTTGTGGAAATCTAAATACAGATCTTCAACTCCATTGTCACGTACGTCCTATTGTATGGCTCTGTGAAGTAGGGCTCAAAGAAAAGTACAACTAAAAAGGTCCGAGTTCTAATCAATGGAAGCTTATACCAAATTGAGGGAATAAAATGGAAGGATAAAAGTCACTATTGTAGAACTGTGGGGTAGAACTGGACGGATGCCAGTAGGGTTAGACTTATTAAATGAGAAGGCGTTGGTGATGGATGGATAGGGAGCACATTATGGAAGTCAGTTGATAGATTTACAAGGCAGTCACTGTTCTAAAATCCTCAGGGCAAGAGAGTTAGGGGGCAGACCTAAACAATCATGGAAAAGAGAAGTAAAAAAAATCTAAAAACAACATGAAGGACGCGGGAAAGCTGGAAATGATAGCGCATGACAGGAAGACTTCACGAGTGCTTGTTGCGGCTCTATGCTCCACAGGGAGTTAAGGGTTTTGACTGATTGATAGAAAGTAAGTGGCGAAGTGGTCAAGCTGTTTGCCTCGTGTTTAGACGGTCGGGGTTTATCGTATTTAATCTACCGGGTTAATGCCATAGAAACGGCTGAACATACTGCTCTTTTGATTGTAGAGAGTTCCGACTTCCGGTCTGCATGGTTAGATACAAGTAATGGTGATTTTTTAAATTTGTTTTAGATTTTTGGAAAGGATTAGTTTTTCGCTTGGATTTGAAGATTCACCCATTATTGAGAATGGGGAAGTTGAGTTTCTGCAGCAGATTTTTCTGAGGTAGATCTATTTAGTTTGTTTATGTAGATACAATAATTACATTTCTAGTCAAAGTGACAGACATAGCCATTATGGTAAACATCAGTAGTAGTAGTACGCTTTTCAACAAAATTTGTTTTCTTCTAATCAAGGGACGCCGCTACAGGGTGAGTCTATGTTTGTGCTATTTTTCACCACAATCACCTTCATGTATCTTAGAAACTAACACCTACACAATAGAAACATTAACACAAACAAGTTCTATTTTAATATATGTCTCTAGACAAGCCAACAGCAACAAAACAAAAAAAAGTTACAGGTATACAACCATGATGTGGAGAGGAAGATTAACGTCTAGTCAGGCACAACATACTTATCAGACATGTTAGTCAGGAACAGAAACAGCAAAAAGCCTGGCGTCTCATCCTGGGGGCCACTCTTCCCCTTCTCTCTTCTTTCACCTCACTCTGTTTCATTTGACTCTATCCCACAGTCACACCCTTGCACAACTTTCACACGCGCCCTCGTGGTAAAGCCCTTCCATTGCACTTTGGTTGGGCTAGGTTCTGAGGGCGCACAAACCTAGCATAGGTACATACAGACGCACACATTCATCCAAGTACTGGTTTATGCGTCCTGATATCGCCCAATGGACTACGGTCTGGGGCCAAAAATGGCGCGCCTCCGCCAGTAGAAACTAGTGAGGCAAACATCTAAGCAACAACAAAAAAAGTCAGGGACAGGCAAAATATACTGGTCAAGATCCCCTCAGCACCCTTGTAGCCCTCCCTGGAGACGGGCTGTTTTAAAAGCTGCCTGGCTAACGATATGAGGGATCGATGTGATCCCCATAGTAGTGAGTGACATGCAGATGAAGCCAATCATAGCACAACTGCCTGGAGGAACCTGGTCCACCTTCATCAGTATGCTCGGGATGAGGAAAGCTATTGCAACCCACCACTTAACGTCCTTTTCAAGGCGCACAAAAGAATAAACTTACTTATTGTGAGCATTCGAAACAAAACAACCACGACATGACGTCTGAAAAATAAATTGGCTACCAGAAACAAAACATTATTTTTTGTGTGGTGTAGTAAAGGTTAACAAGAAAAATGAAACTACAGATGCACAATACAATTATTAATTAAAAAGTAAAACATCACTTTACCAGTAAGGTGTTCCAATGAAAGACTTGCGTTTACACATTGTCGCTGTTATCTGTGCTGATACTCCAAAGTCAGCTGAAATAGTTGGATAAATAAACATCTTTCATTCACACATTGGATGATGTACCTGTGTGATGGGAGTGGTGTTCTGCAAAGTACATGCTACAAGATGATGATGTACATAAAATAACCGCAATAATTTTAACAATATGCTCATCTAAATCCCCAACAATCTTCACTAGATCCACATCTTAATCTCCAACAATCTCCGTGATATGCACATCTAAATCTTTATGCCGCTTAATAGCACAAGTGAGCAGAAAATTAAAGTTAAGCATATTCCAATGAAGACGTGAAGTTTACAAATACAATTTGTTTTAGAGCCAAACATAAAACTACCGTACATCTTCAAAAAGAACATATGCTGTCTTCATATATTATCTTTGTGAAATGAAAAGCCAAATGTCTAGTAGGAAGTAAATTTATAATCGCCAGGTCTCCTGCTACTCTGATGATTGGCATCGATTCGAACTGGAAAATAGATTGTCTTCAGCCATACAGTATCAATATATTCCATATGTCTGCCTAGGCTCTATCTTCTCTACCCTTTCCTCCATCCCCCTACTTGCCTTTCTTCTCTCTAACTGCATTTGCACGTGTTATGACTATTTGGATTTTATGTACGCTTATCACCATCTGGTCATTTTCCAATTCAGCCTCCAACAGCTTATCTGGCCCACTCTTCATTTTATTCTTTGGTTGCTTTTTTCGCTTATCTTTTCCTGGCCAGCCTTTTCACTTCCATCTAACATGACTGATGGAAGAAGCGTCGCAGCAGAAATCTGATGGAAGAAGCGTCGCAGCAGAAATCTGATGGAAGAAGCGTCGCAGCAGAAATCTGATGGAAGAAGCGTCGCAGCAGAAATCTGATGGAAGAAGCGTCGCAGCAGAAATCTGATGGAAGAAGCGTCGCAGCAGAAATCTGATGGAAGAAGCGTCGCAGCAGAAATCTGATGGAAGAAGCGTCGCAGCAGAAATCTGATGGAAGAAGCGTCGCAGCAGAAATCTGATGGAAGAAGCGTCGCAGCAGAAATCTGATGGAAGAAGCGTCGCAGCAGAAATCTGATGGAAGAAGCGTCGCAGCAGAAATCTGATGGAAGAAGCGTCGCAGCAGAAATCTGATGGAAGAAGCGTCGCAGCAGAAATCTGATGGAAGAAGCGTCGCAGCAGAAATCTGCGACTCTTCTTCCATCAGTCATGTTAGATGGAAGTGAAAAGGCTGGCCAGGAAAAGATAAGCAAAAGATACAAGAAAAACAGGAGCATGACCCAAGACACCCAATGTTTGGACATCAGGTTCAGAGTACAAGACTAAAATCTAGACGTAGCTTCCTAAAATCAACACAGGCCTTACAGAAAAACCCCGAAAGTCGATGTATCGAGTAATGACACAAATTGATGCAGGCCCCAGAGATGGAACTTCGGGAGGAACCTGCCATCGGACATCATCTACCATACACGACACGGAACGGATTCTGAACTGGCATATCACGGTGCAATAGGAATATGAAATGATGGGCATACACAGATGATGACACATATGATTGTGGCGCAATACAGGACCCAGACTACCTGATGACCTACCCCAACCTCCAGGAAAAATGCAATAAGTGCGACATTCTCGAGGCAAATGACAAGGCAATCCATGTCGCTGAATAATGGACACATACGGTATAACCTGATGCTGGACACGGAAAGTAAGTAAGTATCACTAAATTTCCGAAGCTGAGCATCTTTTCAATATGTACATCACTTCTACGATTTATTTGTTGTTTTTCTGTGTATTGTCCATTGTTTCTGATGAAGGCCCTTTCAGACACAATGTATATTACGTTCTTGTTTCAGCTTCTGTGGTATGTGGAGACCAGTTCCAGTCCTTGCCTTTCCTAATTCAAAAACAATCAGGTGGCCTACTAAAACTGGGTAAACTGAATTCACTGCAAGAGGTAAAACCTCTTACAACTCTTACATACTGAACATAAGGAAAGTGGCTCACAGAACCGACTTCATTGCACCTTGGCACCCCAATATGTGATCAGTCTCTTTTATTGCTGAAAGTTGCGATGACGTAGCACAAACTCCATAATTCCTGCAGCGGCTCCTAAATTTGCCCCTGACTTCATCACATACCCATTTACAGCTGGGCTGACTATAAGTAGCGGTTATACAATGAAAAAAAAGGCACAACATGCCAAGTGTGTCAAACTGAGCATAACGTGATTCAAACCTGGTACATTGGGATTGTAAACCATGTGCACAATCCCTAGGCCACCAAATCTCCATTCCATAAGGAAGCTAATCTACAGAGCTGTTATGGGCACTGGATAATAGTTCCTTGCTTGTACTTAATCAGAGTAACTTTGGACCATATTTAAACACAAAAGAAGAGATGAGATGAGACTCTCAGACATATCTTACCTAATTTGATATCGCCATCATCAGTGAGCAAAATATTGGCACCCTGCAAGCAAAGAGAACAAATACACACTTTGAAAACTGTAAGTGTCACATTTTCTTTTTAATTTCCTTCATTAAGATCATTACTGCCAGTATAGGTCAAGCTGGCTTCGGATCTGAGTGGTCCTGGGTTCATTCCCCAGTTGAGGCGGAAATGTTTTGCAGACCGCAGCGACACCTGGGTTGACCCAACCTTAAATGGGTACCAGTTCAGTCCAGGAAGTAAAAGCGGCAAGGGAGAGGAGATGGCTACTGCCCTCATATAGCCGAGCCTTTGAAATGTTAGATCGCTAACATGTCACACACCTACAGCAGTAATGCTACGGGTTACTTTACTTTTTACAGGTCATTCTATGAAAAATCATGAACCAGAGTTGGGTCATCATAGAAATGGTACCAGGTGAAGTGGAGGGGGTTTGCTGCTGCCCTGAAAGAACAAATCAGATGTGATGGCCACCAAACAGCTTTGCTAGACATCGTTCAAAAATCAAAGAACAAATCAGATGTGATGGCCACCAACAGCTTTGCTAGACATTGTTTAAAAATCAAACTTTTAAAAGAGCATTCACATGACATAGATGCCCAAGAACATTCACATGACATAGTCGCCCAAGAACATTCACATGACATAGTTGCCCAAGAAAGAGCATTCACATGACATAGACGCCCAAGAGCATTCACATGACATAGTTGCCAAAGAAAGAGCATTCACATGACATAGACGCCCAAGAGCATTCACATGACATAGATGCCCAAGAGCATTCACATGACATAGATGCCCAAGAGCTTTCACATGACATAGTTGCCCAAGAGCATTCACATGACACAGATGCCCAAAAGCATTCACATGACATAGATGCCCAAGAGCATTCACATGGCATAGCGATGATGGTGACATCATCAGATGGTTTTGTCTTGATGATGCAGCTTGCGCTGTATTTGGATTATAGTTTGGAAGACACTGTTCTGGTCATCAACCTCATTCTCTGGTCCCAAGCTACCTTGGACCAGTGGCAAGACATAAGTCAAGACAATTGGAGGTAACTCAGGATGCAGACACTCTGGCCCCCACCTCCATTGAGACCAGGAGTCGCATGAAACTTGCCGAATTCGATTTCCCACCGTTTCAGTTCATCGCTTTGAGAGACAAGTGCCTTACCTCTAGACCACAGCGACCCACGGCATACACATGTACATTCTTACATGCAAGTCCACGCATGGGAGTGTGGGGGTCGGTTGGTGTATACAGGAGGAGGAAAAAACAATAACCTTAATATGGCACATTCTGTTAGCAAAATAATATTAAGATTACTTTTCGAGTCTCTTCTATGACAGTTCGTCGACATATCTTCTCTTGTTGCTTCAGATGCACTTCCGCACTTCTTTGTTGATTAATACCGTAAATCTCATTGGCCTTCCCCTTAGTACTTCTGGTGATGCATTTCTGTAAATCTGCCTTTTTCATTCTACTATCACTGTCAGGACTCGCAAATTTGATCTAATCTTTATGAAGACGTTCACTATTCCCAAAAATTTCACTTCATGTGTTGGTTCAAACCCTTTTCACTTGCTGGTATTTATCCTCTATATCTTACGAGTCCTCCAGGTGTTGCAACACTTGAAACTTATTTGTAATCGCAACTTTATACTGTTCTTGGATGTCTCTGAAGTAGGTGCTGCAATAGGGAATATGAAAGATCTAAACAATGTCATACAGAAACTGTCAGGCAAATCTAGACGACTGCATAGCTTTATCAAAGATAAGGATAGGGTTGTCATCAACATCGACATGATAAAAAGCACTACTTCTTCGTTCACTATCAATCTCCTGCTACCAAGCCTTGAAAAGGGCTCTGCAAGTAGAAGAATGTAGTCCGGAGAATGGAATGCGCCGTGTCGTAGTTTACAGCTCGACTGCTTTATTTGCACCTTTTGGGCCGACATATCCGACTTCAGCAGACATTTTTTAGTACCGAGTTACCTTCCTTCTTCGATCCCTTCTACTTGGCCAGCCTGTTATCCAGGATCACCGCGTTGATGAGGTGTAGAAGGGTCTTGGCAGCTCTGGTTCGCAGGCCGTAAAGCTAGCAGTTAGCTATGAGTTACTGACCACTGCAGCTCATGCACTGCTCAACGTCTTTATCCCAGAAAAAGTACTATTTCAGCTGTATTTTCAGCTTTGGGAACAGTCAAAAATCCCAAGGAGCCATGTCAAGAGAGTAGGAAGCCTGACGAACCACAGGAATGTGGTGTTTGGTCAAGAAAGTCTAAGATACGAAGAATGAGTTGGTGTGTTGTATGAAGCTGCCAAATTCCCATCGACCAGAGGCCCCGTTATTTGTGTCACACAGCATAAGGCTAAACACAAAATTCCTCTGGTCCCAAGGAGAATACTTTAAAAGGGATTAGGGTTTCAGACCTTCAGGCGAGTAATTGTATTTTTCCCGGTCAGAGGTCCAATACATTTTGGACAGACCTCGTACTTGCCATTGAATGTGCTGACAGAGAGGTGATTGGCCAGTGTGTTTACATGACGGAGAAGCCACCTCCTTTTGACCTTCATACATTTCACTACTGAGTAGGAATTTCATTACCTTTCACTACCTGCTCTTTTTGATTTTCAACTACCAAGAGTTCTGTGTTCATGGTGTGTACAAAGGACCATTGAGTTTATTGTCTGTCTCCAATAGGACTAGGTGCTCGATCACACTTTCCTTGAGAGAACAGGACGATTTAAACTTGCAGAATTTGAGTAAACCACCATTACGCACTTTTGTTTCTAGAGGAGCAGACACGTTATCTTTCAACTATAGTGACATCAGACAACTATTATACAAACCTTTATATCTCTATGCATCTTCCCTCGTTTGTGTAAGTAAAGAAGACCTTTAAGTGTCTCCCGACAAACAAATGCTATTGCTGGTTCAGGAAGTGGTCCAGTAACTGAAGACAAACAAAACTGTATTATCTTTATGCTAAATAGCCCACAGTTAATCTTTACACATTTTATTCTTCTGCTTCTCTCCATACGTAAGCCTACCTTGACGAGGTCAGAGAGCTTGCACGCCCCAATGATCCACGGAGCTATGCCAACGGGAGTTTTATTCCTGGCCGGACAGGTCCTTGAAGAGGAGTTAGACAAAAGAGCTGAAGAGCAGGTGGAGCCCTATAGGTGTAGCTGCAGAACCCACCGGCGAGTGATACATGCTCTGGGCTGCACCAATCCATCCCCACTTCATGGGTGAAATGCATTCTTGTCTCTATCATTTATCCCAATGGATGATGAAGAGATGCAGACCAGCGGACATTGCATCTTTGCCCCTTTGTGATGATCTTCCAGGTGGGAATCCCACACATACTATCACTATAGATGGGCTGGCAAAACTGACGGAAGAATGATGAGATAGCCGACCCAGATGAATATGTGTCCCTGGCAGGACGTGGCGAACCTGGGACACCGACACACTGGATGCCTCCCTTTGGGATACGAGAAAGATGCATCGATAACTCATCCTTCACAATCATGATTCCTCTAAGACAACAAACTTTATACGAGATTGGACGTCGTCTCAACAATTGAGGAGGAAGTGTGCTTTTGTCTGGGAGGCATGGGGCTGTCAAGAGCTCACAGCTAAATAGATTATATTATCATTATCATTCTTCTGCTTTATTTGTCTAGCTGTATATGTATGCTATTTAACACTATAAATGCTTCTGAGCTGAAGTTGTTAACCCTTTATAGTTCGTACGGGCCGAAATTGGCACAAGAAACCTAAAAATGACTGCAATCACAATCAAAATAGACCTCTGAAGCATGCATTTGTATTTCGTGATTTAGTTTGTTTTATTTTATTAGTTTGACGGCTCTACGCGATCGTTGCATCTGTGCATGCACAATTGATGTTTAAATGTACGATTATCACCAGCAGGTCAACTTAAGTGAGTGTTTTAATTAATACCAAAGGTATGCATAAAGGAATTGACGGATAGATCGACGAAGCATGTGGCATAAATATGAAAAATAATTATCTCTTATTTCCACCTAGGTATTAATGTAATTTAACGCTTCAAACTAATATGTAATCTTTATTATGAATATTTCATATGATTGATTGTTTAATTATGTTTTGTGATGTTTAGATCATAATTTTAGCTCAATTTGTTCAATAATAATACATTTTATTTTGAATAAAACTTTGAAGCATGGAATTAATGCATTTTGGCCCAGACTGCAAAATCAGCAAAATTAGCTCAGACTAAGGCTCATGATGTGTCGCTGATTTCGCATATGGAAAGCCTCAAGGTGTCGCTTTTTTGCAGGGTTCAGGTCTCGGAGCCATACACGAGGACCGGGATCACACACGACTGGTAGATGCGCAGTTTAGTGCCTATGGAGAGCCTACTGTTCTTCTATACATGGCGGAAGTCGTTCATCGCCGAAGCCGCTAGACCAATCCGCTCGTGTATGTCGGAGTTACTGCGGCAGTCGGGTGCAATCGTGCTGCCGAGGTAGGAGAAATCGTTGGCGCCCTCTGCAGTGTGACCATTGGCTACTATGTCCTGAGGCTGTTTGTTAGAGCAAAGATTCTATGCCAAGCGCGTTGTGTCAGTCAATGTGAGCCTGTGTCGCTGCAGTCACTCTAATGTCATCTATGCCCTGTCAGACCTAATAGCGTTGTAAGCCATCAGTGGAAGTTATGAGGGTGCATTCTCATGAATGACTAAACCAACTTATGTGCCTGGAAATGTATTCTGCACACAAGATGTAGTTCCGACCATATTGCGAATGTCGTCATTTCACATTCTGTCTTTCATGGTAACAGTGATGACCTTCCTCAAACACTTCATTTCCCTCGTCAAAATTCTGTTCTCACGTGCACTGGAAAGAGGCCATGTTTGGCATTCAGCTGCTGCGTTGTTGCCAGACTAATGCTCGGGTGCCTAAGTAGTTATGCTTTCTGACACCTAGTCTCAATTTCCCTGTTGATCCTACCGTCTGCCAAAAAATATTCTGTGAGACAGAGAAATGGCATACAACTTGTTGGGTCGAGCAGTAATTGACTGCTCCTCTTCATTGGCGTTCATCCTGAAAAGGACAATGTGAAATTGTGTCATGGTCTACAGTGAGGCTGCGATATCTGCGCCTTTCGGCCAAAAAAATCTGATTTTACCTCGTTTTTTTGGGTACCGAGTTTGCCTTCCCACTCCAATCTCTATTTTCTTAGCCAGACTACACTAGACAGCTTGTTTTCAGAGACACCGCTTGGAGGTGGAACAGGGTCTTTGTGAGCTGTGGTCCGCTAATCCTGATGCATGCAGTCAGCTATCAGGCTCTGGCTGCTGTCACCTCATTCACTGTGCTGCATCCTTGACTCCATTCAATACTCACCATGATATATGTCTTGCATTGAGCCACCGCCACAATACTCCATAGCAATCCATAACTTATCACGTCTGAAATAGTTAATAAAACAAAGTCACCAATTACATTTCCTGTTAACTAACTTGAAATACCTTAAATCTGGTATTAAAATAGGCAGGTCACGCCAGCTGTCAGGTAGCTTTAGATAAGTACATCTAATTTCAAGTCTGTTCTCAAATAACTACATCTATTTCAAGTCTGTTCTCAAATTACTACATCTATTTCAAGTCTATTCTCAAAAAACTACATCTATTTCAAGTCTGTTCTCAAATTACTACATCTATTTCAAGTCTGTTCTCAAATTACTACATCTATTTTGTTCATAAACATGGCACATTGTCTCAGGCTTGTCAGCATACATTTTATCTCTCAATTTGATTGGAGAGGGCCATGTCATCCCTCTGTCCATCTCATGAAGCCAACAGAATAGGTGAACATCTGGTAAAACTTCTTTTTCTTCTTCTTCTGCGTTCGTTCTCAATACCCCACTACCAAGTCCTGAACAAGGTTTTGCAAGTAGCAGGATGAAGTCCTGAGAGCGGAACGGAATGCGTTGTGTCACTAGTTTACAGCTTGACTGCGATATTTGCATCTTTCGGCACGACACTCCATCTTTGGCAGAAACGTAATGAACTCATATATTAAACAAATTACCCAAGAGCTGGTCTGAAGATAAGTAAAAGTAAAACACAATGCCTCAGAAACCCTTACTGTCCAAAGAAGGACAACAAGCTAGGAGAGGAATCCGTCGAGGATGTCAACTACTATATATACCTTAGCCAAGAGATAAATGCCAGCCACAAAATCGACCACACAACCTCTAGAAGATGACAAGCAGCTTGGTATTCCTTTAATTCCATTAAGCTGATATTCCAATAGATGAAAGACACCATGGCAAGAGCACACACTATCAATTCCATAGTCCTGCTGAAGTCAGACCGAAAGGTGCAAATATCGCAGTCAAGCTGTAAATTACGGCAGAACACATTCCATTCTCTGGACTACATTCTGCTACTTAAGCCCTTTTCAGGACTTGGTAGTGGAAATTGAGAACGAACAAAGTCAATTCCATGATCATTCCAGCCATGATTTACGAATTCAAATTGTGGAACTTGGGCAAAATAGATGCAAGCTCAGAGTCAATCAGAGAGCAATGAAACGGTGTGTGCTAAAAATTCCAATAGGGGATAAGATCAGAAACGAAGTAATCTGACATTAAACTTTGCTTCGGAATGTTGTGGAAGCAGCGATATCACGTAAACACCGTTGGGCTGGACATGTGGTACGCATGCCTGACAACATATGGACATGTAGAACCTTTTGGTGGCCATATGCCTATACACATCCGTGGGGGTCCCCCACATATGCGATGATGAGATGGGCTAACCAAAGACCTAGGCCCACATTGGTACAGCACTACAAAAAATCGGGATGCATACAGAATATTGTTGGCTTCCTCGTAAACGGCACATCTGCCGGACTGACGCAGAGAATAATGTAACACCAACAAACAAACAAAATTCACGCACAAAATTGTTATACCAAGACTTTTATTGCCGTTGCTAAGGTCCGCCGAGAGGATTTATAGACTTTGGAATAAAGGTTGCTTGCCACTGCAGTCGCCAATTTGAACATGCTAGATTTGTATTTTACATACAATAGAAAATACCTTATGCCCTACCAAAATTTTGAATACATGTTCTCATTGTCAAAGATCAATATACAGACCACTCGGCCAACTGATCCTCTTGAACTGATCTTATGCATCATTAATGTATAATTTATGTGCTTCAAACACGCATGTCAAAATAAAACAGCCTTACAAATAACATCATCAACATCAGGTGCCCTGCCGGTTGGTGATCATGGACTCCTCCATCTTTTTCCATCACGTGTGTTGTTTACTAACTCATTGATTGTCGCCCATGCCATTCTCTCAGGCTGTCCAGCATCTTCTCTCTCAACTTTCCTCTGTCTCTCTTTACTGCTATCTTTCCCGTTATCAGGACTTGCTCTACGCAGCCTCTTCTATCAAGCCCCAAAAAAGGATGACTTGACTACTTATGATTCTTGCAACAAGTTGTCCTTGTGCATCTTCGAGTGATGTATCATTAGTATTAAATAAAATATCTTACCGTAAATAGCTGCCAAAATATGCTACAATATTTGGGTGTTTACAGTCCTTCATCATTATAATCTCCTGCTGGATGACGGCAAAATCATCTCCTGAAATCAAATTGGCGTAAATAGTATCGCATTTATAAACTGGATAAATGTTTATTTGCCTCGTCACACTCGACTTACTAATATTAGTCTCTGCACATGACATCTAGTGGTTACTTGACCTACTAATATCATTAGTCTGCACATGACATCTGGTGATCACTTGACCTTCTGATATAATTAGTTTGCACATGACATCTGCTAGTCGATCACAAAGTAACATTAAATTAACTTTATAGACTATTGGAAGGTTTGTGCAATCAATTTTTAGCTTGCACGAACAATCACTAATATAATAATGTCTGATTGGTTCTTCACCTGACAAACCATGAATTATTTTATTATGACCACAACACTGACATACATACATTGTGCCATAGCAGCACAATATTTTAGTGACGTGGCATTGACAGTCTGGTGGTTTAAGTTGAATAGAAGAATGAGAGGGTACAACAAATCCTGGGCACCAGGTCGCCCTCGCGTTTAGAAATGTTGCCATGGCACCTATCACTTCAGGACCAGTAACATATTTATTCATATAATTATCCCTATGTCGGCATATCCTTTTCATCCAGTCTGGCTTCTTCATATGTCTGGCTTCTAAATTTTTTACCTGACTCCTAGGTCTTAAACAAATGTATCACCCTCTGAGCTAGGGCCTTTTTTCAACATAAACATTTTGTGTTTCCAACAACTATATACAAGCTTGTGTGAGAGAAAGAAGGGAGGGCAAAAATGATGGGGAAAGGCATATACTGTAAGAGTGGTTGTTGTTGAATGCCCACAATGAGTAGGATTACTCTTCTGTGTGCCAAAAAAAGGATGTCAAGTGGTAGGTTGTCATAGCTTTCCTCGCATCCCGAGCAACTTCAGAAGATTACAAATCTGCAATCTATGAACGATAGAAGAGACAGCAGAGCCCATAAGGAAGCAGAGAAACTCAGAAGACTGACAGACCATCCAATGCAGCAGAGACTAAATGGATTTGGAAAAGGGAGACTAAAGCGGATAAACTTTGTAGAAATAGCCAAAACAAAGATGAGAGAAGACCCTATGAACGCCATATCAACACCAAAAGCTCATCCCTACTGTACGCAAACCCATCTGGGAGCAGCAGATCTTTCCAGAGGTGAAAGAAAATATACTAGGTATCAGATACAAGAACAGCCAGACTGAAAAGGAAAGAAGAGACATAACCCTGAAGTACATAGATACAAATTACCCAAGCACAGACTGCACCCAGGCATAAACAAACGGTTCTGCAACAAATGCAACAGAAAATAGAGGGGGAGGGGTATTTCTGAGTCTAACAAACGGTAGAAAGATAACACTGTCAGTGGCAACTGAAAATTCTCAAGCAATTTCAGAGGCAGAGACACTGAAGGCTGCAGTAGAAGCAATGCTGACATATGAAAGCAATGAAAGCCAGATAGTCCTGTTTACAGATGCCATGTCCATGGTTACAGCACTAAAAAGCCAGAAAAATACAGAATTAAATGATTTAAGATCAGTACTCTGTCAACTATGCCAGCACTCTACACCCAAAAGAGTAGTTGTACAGTGGGTTCCATCCCATTGTAACATTCAAGGCAATGAGGAAGCAGACAGACTCGCAAAAGAAGGTGCAAGGTTACCACAAACAGATTCTAGCGTGACCCACGAAGAGTTCAAAAGGTTTATTTGGGCGATACATGGCGAAATTGGAAACAGAGCATACTGGCTACACAAAAAATGATGCTTGTTACTAGTTGGACAGAAGAGAACAGGTGATGGTCTCCAGACTGAGGTACCATATATTCAATAAACTGAAGACAGGTACTACTTACGAATGCACCTGCGGTACAGGGGAAATGACACCTGAACATCTGCTGCAAAATTGACAGACACACAAGGACCTGAGAAAACACATGTGGCCATCACCAGTGCCAACACTAGACAAGCTCTATGGCAGTGTCGACAGCCTCAGGATGACCGCTGCTTTTTTAAAAAACAAATTCAAGTTGACGTCAGACAGTATACGAAGAAGAAACATCACCAGCGTGCAGATGAAGGTGGACCGTGGTCCTCCAGGCAGTTGTGCTATGCTTGACTTCATCTGTGTATTGCTCACTACTACGGGGATCACATGATCCCTCACTTCGTTAACCAAGCTGCCATGAAAACATCCCGTTACCAGGGAGGGCTACTAGGAAGCCGAGGTGAGGGTCTTGGCCAGTATGTTTTGCCTGACCCTGACTAACATGTCTAATCAGTGTATTTATTTTGCCTGACCAGATGTTAGTCTTCCTCCCAGAAGAGCGGTAAAGTGTATGCAGTTTTGTGACTATTTCAAAGTGCTACTGTAGCCATACGTCTATATTATTTATATAAAATTAATAGAAATAAATTTGATTCCATCAATCAATCAATTCATAGCCCATTGTTCCTGTCGGTGCATAGATTATTTACAACATCTCACCAGCATACACAGTACTGGATTAACCATTTAATCTTAGTTCTAACTCACATTCTCTTCTCCGTGTATTTTTTGTCTACCTCTCTTTCTCTTCCCCTGAAGTTTCCATGGAAGAACCTGTCTGGCTATACTGGATGGTGTCTTCCGCAGCGCATGTCCTATCCAGCTCCATTGTGTTCTCTTAATTTGTTTGAGTGGCTATTGTTGGCTGCTTACAGGTCTTCATTCCTCACCATGTCCTGCCACTCTATGCCCATTATCCTTCATAGGCATAAGTTAACAAAAGGAACTGGAGTCTTTGTTGTGTGACATTGGTCCTTCTCCATGTTTCTGCTTCATACAGCAGCACCGACTTGACACTGAATATTCTAAGTTTAGTGTTAATATTGATTTCTCTGGATCTCTATGTGTTGTTTAGTGTCAGGAATGCCATGCTTGCATTTCTAATTTTGATCCTTACATCTGAATCTACCTATATTTACCTATTTGGCCAGTAAAATTGACACAGGAGTACCTCCTGATGTCTCAATTGTACTGGTCAAATAGGTAAATGTGTATCCCCTCCTTCCTCCTTCTTCTTACGCTGTCAGACGTCAACCTGTATTTGTTCGAAGAAAGCAGCTGTCATCCTGAGTCTGTCGACACTGCCATTGAGCTTGTCTAGTGTTGCCACTGGTGATGGCCACATGTGCTTTCTCTGGTCCTCGTATGTCGGGCAGTTTTGCAGCAGATGTTCAGCGGTCATTTTCCCGGTACCACACGGGCATTCATCAGTGCCACCTACCTTCAGTTTATTGAATAGGTGGTACCTCAGTCTGTTGTAGCCAGTGCGAAGTCTGAAGACCACGACCTGCTCTCTTATGTTCAACTGGTAATAGGCATCATTTTTTGTGTAGCCAGTATGTTCTGTTTCCCATTTGGCCATGTATCTGGCCCGAATAAGCCTGTTGGACTCTTCGTAGGTCACACTAGAATCTGGTTGTGGTAGTCTTGCACCTTCTTTTGCCCGTCTGTCTGCCTCCTCGTTGCCTTGGATGTTACAGTGGGATGGAACCCACTGTACCACTACTCTTTTTGGTGCGGACTGCTGGCATAGTTGACCAAGTACTGCTCTTAAATCATTCAGTTCAGTATTTTTTTGACTTTTTAGTGCTGTAACTACAGCCATGGTATCTGTAAACAGGACTATCTGGCTTTCATTGCTTTCGCCTGTCAGCATTGTTTCTACTGCAGCCCTCAGTGCCTCTGCCTCCGCTCTGAAATTGCTAGAGAATTTTCCAGTTGCCACTGACAGTGTTATTTTTCTACCATTTGGTAGGCTCAGGAATACCCCTGCCCTCCCTTCTGTGTTGTGTTTGTTACAGAACCGTCGGCCTATGAATGGGTCCAGTCCATGCTTGGGTAGTTTTCCGTTATGTACATCAGGGTTTTATGTCTCTTCCTTCTATTTCAGTCTGGCTGTTCTTGTTTCCAATACCTGGTATATTTTCTACCACCTCCGGAATGATATGCTGCTTCCAGGTGGGTTTGCGTACAATAGGGATGGGCTTTGGTATTGTTACGGTGTTCATAGGGTCTTCGCTCATCTTTGCTTTGGCTATTTCTGCAAAGTTTCTCCGCTTTAGTTTCCCATTTCCAAATCTATTTAGTCTGATGCATTGGATGGTCTGTCAGTCTTCTGAGTTTGCTGGGCTCTGCAGTCTCTTCGTTCATGGATTGCAGATTTGTAATCTTTTAAAGTTCTACAATTGGCGTTGAATTCATGCCTCCTGTTATAACTCTCATGGCTTGGTTTTGAAGTTTGCTAATTTTATTAAAGTTCGCCTTTCTGCTGTTGTCCATGCCGCAATGACATACTCGAGAACTGGTCTCACTCTTCCAGTGTACATTTTCTTTAGTATTCTTTCGTCTGCTCCCCAGCTTGTGCCAGCAAGTTTCCTCATGATTGCCATTCTTTGTCTGGCTCTCATTCGGTTTCTCTCGATCTGACTTTTCCATGTCATGCGCCGATCAAATGTGACTCCCAAGTAGTTTGGGTTGTCGTTTGGCCGCAGATATTTGCCGTTAAGACTTATTTTGGTGTTCTGTGGTTTGTTTGAAAGCGAGAATATCGTACATGTTTTTTCCTCGTTTATTTTGACCAGCCATGAGTTCGCCCACTCCTCCAACGATGTTAGGGCCTGCTGCATCCGATTGTTTGCTACGGTGAGATTTTTTTCAGAGGTCCACATAGCCAGATCGTCTGCAAACATGGAGCTGTGGACTCTTCTTGGTATATTCTCTGTGATGTTGTTTATATACACAAGGAAAAGTGTGGGTGACAGTACCCCCACTTGGGGTACTCCTTGCTCCAGTGTCATCTTTTTGCTCATCTGCCCTTGTACTTGAACTCTGGCTGTTCTGTTTTCGAGGTAGTGGCTGATCCATCTGTACATTTTTCCAGATACTTCACTTCTTCATAGCTTGACTTTAAGTCCCTCTTTCCACACCTTGTCAAATGCCTTCTCTAGATCCACCCAAACCGCTACTGTATGCTTTTTCTCTTGGTAAGCATCCTCTATTTCCTGTGCTATGTGAGTGATCTGGTCCTCAGTGGATCTGTGTTGTCTAAATCCTGCTTGCTGTGGAATTAATATGTGTTTTTCTACCAGGTGCCACATCAGTCCGGTGTTTATCATATGCTCCATCAGTTTACCTACACAGCTCAGTAGACTGATGGGCCTGTATCCATTTGGATCTGTTCTATCTTTTTCTTTCTTTGGTACTGGTTTAAGTACAGCATCTTTCCATGCCTGCCGTACAATTCCCCTTTTCCAGCTTTGGTTCAGGACTGATAGTAACTTCCTCTTTGCTGTTTGGTCCAACCCCATCAACATTTCGTTTGTTACCCCATCTTTTCCGGGCCATTTCTTTTTCTTTAAAGTTCTCATGGCCTCATCCATTTCATTCATTGTTAGTTTTGCTATCATGTGCTCCTCTGGTGCCATCTTGATGTTGTCGTGGCTCTTTTGTTCTTCGCTAATGTCTGTATGCCTGTCTGTAGGGACATCAATGTGGTTTGCTCTGGCATTATGTTCTATAAAGGCGTTTGCTGCTTTTTTTTCCTGTAAGCATGTTGTCGACCTGCTTGAAGGTAATTTGTTTATTTGATGGTGTTTCATCATTCATGGCTCTGACTAAATTCCATAGTTTGTTCCCTTCTTTATCTAAATTGAGGCTTTCTGTTTTGTTTTCCAGCTGTCTCTTGTGATTTGGTTTAGTGTTCTTTTGTATTTCGCAGTGATGGCCTTGAGGGCAATATTTGCATCCATAGATTGCTCTCTCTCTGCCATGTTCCTTGCATTTGAGACTTCATCCTCCGCTTTCTGCAGTTCATCATTCCAATATGGCTTGTAGTTTTTCCTTGCCCCTCTTGGGATGGTTTCAGTGGCTGCTTGCAGTATTGCTTTGCTTAGGCTTTCCACCATCGGTTTCATATTGTTATTTCGTGTGTTGATGGTTTCACACAGTCCATCTGTCAGCATTGCAAATCTGTCCCAGTCGGCTCGTCTATAGCTACAACGTGGCAGCGGTTTTATTTCCTGGGGGCCTACTTCCATATCAATTTCTAGCCTAATTGGCCTGTGGTCGCTCCCTGCCAGTTGGTCGAGCACCTATCTATTTTGTGGTGAATATCCCCCGTGGAGAAGGCCAAGTCTGGAGTGTAAGTGGTATGCCATGTTCTAGAATAGAAGCTAGGGCTGCCATTCGGTCTATTGATAAGATAGAGATTTATGTCTATCTCCCAGTCTTCCACTTCATCACCTCTGTTGTCTGTATCTGAATATCCCCATCTCTCAGAGTGACTGTTGAAGTCTCCAACCACTAGGCAGCTTGAGTCCTTGATTTCCATACTCGAGAGCGACAGGTTGAATATACGGGTTTTCATTTCCTGTGTCATTATGTCGACTCCTACAATTTCTGCTTGTCCCGTGCGATTTACAGATACTGCGCTACTTGGTATGCAGTTTCGTGTCAGTATCATAACCCCTCCTTTGTGACCTTCTCTATCAAGACGGAAGGTCTGATTGAGAATCTGTGGTTTTTGTTGAGGTGCGTTTCTTGGATACATGCCACGTCTATCTTACCTCCGTACAGGCGATTTGTTAGGGAAACCTTTTTGTTAAGGACTCCCTCCGCGTTCCACTGTAGTATTTTTAGGGTCTTGAGTTTTTGGTCAATAGCTCTTGCCACATCTCCTTGTGCCTTGACTCCACAGCACATGGGTGGGTGACCACCAGTAGCATCAGGTGGGCCCCTTCGAGGCGTGGGGCCTGGCACTTACGCTGCCTGGCGGGACTCCACAGGATGAGCACTATACTTTCTTCTGTTAGGTTGTGACGTCATCATACAGCGATATACGTTGCACTGTTTCGTTAAGCCTGTGGACCAGTGCATCCGATTTCAACAGGCGTTTCTGTAAGGATGCCCTCCTTAACCTTTGGCTGTCCCCAGCTCATCTTCTTCTTCTTCTTCTGCGTACACAGTCAGACAGTAACCATTATTTTCTCGAAAAAAGCGGCGGTCATCCTGAGACTCTCGCCACTACCATAGAGCTTGTCTTGCAGTTCCACTGGCAATGGCCACATCTGCTCTCTCTGATCCTCGTATGTCGGGCAGTTCTGCAGCAGATGTTCAGTGGTCATTTTACCAGTACCGCACGGGCATTCGTCGGTACACCCTATCTTCAATTTGTTGAAGAGGTGGTACCTCAGTCTGTTGTGGCCAGTGCGAAGTCTGAAGACAACGACCTGCTCTCTTCGGTTCAACTGGTAATAGGCATCGTTTTTGGTGTAACCAGTATGTTCGGTTTCCCATTTGGACATGTACCTGGCTTTGATAAGCCGTTTTGACTCTTCGTACGTCATACTGGTATCTATTTGTGGTAGCCTTGCACCTTCTTTTGCCAGTCTGTCTGCCTCCTCGTTGCCTTGGATGTTGCAGTGTGACGGAACCCACTGTACCACTACCCTTTTTGGTGCGGACTGTTGGCACAGTTTGCAGAGTGCTGCTCTTAAGTCATTAAGCTCAGTGTTTTTCTGGCTTTTTAGCGCTGTGACTACTTCGAGAGCATCTGTCAGCAGGACTATATGGCTCTCATTTTCACTGTGTGTTACCATTTCTTCCACTGCCGCCCTCAGTGCCTCTGCCTCTGCTCTGAAATTGCTCGTGTACTTACCAGTAGCGAATGACAGTGTTATTTTTCTGCCATTTGGTAGGTTCAGGAATGCTCCTGCCCCTCCGTTCTGTGTAGTGTTTGTTACAGAACCGTCGGTGTATGCATGGGTCCAGTCCATGCTTGGGTAGCTTTTCGTTATGAAGCTTAAGGTAGTGTCTCTCCTTTCTTTTTCGGTCTGGCAGTTTTTGTTTGCAATTCCTGGTATATTTTCTACCACCTCTGGAAATATATCCTGCCTCCAAGTAGGTTTTCGTACAGTAGTGATGGGTTTTGGTGTTGTTAGTGCGTTTATGGGATCTTCGTGCATCTTTGCTTTGGCTATTTCTGCAAAGTTTCTCCGCTTTAGTTTCCCAGTTCCCAAATTGTTTAGCCTCTGGTACATTGGATGGTCCGTCAGTCTTCGGAGTTTCTCTGACTGCAGCTGGGCTCTGCAGTCTCTTCTGTCGGTCATGGATTGCAGTTTTGTAATCTTTTCAAGTTCTACAATTGGCGTTGACTTCATTCCACCAGTTATGATTCTCATAGCTTGGTTTTGAAGTTTGTTAACTTTATCGAAGTTCGCCTTCGCTGCTGTTGTCCATGCCGCGATGCCATACTCGAGAACTGGTCTCACTCTTCCAGTGTACAGTTTCTTTAGTATGCCTTCGTCTGCTCCCCAGCTTGTGCCAGCAAGTTTCCTCATGATCGCCATTCTTTCTCTGGCTTTCATTCGGTTTCTCTCAATCTGACTTTTCCATGTCATGCGCCGATCAAATGTGACTCCCAGATAGGTTGGGTTGTCGTTTGGCTGCAGGATTTTGCCATTTAGGCTTAATTTGGTACTTTGGGGTTTTAATGAGAGCGAGAATATTGTGCACGTGGTTTTCTCCTCGTTTATTTTGACCAGCCATGAGTTCGCCCACTCTTCCAGCGATGTTAGGGCCGTTTGCATCCGATTTCTTGCTATGGTGAGATTCTTTTCAGAGGTCCACATAGCCAGATCGTCTGCAAACATTGAGCTATGGACTCTTCTTGGTATATTCTCTGTAATATCGTTTATATATACCAGGAAGAGTGTGGGTGACAGTACTCCCCCTTGGGGTACTCCCTGCTCGAGTGTCACCTTTTTGCTCATCTGCCCTTGTACTTGGACTCTGGCCGTTCTTTGTTTGAGGTAGTGGTTGATCCACTTGTACATCTTCCCACAAACATCACTTCTTCTTAGCTTGACTCTAAGTCCATCCTTCCAGACTTTGTCAAATGCCTTTTCCAGGTCCACCCAAACAGCTACTGTGTGTTTCTGTGCCTGGTAGGCATCTTCTATCTCCTGGGCTATGAGGATGACCTGGTCCTCAGTGGATCTGTGCTGTCTAAAGCCGGCTTGCTGTGGAATTAGTATTCGTTTTTCTTCCAGATGCCACATCAGTCTGGTGTTTATCATCCGTTCCATCAGCTTGCCGACACAGCTCAGTAGGCTTATGGGCCTGTATCCATTCGGATCTGTTTTGTCCTTTCCTGTTTTTGGTACTGGTACCAGTATTGCATCTTTCCATGCCTGGGGTACAATACCCCTTTTCCAGCTTTGGTTCAGGACTGATAGTAGTTTTTCCTTCGCTGTTTGGCCCAGCCCCATCAGCATTTCGTTTGTTATCCCGTCTTTTCCGGGAGATTTCCTTCTCTTTAGTGTTCTCATAGCCTCTTCCATTTCGCGCATTGTTAGTTTGGCCATCATGTGCTCTTCAGGAGCCGTATTTATGTTTTCGTGCCCCTTTAGCTCTTCGCTAATGTCTGTATGCTTATCTGCAGGGACCTCGATGTGGTTTGCTCTGGCATAGTGATCGACAAAGGCGTTTGCGGCTTTCTTACCTGTGATCAAGTTCTCGCCTTGCTTGATAGTAATTTGTTTATTTGACGGGGTTTCGTCGTTCATGGCTCTGACTAGCTTCCATAGCTTGTTCCCTTCTTTGTCCAGGTTTAAACTTTCCGTTTTATTTTTCCAACTTTCTCTTGCTGTTTGCTTGAGAGTGTGTTTGTACTTCGCCGCGGCGGCTTTGAGGGCGATGTTTGCCTCCACGGATTTTTCTCGTTCTGCCATGTTCCTCGCATTAGTTACTGCATCTTCCACTTTCTGTAACTCATCATTCCAGTAGGGCTTATAGTTTTTCCTAGCTCCTCTTGGGATGGTTTCAGTGGCGGCTTGCATTATTGCCTTGCTTAGGCTCTCTACCATGGGCTTCATTTTGGTGTTTCGTGTGTTGATGGTTTCACACAGCCCATCTGTCAGGATTGCAAATCTGTCCCAGTCGGCTCGTTTGTAATTCCAACGTGGGAGCGGTTTTGTTTCCTGTGGGCCTACTTCCATGTCAATGGTTAGCCTGATCGGCCTGTGGTCGCTACCTGCCAGTTGGTTTAGCACCTGGCGGTCTATTTTATAGTGTATGTCCTGTGTGGAGAAGGCCAAATCTGGAGTCGAGGTGGTATGCCATGTTCTTGAATAGAAGCTAGGGCTATCCTCCGGCCTATTGATTAGGGAGAGATTTGCATCTATCTCCCAATCTTCCACTTCGTCACCTCTGCTGTCTGTGTCAGAGTATCCCCATCTCTCCGAGTGGCTGTTGAAATCTCCAACTACTATGCAGTTGGAGTCTCTGACCTCCATACTCGAGAGCGATAGGTCTCTGTTTGGTGGTCCGTACAGATTGAAAATGCGGAGTTTCGTCTCTAGAGCCATTATGTCAACTCCTACAATTTCTGCTTGTCCGGTGTGATTGACAGGTACCGCGCTACTCGGTATGCTGTTCCTGGTCAGTATCAGGACCCCTCCTTTGTGACCTTCTCTATCTAGACGGAAGGTCTGGTATCCTCTGATTGAGAATTTATGGTTATTGTTGAGGTGCGTTTCCTGGATACATGCCACGTCAATCTTACCTTCATGCAGGTGGTGTGTTAGGGAAAGTTTTTTGTTAATGACTCCCTCCGCATTCCACTGTAGTATTCTGAGGGTCTTGAAGTTTTGGCCAATAGACGTTACCCCATAGCCATGTGCCTTGACTCCACGACACATGGGTGGGTGACCACCAGTAGTCAAGGGTGGGCCCCTTCGAGGCGTGAGGCCCGGCGCTATCGCTGCCTGGCGGGTCTCCTCAGGATGAGCGCCATACGTTTTTCGAATAGGTTGTGCTGCCATCATACTGTGATTTACGTTGCACTGTTTTGTTAGGCTTGCGGCCCCGTGCATCCGATTTCAACAGGCGTTTCTGTAGGGATGCCCTCCTTAGCCTTTGGCTGTCCCCAGCCTATCTGCAAGGCAGCAGTTGTTTACGATCAGAGTTTTCTCTCCTATGGAAGTTGTCTTTCCAGACTATCGAGTCTTCACTACTCGTGTCTATAGGGTGCAATGATGGTATGTGATATATGAGATGGGCTGGTTTACCCGGAAGAGAGGCAGTCCAGTGTGTCTGTATCCCAGGATCGTCACGTCCTGCCAGAAACGTAGCATTTGCATGTGAGTGGGGTATCTCTTTTTCCCTTTATTTTCTTGGCTTCTATGCAGGGATGGTACGCCTAGCATTCCCCGCCACCTGGGGTGTTGACACAGTGGGGCAGGTGTGCAATGTCCGCTGGTCTGCATCTCTTCTGCGTCCAGCATGATAGTTATGGCTGATAACGTACAGAGGTAGATATCGTAACCGGAGTGCATTTAGCCAGAGGACAAGCCTGGTAATGTCACAGAGATGTTGATCGCCTGGTGTGCGGACAACTCTCATGGTCAGTGGTTGAGTCTTGACAGTTCACAGTGTGGTGGCTGCTCTACTGTTTTCGACACCCCGACCAGGTTCTTTGGTTGGTGTTTTTCGCACCCCATCGCCGTATAGGGTGAGTATCAAGCAGTTTTCCGCCCGCTTTGATTTGCGGGCGGCAAGGACCTCTTACTGTGGCTCTACCTGATAGGGCTGGGGCGCAAGCCCCAGGTCCCGAGCATGTAGGAGCCTCCCATTGCAGTGGTGCTGAGATTTTGGGCGGGATTGCGGCTTTCAAGGGTTCGGCCGTAATCCCCCACATGGTAGCCTCGCGCCCTTGGCTTATCAGCCTGGTACGTGAACCAAAGTGTCTGCGGCTCCTCTCGATTTGAGCTGGTTTTCCGTAACAAAGCCCTGTCATTTGTAGGGTAAAACTGACCTGTCTTCAGATCTATTTCCAGCACCCGTTCACTATTTGGTCAGACGAATTTATTGAGGGCTTTTGTTTGTCAATGACCAGGTATTTGAAATCTGCGGAGTTAAACACGATTTCCGTAGCGTTCTTTCATTTGAGCTGACTTGTCGTCCGTGAGTCTAATACCAGCGTACGTTCATTATTAGACCCAAACGGCAGCGCTCTCAATTTGTCAGTTGTTCTACAGCATTGGCGTGTTCAGTCAAATTAAGCCGCAGGTTCCACACCTGGTGGTGCCCTTTCGTCAATTCCCTTAGCGAGATAGTCAAGTTTCTTAAAGGGTAGCCCCAAAGATTTTCGAGGGTCTAATTCCAGCACATGTTCTCTATTAGACCCCACTAAGGTGTACTTTTTGATAGTCATTCTGCAGTATTGGCGTGGTAAGTTAACTTAGGTCTCAGGCTCCACTCCTGATAGTGCTCTTCCGTCAATTCCTTTATCAAACACTGGATGCAGACAAAACCGAGCCACAGGGGACATAACCCCAGATTCTGGGGGTCTAAGTCCAGCACCAGTTCCATGTTAGACTCCAGAAGAGTGGTCTCGGAAGTCAATCATTTCAGTGTTGGCCGTGTTGAGTCAAATTAAGCCGCAGGCTCCACTCCTGGTGGTGCCCTTCCGTCAATTCCTTTAAGTTTCAGCTTTGCAACCATACTTCCCCCGGAACCCAAACACTTTGGTTTCCCGGAAGCTGCCCGCAGAGTCATCGAAGCAACTCCTGCGGATCGCTAGTCGGCATCGTTTATGGTCAGAACTACGACGGTATCTGATCGTCTTCGCGCCTCTGACTTTCGTTCTTGATTAATGAAAACATTCTTGACAAATGCTTTCGCAGTAGCTCGTCTTGCGGCGATCCAAGAATTTCACCTCTAACGCCGCAATACGAATGCCCCCGTTTGTCCCTGTTAATCATTACCTCCAGTTCCGAAAACCAACAAAATAGAACCGAGGTCCTATTCCATTATTCCATGCACCATTATTCAGGCAGCCGAGGCCTGCTTTGAACACTCTAATTTTTTCAAAGTAAACGCGCCGGCCACCCAGGACGCTCAGCGAAGAGCACCCGTGGGAGAGAGCCGGCAGACGGTAGGGCAGGAGACAACGGGCAGTGAACCGGCGCGAGCCGGACCGCCCGCCTGCGCCTGAGATCCAACTACGAGCTTTTTAACTGCAACAACTTTAATATACGCTATTGGAGCTGGAATTACCGCGGCTGCTGGCACCAGACTTGCCCTCCAATAGATCCTCGTTAAAGGGTTTAAAGTGTACTCATTCCAATTACGGGGCCTCGAAAGAGTCCCGTATTGTTATTTTTCGTCACTACCTCCCCGTGCCGGGAGTGGGTAAGTTGCGCGCCTGCTGCCTTCCTTGGATGTGGTAGCCGTTTCTCATGCTCCCTCTCCGGAATCGAACCCTGATTCCCCGTTACCCGTTACAAACATGGTAGGCATGTCACGTACCATCGACATTTGATAGGGCAGACATTTGAAAGATGCGTCGCCGGCACATGAGGCCATGCGATCAGCACAAAGTTATCCAGAGTCACCAGTGGGGATGCCGCAACCCCGCGAGGGGAAACGACGATTGGTTTTGAACTAATAAAAGCGCTCTTTCCGCGAGGGTCGGAGCTTGGTAAGCATGTATTAGCTCTAGAATTGCCACAGTTATCCAAGTAGGATCGTGTCATCTAAGGAACCTCGACTGATTTAATGAGCCATTCGCGGTTTCACCGTGAGACAGTGTGAACTTAGACATGCATGGCTTAATCTTTGAGACAAGCATATGACTACTGGCAGGATCAACCAGATATCTGTCGGAGACGTACGTACAGCACACACCGGTCGGCGGAGGAAGGGTGTGTAAAAAGCCTCGCTGGGACGACGGCCGCAGGGACCGACTGACGGGACGGACGGACGGTTTGTTCCACCCGTCCCTCACTCCGTCGACCTAGGACCGCCTGACAGGGGCCTCCCACACGCACCAGACGACCGACCGACCGGGCTCGCTCGAGGAGGGATGGCAGCGCTCTGTGCAGAACGGATCCCAACGACCTCGGCGATGAATTTCACTGGGACTGGAGACAATTTGGCCTGCCGGCCTGCCCTCGAGGCAACGATTCCTGCTTTCCATTTGCCGGTCACAAGCTCTTTGCGAGAGTCGGACCACCAGCGAGACGTACTGTCGAGCTCTGCTATAAGCCTTAGATAAATCACCACGGACGGACCACGTTTCCTGATACGGACCAGACTAGCGCACCTCGGTGGAGGAGCCACTACCACAAACCGCACCCAATTCGCACTACGGGGAAAGGCAGGCGAGCGTTTTCCGCAAGCCCGCGCTATCGCTCCGCCTGGCGGGACTGAGATCGCTTTACGAACACTGGTTGAAATTGAGTCGCCGCAGCGAGACAACTACCCCAGATCCCAGCTCATCTGCAAGGCAGCAGTTGTTTGAGGTCAGAGTTGTCTCTCTTAGGAAAGTTGTCTTGTGGGACTATCAGATCTTCCCCACTCGTGTCGAAAGGGCGTGATGATGATATGATGGACTTATATACTAGTTTTTCAAGTATCCCAGAAGAGAGGCAGTCCTGTGTGTGTGTCCCAGGATCGTCACGTCCTGCCAGAAAAGTAGCATATACATGTGAATTGGGGTATCTCCTTGCTCCCCTTTAGTATTCTCGGCTCATCTGCAGTGATGGTACGCCTAGCATTCCCCGCCACCTGGGAGGTTGTCACATAGGGGCAGATGTGCAATGTCCGCTGGCCTGCATCTCTTCTGCATCCATTGGGACGACTGATAGGAGACAAAAGTAAAGAAAAAGGCAAGAGTGCATTTTGCCAGGAGACAAACCTGGTCATGACACGGAGATGTTCGCCTGGTGTGCGAACATATCTCATGATCGAGGGCTGAGTCTCAACAGTTCGCAGTGAGGTGGCTGCTCTACTGCTTGCGACACCCCGATCGAGAACTAAGTCGTCTACAAGTGATTTCATACATCCACGCCGCGTGGCGTGAATATCGGACAGGTCCCCGCCCGCTTTGATCGGCGAGACGGTAGAAACCTCTTTCTGTGGCTCGACCAGGTCGGGCTGAGACGTGAGACTTGGGGGTACCTGAGCGTCCAGTCATGGGCGTGGTAGCTCCCGACTTGCTCAGGCTGCGAGGCTTAAAGAGGTCCGACTCGCGCTTGGTCAACCCGCCCCTACCTTCTCTTGTCTAATTTCCTTTTCACATCATCGCAACACATCGATATGCTGTGCCTTTCTTGTGGTTTGTCATCCCGACAAACTGTGATCCAACAGCTTGTCCTCCAGCATGATTGGTTCTTTGTTAATAGTATTGAGTTTAACCCTTAAAGTCATATACCGCTGGTAACTGCTACCACCCTAAAATTCTGTCCAGCTGAAAACCACTTGTTCTCATTGCGTTTGTGTCTCAGTTACTACGCTTATCGTTGCCTTCTGTTTTGAATCCATATGCAAGGAGAGAGTATCGATAAAGTATCAAAAACAGCTTGGCAGCTCAAACCAGTGCATTTTCACCAATAAATGAGCGATTTATTGGAAAATAAGCACGAGGAGGCTGTCAAATGGAATCTGTTCGATCTATTTGCCAAGCTAGACTTTGATTATGATGATAATCAATTAGATATTGAGATAGAGAGTGATAACAATGAACTAGATCTATACCATAGCAATGGTATCATTAATGGTTGGATCAGTTTACGATCATAGGCCTAGTGATTCTAGTGTAAACAATGCAGGGGATGCTAGTTCTGCGTGCACTGCTCCCGATACACACGTACAACAATTTCTACTTTTTGCACACTAGCAGTACATGTGAGACACTCCTCCAATCGTACATAACATATTCAAAATTCATTCCAATATCATAATAAATATAAAAGTTACAGATAAAATTAACTATGAAGAGCCAAGCTGCAACATAAACAGAGATCCCTGTAATAAGAAAAAAAGACCAACACAGTGTCCAAGAGCTGACAATTTTAGCACAAACAATGATTGAGGAGAAATATAATACCAAGGAATGGACACAGGTGTACACAGATGGTTCAGCAGAGGGGGCAGGCCGAAACGGGGGAGGAGGCATATTCATAAGACACAAAAGTGGAAATATAAAAGAAGAGGCCCTCCCAACAGGAAAGTTGTCCACAAACCTCAGAGCAGAATCGATGGCCCTCCTGCGAGCACTGAGAATACTTCAAACAGAAAGGCAACCTCCAACAAAAATAGCTGTATTCACAGACTGCAGAGTACTATTATAGACAATACAAAAAACAAACCACTGTTATACCCAGATCAGAGCCGAGCTGGGAGGGCTCCGGAGGTCCTCAGCGGTGGCGCACCAGTGGCTACCCTCCCATTGCAGAATCGCGGGAGACATGAGAGCTGATGCTCTGGCGGAGGATGGCAGCGAGGGGGCACAATTTGATAATCGAGTACCATACGGGGAGATTGGGAGCATCATCAGAGGTCAGTATATACACCAATGGAGAGAAGACAGAAACATAAGCAGTACACCAGACCCAATTCACCAACTCAAAAGAAATCAACAAACTGCCTTATTTCACCTGAGAACTGTACACTGCAGGCTGCTTGAACATTATTACCGACTGAAGATCTCACACACCAATGAGTGCCCAAGTGGAACAGGATGCCAGAACCCTGAGCATATTCTGCAGGAGTGCCCAATCTATAGGGAAGTGAGATGCCAGACCTGGCCGGAGGGTGCGGAGCTGAGACAAAAGCTGGTGGGCAGCCACTCTGACCTGGTGAGGACTACAGACTTCATCATGGCGACTGGCCTGCAGATATAGCATGACTAAAAGATCCTGAATGCAAAGAAGAAGACAGATAAAATAAGACAAGCACCCATTTCTCATTGGTTTTGTTGATTTAATTCAAGATTCTATAGACCATAAAAAAAATGCCTATAGGACTTTAAGGGTTAAAGAGCTTGAATCACACTTGAATGCAAGTACTTTAGAAAAATAAAAAAAGTGATCTTAAGATGCATTGACCCTAGTCTGTCTCTTCCATTGAGGATCCTGAGACCCACACTGATGCCAACCTTTCAAATAATTTATGTTGACAACAAGCAAGACATAAAGTGTATAAACTAATACCTGGTTCTAGCTTGATGACCTTGATTCCCGCAAGTGCCCCTGTGTTGAGGTCTTTGGCCTGGGTAACAAATAAGAGAAAGAAAATAGGCTCTATTATAAAAAACTAAAGCACATATTTTAAAGAGAAAATATTCAGAATTACAAAGAGAATAATTTTGGTTCAAACATAAACAAATATGGCTGATAAGCAAAAATGAAGGTTTTAAGAGAAAAGCATACAGAATGGATGATTACCATGCTTCTTTGTTGCTTCTATAAAATCATTGGGCCACCACTGGAGTAGTCTTTCTTGAATGACCATATCTTTACTTAACATCTTTATACTAGTTTAGAAGACTGCAGAGTCTGTATACAACCAGTTTTTTTTACATTCATTTGATCTAAACATACCTATATACATCTAATCTATTCTTTCTTGAGTGCATTAATTGACCCTGCCTCCACTATTTCCTGTGGCAATGCATTCCAAGCATTCACCAATCTTTGACTAAAAATAAATTTCCTGTTATCTAATCTGGACATTCCTTTAATTAATTTGTGGCTGTGCCCTCTTGTTCTTGTAGGCAGCTCTATTTTGAAAAACTTAAGTCTAATTTATATTTTCCATTGATTATCTTATAAACCTGTATTAAGTCACCTCAAATTCTTCTCTTTTCTAATCACTGTAAGCCGGTTTTTCAGTCTTTCCTCATAACTATAATTCTGGAATCCCACTATCAGGGGATCACTCCTGCATATTTCCAATCCCTTCGGACAATCCCTTTTGCAAGTGATTGAGAATATATTATGCCAATGGTTTTGCTAGTTGGTCTCTAATTTCAAACAGCAAAAACATCTGCTCGGATTGGTCTTTCGAGTCACATTCTGTGTCGTCATGGACTTGTTTTCAAAGAACAATACAAGACGTTAAGAGTCAATGATGTGTTCTCTGCTGATTCCAAAGAGGAGGGTGTGGGAGGGGGCTGTGTTGCTTTGGCTGATAGGTAAGGCGCTCGCCTCTCAAACAATCTAATCGGTGAGTGTTCGAATCCTGCAAGTTTCAAGCGTCGGGTGGTAGGGGTGAAATCGGTGCATAGTCCTATCAGAGACGAACTATAAACTTGGATGTCATATGTACATGTTGTGTTTACAAATTAAACGTGCAAGCTGTTAACCGCACTTTTAGTCATTTGCAGTGCGGTTTCATAGCAGTAGTTTTTATTTGATGAGGGTGTTAGTCCAACACAATTTTCTTGTTCTGAAATCCAAATTGCTTACCCAGAACTTGATTGTCTACTCTAAGCCTAATTCTCCCGGGTCGTTCTACAACTGACGCTATCATTGCTCTGCGCCTTCAATCGCTCCTTGTGCTCTGCAGACGTGGACTTGAAATCTGCCTTCAACACGGTTGATCGATAGACTTCCAGGAAATAGGCACACACCATCCCCTCTTCCAGTTAAACCTGATCAAGGCCTACTCATTGTGGGCATTCACAAACAAAATACAACAACTCTTTCCAGACCAATAGCCATTAAAGAAACCTTACTTAAACCCACTAAAGTGGACAATAAGTTTCTTTGTTTCGAAGAACAGCTATTCAGGTTTTTATGTGACTGGATACTTTACTGCTAAGACTATAATAGTTCTCTTAATGAAATTTTACCAAAATGAGTGCATTAGGTGTCGCAAACGCGTTGTTTATTTCAATTAAAGTGTGTTCCGTGTATCTTCTTCTATACATTTTTCATATTGTAATTGATTCTGGAATCATTGAGACAAATGTACATAAGTTCCATATTTATGGACATAAATGCATCAAATAAACTAAGTTTTGGTGTTTTGAAGGACTTTTTATTCTTGTGTATAAAATTGCCAAAATTAATAGCAATACTTCAAACCATGGACAAATTTAGAAGAGTTACAAAGTATAAATTATCTGCTTTTAAACATCTTTGTTGTTTTTACAACCTATGTATTCTGTAAAATAATCAAATATCAACAATTTGCTAATATATTAATTTTCTGTAACAATTTCCCTTCCCAGTGATATATAATATTTAATGTTTATCTTTATTATGGTGTGAAGTAGTAACATAAAAAAAGGCATGCAGTGATTTTTTTCAAAACTGAAAAATTATTTGGTCCAAACCTAAACAACCAAGTCCTGAAAGACTTTAAATATCTTTATCTTAAGCAAAATGTTTCCATACTGGTTCTTAATGCATCCTCCTTTAGCCAGTTTTGACATGTTTGAAAGATACTTTATTTCTGCATGCATAGCTCACATACAGTGCTTCTTTCCCATGTCTTCTGTTATATTGCATTTTGATTGTATTCACTATTCTTTTTCATGACTGCACATTGTGTGTATTGGAATGTCTAGTATCCTATACTCTGCTGGAGTATTTTTTGTTATTTTTCTTTCTTTTAGTTAGCTTAAGAAGTCTGTCATTCATACTTGATTCTTCTTAACTCTATCAGGACCATTAATCGATGTATCGGTACACGAACAAAACCCTACAGGATCTTTAATCAATGTATCAGTTCTGTTGGGTCCTGTTTCATTTTTGTTTTGTGAAGCCGCGAATTTGGGTTTTTATGATAATTAATACTTTACTGCTACGACTAGAATATGATGAAGTTATAAACTTCGCCTTAGCAAGCGCATTTGTTATGAAAAGCAATTTATTTCCCAGTCTTCCTCTTCTTCTGAGTTCATTCTCAATCTCCCACTACCAAGCCTTGAACAAGGCTTTGCAAGTAGCACGATGTAGTCCAGAGAACGGTATGCGTTGTGTCGCTAGTTTACAGCTTGACTGCAATATTTGCACCTTTTGGTACACACACATCCATCTTCTGCAGCATTTTCTAGTCTAAAGTTTGTTGTTTATTTCTTGGAATAATGGCCACGCTCACTGCTTCGAGCCTTCGATTAAAACGATACAGTGCTGAGCAAGCTAGATTTGTTTTTGAGACCCTGCTGATGAGTGACTCAGAGAAAGAAGATTCACAAGATTCAAAAAGTGATTACAGTGAAAGTAGAAAGAAATTAAGACAGTCTGGCTCAGCTGGTGGTTGTATCCAGTCAGCGACTGTCGTTGCGTTCATTGTGCTGCTCTGAAGATAAGAAAACGGAGTAGCTATTACTGCACACTGCACACATAAGCCACATCTGTGTGCTAAAGCATGCTTTAGGCAATATTACACAGCATAAGTTTAGCTGTGTACAAAAAAAAACATAAAGATCTAATGAAGTTGTGACTTGACCTACATTTTTTTTTTCATATTTTATATTGATTCTGAAGTCAATGAGAAAAATGTTCATTATTTGTGGACATAAATGCATCAAATAAATTGTTTTGAAGAACTGTGGTAAATTTTGTGGAAAATTGCCAGAAAAATTGGTAGTAACAGTTCAAACCATGGAAAATTTTAGGTGAGTTAAAATATTTTGAGTACTAATTTGTCTGCCCTTGAACATGTTTTATTTACAACATATTTATTCCTTCAAATAATCAAATATTAGCAAAAAAATTAATTTGGTCCAAACATTTAAAAAAAACCAAGTTCTGAAAGATTTAAACTCTTTTATTGGTTGAGTTTTATTTGATGCTTGATTTTAGACAGTCCAGTCCCACTTAGTGTATACAATACATTTTTTTATAGCTTTCTCTTTTGTATTGTTTCATGCTTTATTTGTCACTTTCACATGGTATTTCTGTTTAATGTCTGGCTGCTTTAATGCTGATATATCTATTTGACTTTGGAAATACTTGGTATCTATCTTCTTTCTATATTTTTTTAGCCAGATGACTTTATCATTACAGGATTATGATCATAATTGAACTCTGCATGTGGATAAGTTTTTGCCATTCACCCATTGTGACATAATTTTTTAATGCACTTTATCATAATGAAACTAAAATCAACCTGATTTCTTACTATATAATAATAATATATTCTGAACTTTGCAATGTGTATAGTGACATAGTATAGTCTTCTTGGAGCTCGTTGGAAAAATGTGTAATATGTAGACTAATTAATTGGTTTTCTGCACAAAAATGTTTCAGCCTAACTCCTCTGTAGCTTGTTTCCCTCAGCTTACTCACTTACTTACTACTGCCTCGGTGTCGTCTGAAGTTCTAGTATTTTAATTCTGATTCTCTTTTTCGTATTTTTGGAGTCATGATATATCGGGTAATATCCAATTACTTGGTCACTAATAGCAGTATATTTTATTGGTTTAAGGTATGTTGTACGTTCTCATTATATGCTTCTATTTCTTCGCCCTTGTGCTCTTGAGTTAATGCATACGTTTCTTAGTTTATAAAATCGCAATGACTCGATTCATTTCAGCTTCATTTGAGTCCGACTGGCCGGACTGGCGTCGACTGCAATAAATATTTTAAATTTAGTCTTACAAACCTTATAAACATCTCCGTATGTGCCACTGCCTACTCTCTGTATTAATTCAAAGTCATCCTGTGGATTCTTTCTTGATATCTCTGCCGACATGTTTACAATGTTGGACAGAACGTCTCCGAGGACGAAATACTTAAAAAACGTTTTGATGAATTACAGCATTTCCCTAAATATCAACTAGCAACCATTTTTGTGAACTCTGTTGTGCTGCTGCACTTCCGTACTTGCGCAGACAAAATATCCGCAGCGTTCGTAATTATAACTATTCTCATTATAAATATAGAAATAAACCATTTCAAATAACTCTTACTTTTCGCAACTAAGAAAAGAGTTTTATGATATGTCCACCGATTCATATTCCTGTCCTGTTTCTGCATAATTAAATGTGTGATCACTATATAAAGAAAACTGACGTATATGTGTTCCCGGGGAATGAAGGGATCAAAGAATAGTTACACCGTAATTTGGCACACCAAATGGAAAAGCACCTGTGGCTACATCTAAAATTGGGGGAAGAGAGGCTACTACAAACAAACAGAGGAGAAAAGGAAACTTGGGAAAGAGCACAAAAATGTCCCATCAATGGCGCATCATCCTGTAGTCAGTAGTGACTAAAGGAGGCTATTCATTAATTTATTCATTCAAATTGACAAATAAAATAACGTTCGCTTAGGCTTAGGGAGCCGCGTAGCGCAGTGGTCGAGGGAGAGGAGATGGCTTCCGCCCTCATAAAGCCGAGTTTTGAAATGTGAGATCGCTAACACCTCACACCCCTACAGCAGTAATGCTATGGGATACTTTACTTTACTTTAGGTGTCTAAGGCCCGATGGATCGTCGGTCACATCTATGACCCACAGATGTGACGCGGTTCCAGGCCTCGTCCAGGGCGGAGGAGGAGGTTGCTACTTGCTGGAGCCATACTGTTTGGGGACGGCCTTTTCTACGCCTCCAGCCGGTCAGGGGAAGACTTTTGCCGCTGAGGAGCGACTTGTGTAGTATCTTGTGGGCAGGGGTTTCTTGGTCCAGTCGTACAACACGAGTGTTTCTTAGATTGGGTGGAGGACTGTTTTAGCAGAGACCTCCACGTTTCGGATTCTGTCATGCCATCGGATGACCAGGATACGCCGCTGGTTGCGCATATGAAAGGCTTCCAGTCTCGACAAGTCATGTTTCAGCAATGTCCAGGTTTCGGAGCCATAAAGCAAGACTGGTAGATGCGGATTTTTTGTCCCAAGGTAGATCTTACCATTACTCCACACACGTTAGAGGTCGTGCTAGTCCGATCCGCCTTGACATATAGGAACCGCTGTGCCCGTCGGATTATATCATGCTATCGGGATCAGGATACTGAGCAGCTCATGAGCTGCAGTGGTCAGCAACCCATAGCTGACTGCTACCGTCAGGGCCAGGGAACCATAGCTGCCAAGACCCTTCTACATCTCCAAGCGGTGATCCTGGATAACAGGCTGCAAAAGGGCAGACTGGCTAAGGAGAAGGGATCGAAGAGGGAATGCTAACCCGGTACTAAAAAATGCTTGCTGAAGTCGGATGTGTTGGACCGAAAGGTGCAAATATCGCAGTCAATCTGTAAACTACGACACAACGCATTCCGTTCTCTTGACTACATTCTGCTACTTAAGCCCTTTCAGGGTTTGGTAGTAGGAGATTGAGAACGAACGAAGAAGAAGAAGATATGCTACCGAGATAGATGAATTCGTTGGTGTCCACCGGAGTGTGACCTTGAGTTTCAATACCCTAGAAAGGGCATTTCGCTATATAACATTTCCAGAGAATTTGACAAAGTGGAGGGCAGAATGTAAGGTCAGGTCAGGTAGTCCCGTAACCAGTAAGGTTGTTGAGGCACACATGAAGACATCTTCACAACCGCACGCCACCCTTCTCTTTCATCGGCTGCTGCCTGTGCCTTTTCTGGTCGGAGATTGGTCCATTCTGTTATGGTGTCCTCCCACCTCTTTTTGGGATTGCCTTTTCATCATCTGCCTTGCTCCTTTCCGTGCAGGATCGTATTTGCAAGACATTCTATCTCGATATGTGCCCGTACCAAGCGAGTTTCCTTCTTTTTACAGTTGCCAGGAGGTCTTCAAAAGGCCCTATTGATGTTGCAATTCTTTCTGGTATTTCCTCGTTTGTAACTCGATCTTTGTACGTGACGTTTAAAAGTCTTTGGAAACATCTTCAAGACATGTATCCTTCGCTGAAGGTCAGCTGCAACTGTCCATGTCTCACTAGCTTAGAGGAATATCGACAGGACCAAAGGACGGATCAATCTGATTTTCGTTCGAAGTGCTAGCCGTTTATCCTACCAGATTTTGTTAAGCCGTGGAAGCCCGCTATTGTCTGTGCTATTCTGGCCAACACCTCACATTTTGATCCTTTATCCCTGATAATCAAACCCAGACATTTAAAATTGTCAACGGGATCAAGATGCTGAGAAGCGCATGAGGCTAGCTGACTGCTAGCGTCAGGGCCAGCGAACCACAGCTGCCAAGACCCTCCTACACCTCCACGCGGTGATCCTGGATAACAGGCTGCAGCAGGGCAGACTGGCTAAGGAGAAGGGATCGAAGAGGGAATGCTAACCCGGTACTTAAAAAATGCTTGCTGAAGTCGGATGTGTTGGACCGAAAAGTGCAAATATCGCAGTCAAGCTGTAAACTACGACACAGCGCACTCCGTTCTCTGGAATACATTCTGCTACTTAGGCCCGTGTCAGGATTTGGTAGTGGGAGATCGAGAACGAACAAAGCAAAGCCAAGCCAAAACGGTCAACCACTTCGAGTGCTGGGGGTAAAATGAAGCTAAAAGTGGGAGACACAGAATGTTTGTTCGTGACAACGAATATAAGTGAATGAATGGCATCAATGGATGTATAGGGAAAAGACCAGCAGGTTGCCCTATCAAGGCAAGAGGCCGAGCACGCTGGAGATCTACTGCAGCCGACATTCGATGAGGAGATGGCACTTGAACTGAACTAAACCTGCCACGGTGCATGGCATTTCATAAGAAGCAACTACAAAGGGTTGCGTTTGGGGCTGAATACCACATCCTGTGGAAGCAGAAAAATGTAAATCTAAACCATTCAACAATCCTAACTTCATTTTACTGGTTTAGAAGGCTTTACAAAGTCTGTATAGAACCAGTTTATTCTAATTCACAGATACTAAAAATAACTGAGTATCCAATCTGTTTTGTAATGCATTAAATGATCCTGCCTCCACCACATTATGTGGCAATGCATTACAAACATTCACCAGTTTCTGACCAAAAAAATATTTCATAGTATCTTGGCTTGGCTTGGCTTCGTTCTCAATCTCCCGCTACGAAACCCTGACACGGGCCTAAGTGGCAGAATGTAGTCCAGAGAACGGAATGCGTTGTGTCGTAGTTTACAGCTTGACTGCGATATTTGCACCTTTCGGTCCAACACATCCGACTTCAGCAAGCATTTCTTGAGTACCGGGTTAGCATTCCCTCTTTGATCCTTTCTCCTTAGCCAGTCTGCCCTTTTGCAGCCTGTTATCCAGGATCACCGCGTGGAGGTGTAGGAGGATCTTGGCAGCTGTGGTTCGCTGGCCCTGACGCTAGCAGTCAGCTATGGGTCGCTAACCGCTGCAGCTCATGCGCTGCTCAGCGTCTTGATCCGTTTTATAGTATCTAATCTGGACCTGTCTTTAAACCAGTATAAAGACGCTAAGTTAAGTTAGAAGACCAGATACCAAATACCTTAAAAGGAGAGCGGAGATCAAGATGCGTAGGAGTGCATGAGCTGCAGCGGTCAGCGACCCATAGCTGACTGCAGGGCCAGCGAACCAGAGCATCCAAGACCCTTCTACGCCTACATTGTGTATCGGACAACAGATTGCAACAGAACAGACTGGCTAAGGAGAATGGATCGAAGAAGAAAGGCTAGTCCGGTACTCTTCTTTCTTCTTCTTCTTCTTCTTCTTCTTCTTCGTACGCAGTCAGACAGTAACCATTATTTTTTCGAAAAAAGCGGCGGTCATCCTGAGGCTGTCGACACTGCCATAGAGCTTGTCTTGCAGTTAAACTGGTGATGGCCACATCTGCTCTCTCTGATCCTCGTATGTCGGGCAATTCTGCAGCAGATGTTCAGCGGTCATTTTACCGGTACCGCACGGGCATTCGTCGGTACCACCTATCTTTAATTTGTTGAATAGGTGGTACCTTAGTCTATTGTGGCCAGTGCGAAGTCTAATGACAACGACCTGCTCTCTTCTGTTCAACTGGTAATAGGCATCGTTTTTGGTGTAACCAGTATGTTCGGTTTCCCATTTGGTCATGTATCTGGCTTTGATAAGCCGTTTTGACTCTTCGTACGTCATACTAGTATCTGTTTGTGGTAGTCTTGCACCTTCTTTTGCCAGTCTGTCTGCCTCCTCGTTGCCTTAGATGTTGCAGTGTGATGGGACCCACTGTACCACAACCTTTTTTGGTGCGGACTGCTGGCACAGTTGGCAGAGTGCTGCTCTTAAGTCATTAAGCTCAGTGTTTTTCTGGCTTTTTAGCGCTGTGACTACGGCGAGAGCATCTGTAAGCAGGACTGTATGGCTTTCATTTTCTTTGTGTGTCACCATTTCTTCCACTGCCGCCCTCAGTGCCTCTGCCTCCGCTCTGAAATTGCTTGTGTACTTACCAGTAGCGAATGACAGTGTTATTTTTCTGCCATTTGGTAGGTTCAGGAATGCTCCTGCCCCTCCGTTCTGTGTAGTGTTTGTTACAGAACCGTCGGTGTATGCATGGGTCCAGTCCATGCTTGGGTAGCTTTTCGATATAAAGCTTAGGGTAGTATCTCTCCTTTCTTTTTCAGTCTGGTAGTTTTTGTTTCCAATACCTGGTATATTTTCTACCAGCTCTAGAAATATATCCTGCCTCCAGGTAGGTTTTCGTACAGTAGTGTTTTGGTGTTGTTAGTGCGTTTATGGGATCTTCGTGCATCTTTGCTTTGGCTATTTCTGCAAAGTTTCTCCGCTTTAGTTTCCCATTTCCCAAATTGTTTAGTCTCTGGTGCATTGGATGGTCAGTCAGTCTTCGGAGTTTCTCTGACTGCAGCTGGGCTCTGCAATCTCTTCTATCGGTCATGGATTGCAGTTTTGTAATCTTTTCAAGTTCTACAATTGGCGTTGACTTCATGCCTAACTTTATCGAAGTTCGCCTTTGCTGCTGTTGTCCATGCCGCAATGCCATACTCGAGAACTGGTCTCACTCTTCCAGTGTACAGTTTCTTTAGTATGCCTTCGTCTGCTCCCCAGCTTGTGCCAGCAAGTTTCCTCATGATTGGAATTCTTTCTCTGACTCTCATTCGGTTTCTCTCGATCTGACTTTTCCATGTCATGCGCCGATCAAATGTGACTCCCAGATAGTTTGGGTTGTCGTTTGGCTGCAGGAATTTGCCATTTAAACTTAATTTGGTATTTTGGGGTTTGATTGAAAGTCCGGTACTCAAAAATGCCTGCTGAAGTCAGATGTGTCGGACCGAATGGTGCAAATATAGCAGACAAGTTGTAAACTACGATAGGCGTATTTCGTTCTCCCGACTACATCCTGCTACTTGCAAAGCTCATTTCAGGACTCGGTAGCGGGAGATTGAGAACGAACAAAGAAGAAGAATAATTGTTTTGTTAAATAGGTAATCTCCCTCTACCTAACCTCTAAAAGGGCTTAAGTAGCAGAATGTAGTCCAGAGAACGGAATGCGTTGTATTGTAGTTTACAGCTTGACTGCGATATTTGTACCTTTCGGTCCAACACATCCGACTTCAGCAAGCATTTTTTGAGTACCGGGTTAGCATTCCCTCTTTAATGCCTTCTCCTTAGCCAATCTGCTCCGTTGCAGCCTGTAATCCAGGATCACCGCGTGGAGGTCTAGAAGGGTCTTGGCAGCTCTGGTTCGTTGGCCCTGACGCTAGCATTCAGCTATGGGTCGCTGACCACTGCAGCTCATGCGCTGTTCAGCATCTTGATCCCTAAGTTTCATTTGATCCAACTAATATTAACGTCGGCAGATATTCATTAAACTTTGGAATAGCTTTATTATCATTGCCCTATCCATTTGTGCCGTCATGTGTTTCACGGTAAGATACAAATTGTGAAATATTCCCCTTCACACCGTAGTTTGGTGACAAAGTTCTAACTAAATCGTGTTCCATTTTGAATTGTAGATCTTCCTGCACTATTTAGCCTGGCGCTGTTATATTAACTGTTACTAGTTACCGATGAAATAATTATTTCTTAAACTAACGTATTTCATTGCTACGAACTGCAGTGGTTAATTTTTCTGATATAGCTTTTAAACATGGAGTTGCTATTTATGGTCACATACCGAACGGATCAAATTGTGCTAGTTTGAATTCATCGTCTTTGTAGGCCACTGTGCGACCTGGTTTCAATCTCCAGTTGATACGGGATTTTATTCTGATCACAAACCTGCCCCTGTGGTCGACCCAGCCGCAGAAATTGGGTACCAGAAAATCTGGGAAGTAAAGGCGGGCGGCGTGATGCTGACCACATGATCCACTATGTGCAGTTGGTTACAAAATAATATGGGCCTAACACCATATTTCCTATGTACCGCACGGCGTGACGGGATCTTTGTTGTATATATATATATATATATATATATATATATATATATATATATATATATATATATATATATATATATATATATATATATGTATATACCTCTACAACTCACGGTAGAAGAGGAGCGACAAAGTAAGTAAGTATATATATATATATATATATATATATATATATATATATGTATATATATATATATATATATTAATATATATTTATATATATATATATATATATATATATATATATATATATATATATATATATATAGCATCTAGTGCCGTTTATGGGGAAGTGTGCCGCTTAAGGGGAGGAGTGTTCGGGTCTATTGTCACCCTTATCGGCCTGTGATCGCTGCCTATACCAAGTCGGTACAGTGCCTCCCCGTTGGTTATAAAATGTCAACCCGGCTTATAGAGAAGATAAACGAGGGCTGCTCAACTAAGATCATTCTTTTACACAAGCCACTTTTCATACCTACACAGAGGAGTACGACAAGGAGATACAATATCCCCCAAAACTGTCCCCATCTGCTTGTAGAAGTTTTTAGGTCTCTAGACTGACAGAATCGAGTTGTCAACATAAATGGCGAAATGCTCTCACACCTACGTTTTACGGATGCCATTGTGATCTTGCAGCCACATCATTACAGAAGCTGAACAAAGTCTTAATGAGCTGAATGAAGCTGAATGAAGCTGACAAGGCGGTTGGCCTGAACATAAACAGAAAGAAGACTCGTTTTTCTACTGAACACTTGCTGCCCTACGGGGTTTATCCGGCGCACCCCCCTTCACTTCTTACGCTCTCATGGACACCTTATTTGACTGCTCCCCTTCATTTTCAGTCAAGCATCTCGCCCTACCGGTCGCTTAGACAGACTTGGTCTACTATCAGATAAGTTGACTATTTTGTCCTTATATGTTGATTTTTTAGTTTAGTATTGTTGTCCCCGATGAAGGCCTATTGGTCGTAACGTATGTTTTGTTTGTGTTCTCGTCTCGTTGCGGTATCTGACCATACCCATTTTAAAATTTTGATTAAACTCAACCTTAGTTAACTTATACAATTTTTTAAAAATGTTTCTGCCCTACGGGGGATCTGCGATTGGAAGATGAGCCCATCGAAAATATCAATGCGCATGTCTACCTTGGCCAGGAAATCTTCAACAACATTGATAAGAAGATCACACGCAGGAGAGCGGCGGGTTGGCTCAGCTTCAACGGCATTAAACCGATAACTCCAGTAGATGACGGACATCAAGGCCAGGGCTCACGCCTCAAATAGGATGTCTATCACAGCAATGGTATATGAGTGTGAGGTTTAGAGTCTACGCAAATCAGACGAAGAGAAGCTCCGAATTACCCAAAGAGCAATGAAGTGAAGAGTTGTAAATATCTCCATAAGAGACTAGATATAAAATGTCGACATCCGCGACCAAACAGAGTTCCGGATGTCGTCTACTCTGCGTTAATACGAAAATTGAGATGGGCCAGTCACGTGGTCCGCATGACGATAGATGGACGAGGAGGGTGTCTTTCTGGTGGCCATACAACTACAACCGTCCGCGGACCGCCCGCCAGCGTGATGGAGAGATGATCTACACCAAGCCTTAGGAGCATCATGCTACTTCAGGACGAAGCACAGACGCAGCTTTTGACTTCCTTGCATCAGGCAACCTTCCTGATTGAATACTAGGACTAAGCGTACGAAGAAGAAGAAGAATACTAGGATTCAAGAATATCTTTTTCTTCTTCTTTTTCTTCGTACGCCGCCAGACGTCAACTTGAATTTGTTCGAAGAAGGCAGCTGTCATCCTGTAGCTGTCAACACTGCCATAGAGCTTGTCTAGTGTTGCCACTGGTGATGGTCACATGTGCTTTCTCCGGTCCTCGTATGGTGGGCAGTTTTGCAGCAGATGTTCAGCGGTCATCTTTTCTGTACCATAAGGTGCATTCGTCAGTAGCACCTATCTTCAGTTTATTGAATAGATGGTACCTCAGTCTGTTGTGTCATGTGCGGAGTCTGAAGACCACGACCTGCTCTCTTCTGTTCAACTGGTAATAGGTATCATTTGTTGTGTAGCCAGTATGTTCTGTTTCCTATTTGGCCATGTTTCTGGCCCTAATAAATCTTGTGGACTCTTCGTAGGTCACACTAGAATCTGGTTGCGGTTACCTTGCACCTTCTTTTAACAGTCTGTCTGCCTCCTCGTTGGTACAGTGGGATGGAACCCACTGTACCACTACTCTTTTGGGTGTGGACTGCTGGAACAGTTGACATAGCACTGTTCTTAAGTCATTAAGTTCTGTATTTTTCTTCTTCGTCATCGTTGTCGCTCGTTCTCAAATTCCCGTTACCAATTTCTGAAAAGGGCTTTGCAAGGAGCAGAATGTTGTACGGAGAACGGAATGCGTTGTGTTGTTCTTTACAGATTGACTGCAATATTTGTACCTTTCGGTTCGACACATCCGATTTCAGCATGTCATTTTTGGGTACCGGTTTAGCATCCTGCTTCGATCCCTTCTCCTTAGCCAGTCTGTCCGGTTGCAGCCTGTTATACAGGATCACCACGTGGAGGTGGAGAAGGGTCTTCGCAGCTCTAGGTCGCTGCCCCTGATGCTAGCAGTCAGATTAGGGTCGCTGACCACTACAGCTCATAACTTAACGTCATTATACTGGTTTAGAAGACTACATAATCTGTAAACAACCAGTTTCATTTACATTTCACTACTCTAAACGCTAGGCCCTGCTCAGCATCTTGATCACACACTTCTTTCAATTACAAACAGCTGTTTGGTTATAAAATGTTATTTAACTTATCTTAACTATACTGGTTTAGATGACTGTACAGAGTAGAGGTAGTACATAGATAGTACATAGTCTTAGCTAACAAGGCAGTTGTGGACTTCATTTTACATGCACTAGATCTGAAATTTCTCTGAAATGGAGTGAACAATTCTCTTACTCGCATTCCATAATTGCGAGTCAGGTGCCCATTTACAGCTAGGTAGATTGAAGAGTGTGAAGACCGTGTATCGAACACGATCCTATGTCAGTTAGAGACGAACAGTGCAACCATCCTGTCAATATCACAGGCCAACGAGTCTAAAGGACAACTGGTCCTAATATTTCGGGTGTTGATTTTTACTATTTGACCGCGGGAGTGTTCATTGATTTATTTTTGTGTGACGTGTAATTGCTGCGGAGTCAAAACATGGCAGCATACAATGTAATATCGACACTTGAACATATTCTGGTGCTATTACTTTTAGCATTTGGATTTGTTAGCACGCAAATTTCTGATACAAGACTGTGTGCGGATAAAGAATGTAAAGGTACAAGAATGACTGTGATATTTGTTTTGTTTTAAAATAAACTCGTTAAATAATGCGATGGCAAGTGACCGTCACAAATCTTCAAATCACAATTGAAATTCAATTGACATGACAATTCTGATTCACATGTTGAATTATTATTAATAATATTATTCTATAGAATTATTAACAAAGGCGTGGTGTATGTATCCATTCCGATTCACCCAGCATTGTTCTTTGTTGCTAGTGTTAATGACTACTATCGTCCCAATCTTAAGTAAGTTATTTAGTTATACTACCACTAGTACCACTTCTGCCCTTTTGGCATGCGAATTAAATTTCAAGCAGTTCAAAATATATCTTGAATTGTTAGACTATAACTATGCATTGTTATACTTAAATTAAGTATAAGAACGCACTACTTAGATTGATAAAAATCTGAATAATTTGAAAACGAATGACTCTGAATGGCTATGCTAAGCATACTGCATAGTATTAGTAGTATGCAGTATGCTAGAGAAGAGTAGACTAAGACTTCTTTGCCCTTTAAACAAAGGCTTACACAGGAAAGGCCTTTAAAAGTATGTTTATCCATTCTGACCATTTTGTTGTTAAACACTCTTTCATGCCAACACTCAGCGAACTGTCTAGTCAAGTAGTTACTTACAAAGTATCCTGTCTTTGCTGTCCAGTGTCCTATGACTGAAAATCAGAAATGTCACCTTCTGTCATTGTAAGAAGTTGACTGAAATGTCATCTTCTGTCATCATATATCATAGTAATTGTAACAGTGTATATTTATTGTTCTTTATCCTCCCCTTCTTTAACATGAAACTAAATTCCCTCCCAAACCCTCAGTTATTTTCAGATGGAGGTAGTGTAATATCATGGATTGTTACTATTCTTAAGTAGTACAACCACCATATCATGTCTATGACATGAAGTGGTTTTATTTGTAAATTGATTGGCATTGATTTACTTCTATTCGACAGGATTGTCCGTATGTAATGCTGAAGAGCAATCTTTATTACTTCCATTTACAAAAACTTGTTGAATAAGAAGCCTTTCATTTTTTCAGGAATGCTTCTTTTGCAGGAGTTACTATTATTATTTTTCTTCTGAGCTGCTTTCATATGATATGAATTTCTTCCTCTTGGTTCACTCTCAAATAACCACATTTATTTCCATAGGCTTCTATTGTTGCTATATTGTTCCTGGGGGATAGTGTGGTTAAGTGACACGGCTCACAATCCGAAGGTGCTTGGTTTGCTCCCCAATCACTGCACGAGCCATTACCCCGGGGGAGTAAACCCTTAGAAAATGCAGGGGGAAGCAGACCATTACATAAAATGCATGCTTAAGTTAGATGCACTGGACTGACAAACTCAAAATGAAAACATAGTACAATGGACACCACCTTGGAGAATAGAGAATAAAGGCAAATGGAAAGAAAAAATATTTTTGTTGTTGAATGGCCACAATAAGTAAGTTCACTTTTTTATGCACCTTGAAAAGGTCATTAAGTAAGTGGCTTGCAGTAGCTTTCCTGACATCCTAGTTATGCTAATGAAGGGGGACTGAGGTTCTTCAGGCTGTTGTGATATGCTTGGCTTCATCCGCATTTTGCTCACTACCAAGATGGATCATGTAGATCCCCACCTTGTTAGTCAGACTTCCATGAAACAGCCTTTTTCCAGGGAGAACTGAATGGAAGTGAAGTCGGGTCTTGATCAGAATGTTTCACCCGCCCCTGACTAACATTGTCTGATCAGTATATTTCACCTGACCTTGACTAACATAGTCTGATCAGTATGTTTTTGCCTGATCAGACATTAGTCTCCTCTCCCTATCCTTGCTGTGAAGTTTGTCCCACAAATTTGGCTGAAAATTGTGATGCTGTTAGTCTGCTTCTCATAGAGCTAAGTCAGAGCATATTTTCCACTTTTTGCCTTCTCACATATGCCTTCTGTAATGTTTAAGAAGTGCCCAGATAGGTAAATCTGTAGACTTGTTCTAATATTGATCCATTTAATGCATCAGCTGCTCTCTGGAGAATTTTAGTTGCCACGAAAGGTTTGCTTCCTCTGGGTAACAACCGGTGCTGTGATGTGAAGCAAACACAGCACCTCCAGATTGGGAGCCATGTCATTTAACCCCTAGCCCACACTGTCCTCACTGTTGGTGTGTAGATCCGTATACAGATACAATCTTTTGGTCAACCTTAAAATGAAACTTACATGGCTCAATCTAATATTGTCAACAATCCTTTTAGGATACTCCATCTTTTTCTGCATCCAATTTTATTATGACTTTTCTTTTATAGTAAATTATTCAGTAAGTCTCAGACTTATTTCTTCCAATCTTATCTACCTAATTTCACATCATTACATAATTATATTTGAATTAAGCTAAGTGAAAAAACAATAGAGTATAACAAAAATTAGATGTAGCCTTTATTGATCAAGAGAAGGCTTTTGATAGAGTTAGTGTTAGTCGACCTGTACTTCTACAGAGGTAGATGCACATGTGTAGGTCCCAGCTCTGTTATGAGCTGGATGTAGCTAAAAGGAGGATTTCCTGCTTAGCGAGCAATGCTCAAGCAGCTTATTACTCTGCTGCGTTGGGGCAAGTGCAGCGGAGTGTGGTTAGCTGATGTGCGAGTCCATCTTAATAGACTCAAACACTAGAGCAAAGTATAACCACCATATATGCTGCTCTAAACAAACCACCTAACCATGGCCGGTGTTATGCCATGTCACACAGTTTGTGTGAGTTAGTTGATAGAGTCAACAGGAGTAAATTATGGGAGGTATACAGGCTTTAGGGCAGCTACTAGACAATATACAAGCTATATATGCCAACAGTAAGGTGACAGTTCGGAAAGGTGTCAAGCATTTAACTTGGTTCCCAGAAGTGAGGAGAGGTGTATCAAGAATGTGTGCTATCTCCTCTTTTATTCATCATCTATATATATAAAATCACTTGATGAACCAATCATTGTGAGGAATTGCTAAACGAATTGATTGTTGCAGACAACCAGAGCCTCTTCTACAATAGAGAGAAGAATTTACAACACCTCAGCTGTCTCATCTCAGTCACCTATGACTACTAAAATGATATATAAAGGGGAACCAGTGGATGTTATTTATATAGATTTTGCAAAGGCCTTTGATAGAATACCTCATCAAAGTTTATTTAGAAAGTTAAAATCACATGGAATAGGTGGGGAAGTTGTCAAATGGATTGAAAATTGGTTAACGGGAAGAAGGAGCAGAGAGTGGGCATGAATAAGGAGTACTCTGAGTGGTGTGAAGTAAAAAGGCTCGATTTTGGGACCAATTTTGTTCTTGATATATATAAATGATTTGGACATTGATATCAGATCCATGATTACAAAATTTGCGGATGACACAAAACTATGCAGGAGTGTCTCATCTAATACAGAAGTGGACATATTGAGGTCGGATTTAGATAAAATTCGAGAAGGGTCTGTGAGCTGGCAAATGGAGTTTAATGTAGATACATGTACAGTCATCCACATGGGCTGATCCAACATGGAACATAATTACAGGATGGGTGAGAACAATATTAGAATAATAGATAAGGAAATGAAAATATGGGTTATAATAGATCATTACAGGTAAGGTGAGTGAGCAAGCCCAGGTAGCAGTGAAAAAGGTAAATTCAATGTTAGGTATGATAAAAAGAATTTTTAAACATAGGAGCAAGGAAGTAATAGTTAAACTGTATAAAGCATTAGTTAGACCTAGATTGGAGTACTTTGTACAGGTGTGGATTCCTTATTGTAGAGGAGATATAAACATGCTGGAAAGGAAACAAAAAAGAGCGACAAAGCTGAAAATTACAGTTATGAGGAAAGAATTTAAAAAAACGGCCCACAGTTTCTCTGCACCAAATTCTTCTCAGATGGTTGCCTAATCCTACATGTCGAATTTCAAATGAATTATGGTCGCTATACACCCAAAATTACTTTATGTGCCCCAAAATTACATATATTTCAGGTTTGCCACCAAAACACTAATAAATTAAAAAAATTTTTAAATCAATACACCAATTCGCCAAAGAAACACTAAACTAAAAAAAATTACGCTTTTGTAGTCTCATCATCATGTAGCATGGCCTTTGCAGAACACCGCTCTATCAACAGCTGATCTGTAAGACTCTCGATCTTTGGCCAGAAGTCCCGCCTCTGTCGCTGTCATCTTCAGGGCCTCAGTGAATCCTTGTCTCCATCTTCTCCTCGGTTTGCCCCTGCCCTGCTTTCCAGGCACCATACCCTCCAGTATCGTTCTCTCTAGTTCATCATGGTCTTTGATGTGGCCAAAATATTGTAGTTTTTTTAGACAAGATATTGCTTAATAGCCAACTTTTCTTGATATCCAGTTCTTTTAGGATACAATGTTTTTTGTAGTCTCAAAAATAAAAACAAAACATGTATTAGTATCAATAAAAGCTTGTACCAAAAAACACAGTTTAAAAATATTTAATTGCTTTATAAACAAAACAATTCTGTTATGATAATTTCTTAATTCATCTCCTTTTTCTTTCCTTAGTTGTTATTTCCAAGGCTAGGGCTTTAGGTAGGCATACAGGAGACCACCCACAACTGCTGTCATTTCAGATTGGTGATGTGGTTACAGTCACTAGTAAATCAGCTGGTAAACATCCACATCTTTGGGGTGGTGAGGTAAGTCCCTGTCTTAATTCAGGTGTTATGTAATGTTAAGTTATACACTTCACTCTAGGCATACCCGTAGTCTGTATCTTGTTTCAAGTACTATATAATGGTATGTTATACACTTCAGTCTAGGCATACCCGTAGTCTGTGTCTTGTTTCAAGTACTATATAATGTTAAGTTATACACTTCAGTCTAGGCATACCCGTAGTCTGTGTCTTGTTTCAAGTACTATATAATGTTATGTTATACACTTCAGTCTAGGCATACCCGTAGTCTGTGTCTTGTTTCAAGTACTATATAATGTTAAGTTATACACTTCAGTCTAGGCAGACCCGTAGTCTGTGTCTTGTTTCAAGTACTATATAATGTTAAGTTATACACTTCAGTCTAGGCAGACCCGTAGTCTGTGTCTTGTTTCAAGTACTATATAATGTTAAGTTATACACTTCACTCTTGGCAGACCCATAGTTTGTCTTAATTCAGATGTTATGTAATGTTAAGTTAATACAGAATTCACTTCACTCTTGGCAGACCCATAGGTACTTAATTGTTGGTATGGGTTCTGATGGTAGCTGTAGTTCTTACACTAATGAAAGGTAGTTATTTTTGTTGCGTGAAACCAGCTATTATTGTCTGTGTTTGTCTCAATTGTAAATCATAATAACTTATTTAACTGAACCCAGTATGTGGAACGAGTATTACCATATGGCAGCAAATCATGGACAATCAGCAGGCAAACACAGGGATCAGTGGAGGCAACGGAAATGAGGTTTTACAGAAGAATGTTGAGAATACCATAGACTGGAAAGAAGGCTGATAATGTGGTACTTGTAAAGGCACAAACACAAATTATGGCAAAAATCAAGCAAGACAGTTATGTTTTATTTTACACACGGGAAGGGACAGGTTGGAACATACAGATGCAACAAGTAGAATCACAGGGAGGCAGAGAGAGAAAATATTGAACAGCTTGAAAGAATGGTATGGGGGACATTCAATGGTGGAACTGATAAATGACAAACATGATAAGAGGAGGGGGAAATCCATGATCGCAGCGTCTACCGGCAGGACATATGATGATAATGATAAGTTAAGAAATGAACTGTTTTCATTATCTATTACCAAATATGTTGTTAAAAAACAATTGAAGAGGCAGGGCTTGAGGCTGGTTAAAAACATCATGTTAAAACAACATTGCCATTGTAATCAGCCATTGAGAAAGTCAGATACAGGCTTCCTGCAAAGAGACCAGTAGTAGTTAAAACATGTGCTTCACATTAGAGCGAAAAGGTCCTGTCGAAAACTGATGTGTCGGACCGAAAGGTGCAAATTTCGCAGTCAATCTGTAAACTAGCGACACATCGCATTCCGTTTTCCAGACTACATCCTGCTACTTGTAAAACCCTGTTCAGGATTTGGTAGCGGGAGATTGAGAATGAACACAGAAGAAGAAGACGAAGAACGAAAAGGTGAAGGATTTGAAATGATTGGAAACATAATTCCATGAGACCAAGTTACATATCGGAACTAGCATTTGCAGACGATGTGGCCCTGATCACGAAAACCGAAGCACATCTCCAGATCAACTTGCAGGTCTGGGAAGAAGTTGAAGAAGATAGGAATGCACATCAGCAACTCCAAAACAAAAACCATGGTGATCGCCAGAGATGAAAAGAGACATCAGATAACCCTGGGAACACGAGCACTAGAGCAGGTCAGCAACTTTAAATATCTAGGAGTGGTAATAGACAGCAGGGGAGGAATCAAATAGGAGTTAACTGCACGAAGGGCAGCAGCAGGTAGACTGTTCCATGAAATAAACAGAGGTTTCCTCAGTAGAAGAGAAATAAGCAGAAAAACAGAGATGGATGTATACTGCTCGACCTATGTGCCTGTCCTGACATATGGATGTGAGTCATGGGCAATGACTACAGCCCAAGAAAGGCAATTACAAACTTCAGAAATGAGGTACCTAAGAAAGGCGGTTCAGGTGACGAAAAGGGACAAGATTCGTAACCAGACAATACGTAGCAATCTTGAAGTTCAACCCCTGCAGACACGAGTGGAGCAGTCCCAACTACAGTGGTTTGGCCATGTCTGTAGAATGGAAGAAGATCGGATACCAAAGCGATCATGGGAGATCAAAAGTCAAGGACGCAGACCCCGAGGACGTCCCAAAGTACGTTGGGAAGACAACATACGACAGTCCCTAAGTGATAGAGGGCTGGATTGGAAAGAGGCCAGGAAAAAGACGGCGGATAGAACAGTGTGGCGTTCTCTTTAGCAAACCTCTACACCTCACGGTAGAAGAGGAGCGACTAAGTAAGTAAGGAAACATAATTCCTTGAAAAGGGTTCAGCTGAAGTGATTGACAATGCTTAACATTTGAGCCAGTGGCCTAATTTGCAGCAGTGAATGAGCTGACAGCAACCAGCCACTCATAGCTGATGTGCCTGGTAGGATTTCTAGCTCCACCTGAAGGATTATTTGAAATTGTACGAGGCATGTTGGACTGAGGTACCATCTATTCAATAAACTGAAGATAGGTGGCACTGATGAATGCACCTGTGGTACAGGGAAAATGACCGCTGAACATCTGCTGCAAAATTGCCCGACATACAATGACCAGAGAAAGCACATGTGGCCATCACCAGTGCCAACACTAGACAAGCTCTATGGCAGTGTTGACAGCCTCAGGATGCCAGCTGCTTTCTTCAAACAAATTCAAGTTGACGTCTGACAGCGTACGAAGAAGAAGTAGTACAAGGCATGTTGAAATGAAACCGGAACCAAACTGCAACAAGGGAACATATGTACGATGCGTATGATGACGTCACTTCTGGTGTAAACAGCACATATTAACAGTCAAGTTTGCAAAATTTCATTATCCTGACTCATAGTTTCCTCAGCAGACCATTGAAAAAATGGCGGGTGTGATACAGAATCCGTCCAGAGTTGATCAGCAGATGGTGATTCGGTTTCTAACAGCTGAAGGATGTCGGCCAGTTGACATTCATCGCAAAGTTCAGGCAGTGTATGGTGACAAAAATCTTTCAAAGACAACAGTAAAGAACTGGACAGCGATGTTTAAATAAGGACTGATCAACTCTGGACTGATTCCAGTATCACACTCGTCATGTTTTCAACGGGCTACTGAGGAAACTATAAGTCAGAGGATAATGAAATTTTGCAAACTTGACGGTTGGTATGTGCTGTTTACACCAGAAGTGACATCATCATGCGCATCGATTGTATGTTCACTTGTTGCAGTTAGGTCTGCTTTCATTTGAACACACCTCGTAATATAATTGTCAGCCTTTATGTTTACTGTTTTCAGGTTAATGGCCAGAAGGGCTACTTTGACAAGAGCTATGTACAAGAGATGAAGGTTATGATAGAAAATCCACTGCATGAAGTGGCAACTGAGGTAAGATACATGGACACATAATGCCAGCTGAAGTAATTAATGATGTTTTTGTATACCACCATGATGTGACATTTATTTGCCTGCAAGTAGTCTTGTTCCTTCAAATAAGACTGATATTTACTTCTTGGAACAAAATACCTTAGCTTAACATCCACAATTTGAAATCATTATGCAATGTTTCTGCACAGCTGTTGTGGAACTTTAGCTGCACAGTAAACATACATCATTTTTGATCTGCTTTGGAAAATAATTTCACTAAATATATACAAAACATATTCTAAAGATGTTTTTTTGTTGGTTTTGTTTGTCCTACTGCTCTTGCCATGAGGCATCACAGAGATCATATCACCAAGTGGGAGGCTTGTGGTGTCGTTAGGTGTAACTTCCTGAGAGTGTCAGAGACACCTTCTGTCCACTGACGCAGAGATCAGCCCCTTGCTTATGGACCGTGGACCTGCATATGATATGCTCTCACTGCTGACTGGTCGTAATGCATTCTGACTAAATGACCAAACCACTGGATTTTTTTTAACGTCAATGTAAGAACTAACTGGGTCACACTCAGAGCCTTCTCGGACAACCACCCGGGGCAGTAGAATTTGAGTAATTTTATCATCTACATATGTTTTCATGTTGTGATATGTTTGAATATAAATCATTGTTGTAAGATATGAAACTCTGTATACTTAAAACAGGGCGATGTCTTCGGAAGTCTTGGAAAGCCCCCGCCTTCAAATGCTGACAACCATCCTAGGAGACAGCTTGTACAGACTATTAAACATGAGTCAGGTAATATTTGAAAAGACATTTAGAAAATAAAAACAGATGGCTCAACTTACAAAGTCACATCCAATGGAGGGCGAGGAGTCTGTTACAGACTATGTCTTTTTCTGCGTTCGTTCTGAAAAGGATGCAGTGTCGTCATTTACAGCGAGACTGCGATATCTGCACCTTTCGGCCTGACACATCCGATTTCAGCTGGCTTTTTGAGTACTGAGTTTGCCTTCCCACTGTGATCCCTATCCCTTGGCCAGGCTACACTAGTGACTAGTACAGCCTGTTTCCAGGGCCGTTTCGTGGAGGTAGAAAAGGGTCTTGGTCAGCTATGGTACACTGACCATGATGCATGCAGCCAGCTATGAGTGGCTAGCTACTGTCAGCTCACTCACTGCTGCATCTTGACCCCTATTACAGACTAAGGAGTGGGGGAGAAAAAAACTCTAGTACTAACAACAGGAGCATACTACAATAGCTTCCACATAGAAGTAAAGGCACGGAAGGCTGCTGTTGAGCTTGTAATTCATGTTAAAGATATCCACCAAGAAAGCTTAGTATTCCTGACTGATGATCCACCAAGAAAGCATAGTATTCCTGACTGATGATCCACCAAGAAAGCATAGTATTCCTGACTGATGATCCACCAAGAAAGCATAGTATTCCTAACTGATGATCCACCAAGAAAGCATAGTATTCCTGACTGATGATCCACCAAGAAAGCATGGTATTCCTGATTGATGATCCACCAAGAAAGCATGGTATTCCTGATTGATGATCCACCAAGAAAGCACAGTATTCCTGACTGATGATCCACCAAGAAAGCATAGTATTCCTGACTGATGATCCACCAAGAAAGCATAGTATTCCTGACTGATGTCTCATCAGTACTAGAAGTGCTAAAACAACACAAATATAGAAATGTGCATATACTGTCTGATACACCTTTCAGCAGAACACCTAAGGTTGGTCATTCAGTGGAACTCCTCCCACTGCAAGAATTGAAGGCAAGGAAGCTGTAGACAGATGGTGTGGGCTAGTGGTTAAGTGACACAGCTCACAATCTGAAGGTGCTGGGTTCGATCCCCATCACAGCACCGGCCATTACCCCGGGGGAAACAAACCCTTAGAAAATGCAGGAGGACACAGACCCTTACATAAAATGCATGCCGAAGTTGGATGCACTGGGCCAACAGGCGCAAAACAAAAACCGTAGTGCAGCGCACACCGCCTGGGGAATAGAAAAATAAGGCAAACGCAAACAAACAAAAAAATTTATAAAAATGCATAGATGCTTTAATAATATCATATGGGTGATATAACTTTCTATCTGGCACATCAGCTTTCTGCAAACCTTTTGAGTTAGCTTACCCTAGGCTTTGATTGATCACAGGCTACCCGTATGGCCTTAGGTAGGGGAGAGAAGACTAATGTCTGGTCATGCAAAACATACTGATCGAATGTGCTAGTCAGATAAATCATACTGGTCAAGACCCACACCTCACTTCTAAGCAGGTCTCCCTTTAAACTATCTATTTTTCTTGGCAGCCTGGCTCATGAGGTGTGGAGCGACAAGATCTAGAAGTGATCGATGCACAGATAAAGCCAAATATAGCACAACAGCCTAGAGGACCCTGGTCCACCTTCATCAGCACGCTTGGGATGTTAGGAAAGTTACTGCAACCCACCACTTAATGCCTTTTTCAGGGCACACGAAAGGGCAAAGTTACTCATTGTGTGCATTCACAACAACAACATGGGATCAGGTGGTTTTGAGTCAGTTTGCCCTCTAAATGAGCTGCGTTACTGGCTTACGAGTCCCATCTAAGCAGATATTTTGCATTAGCTATTGATATACATGAGGATGTTTGTCCATCACATGGTTTACAGATTGACTGCAATATTTGCACATTTTGGTCCAACACATCCGACTACAGCAAGCATTTTGGAGTACCGGGTTGCCTTCCCTCTTCGATCCCTTCTACTTAGCCAGTCTGCTCTATTGCAGCCTGTTATCCAGTATCACCACGTGGAGGTGTAGAAGGGTCTTGGTAGCTCTGGGTCGCAGGCCGTTATGTTAATAGTCAGCTATGGGTCGCTGACCGCTGCAGCTCATACACTGCTCAACGTCTTGATCCCAAATGTAAATAATTTAATAAATAAGTGGGGCAGAAGATGCAGTGCAGCGAATGACTAGTGACTCAAAGCTTGCTTCATCATTGTTATCAAACCAGAGCTGACCAAAACTCTATTCTGTCTCCAAGCGTCCACCCTGGAAACAGGCTGCAGTAGTGTAGTCTAGCTAAGAGACTGGGAATTGCAACGGAAACCAAACCTGGTATCCACAAAAAGGCAGCCAAAATCAATTGTGCCCGGTCAAAAGGCACAGATATCGCATCCTCCCTGTAAACTATGACACTACGTCCTTTTCAGGGCGAACGTCAAAGAAGAAGAAGACATACAAAAATGCATGTCAGTTTGTGCGATGATACTAATAAAAAAACTACATGTCGGTTTGTGTGATGACACTAATGAAAAAACTACATGTCAGTTTGTGTGATGACACTAATGACAAAAAAACATCTGACATCACCAAAACATCTTCACATCTGGGACTAAGAACAAGACATGAAAATATCTAACTAAATGATACATATGTAAATGAATAGAGAAATGATGCACTTATTTGGACACTAGTGTGATTCTATGAGTGTAATACAATTAAATGTGATGTTTCCTGCAGAATTAGCTTTTTGTGTTAACAATTTTGTAGTAGCCATGATTGTTATTCTGTATTTTAATGTTGTTGGTTTTGTGTTGCAACATAACATAGGGATGAAGAAACTGAATAGTATGCAAAATGTGTGGCACAATACTAAAAAAGAATTGAAATCGAAGATCCTAAGAGCATGCGTATTCCCGATGGCAATGTACGAATGTGAGACATGGACCATCACACAAATGTTGCGAAAGAGGATTAGGCTTTGAGACAAAATGCTACAGAAGAATACTAAAATTACCCTGGGTCAAGAATATGACAAATAAAGCCATCCTGCAAGATCTAAGTGCCGAAGAGAACTGGCTTATAAACCACATTATGTCTCAGAAACTGGAGTTTTTCACATCAAGCACGATGATGGACTGGAAAAAGCAGTTCTGGATGGCATTGTTCCAGGAAGACGAGGCAGAGGCCGACCAAGGTGTGGATAGACACAAGACATCAAGGACACACTAAACATGAACATAGAGCAGACAGCCTCAGGATGACCTCTGCTTTTTTAGAAAAAATACCGTACGAAGCGTACGAAGAAGAAGAAGAACATAGAGCAGACAGGTAGACTGATTGATTGATGTGCTGATAGAGATTAGTATCGAATGACTGTAATGAGAGCGATGTTCTGCCAAGAACATGCTACATGCTGATGATAATGTGCTGCAAGACACATTTTGTTTTTAGCATTAAAAAAGTTACGATTTTACATTGGAAACTAACATTGAATGAGAATCAGTGCACCATTTATTACAGTTCTTGACTAATGCAAAATTCACTTTTCTATTTTCTATTTCAGTTAAAGAGAATGAAGTGAGTAAATGTTTTCTTTTTTTTGTTAGAGTTTTGATTGCTTTGAGTTCAAACACAGAGTGTGATCAAAATTCTGAGCAGTGCATGAGCTGCAACTGGGAGCTACCCAAAGCTGACTGCTAGCATCAGGGCCAGCGAACCATAGCTGCTAAGACCCTTCTACACCTCCATGCAGTGATCCTGGATAACAGGCTGCAACAGGGCAGACTGGCTAAGGAGAAGAGATCGAAGAGGGAAAGCTAACCCAGTGTCCAAAATGACGGCTAAGTCGGATGTGTTGGACCGAAATGTGCAAATATCGCAGTCAAGCTGTAAGCTACGACACAACGCATTCCGTTCTCCGAACAACATCCTGCTTCTTACCAAGCCCTTTTCAGAGCTTGGTAGTGGAAGTTTGAGAACGAAGAAGAAGAAACACAGAGTCAAACTGGTTAAATCAGACTGTTTGTTTTCTTAATTGTGTAGCAACCAGCCTGGGTTTAGCACAGGGAAAGTATGATTCTGTTGAATTATAGCATCCTATCCTTCTGGTCTTTGCGGCAGGCAGGAGCCAGACATTTGTGTTGAAAATCTGTATCATGCATTTGGTTTGCAATATTTAAAGTTGGTGATATGTCGTCATAATTGATCACTCTTAGATCTAGTGTTCTATGCTTATTTCTTTTTTCGCTTCTTCTTCTTGTGCCACTCTGGCTGGCATGGATCTCCACAACTCCCCGTGTCTTTAGTGCTGTTTATCAATTCTGTTGCTGTCTCACTTTCATGCACAATGCTAAAATGATCCTCCCTTTGTCATGCCCCGACTCTTTTATATTATTGAATACCGACAAAGCAAAGATGCACGAAGACCCTATGAACACACTAACAACACCAAAGCCCATCCCTACTGTACGAAAACCTACCTGGAGGCAGCATATATTTCCAGAGATGGTAGAATATATACCAGGTATTGGAAACAAAAACTGCCAGACTGAAAAAGAAAGAAGAGATACTACCTTGAGCTACATAACGGAAAACTACCCAAGCATGGACTGGACCCATGCATACACCGACGGTTCTGTAACAAACACAGAACGGAGGGGCAGGAGCATTTCTGAACCTACCAAAAAAATAACACTGTCATTTGCTACTGGAAAATACACAAGCAATTTCAGAGCGGAGGTAGAGGCACTGAGGGCGGCAGTGGAAGAAATGGTGACAGGTAAAAGGAATGAAAGCCATATAGTCCTGCTTACCGATGCCTTGGCCATAGTCACAGCACTAAGAAGCCAGAAAAATACTGAACTTAATGATCTAAGAGCAGTACTCTGTCAACTATGCCAGCAGTCCGCACCAAAAAGGGTAGTGGTACAGTGGGTTCCATCCCACTGCAACATCCAAGGCAATGAGGAGGCAGACAGACTGGCAAAAGAAGGTGCAAGACTACCACAACCAGATACTAGTTTGACATTCAAAGAGTCAAAACGGCTTATTGGAGCTAGATACATGACCAAATGGGAAACCGAACATACTGGATACACAAAAAACGATGCCTATTACCAGTTGAACAGAAGAGAGTAGGTCGTGGTCTTCAGACTTCGCACTGGCCACAATAGACTTAGGTACCACCTTTTCAACAAATTGAAGATAGGTGACACTGACGAATGCCTGTGTGGTAGCGGGAAAATGACCGCTGAGCATTTGCTGCAAAACTGCCCGGCATACGAGGATCAGAGAGAGCAGATGTGGCCATCACCAGTGGCAACACAGACAAGCTCTATGGCAGTGTCGACAGCCTCAGGATGACCGCTTTTCGAAAAAATAAAGGTTGACGTCTGACTGCGTACGATGAAGAAGAACAAGAACACCGACCAAATTTTAAAATTGTGGAAAGAGAAGAAAAAACACAAGGAAGTGCCTGACGTATTGAGAATTTACTAACAAAATCAGAGTCAAACATAAAGAGTAACACAGCACCTTGCTGAAAAGCATACTGGAAGGAAAACATACAAGAGGAAGAGCATGCTGTAAGTTAGAGGATAACAACTTTTTTTTCTTTCTGATTGCCATGTATTTCAAGCTACTGTGTTTTGCACCTTATAGTCCAGTGCAATAGACTTCAGCACTAATTTCCAAATAGGTTTATTTCCCTTAGTATTCATGAATCTGAAAACATGCAACTTCACCTAATCTGATTTAGGAATCTGAAATTGCTAATAATTGACTCAAATTGACAGAATTTCAACTTGTGAAATGAAGTGTTTGAGGAAGGTCATACTGTCGAGAAACAGAATTCGGAACGACGACATTCGAAGTATATATATAACTATAAACATATTTTTAACATAGGAGTTTTAATTTTGTTTAACAATTAGCATATATTTAACTTATAGTTTGAACTTTACAAACTATAAACATACTCAATCAGCATATCTATTACAGATAATACAGTTCTTCTGATTGGTTGCAGAATCTTATCCTTGCAAACAGTCTCGGCAGATTCAGCTGAATCTTTAATACTTTTTGGATATTCATGTGCCACAACTTTTGATGTTGTTGCACATGCTACTAATAGCTACTATATATTTCACGGACAGAGTATCCAAGTTAATAATGTAGACAGTCACTCAGAGAGAATGGAAATGCACACACTAAAAATTTTGATATGGAATAATATCAGATACTAAGAAATTCGACATCAGACTTTGTTTTAGGACATTGGGGAGGCAGATCGAATATAAATACCAGCATAGAGAGACGTGAGGATCATTACCTGAGAGGAGATTAGAAAGAGACACTCAGTGGAGTGTAGGTGACAGAGAGAGAACATTTCACTTCAGAGACAGAGAGAGAACATTTCACTTCAGAGACAGAGAGAGAACATTTCTCTTCAGAGACAGAGAGAGAACATTTCACTTCAGAGACAGAGAGAGAACATTTCTCTTCAGAGACAGAGAGAGAACATTTCTCTTCAGAGACAGAGAGAGAACATTTCACTTCAGAGACAGAGAGAGAACATTTCACTTCAGAGACAGAGAGAGAACATTTCACTTCAGAGACAGAGAGAGAACATTTCACTTCAGAGACAGAGAGAGAACATTTCTCTTCAGAGACAGAGAGAGAACATTTCTCTTCAGAGACAGAGAGAGAACATTTCACTTCAGAGACAGAGAGAGAACATTTCACTTCAGAGACAGAGAGAGAACATTTCTCTTCAGAGACAGAGAGAGAACATTTCTCTTCAGAGACACTTTGGAAAGAGACGCTCAGTGGAGGGCAGGTGACAAAGATATGCAGTTGAGGCAGATCTGAGTTGAGAAGCACAGAGAGAACATTTCTCTTCAGAGACAGAGGTACTTTGGAATGAAACGCTCAGTGTAGGGCAGGCAAAGAAGATATGCAGTTGAGGCAGATTTGAGTTGAGATTTATGCGACAGAGGCAGTTGAGATAGACACGCAGCAAGCAAGGTAACTACCCTCATATTATGTAGTGGTCATAATCACAAGTCATCAGTAGCTTATAGAGGCAGTCTTCCAGTCATCCCACTCATCATATTGACGGAGTCCCACTGATCACATCGACATCACCTTGATCACGTGAATGTAAGTCGTCAGTCGCAGCTAGAGGCAGTTATGCAGTGATCTCATAGATCATATTTCGTGCAGTCTATCCTGACCATGTTGAGCCCACTTTGATCTACCGCCAACAAAGAACAACAAAACCACGGACATCCTACCTGGTTTCAGAACCTATGAACTTTACCATCAGCGGCAATCCGCAACTAAGTTCGATCGCAGCAGACCAGATTAGGAGAACAGATCAGCAGACCAGATTAGAAGAATAGTGATGCATAAATGGCGAGAGAAAGAATTTAAGTTGTTAGAGAGTTTATAGTTGGCATGTTAGGTGAATAAATAATGTGTTGTATTGTGTTTATATTTAGTGTTACTTGAATTTGTGTAGAGTGAGTGTAGAGTGCAATAGAATAGAGCAGACCCTTTTACCGTCTGCGACAGAGCTCCATCAAATAGATCAGCTTTGGTACATTAACCTTTACTACTACATTCAAAATTGACACAATTTCCCTGCCACTCCATTATTTTTCAGCACATCACATTTTTAACAATGGTTGTAGAGACTTGTAGACTTTGAGACACTGACATTTTTATTTGACGGTATATTGATATGCTTTGTTTATGAGGAGAGAAATAAATGAATAAAGAATTTGCTGATGTTATTGTTTTTGTTGTGTATGTGCTAGCTTCTGAGATACAAAAAGATGAAGGTGAAATTGTGAAAAACTGTACAAACATAAACTCACCCGTCTTCGGGTCTCTTGGTTGAAAATTTATAAAATCCCCGACAGCGGATTACCGATGCTTACCGTAATGGCTGTATCTGTCCCATTCAACTATACACGTAATTATTGAATATAAATAAATAATCTAAACATATCTACCTTTGAAAAATGCATTGCAGAAACTTTACTCCCCCATTCTCAACAATGTGTGAATCTTCAAGTCCAAGCGAAAAAACATAAGAAATCATTTCCAAACACCCAAATATAATGTCAAAATCGCCATTGTTGGTATCTAGCCATACATTACGGAAGTCAGAACTCTCTACAATTAAAGAGTAATATTGTTCAGACTATTTATATGTAGCAGTACATTTTTAATTTGATTAAAACGACCGTGGCTATTAAGTCGCACACGGGTGACCTGCGATATACAAGTTTCTTCGCGTCTGCCGCTTTGGGGCGACGCCCTAGCCGTTAAGGTTAATCTCCTTACTCCTCAAATTTTGTACTTCTCAGGTCAAAGAAGAGAAAGTTGTAGTGGTTCCAAAACGCGAAAGTCATGAAGATGAACAAGCTGGTGAGGGTGTCAAGCCAAAGCATGCTGATGATGCGGGAAACGATGATGACGTGGATGACCTTTTGAAAAAGGATGACATGCTAAACAATCCATTGAAAGTTGATGAGACAGACCTTGATGATACTCGTGGTTCAAAACACGACATAAAGGAATCGGTTGATGATGACGATGATGATGAAGAGAAAGAAAAGAAAAATGGTAAGCAAACACTTTCATAAACTTTTAAAAAATTATTATTACGTACTCTGTATTGATTATTTACAAACGTTATATTAAAGTTTAGTTTAGTAGAAGAATCAATGTCATTGCGCACAGTTTAACTCATTAGTGCTCTGTTCTCCATATTGTTTAGAGAATCCAACACACTACGTTAACTCTATAGCATTGGCCAGGATCCTGTAATAGATTAGGTGGATTTTAAAAATAATTTTGTTGTCTGTTCGCCTTATTTCTCTAATTCCCAAGTCGGTGTGCATTGCACTGTGGTTTTTATTTTGCGCCTGTCGGCCCGGTGCATCCGTCTTCAGCATGCATTTTATGTAATGGTCTGCTTCCTCCTGCATTTTCTAAGGGTTTGCTTCCCCGGGGTAACGGCCGGTGCTGTGATAGGGATTAAACCCAGCAGCTTCGAATTGTGAGCCGTGTCACTAAACCACTAGCCCACGTCGTCCCCAAAAATAATTTTGAATTTGTGCCTTGATTCCAACTGCTGAAGGATTTTTAACATGCGTGACACTGCACACGTGCGTCTTTCTCTTCTACCCAGAGATCTGGGGAAATACTAGAAAGTCCACGTGAAAAAAATCCCTTTCTCCACCGTGATTTGAACTTATAACCTCCAGCAGCTGAGGCTGACGTCTTACTTATATTAAAGTCATTATTGGAAACAGAAAATCTAGAATACTGGCTGTATGGATAAGACACTTGTCTGGCAACCAAAACACAGTGGATTCAAATTAATAGTTTGGCAGGTAAAGCGGGAAAAACACCTGCAACATGAAGATAACTCTTGGGACTCATGACTCGAATAGGTGCTCTACCCCTCAGAGTATTAACCCTTTGAACCCATGACACCGGTGTAGGATAGTAAATACCCTATTCCCCGTCCATCCGACTTTGTCATGCATTTTATGTAAGGGTCTGCTTCACCAGGGTCTTTAAAAAAAGTGAGCCAGAATGTTGGTATGTACAAAAGTGAGCCAAGATAGTATTATTGAATTGTACAAATGTGAGCCAAAATAGTATTTTTAGTCTGTACAAATGTGAGCCAAAATAGTATTTTTAGCCTGTATAAAAGTGAGCCAAGATAGTATTTTTAGTCTACAAAAGTAGGAAATGAAGAAGTAGAAATTATAGAAATGTAATGTCATTTTGAAGGGGATTCAAAAAGTGACTTTCAAATTTTTTTTATAAGCATAATTTGCCATATTAAGGTTATTTTTGTCTTCTTCTTCTTCGGCGTTCATCCTGGAAAGGATGCTGTGCTGTAGCTTACAGCTAGACTGAGATATCTATGCCTTTCCGCTCGACACACCCATTTCAGCTGGCTTATTTTGGTACTGTGCTTGCCTTTTCACTGTGATTTCTGTTCTCTTGGTCAGCCGCAAGTTATATTTTCACCTCTCATAGTCATGCTCGCCTTCAGCCACGCTCGCCTTTCCCGTGAAGGCCCAGCCCACGAGATGCTCCGGCAGGCTGTGGGTTCAATGGATGGAAAGAGGCTGTGCTCGTGTTGAAGATGTCCTCGGCGCCGCCCTCGCAACACCTTTCTAAAACAGATCGCTACCTCCCCAACAGAACTGCAGGCTGCCTGGGATGCTGCCATCAGACATAGATGCGACGGCCCTTGGTTGTCTAAGTGTACTATTGTATTGCATGCAGATAAGCAGGTTACCAGAAAATGCTGATTTAAAGACAATATTGTGGTGTTATTAGTGCTTTGTTTTACAGAAGACCTGGAGGACGATCTCTGGAACATTGACCCTGAGGAAGACAATAATTATGATTGGGAACGGGATCGCTTTGACACTGCAGGTCTAGATTTGTCAATGCTTTATGCTTGCTTCTCCACTACAAATAATAATATTTGTTGTTGCCACAGTGATTATTAGTGATTAGATAAAGAAATAATAGCTCATGTTTAGTCACCTTTTAAATTAAACTTTTTAAAGAAGAATGCACAAATTCTATAAATCACAAGGAACACCCTGGTTCCTGATCAACGATTGAATGCTGGGCCACTGAAAGTTGAGCTCAAATAGACACAGATGTTATAAATTGGGGTTCTGATCCTGGAATCCCATTTTACATCACAAAGTACTAAAATAGACAAATAAATCATTGAAATAACACACATGAATGTTTTTGCTTACTGAATTTATATAGTGTACAAAATAACTGAATATAATGCATATAAAAGCTACATTTCATATTCCTTCACTGGGGAGAAAGATTAACATCTGGTCAGGCAAAACATACTGATCAGACATGTTAGTCAGGGTCAGGCAAAATATACTGACCAAGACCACCTTGATTTCCCTGCAGTCCTCCCCAGAAACAGGCTGTTTTCATGGCAGCATGGCTAACAAGGTGAGGGATTGACATGATCCCTGTAGTAGTGAGTGACACCAGATGAAGTCAAGCATAGCACAACCGCCCGGAGTACCCCGGTCCATCTTCATCAGAATGCTCTGGATATGAGGAAAGCTACTGCAACCTGTCACTTAACGTCCTTTTCAGGGCGTACAAAAAAGTAACCTTACTCATTGTGGGCATTCAAAACAACAACATATATTCCTTCACTTGTCCAGGACAAAATTTCTTTAACGAAGTTCCTTACAAATCTGTAGCACTTATGAAGTTTAGTAACATTTAAGATAATTTAATGCTGATATTCAGAATCTTTAAAATATAAACTTTTAATTGAATAGTGAAAAGGGGAAGATTAGAGAAATGCTTACAAAATTATAATACATACACAAGCAAGCTTTATTGTAGATGTGATTTGTAAACAGTGACACCACAGATTACAAAGAAAATGTATTTCAAAGCACTTGAAAAACAAGTGCCATGAACAGCTAATAAGAAAATTTAGTTATAAGCAATCCAGATATAAAACTTCACCTTGCAGCAAGAAAGACATAAGTTTGTGGATTTGATCAGTTAAACAACAAATCAAAAATGTTTTTATTTGCCAAATGTTTTTCACGTGCTCTGCTGTTTGATTCTGCAGGGCCCATTACTTCATTATAGTTTCTTGTCGTTTGAAGTATATGTTTTCAGATGTCTTAGAAATATGCTTGTGTGGGCATTCTGTGTCAGTTCTCTATTTGGCTTGGCTTCGTTCGTTCTCAATCTGTCACTACCAAGCTCTGAAAGGGCTTTAAGTACCAGGATGTAGTCCAGAAAACGGTGTGTCGTTGTTTACAGCTTGACTGCGATATTTGCACCTTTTGGACAAACACATCTGACTTCAGTAGGCATTTTTTGAGTACTGAGTTAGCCTTCCCTCTTCAATCCCTTCTCCTTAGCCAGTCTGCTCTGTTGCAGCCTGTTATCCAGGATCACCACATGGAGGTGTAGAAGGGTCTTGGCAGCTCTGGTTCGCTGACCCTTATGCTAGCAGTCAACTATGGGTCGCTGACCACTGCAGCTCATACGCTGCCAGTTCTCTATTTACTAATAACTAGCCGTTCTAGTTCCCCTTATTTCATTACCTATAGACATGGTCAGAACCAGCGCCTTCTTCATATGTCATGCCTCTGTTGTTTCCAACTGCTTCACATTTGCGATCTTGCCATACCATTTCCACCCTTGTATTCTTCGCAAGAAACCATTTATTAAAGTCCGTACATTTTTCATAACTGCCTTTGTTGTCCTCCAAGTTTCAGAACCATGAGATTGTGAAGTGTTATTATTAAATATAACATTTTCCATTTATTTTATTTACACAGTGGAATTAGTCTTCTAAGTTAGTGCAAAAATGTGTTATTTTGCAACAGATATAATTCTAATCATATAATTCCAATAATTGATAGTTATTTAGAAGAAATGGAAGGTGATCATATTTCGTATGCAGCGTACGAAGAAGAAGAAGAAGATATTTCGTTTCACTGATACTAACACTAATCTGCATGCTGCTGTTCACAGTATGCTCTGTTGCAACTATCACTAACTAATCATGACCTCTTGCTATAGCCAGCAGCTTGTGAAGAATTATTAGCTATTGTACCATTAAGCATGAAACACAACAAGGGTGAAGTGCATGTTTGCCAGTGTCTGGGTTTTGAAGTATAAATGTGTTGCATTTTTTACGAATTTAAAAATGAAGTAGGGATAGAATTAAGGAAGTCTTGGGAGGGCATAGGACAATAATCAGTGTTAGGGCACAGAAGAGCCTGCTTAGTTCGTTCTCAATCTTGTGCTATCAAGCCCTGAAAAAAGGCTTTGCAAGTAGCAGGATGTTGTCTGGAGAAATGAATGCGTTGTGTCGTAGTTTACAGATTGACTGTGATATATGCACTTTTGGGTCTGATAAATCTGACCTCAGCAGACATTTTTGGGTTCTGGGTTAGCCGTCCCTCTTTGATTGCTTCTCCTTAGTCAATCTACTCTGTTGCAGCCTGTTATCCAGGATCACCATGTGGGGACGTAGAACGGTTTTGGCAGCTCTGTTTCGCTGGCCCTGATACTAGTAGTCAGCTAAAGGTTGCTGACCTCTGCAGCTCATGCACTGCTCGGCATCTTGATTCTTGCAGAAGAATCGAAGATGCAGCACAATGATTGAGTTGACAGCAGCCAATGGCACATTGCTGACTACTTACATCAGGGTCAGCCTGACCAAGACCCTATTTCGTCTCCCAGTGACGACCCTGGAAACACGCTACTCTAGTATAGTCTGACTGAGAGAATAGGGATTGAAGAGGGAAGACACCCCAGTCCCCAAAATATAATGCTGAAACTGGATATGTTAGATCAAAAAATAGGGGACGGCGTGGCCTAGTGGTTAAGTGTCATGGCTCACAATCCAAAGGTGCTGGGTTCAATTCCCAACACAGCACCGGCCATTACCCCGGGGAAGCAAACCTTTAGAAAATGCAGGAGGAAGCAGACCCTTACATAAAATGCATGCTGAAGTCGGATGCACTGGGCCGATAGGTGCAAAATAAAAACCACAGTGCAACGCACACCGCCTTGGGGATTAGAGAAATAAGGCGGACGCAAAATAAAAAAGATTAAAAAATTACAAATATCGCCGTTTAGCTGTGAACTACAACACAATGTCATAACTTCCTTTTTGGGACAAATGCCAAAGAATAAGAATTAATGACCAGATTTTTGATGAATTAACAATCAACAATATCAAGTAATGATCACGGAGGGATGCCTGAGAGAGTAAATTATGAGTATGTGCAGCCATCAATATTTATACCATTTGCAGTTTTCTGGAAGAGCTTGAGCAACTATGCGTCTGCCTAGATTAAAGTGATGTCCGTTTTGAATAACAAAAGGGATCTAGGGGTTATAATAGATCATACAGGCAAGGTGATTAAGCAAGTCCAGGTAGCAGTGAAAAAGGCAAATGCAGTGTTAGGTATGATAAAAAGAAATATTAAACATAGGAGCAAGGAAGCGATAGTCAAACTGTGTAAAGCATTAGTTTAGGGGATTCTGTGGCGAAGTGGTTAAGCTGTCGGCCTCGTGATCAGATGGTGTGGGTTCAATTCCGTGCTCCGTCGTCCTTTTCACGGGTGCTTGATGCAGAGTCCCCTGCATCTCGTAGTTGCCCCCTAGTTGTCTTGTCCTTGACTTGCCACTGGGGTCGGACGGCTCGAGACGAGAGAGTGAGGATAAAAAGTAGCGCAGTTAATCTTTAATAAAAATAGCACTAGCAAATAAATGAGGCCATCATCGTCTACGATAGGACGGCGGCCTTTGCCTTTGCTATAAAGCATTAGTTAGACATAGATTGGAGTACTGTGTACAGGCGTTGAATCCTTTTTGTAGAGGGGATATAAACATGCTGGAAAGGATACAAAGAAGAGTGACAAAACTGATAGTGGAATTCCAGAATTCCAGTTATGAGGAAAGAAAAACCGGCTTACAGTGACTAGAAAAGAGAAGAATTTGAGGTGAATAAATACAGGTTTATAAGATAATCAACGCAATTGATAAATTAGACTGTAACAAGTTTTTTAAAATACAACCGCCTAGAAGAACAAGAGGGTACAGCTGCAGATTAATTAAAGAAAGGTCCAGATAGGATAAAAGAAAATTTTTAAAAAAAATCAGAGAGTGGTGAATGCTTGAAATGCATTGCCACAGTGAATAGTGGAGGCAAGGTCAATTAGTGCATTCAAGAATAGATTGAATGCACATAGTTTTTAGATCAAGGAAATGTATAAGGTTGTATACACTCTACAGGGTCTTCTAGACCAGTATAAAGATGTTAAGTTATGTATATGTACACAGGTAAACAATACTTGAGAAGAATTGAAGAGAACTGCAGTCATACAAACACAAACAGGCACTTTGGTGTAGGAGACAGTTATTTGAATACTGTTGTGGCTAGGATTTGAAAATAGCCTTTGAATATTTCTGCTTGTCTTTTTATTTTGTAAGGTTTTTTCACTCCACTGATTGATGCACTCAGAGGTGCGTAGTCCATTTTTATTTTATTTTTATTTATTTCTCAATCAGAGCTGTTCGGTTCACACGCTTTGCACACTTTCTCTGATTGTCATTCTCTTCAATGGTACCGTATGAATATTTTCTCTCTCTATCTCTGTAATATGTTTATGCTATTGATCAAATTTGAGCATCACAAATTCTGAATAATTTATTGATTTTCCTAACGAAACCATGATTGTAGAATAATATTGTTTATGAAGTCATGATTGCGGACTGATATTGTTAATGAAATCATGGAGAAATCTTGTTATATAACAAAAATATATATTTATATATGTACTAAAGATGAATCTCAGGCCGTATATCTTCAACGCTTTCCATACATTTTTCTGAGATTATCCTGTCTTCTTTCTCTCACTCACCCTCTCTCTCTCTTTTTTTTGTTTGTTTCTTAAGCGTTTGCCTCACTAGTTTCTACTGGCGGAGGCACGCCCATTCCACCCCAGACCTTTGTCTCCTCTCTCTCTCTCCCTCTCCCTCCCTCTCCCTCTCTCTCTATTCTTAAACGATCCTCCTCATCATCATCTCTTTAAACCCACACTATTTACTTCCACTTCCTCCATTTGGTGTCACAACTTTATGCTCTTTCTGGGCTAACCGTTTTATAACTACATCATTATGACATTTCTGGAACCATTTCTATCTTAGTCATTCAGAATTGTTAATTAGTCTCTGCCGAAGATAGATTTGTCGGGCCGAAAGGTGGAAATATCGCAGTCAGGCTGTAAACTAGTGACACAACACATTCCGTTCTCTGGACTACATCCTGCTACTTGGAAAGCACTATTCAGGGCTTGGTAGCGGGAGATTGAGAACGAACGCAGAAGAAGAAGTTAATTAGTCACATCTGAAGAGTTCTTAATCTCTGATGAAGACCATTTTAGTCGTTATGTACATGGGAAGCTCCGAAAGTAATGCCTTCTATTTTATTCCATGAAAACCATAACAGATAAAAAGAGCACAATAGCAACATTTGGTAGAGCAATGTCTTGGCTTCAAAAAATAATTTTTTTTACATAGTCACCACACTTGGCTATGCATTTTCTTCAACGATGAACAAGAGCATACATGCCACGCTCATAAAAATCCACACCAGCGGAGTTGGCTCACTTTCACAGCTGCCAGGATGGCGTTGTTGCTAGGAAAATGTTGCTCAAGCAGTCCATCTTTCATTGGTCCGAACATATGGAAGTCAGAATTTGTAATCTAATCCTCTGATTTGCGCAGATTTTTTAAATATTTATTGGGCATTCACCTTATTTCTCCAATCCCCATTGCACTGTGATTTTTATTTTGCGCCTGTCAGCCCAGTGCATCTGACTTCAGCATGCATTTTATGTATGGGTCTGCTTCCTCCTGTATTTTCTAAGGGTTTGCTTCCCAGGGGTAACGGCTGGTGCTGTGATGGGGATTGAACCCAGCAACTTCGGATTGTGAGCCGTGCCACTTAACCACTAGCCCATGCCATCCCCAATTGTTTGCGCGGATGAGCTGATCAAGATTTTCTTCATTGCATGGTGTGACCGCTGTGCATGTCGCTTTCACCACTGCTGAAATGCACAACCCACCACCTCACTGTGCTAACATCCACTTTTTTGCTCTCCGTGAACGTTATGCAAGCATCAATGAATATGGTGAACATTTTTCCGCATCGGGGAATTAAATAACACACCTCTGTTTATAATGCACTCCCATGACAGACGCCATTTTAGACCTGTCAGACGGAAACAAAAATTTACGTATGTTGGCGGAAAGGTTCAAACTTTACTGCCATACTACCAAAATCCACTTCTGACGTCATGGAACATCATAATAAAATAGGAGGCATTACTTTCGGAGTGCCCCTCGTATATTGTAGCATTTTGTATTCATTACCACATAAAATACATCAATTCTTGTTTCTGAATTTCCATTTGACATTTAGATTTAATGCAGCTCTGTAATTTTTGCATTGCTATAGGCAGCAATCTTTGCTGATGAGTCAGTAACTCAATGAACATGTTAGTAGCATGATATTAGAAGCTGTAAGACCTTTTGCATGTAGTCTTTTTTATCATTAACATCTTTGTGATGCGACTTTCATGAACCGAGCATATTCAACTTGACTGTCTTATATAACTTTGTTAAGATATATTTATTTGTTTTTGCAAATATTTAGTTGTACAATGACTAGTTGAAAACAAAATTGTGCATACTAAATATTTTAATTTAAATTGTGCAAACATTTTTTTTAAAAATTGTTCGTACTAGATATTAATGTTGAATTGGAAGTTAATCACATTTTTTAAAGTCAGGGGTGGTGAATGTGTGAGACATACGTGCAAAGTGGCACATTAACAGGTTGGTGAAACTGAGGACGTTTAAACAATATTTCCAGTTTATAATATCACTCCAGGAATCTACTAGAAGTCATGATACGCGAATGGCCTATTAGTAAACAGACGTTGGATATTTATTTAGTAGATGATTTTTGTGCTATCTGCTTTTTGTAAGCAGTAACAATACTAAAGTGAACCTGTTATATTTGTACATTTATTGAATGATATTTGAAATAATTTCGTTATTTCTATAATATTATTATTGTTGCACTTTTGTCAAATAAACTATGAAGGAGAAATATGATGTACTGTGCAAAACTTCACCATTTTCAGTCCGGTAGGGTAGGTACCAGTGCCGTACAAAACATTAGTTAACTCTTTACAGTTCGACCAAATTGATTAGATTTGTCTTGATTTGATTCATGTCCTAAAACACAAATCTAATGAATTGGGTCGGAATGTAGACACGCTTTAGGGTATAAAAGATTTTTGTTTTGTTTTTTGAAAGAATTAGCCACGTAGATAAATTTACCACCTGTGTCTTATGTGATTAAAGTTCTTGTTTTAGTTAACCCCTGAACTTTAGAAGCAAACTAATGCAGTGTGATTTTTATCCATATCTGTGCTTTCAATCTGTAATTTTTATTAAATTCTGGCAACTTTTGGCATATTTTAAAACAATTGCATAGGCTGAAGTTCCTGGTCTTGTATTTTTTTAAAAGCTTTCACTCCTACTAGAACAATTGTTATTTAAAGTATTAGGGGAACATACACTGACACATAAGAAAACTAGGGCAATATAAATCAAGTGTCATAAAATAATCTTCTTGAACCAGATGTGCCCTGAATTGGGAAAGGTTTTGAGTTTTTGTGTAAGACCTGAGTTTCTATATTCGCACTTAGTGTAGATGAGCTGCAAAGCTTATGTTAATTTGTTACTGCTTAAATATTTTAACTTATAAAATGGGACAAAGTATGAATTTTCTAGGGAATACTTTAACCTTTTAACCCACCCAACTATTATTCAATTGCACATAATGGCGTGCGGTTAATCAGAAAGTAGCTTTAAGTAACCGTGCAGATTTTTTTTAACGACCATGCACAATCAGTCACATACTACTATATGATTTACTATCCACCTGCTAAATAATCAGTTTTTTTACTTTGCCAAAAAAGCTGACTTGGCTTCAGTCCTCATGTAATGTTATTTTAGTGACTTCACAATGATGGTGTTTAATTTGACTTTGGCGAATTAGAAAACTTCAGTCTTAGTCAACCTCTACTTCTTCAGGGGTTGATGCCCCCGTGCAGGTCTCAGCACTGGTGTGAGCTGAATGTAGTCGGGATGAGGATTTCCTGTTTAGCGGGCTAGACTCGAGCAGCTTATTACTCTGCTGCATTGTGATAAGGGCCGCAGAGGGTGGTTAACCGACGTGTGAGTCCATCAGACTCGGACACTAGAGCAAAGTAGACTCACGGCCTGTTAGGCGCCATCTATGCTGCTCTTAACAAACCACCTAACCATGTCAGGTGTTATGCCATGTCACACAGTTAGCCGCCTCTTCCAACATGTTCTCTGTGGGGCAGTGGTGCTATTCTTGTCCTTCTCATACACAAAGACACCACAGACCACTCGATTAGAAAACTAGAGCATCTTTTTATTTGAACATTTTGTGTTTTATAAAAATGTTTTTGGGAGAGAGAAAGAGGGGGAGGGAAATGGCTGGGAAAGGATGTGCACTCTCAGTGTGACAGAATTAGATAAGGTGTTGTGACGATTTGGTGCATTGGAAATTGCCCCCTCTGGAAAGACTGTGCCAAAGCACTTTCCATGCTCTTGCAGAGGTGGTTTCTGTTGCAATTTGTTTTACATGATGAGGTTGCTAGCCCCATACAGGCTTCTATACTAGTCTTGCTGATACCTATGTATGATTTTATTGACCTTTCTGTCAGCTGCAGCTTTGCTTTATTTAATTACCAGTATTGCATATATTTGTAAAGCAGCCAAGAGTTACAAGTGCACAGATAGCATGTGTGCATGTGTAACAATAATGCATTATGTGTCTTCTACATCAGTGTTTACCAACCGTTTTACACTAGCAGGCAGGTGAAAACAGAAAAAATTGTTCCCAAACTGGTGAAAATAGGAAAATTGTTTGCAAACCGGTGAAAATAGGAAAATTGTTCGTGCACCGGTGAAAATAGGAAAATTGTTTGCGTATCTGTGAAAATAGGAACAAATGGTTCACGGACCAGTGAAAATAGGAAAAAAAATGTTCACGAACCAGTGAAAATAATACAGAACAAATTTTCTGCGGGCTGCTCAGAAAGGAAAAAAAATCACATTATTTATATAGTATTTTGTCTATTATTTCATAATACATAATATAAAATTGATATCTGGTATTATAAAATTAAAATTCCATAGCCATTTAGAATAACCAGAATTTGAGCAGTTAATAGATAAGGGGTTTAGCAGCAATTTCCTTTTTCGCGGACTGGCAGAAAATTTCTGCGGACCAGCAGCGGCCTGAGGACCAACAGTTGGGAATCACTGTTCTACATTACATAATTGTTTTCTGATAGATAAAATTGTTCATTGAAATGATGCAAAATAACTTTCTTACTGAAAATTACAATATATATTTGTTTTCACGCAATGCTAACAGGGAAAAGCCCATTCCTGATTTTTAAAATTCTGGTATTGCATATATATGTAAAGCAACCAAGAGTTTCAAAGTGCACTACAGCTTGTGTGCATGTGTAATAATAATGCATTACTTGTCTTCTACATTACATGATTTTTTTCAGATAGATATAATTGTTCATTGAAATGGCGCATTAAAACTTTCTTACTGAAAATAACAACATATATTTGTTTTCAAGCAATTTTAACATGGATAACCTCATTACTGATTGTTATTATTGCATGTGGTCAAAATGTCTTAATTTTGTTTTATGAATGTAAACCATGTTTCTAGAAACCTAAGTTAAAATCAGGAGTCTGGTTTTTGTTTATTCTTTAGGAGCTAAATAATATTACAAGTAAAAAAAAATTGTTGGATCGTTACGTTATTCATTATTATGTGACCACAAAGGAAGGTGTAGTAACATTGTTAAAGATTACATTTAGAAATTATTGTAATATTTAAAGACTTCTTCTCTGCCAATGTGAAAATTGTTGTAACCTTATATACTTACTTAGCTGCTCCTCTTATATCATGGAGTGCAGAGATTTTTTATTGTGAACTGCATGTTATTATTGTTACGGGTATTCCACTACTGTTTCTTGGATCCTTGGTCAATGATTGACAAAGCAGTCAGTGACCATCTTCGCCTAATTACATCTTCCAGAGGAGCAACATACTCCCTAAACACTTGCTCTATCTGCAGTCATTTTTCATACAGTGCCCTAGCACTGATGTATGACTTGGATTTTGGCTTCTATTCATTCATTCATTCAGTCATTCATTCATTCATTCATTCATAGGCGTCTCAGTCTTTGTAGACCATGCGCGTCGCACCCTGTGAGTAGCCTCTCAGATAGCAAGCCTGGGTGATGAATATGGAGACCCTGGGCTGCCCAGATTGCAGGATCCCCCTCTCGGCCTCGCTGGTGTAATCAAAAGGAATTCAAAGCATGACAATTTTGCGCCAGCTCAGCTGCAGGAGCTGCCGGAATGAGTTTAAAATTTTGAAAGCATCAGCCTTAGGTGCTACCACTCCGGATTTTCTGTCTGGCTTTACTCCCGAAGCTCTACCCTCTCCCGAGGTTTCCACAAGGCAGTGGAGTCGTTGCCTGTAGATGCCAGTTACTCGAGACATCTGATGATACTCTCATCGTTCCAAGACTAGCCAGCACTCTCTGGGACTTGTGGGATTAAAATCAGAGGCCCTCCTCTCCTAGACGAACTGCCTGAACAGGCTAACGAGCTTCGTCTACCTGGGTTTAGAGTCAGAGTTTACCTTCTCTTAGATTGGCTGCCAGCCAAGGCTAATGAGCCATATCTGCCCGCCCAGTTATACCGCCGGGTACTCGGTCGCGCCCCACAGAAGGCTCTGTAAGAAATAGGGGGCCTCTCATGAAGGTGCTGCTGTGGACACAATAATGTAGGAGAGGCCAATAGCATGGAAACTCCTGAACAGCAAAAAGAACAGTGAATCCAACAGCGATCTCTACTTCTGGAAAGGAGAGGCTATATCAATCAGACGCTTCACTTTCCTTTAACGAGTGGGGTGTCCAGCCCAGACCTCGTTAACCCCCATATATTTCTTCTATATTTCTTTGCTAATCGACAAGCAACACATGCAAATGAATATAGCCATCAATGGAGAAATAATAGAACAAGTACAAAAGTTTCATTTAGGGCAAACCATCACAGAAGATACCGGCAAAGAGATGGAATTTAAGACAAAGGATTGTATTGGCAAAAAAATGCTTTCAGAGAAAAACAAATTGCTAGGCTCAACAAATATCACGATAGAAGTAAGGAAAATAATAATCACTATTCATGTATGGCAAATTGAACTGTACGTTCCTAGAACATGGACTCTAGCAAAGAAAGATGGAAAAAAACTTGGAAGCGTTTGAAATGTGGTGCTACCGACGAATGGAAAGAGTGAGCAGTTGGACAGAAAGATGATCAAATGACAGTGTCTTCACTGAGGTAGTCACACAAAGACAAATATTGAAGAGGAATGGAGTGATCATGACTCACCTTTACATCTCAGGCATGCAGAGATATTAAAGTACGAACTAATGCTGAAATGAAAAGAGCCGCAGAGAATAAGGTCAACTGGAGAGACATGCTCAGACAACCTTACAACTAGTCTTAGGACTGATAAACCAGAGGATAAGGTACAATTGAGAGACATGCTCAGGCAACCTTACAACCAGCCTTAGAACTGACCAACCAGGGGATATGGTAATATGGAAAGACATGCTTAGAGAACCTTACAACTGGTCATAGATTTGACCAACCAGAGGATAAGTTCAAATGGAGAGATATGCTCAGACAACCTTACAACCAGCCTTAGAACTGACCAACCAGGGGATATGGTAATATGGAAAGACATGCTTAGACAACCTTACAACTGGTCATAGATTTGACCAAACAGAGGATAAGTTCAAATGGAGAGATATGCTCAGACAACCTTACAACCAGCCTTAAAACTGCCAACCAGGGGATATGGTAATATGGAAAGACATGCTTAGACAACCTTACAACTGGTCATAGATTTGACCAAACAGAGGATAAGTTCAAATGGAGAGATATGCTCAGGCAACTTTACAACCAGCCTCAGGACTGACTAGAGGATATTGTGAAATGGAGAGACATCCTCAGACGTTACATCCAGCCTTAGGACTGATCATCATAAGATCAAATGGAGAGACGGGGGACGGCGTGGCCTAGTGGTTAAGTGGCACGGCTGACAATCCGAAGGTGCTGGGTTCGATCCCCATCACAGCACAGGCCGTTACCCCGGGGAAGCAAACCCTTAGAAAATGCAAGAGGAAGCAGACCCTTACATAAAATGCATGCTGAAGTCGAATGCACTGGGCCGACAGGCGCAAAATAAAAACCACAGTGCAACGCACACCGCCTTGGAAGTTAAAGAAATAAGGCGAACACAAAAAAAAAATTAAAAAAATTGAGAGACATGCTCAGACAACTTTACAAGTCTCAGGACTGACCAACCATGCTCAGGCAAACCTTACAACCAGTCTTAGGACTGATCATCATGAGGATAAGATCAAATGGAGAGACATGCTCAGGCAACCTTACAACAAGTCTCAGGACTGACCAGCCAGAGGACAAGATCAAATGGAGAGACATGCTCAGGCAACTTTACAACCAGCCTCAGGACTGACCAACCATGCTCAGGCAACCTTACAACAAGTCTCAGGACTGACCAGCCAGAGGATAAGACCAAATGGAGAGACATGCTCAGGCAACTTTACAACCAGCCTCAGGACTGACCAACCATGCTCAGACAACCTTACAACCAGGATGATGGATGTGATTTCTTTCCCAAGTGTATTTAGTTTGGCCTCTCTTTTGACTTCTCCCTGGGGTCAATAGCAATGTTGTTCTGAGGATGGCATCGCAGTCTCATCTGATGACATGGCTGATCCAAGCACAATGTTGACCAGTTATGATTGTGTATTCCTGATGTAACTTATAACTTATTTCTCCTTCAATTTATGAAGATTTGCATTTTTATAAAAGGATATCACTTATTAAGTAAACTGTGAGATGTTTTTATAAATGGCTATAACTTATTTAGTAAACTGTGACATGTTTTTATAAAGGGCTATCACTTAAGTAAAATGTGACATTTTTTATAAAGGGCTATCACTTAAGTAAATTTTGACAATGTATTTTTTATAAAGGGCTACCAGTGATTAAATAAACTGACACTGTGTTGTTTAAAAGGGCTATCACTTATTAAGTAAACTATGACAATGTGTTGTTATAAAGGGTTATCACTTATTAAGTAAAGTGACCACATGTTTTAATAAAAAGCTATCACTTATTAAGTAAACTGTGACAACATGTTTTATAAAGAGCTATCACTTATTAAATAAACTGACATGTTTTTATAAAGGGATATCACTTATTAAGTAAACTGTCACAACGTGTGTCACTTTGTCTTGGAATGATTTCATATACCATAGGATTTGATACCCCCTATCTTGGCTCTTTCTTGTAGCCAGGTGCTTTTGTCACTTGAAGGACAGAGATTCATTTCCTGACTGCCTATTGCTTCACTTCAATTTCTGATGTTCTGTGTGGTTTCCCTGTGCAAAAATACTTTGTTTTAACTGCCAGCCTACTTTATTTGCTAGTTTGAAGCTTCCTATTTCATTTGATTTCCTCCATTTTAAATTACCAGGACTAACATTTCAATAATTTAGAAACCATTTATTTAATTATTTCTTCTTTTATTGTCAGACTTGAACCAATACTTAAAGAAGAAGCTGTTTTCTAATGGTGCAAGTGAAGCAGATAGTTCTAGTTTGGGTCCAAGTTCAGAAAGTGATGGAGGTGATTTATTTTGGCTCTTTTGTTTTCTTCCTTTGGAAACAAAATTGAATGTACGAAACCTAGTATCTGAAGGAATATAAGATAAAAATCAAAGAGTCATGGAGAAATAGGTCAAATATAAATGAAATTACCAATTGATTGGGGGTTGCTATAGTTCAAAGGTAAGGTGCTTGTCTCTCAAGAAATAAAATATGAAACAGCGGGAGTTTGATCCCACAAGTTTCCAGCATCCCCTGGTCTCAAGGGGATCCCTAGTCCTTTTGGAGATGGATGAAACAACTTGGAGATCCTATTTACTCGCTGTGCAAGTAAAAGAGCCCTTTGCAGATGAAAATTGATATGAGTAGACTGTTAGAAACTATTCGGGCAAAAATTATAAAGGCAACGAAATTCCTACCCAATGATGGCTGGCATGAGGACCAAAAAAGGAGGGCCCTCCATAATGCAAAGACTCAACAGACAAATAACATGTTTGTCTGCACACATGATTGCAAATATTAAAAAAACCTTTACGGCTCCACAGGGGTAGATGAGGAGTAAATGAAGTGAATAACATTACAAACTATTCTGTAGGTAGTTCGGAAAGTAATTACAAACTACAGTACTGTACACTTAACCATGAAAATTATAACAGTCAAATAGGTTGGCGGTGGTGAATGTTTTGAATGTATTGCCACATGATGTGGTGGAGGCAGGGTCAGTTAATGCATTCAAAAATAAATTGAATGCTCACAGTTATTTTTAGTAATAGAGTGGAATAAATTGGTTGTATAAAGACTCTGTAGAGCCTTCTAAACCAGTATAATGAAGTTAAGTTAAGTTAAGGTTGTAGGAAGTGATGTTCTGCAAGGATATGCTACTTACACTACAGTAGCATTAAATACTACATCTGCTAGCTTCTGGTTATAGATACACCGGATTAATCTTGGTGCCTTTGTCATAATGTGGATACCTTTGACTCTCACCTTGTGACAACATTTTGTGAGTGTCTGGAACATCATTTCTGTGCCATTCGTTATGAACACAGAGATTTGGTCTTCGTCATACTACTTTCCCAACCTATTAGATGTCACATCTCTGCTGCCTTGTGGTATACCTGTCAGCGGGAAAGGCTTCGGGAGTAAACTCTGAGGAAAAATCTGCATCCTGTGCTATCTCCAGTCGTCTCGATAATGTCTTGCCACTGACCAAAGGTAGCTCAGGACCAGAGAGTGAGGTTGACATATTGCTTAAATCCTCCTTCTTTTAATCAAAATTACTGCGCAAGTCACCCATTTCAGCGGATAGAGCAAAATGAAAAGATTGTCCACAAACTGAAACAAAGAGAGTGGTCTTCATCGCACGTGATGCACTAACGAACAGCATTAAATAGTACCAACAAACTTCCAATATTTTTGTAATGATGTAGCACTTTGAACAGTAACTTGTTTGTTGTTTCATCATCATCATGTAGCATGTTCTTTGCAGAACGTTGCTCTCATGACAGCCTGTAGGAAACTCTTGTCTTCCACCAGTCTTCTGACCTGCTCCAAGGTCAAATCCAGCGCCTCCTTGATATCCAGAGTCCATTGTCTTTTTGGTCAGCCCCTGCCTCTCTTTCCAGTGACCTTGCCCTTCATCACTACTCTTTCCAGTTCGTTGTGTCGTTTAACGTGTTCAAAAAACATCAATTTTTGGGTCATTACATCATTTCAAAGTCAATTCTCCTCCACATTCAGGTCTTGCTGTATGGATTGGTTAGTTTTTTTCTTTGTTATTTGTTGTTTAGTGCTTCATAATTAAGGGAAGGAAGACTAGTGTCTGGTCAGACAAAATATACTGATCAGACATGTTAGTCAGGTTCAGGCAAAACATACTGGACAAGACCCTTACCTTATCTTAAAGATGCTGATGTTGATACACTCCCTTTAGCTTAGAGCTCGTGACAGTTCAATCCATCTTTGACAAAGGTACATGTCTTCCTCAATTGTTGTCTGGAGGATCTAGTAGTAGTAATCGTAGCCTCTTCCAGTCATGACTGACTATAGGATGATGCAACATTGAGGTGGTAACTCTATACTGTTTCTGGATTTCTTTTTCCTTTCCGAATATTCGCTTCACTTCTCACTGCTGCGAGAACTTTTCACCCAGCATGATGTGGCTCTTCAGGGTACATCTCCACTTGGATTGATCTGCAGCTTCGTCTTCCCAGCTTGTCGGACCCATGCCCAGTGTTCTCTTGCCTTCCACCAATAGTCCATAGAGGATATCTTAGGGAATGCAACCATCTTTCATGTGACGAACATGACTAAGCCATCACAGTCTTCACTGTCTAAGACAAGTCTACATGCTTGAGAGACTGATGCGAGAATGCGCCTCTTTATTTGTCACTCCGTCCCTTCATGTAATTCCAAGAATGAATGGCAGTTGTCTGTGCTCTTGTTTGGCATATGTTACCCAACTTTTGTTACCTTATAGAAGTGTACTGATGACATATACATTGTAAACTATGGCCAAGGTTTTAAGTGTATGTTTTTGGTTCTCCCAAATATGCGTTGTGAGGCGGGCAAATGTAGCAGCAGCTTTGCCATTGCAACTGTTTGCTAGAGAGAACTCGCCGCTGATGAGGTACCCCAGGTATGTGAATTGGTGCACAGCTGCCAGTTCCTAATTGTCGATGTTAAGAGTTGGCATGGTATCTACTTCCTGTCCCCGCACATTTGTTTTGTTGAGACCAAAATCTTTGCAAGCCTGGGCGAAGCGATCTATCAATCTCTGAGGTTGCTGCTGAATGTGGGAGTCAACTGCAACATCATCAGCAAAAAGCAAGTCGCTGATGGTGATGTCTGTGATCTTTGTTTTAGCCTTGAAAAGTTGAACAGCCGGGGATAACACATTGTTCGAGTATCTCCAAAATGAGACAGTCCAGACTGTTGATGTCCTAGAATCATGACGTCCTACTAGGGATGCAGCTTACAAATCCAGGTCATCTATCTAACAATTCCTCAGTCTTGCCAGCCCATCTGTAGTCATGACATGCTGGCCATTCCCCACCACATGTGGTATCATCACAAAGGGACAGGTGCAGTGTCCATTGGTCTACAGCTATTCATCGTCCATGGAAATAATTAATTAAGAGGATAAGCAGTAACGAAAAAAGCAAGCATCGATTGGGCCCATGAGGTTAGGTTGGATTTGTGCACCCCAGAGAGTTATCAAGTGGGTTATGCCGCTACATCTCTGGGGCCCCACATGCTCCTCAGTCTTTTAGTCTGGCCCCTTTCCAAGGACCTGTCCGGCTTTGGTGACCCTGCCAGGAGTAAAACTTCCGGCGGCATATCTCCCTGGATCATTAAGAAGCGCAAGCTCTCCAGCCTCAGCTTATATTTGGAGACTTTATAATTAATAAAAATGTCAAATCTACTGAACACATAATATTGTTACGCACTCATCCACTATTCATATTCGGCTGAATATTTTTTTTCCCCACGTTTGCCTTATTTCTTTCTACCCCAAGGCAGTGTGTGTTGCCTATGTTTTTATTTTGCGCCTGTCGGCCCAGTGCATCCAACTTCGGCATTCATTTAATTCAAGGGTCTGCTTCGTCCTGCATTTTCTGAGGCTTTGCTTCCACAGGGTAATGGTCGTTGCTGAAATGGGGAGCGAACCCAGCACCTTCTGGTTGTGAGCCGTGTCATTTAACTACTAGCCCACGCCGTCTTCTGGCTGAATATTAAAACACTATTTGGCACAACATGATTGTAACTACCAAATAATAATTTTTTTCTTCTTTGTTTTTCTAGATTCTTTGAAAGTGGAATCTGAGGATCCAGAAAAAGCCAAAGATGAGAAAAATGAGAAACACAGAGATGTTGTTCAGCCGAATCAATCCAATAAAAATGAAGACATACATAGAGTGAATGTCAAGGATATAGAAGCTCCATCAGAGGTACCGGGAAAAGACCATAACAATCTTAGAAAGAATGGTGAGGAGGATAGAGAGAGTAAGCAGAAGGAAACGGATGGGGATAGAAAACATCAGTCTAACGAACAAGCGCTAGTCAAAAACATGCATGGAGATGAGGAAGAAGATGATTACGATCCAACAGAGATTAATGAGTTTTCGCCAGATGAGTTTGACGAAGAGAAAACAAGTACAGTAAAGAATATCGATTCTGAGACTAAAGCAGAAAATAACAAAAGTAAGAGCAATATGATTTTGGAAGAAGCAGTTTATGTACAAAGTGAAAAAAAGTTGACAGATGATGAACACTCTAATGATGCAGAAGATGTAGATAAAACAAACAAACATGGCCAAGAACAGAAGACTCTGTCCCAAAAAGACACAAAAGATGATTCTGAATTAGAGACGACTCGATCACGTGATTCTAAAGAAGCTTCAGAAAAGAACCAGACTGAAAGCAAGGAAGAGAAGACTGATTCTGTTAAGGAAAAGTCTTCGACAGATAAAGAAAAAACAGCTGAAAATAATGAGAATAAAAGTGTAGATGAGGACAGCAATCAAGAAAAACATAATGAAAAGATTTCAACAGACAAAGTTAAATTACAAGACTCTGAAGAAACACAACAAAAGATTGATGCTGAAAGCAAAGGGAAACAGATAATTGATGGTGGTAAAGAAACTGTAGGGAAATCTGTGGTTACCAAGAATAAAGAAGAAGATAGTAAAGTACCACCAGGAGATGAAGATGCTGCGAGTGTAAAAAATGGCACTAAGAAACATTCTGGAAAAGTCGAGTCAGAGATTAGGCCTGATACACCATCAGATACGCTCTCTTCAGAGTCAGGACAAGAGAAGGACCCTGTTGCTCCAGAAAAGTCTGATGCGGAATTGTCTGCTGCGTCTGTGCCGCACAAGAAGGCAGAAGAAGGCAACAAGAATGAATCAGTTGAATCCACAAAGTCTGAAAATGTCACAAATGCTGATTCAGATGAACAGCCGTCAGATAAAAGTGTCAATCAGTCAGATGAAAAATTAGAGAAAAGTCGTGGACAAATAAAGCTTAATGACTCTGAGGTTGACCACAAGAGCAGTATTGATGAGAAGAAGCCTGATGGCTTTGCCAGCTTTCTGCAAAGTAGTAGAACAGAGCCAAAGGAGGTTGACTTGGCTACAGAGACACCTAAGTTGAACACAAAGTCAACAACGGCTTTTATAGAAGACGGAGTATCAGATTCTACAGCTTCGAAATTAGTTATTGAGTCCAGCAAAACCAGTGATCACAGGTTAGATGCTACCAAGGAAAATGGTGAGAAGAAGGTGCGTGAGGCAGAAGGTGAGGAGACAATTGTTGAAGGAGGATCAACCATTGTACTTGACAAGAAAGGAAATTTAGTCACTGCCATTGAAGATCAGATCTCGAAAGGGTCAAATGAGATGCAGCCGTCCTCTGTACATGATAGTATGAATGCTTTCCCAAAGAATTCTCAGCTGGTAAATCCCACAGCTGTAGACGACATACCAAAGCCATCAAAATTTCCAGACAAACTGAATGAAGAACTGAGAACAAATGACACTGATAATTATGGGAATGATGTGAACCTAAATAAAACACAAACAGGAAGTAATGACTCACCATTAGACAGCCATGTTGCCAGTGAAGCTTATCAAAGTTCTGACTTCAACAGTAGAAATCTTCTTTCTGTAAACCAGCCACCAGCGACCTCACAGCGACAACAACAACCACCACCAACCTTACAACAACAACAACAGCAACCTTCAGGAGATGTAAAACAGCAAGAGCAAGTTTCGGTTGAGCCAACACCTACTTTGAGTCTTCCTTTCACAGTTAATTCAGAAATGAGATCAGAAGTCCCAGATGTTCTAGCGGAATCCGCTGATCCTTCTCAAAAAGCTGCTGATACAAAAGCCAATAATGATGATGCTACTGAAGAACAAATTAAAGATACATTGCATGACCATGATGAGGAGTCGGATAATAAGGTAAATAACCTTCAATTTCCACATTTAAAAAAATTACGTCATAGACATTTAGACTAACGCATTTTGGGGTACACCAGTTGTCTTGTAAATTCATGAAATTTTTACAAAACACTGATAGTGTTCCTAAACAGATCATAATCAATAATAGAATAACCTTCTAAATCCATGTCAGGTCAGGTCATCCCGTAACCAGTGAGGTTGTTGGGGCACACATGAAGACATCCTCAAAACCCCACGCCATCCTTCTCTGTCAGCGTCCGCTGCCTGTGCTTCTTCTGGTCGGAGATTCGTCCATTCTTTTATGTTGTCCTCCCACCTCTTTTTGGAATGCCTCTTTGTCATCTGCCTTACACCTTTCCGTGCAGGATCATATTTGCAAGATCAATTGAATTCATTATTTTATGTTATCTCTATGTTCATACAACGTCTACCTTGCAGAGGTTGGAGACTATCTCTATGTTCATACAACGTCTACCTTGCAGAGGTTGGAGAACTTGCGCGCCTCAATGATCCAAGTAGCTATGCCAGGGGGAGTTTTACTCCTGGCAGGTCACCCAAGCCGGACAGGTCCTTTGAGAGGGGCCAGGCAAAAGAACTGAGGAGCAGGTGGTGCCCTATAGATGTAGCTGCAGAACCCGCCGGCAAGTGATACATGCTCTGGACTGCACCAATCCATCTCCACTTCATGGGTGAAATGCATTCTTGTATCGTTCTTTACTTTTTGTCCTCTATCATTTATACCCATTGATGACGAAGAGATGCAGACCAGAGGACATTGCATCTCTGCCCCTTTGTGACGATCTTCCAGGTGACGGGAAATGCCACATATACTATCACTACAGATGGGCTGGCAAAACTGACGGAAGAATAATGAGATAGCTAACCCAGATGAATATGAAATGTTCCTAGCAGGACGTAACGATCCTGAGACACCGTCACACTGGACTGCCTCCTTTTGGGGATACTCGAAAGATGCTTCCATTACCCCCCTTTGCAGTCATAATGACACTAAGACAACAGATTTTATATGACAATTGAGGTGTCCAGGAGGCATTGGGCTGTCAGGAGCTGCCAGCTCACATCTAAAGGGATTATATTATCATCATCATGTTACTTTAATCATGAAAAAAACTCACATTAATTAATGTCATTCTTTATTTTTGTGGAGTCTCATTGAAAACTCATCCAATTGTTTAATTTTTAAACTCTTGTAATTGACAGTCTGAGAGCACCACGCATGCCCCTGTTGACAACTTGGATATCCTGCCACCTCCGAGTACATTGGAGTCACAGTCAGCCTCAGAAGACACTGGCGTACCCTCAGAAGACATCAGCACACCCCCAGAAGAATATGCTACAGACTCAGTTTACCATAGTAGAAAAATTACTGATGAGAATTTAACAAATGAAGAAGAACAGAAGTTTGTCGAGTCCAGCCTGGGATTTTTCAAGAGAATTTTTGCAAATCTGAATATCCTGGCTAGGGATTCTTTTGAAAAGGTAAATATGTTGTTGTTTCGAATGCTCACAATGAGTAGGTTACTCTTATGTGTGCCCTGAAAAGGGCATTAAGTGTCAGGTTGCAGTAGCTTAACTCTCATCTCGAGCGTGCTGATGACGGTGGACCGGGGTTGTCCAGATGGATGTGCTATGCTTGGCTTCATCTGCGTGTCGCTCACTACTATGGAGATCACGTCAAACATCACCTTGTTAGTGTTTTCCTCGACAACAGCCTGTTTCCAGGATGACCAACGAGGAGGTCAGATGAGGGTCTTGGCCAGTATATTTCTCCTGACCCTGGCTAACATTCTCTGATCAGTGTGTTTTACCTGACTAGACGTTAGCCTCATCGTCCCCAGTAAATATTTAATGTGGATTTTGTTTTGTATTCACGAGAGGAGCAAAGATGGTGCCTAACAGGTCACTATCTTTGCTCTCGTGCTTTAGTCCAATATGGATGCCACCAGGTCACGGATTTGACTGGAATTACTCTAGTCTACGACTTACACTTTTATCTACGGAAATGTGCTGCGGTTTTTCGTTTAGGTTAGTTAGTTTGTTCATTTTGTAGTATTTTTCTCTCCGTTTGTCCTGGCATAGTCATTCTTTTTTGAAATAATATTTTGGCTACCTGTTGTCATATTTCCACAATCCAGTGCGCACGGCTGATCTTCACAAGATTGGTGCTCTTCACCCTGTTTGCCCACAGTGCCGGTTTTTACATATGGGCCAATAATGGACTAACACATCACTCGGAATAGATTGGGCCCTGCTTGGTTAACAATGTAATTCCCTGCCTGGTTAGCAATGTGATTCCCTGCCTGGTTAGCAATGTGATTCCCTGCCTGGTTAGCAATGTGATTCCCTGCCTGGTTAGCAATGTGATTCCCTGCCTGGTTAGCAATGTGATTCCCTGCCTGGTTAGCAATGTGATTCCCTGCCTGGTTAGCAATGTGATTCCCTGCCTGGTTAGCAATGTGATTCCCTGCCTGGTTAGCAATGTGCCCAAAACACATCGCTCACATGCTGAGTTATGCCTTTAATGATTATGGCCAACGTCTCAAGGCAGCACAAGATATTTGCAGGGACCTTGGTCGACACATTTACCATGAAACCACACGGCGCCAAGGATTCATTCCTGGATATTTGAAGATCAATGAAAATTGCAATTTGAGTGTTCCTATGTGCTGCAGTACGTGACCATGCAAGTGGTTGATCGACGCAATGGCCTACTGATGCCTAAGTGAATATTGTTGTTATTTGTGTTTCAATAAGTTTCAATGGCAGAGTGGTTGGAGCGTTTTGTTTCATATAACAAGTATCCTTTACTGAATTTGGCAGGGGAGTATCTGTCTTGTTTATGTCAATTTCAAATTGAGCTCATCTTGAAATTCTGCTGCTGTTTATATATTGAGTTTCATAAATGAGTGCTTGCGCAGAATGGAAAGATTGAAATGTGTAATAAGATTGGACGCCTTCTCAATATGGAGAATAGCCTGGAATTTGAACTGATAAGACGTCACCGGACGGGCTAGGCAGCCTTCTTGCCCATCAACACAGTCCTGGATGGTTGCCAGGACCAGAACCTACAAGCCTATCTCTTCAATTCCACTGTGCTCCCTGCGATGGGCTACCGTGATGAGACATTAACACTAACAAAATCACTAGAGGACAAATTGAGAATAACCCAGGCTTCTCTTGAGAGATGCTTGGTTGGAATCACTCTCCGGAACCAACGTATGCAAAATCTCCACAATTCTGACATACGGCAATTGTCCTTGGTGAATAATGTGGTAATCTATGCAGACAAGGCAAAACATAGAGGGACAGGTCACATGTTGCGACAAAACGGTGGTTGATGGAGCACGGCGACAGCAATCTGGTACTCCTGAGGTAAAAATAGACCACTGGGAATACCTCCAATGCGTTGGTCAGACTCCCTTACTGTACACAACAACATTCGAGACACCTCTGGAGGAGTGCTTAACATGCACTGGATTTCCATGGCCCAAGACAGGGTTTGCTGGAGACGAAGTTGGGACACTCTCAGCTATGCTGAGGACTGGGTAATCAGGATCAAGAATAAGATAAGATCGTTAGTGTTGAACCGTCGAAGAGAACCTGGCAGGCAACATTTGAATGAGCGACGAGGAGATGAAGCTGGATTTGGATAGGACACACATTAACCTTTACCAAAAACTCACGTTTTACTGTGGCTGTTGACTTTGAGAGCCTGTAACCTTTCTGTTTGCTGGTCAGTAAATATAATTGTGTTGTGTGTAGATACATAAATGAATAAAGAACTTGTTGGTGTTTTTGTTGTGAGTGTGTTAGTTTCTTAGATACAAGAAGATGAAGGTGAAAATTTATAAAAACAAAGCAAAAACATTTAGACTCACCGATTAGGAAATGTCGTTCCTCAATAAATCCATTGAATTCACAACCAAGTATCGATGTTGTTTTTATAATATCAGCACAACTGTTAGTTTACACTAAAAGCGTATTTAATTTCATCTACATAAACAAACTAAATAGATCAACCCAGTGGAGAGGCGTCCATATAAGCATTGTAAACATTGCTTACGTATCCAAGTTCATTTTAATTTCTTACAAAATGCAGTATAAAATGATTATTCTATCAGACATCTTACAAGCGCATCAATTTTGTTTCTTGTAAATTTTTACATTTGAAACACATTAACATAGTGCTAGTATTAATTAAAAGTGCGTGCCAAAAAAAAAACAAACACTTCCCTGCGAGCAAGGCATTTTGTAAGCGACACATCTGAAGCTTACAGATTACACGTATATCAAAGAAAGGACTAGATTTCTCCAAAAGAAGAGAGCTCACACGCTAAATTCATTAGGGCTTGTAAGCACTTTAAGAAATGTTTACTGCGGACAAGCAACTCTATGATCTTTTCATTTGAATTCCAGGAATTTTTAGTTCCATTTCCAAACATTATTTACTAAAGCAAAATGTCGTCTCAACCCCTATTGTTAGTGAGAGAATTTAATTGTGTTGTGGAAGATTTGTTATTTGTTAAATATTTTGGTGCCAGGGGTTTCACAGATCAATTAATATTATTTCGAATCGACAACCTACTTCTTGCTTCCCGATTTAAAGATGATAACAAAAAAGTGTTCTCAATATCTGAGAAAGGAAAATTAGGATGCAATCAGTTGGATGTGTGTATGCACAAAATTATCGAAATTGTATTGTTGGCCATGCCTTCTGCTTCCTAGCGAGATAAATATTTGAACCAAGTCTACAGTTTCAGATTTACATAATATACACAACTTTGGCCATTTTCAGCTTTAAAAAGAATCAAGACCTACTTACGCAATTCTCAGAGTGAAAATAGACTATCTGCCCTATTACTGATATCTATTGAAAAGACACTGATTTTAAAATTTAAAACAGAACCTTCGTTTTACGACGATGTAATTCATTTATTTGCCTAGAAAACCCGACGTATAGAACATACATACAACAAGTAGGATGAGGATGTGACTAACATTTTTAGTTGTAGACTTTGTTGTACAAGTTGCTCAATCTGTTTTAGCTTTCTTAAACTGGACTATATTCGTGATGGAACTCACTGCTAAAATTGAAACCCCCCAAATGTTGTGTAGTTAAAAAAACAGAACAAATGCTATCAAGTCCATCAGTTTAGTTGCCTGCTTACGCTATTGCTAGCTCTGACATCAGATGAGATATTTTTTTAATTCTTGATGAGTCAGCTCAAAGAAACAAGTTGTGCTTCCCCAAACTCCATCGAGGTCAATGATAGCCATTATAATAATTACTTTTGTTCAAACAATTATTATTTTGAATTATGAGATGAATATTATTGATAAATGTGTAACATTTGCCTTTAGAATGTATGTTACTTATATATTATAAGTAGCAACGAACAACTGCATGGTAAAATCGATATGGGTGTTGTGTTCAATTAGATTGCTTACATCTCTGAGAAGGTCGTCACTGGATCAACCGTACAAAGATCTTTTGCAGCAACTTAACTTCACCGTCTCAATAATGGGCTGGCCCAAATCCTTGGAAAACGAAGATGATAAAGCGTTTCAAATCAATTTGTAATCCAAGACAAAATGTTTTAACTGGTAAAAAAAACCTGTGTAGATGGACATGACATATTCATAACAACAAAGTGTCAATTTCTACGTTTTTGTTTGCGCGTTCATGGTGAGCGAGCAAACACTTTTTCTGTCGTGATTTCGCGTTGGGGACGTTAAAAAGATTAATGAAGCTAGCCGATATAATTATAAGGCAGCCTCTGTTCTGGAACCCCTCAGGCTAAGAGAAATAGAGGAATACTGAATCGCACATGAAAAAGGTGCTTGAGACAAATATACAAGGAATTTTGTGTGTTCGTCCATCACACGTGATGAAGACATCTTTCTCTGTTCATCCATTTGGATAATGTTTGAAGGTGGCTTACAAGCCTGATACTGGTCTGACAGTATCTGCAGGGAATGTTCACTTCATGTGAAGGTTTTATTTCACTGGCTTTTCTAGCTAGAAAAGGTATACGAGGGATACATAAGAAAACAGACTTTTCATGTATTTAGATTCATCAGTGCGGACAGGAAGTTGAAAGTTTCTGATGATGTTGATGATTTTTGTTATTCACTTTTATTGTAACGCCTAATGTTTTCACTATACACATGCATACAGATTAAAATATTTATATGTCTATTTTAAATTTAATTTCTTGTTTTCAAACAGCTTCCTCCATCTTTGCAGTCTACACTGGAGCCATTTCATGTGTTGCCCAATATGAAAGTGCTAATAGTCACTTTTGCACTGGCGTTGCTGATCTCAACGAGTTTTATCTCCTGTTGTTTTTCTGTGAGTTTGGCTTTATCATACTCCATGTTTTATATCCTAATACAGGGGGACGGCATGGGCTAGTAGTTAAGTGACATGGCTCACAACCAGGAGGTGCTGGGTTTGATCCCCATCACAGCGCCAGCCATTACCCCGGGGAAGCAAACCCTTAAAAATGCAGGAGGAAGCAGTCCCTTACATAAAATGCATGCTGAAGTCGGATGCACTGGGCCGATAGGCGCAAAATAAAAACCACAGTGCAACGCACACCACCTTGGGGATTAGAGAAATAAGGTGAACGCAAAAAAAAAAAATCCTTCTACTGCTTCTTCTTCCTCTACTTCTTCTTTGTCTTCTTCATCTTCCTCCTCCTCCCATCCGAGGGCCGGGAAGAAATATTCAGGATCGAGCTATCTGGAGACAGTCACTTGGAGAGGGCATAGTGACTGCTGACGCTTGTAGAGGTCTTCTGGCTGCAGAGAAAAGAGAAAGACTGAAGAGATCAAGGAACAGCCAGGCACGCCAGCCTTCTCAGTATGGTTGTACGATTGGTGGCAGGGACTGTCATATGCGGATTGGCCTTTATAGCCATAGTAGACAGTGTCGAAATACAGGAGACAGAGCTGAACAAAATATACAGGGCGCCATGTGCATGGTCTATAGAGACTGAGATGCCTCTGATGATGATCAAAGTTAGTCATACTGAAATAATTCTGTTTTTGATGTTTCTTTAGTAGCGGGTTACAGTGGCTCTTCTTACTCTCAGAGCTGAAGAAGATGGACCTGGGTTCTCCAAGCTGTAGTGCAATGTGAGGCTTCTTGGTAGGCTTGGCACTATCGGGATAGCGTTGACTCCTACCTCGTAGGTGAGAACAGAAGGAAAAGGAAAACCAAAAACTCAATAGAGAGTTGCTACTCCAAGGTCACATGAACCTATAGTATGACATGACTGAAACGGGGTTACTAACTAACTGGTCAGAATGACTACAGCCTGTTTTCAGGAGAACAGTGGGACTTGAGATAGGGCTGGGTCAGTATGTTTCCCCTAACCCTAAGCAGGCAAAACAAATAGATCGGACATGCTAGTCAGGGTCAGGCACAATATACTGATCGGACATATTAGTCAGGGTCAGGTAAAATATACTGATCGGATATATTAGTCAGGGTCAGGCAAAATATACTGATCGGACATATTAGTCAGGGTCAGGCAAAATATACTTCTTCTGCGTTCATTCTCAATCTCCCGCTACCAAGCCCTGAACAGGGCTTTGCAAGTAGCAGGATGTAGTCTGGAGAACGAATTTGCAATGTGTCGCTAGTTTACAATTTGACTGTGATATTTGCACCTTTCAGTCCGACACATTCATCTTCGGCAGAAAATATACTGATTGGACATATTAGTCAAGGTCAGGAAAAATATGCTGTGTCGGGCTCGTTCTAGAGATTTCTTCAAAACATGACGCTGAAAGGTATAACAAGATAAGCAAAAAGAAGAAGAAAGAAAGATATTTGAATGATGATGATATAAGCCACTGCTTGTTTTGTTATCTCAGGGAGGATCGAACAAGAAACAACAGAGAGACATGTTCTGTAAGTTACTTGTGTTTATTTAGAACATTTTGTTTGTTTCCTTGCAAAATATATTGATGTATTTCACATTGAGTACATTATAAACACTGCTGTTATTTATGTGAAAATTGATCAAGTATTATTTGATGTTTATGTTGAAAGTAACATTTTATGTGTACTTAATTGCAGTATCATTTTATTTTTATATTAACAAAAATCAAGTTTGTTCACGTTTATATTGACAGTATTAACATTTTATGTTCATATTTAGAACAGTAAAATGTAATATGATTTTTATTAAGAACAATAAAATTTAATGTTCATCTTGAAACTGTAATTTTTATGTTGATAGTAAAATTAGATGGTTACATAGATGACAGTGAAATTTTATTTTATATTGATAATAGTAAAATTTTATTTTATATTGATAATAGTGAGATTAGATGTTTATTTCCGCTGAAGACGGACCGAAAGGTGTAAATATCACAGTCAAGCTGTAAACTATCGACACAGCGCTCTCTGGACTACATCCTGTTACTTGCGAAGCCCTGTTCAGGGCTTGGTAGCGGGAGATTGAGAACGAACGCAGAAGAAGAAGATGTTTATCTGTCTGAAAATCCAATTTGATATTAATATTGTTAGCAGTAAAATGTTTATGATCATGACAGCCAAATTTGATTTTTATGTTAATGACAGTAAAATTTGATGTTTCTATTTATAAGAACAGTGAGATTTTATGTTTATCTTGAAACTATAATTTAAAAGAAAGTTATACTTGATCTATTTCTTGCTGATAGTAAAATGTTGATGACAATAAAACCAAATGTTTTTAATTAAATTTTTACTGACGACAGTAAAACTTGACATTTACCTTGATGACATTTGAATACAATGTTTATAATGATGGCGGGAAAATATTATTGTTGATTATGTTAATGACACTTATATGTAATTTTCATATAGATGACAATCAAATTTGATGGTTGTTACATTGATGACCTTTAGCATTTTCAATCCAGACTTACTTTGCAGATTTTTGTCTTTCAATCTGGACGAAAATGTCGGAATTCTGTGCGCCAGTTTTATTCAAAATAAAATTAATTACTATTGAACAAATTGAGCTAACAATACGATCTAAATATTGTGAGACATAATTAAACTATCTATAACAAGAAGTATTCATAATAAAGGTTATATATTAGTATGATTCGTTCAATGACATTAATGTAGATGTGGAAATTGTGGAGAGAAATGTTTCTTTCTGTACTTACCCCATCTCGTGTATCGCTGATATATTCACCAATTCCCATACATCTACCTTTTGTATTATGTGTCCCAGTTAAAGTTTGAATCAGACATGTGTTTAATATCAGCAGGTAATCCAGATATGTGATCATTGTACTGTTCAAATAATAAATCATTTCTACAGTCTTGGAGCCCAATGTTCCTTGCAATAAATGGGTGGATTTTAAAATCACGATTTGTAATCGACCTACCAGAAATAATCGCACAGTTAAATATCAGTTGCTGCGTGGACACATCTGTCTCGTAGAGCCGTAAAAAAATGGAATTAAGCAAACTAAACCACGAAACACAAATGCATGTTTCAAAGTTCTATTTTGGTTCAGACCAGGGTCCATATTTAGGTTTTCGGGGTCAATGCCGGGCGATACAAACTATAAAGGGTTAAATGTGATTTTTATATCGATGGCAATTTTTAAATGTTTTTTTTGACGTTCACCTTATTTCTCTAATCCTCAAGGCGGTGCGTGTTGCACTATCGGTCCAGTGCATCCGACTTCGGCATGCATTTTATGTAAGGGTCTGCTTCCTCCTGCATTTTCTAAGGGTTTGCTTCCATGGGGTAAGGGCCGGTGCTGTGATGGGGATTGAACCCAGCACCTTCGGATTGTGAGCCGTGTCACTTAACCACTAGCCCACGCTGTCCTCATTGATGACAGTATAATTTGATGTTTGTCTTGATATAGTAACATTTTATTTTGATGTAAGTAATAGCATTTTATGTTTTATCATGCTGGCAGTAAAACTTGATGAGATTGAGAAAAGACGCCTGATTGACTTCAAGGAGATACAAAATTTGGAGGATGAAATTGCAAGCAAAGTAACTAAGGTTAGACTTCTATTTATTGTTCCTTGTAACACGTAACAGTGTTTGATGTGTAGAAGCTGATATTAACCTTCACAACTGTGCATACAAAATTGACCCAATTTCTCCTGAAGCTACATTATTTTTCAGGATCTCACGTTGTTCAACTATAGTTGTTACGTTGAGAGCCTGTAACATTTTTATTTGACGGTCTATTGATTTGATTTGTTTGTGAGTAGAGAAATAAATGAATAAATAATTTGTTGGTGTTATTGTTTTTGTTGTGTGTGTTGGTTTCTGAGATGACAAAAAAAATTAAGGTGACAGTGTTGAAAAACAGCACACACATTTAGACTCTCCCGCTTTCAGCGTCCCTTAGTTGGAAAAAAAACAGCCGACAATGATTTCCAATGTATACTATCATCGATGGGGATGGCGTGGGCTAGTGGTTAAGTGACACGGCTCACAATCCGAAGGTGCTGGGTGATGGCCACATCTGTCACTTTTGACTATAAACGTAATTATTGTATCTACATAAACAATCTAAACAGATCTACCTCAGAAAAATCTGTTGCAGAAACTTGACTGCCCCATCCTCAACAATGGATGAATCTTCAAATCCAAGTGAAAGACATAAGAAATCATTTCCAAATGCCTAAATCGAATTTTAAAATTGCCATTGTTGGTATCTATCTGTACATTACAGAAGTCAGAACTCTCTACAATTTAAAGAACATTATTGTGCACACTTTTTATACGTAGCCGTACGTTTTTAAATTGATTAGAACAGCTGTAGCTATTGTCGCATACGGGTTACCTGCACTCTGCGATTTTCTCTGTGTCCCCCCGCATTGCGATGACGCACATGTTGTAAAGGTTAACTTTAAAAATGTATGAGTCAGTTTATGTAAAGATAACTTAGGTTGGTACAATAGACCTTCATCAGGGAACATATATTTTATGGATGTCTTGTTTACCTGTCTATAATGTGTCTGGAAAAGTACATAATTTTGCCAGAGCGGACTGGGCTCTATGTGAAAAGGACCACTGCCATACCGAGGACATGTTATAAGAGGCGACTAATATTGCGCACTAACCACTCTGTGGTAGAAGACTCTCCATTTCATAGGTTGGCACACACATCACCTTTTGTAGGTCAATGCTGAATGGGGAGTGACCTTCTAGGTTTGCAAGAAAGCTAGAGAAACACAATTCCATATATCAGTGCTTCCCAAACATTTCAGTGTGGCCGGTCAGCAGGGAACCAAAAAGAATCAGCAGGTACAAGATCCCAAAGCTAAGATACGTAGACGACACAGTGGTACTATCAAGCAGTACAGAGGGGGTTAGAACAACTAATTGCAGCCATAAACAGTGAAGATAAAAATCTCTTCCTGAGCATAAAGAAAACATAGGTAATGACCACAAGCAAAACAAGAAGTCAACATAAATTTATATTCGAGGGTGTGGAAATAGAACATGTCAGGAATTTCCAGCTTGGTAGACACGAGACTATTATCGGTGCGATCGCTTCTCCACTACTTAAAGTAATGACAATCTGCCATACTGCACACCCACCAAGAAACTTATAACAGCCAAATATGTAGCGGTTGTAAGAAACGATGTTCTGCAAATGACATGCTACTTAATTTAGTAGTTACTAGCGAATACAAAATAAAGTCATTTATAAAAATCTCACGAGATTAATGGTTTGAAGTTTAATAATTGATATATTGAAAGAGTTCTATCCGTTTTTACATTAAAAATGTAAAGGATATTACGTTTTAATCGAGAGACTATTGTGTAATTTTAAGATTGTTTGAAGCCGAGACTCAGGCAGGAAAATGTCTACATATTTTGTCCAGTTTAAAAAAATGCTTTTTGTGGACAGGTGACTGAGCGCTCGTGGACTGGCACTGGGTCACGGACCACCACTTTGAAAAGCATTGCCATATATATATGATATTAGGATAAAGAGTGAATAATTTCTGGGATTTGAAACGTATACATCATTACTTTCATTGTTACGTTAGCTTAGTTAGCTAATTTTACTAGTGTTATCTTCAGACCTGATGAAGTCATTTTGGTTGTGACTTAGGTTATTTTGTATTTATACTCTTGTACAAATTGACTTGTAATTTTTCATATCATTATAAACATATGGTTTTTAGTTTTACTGTGGACCTCTATTTTGTTTGTGATGTGGGAAATCAAATATCGGTTGGGGGACGGCGTAGCCTAGTGGTTAAGTGGCACGGCTCACAATCCGAAGGTGCTGGGTTCGATCCCCATCACAGCACCGGCCGTTACCCCGGGGAAGCAAACCCTTAGAAAATGCAGGAGGAAGCAGACCCTTACATAAAATGCACGCTGAAGTCGGATGCACTGGGCCGACAGGCGCAAAATAAAAACCACAGTGCAACGCCTTGGAGATTAGAAAAAAATAAGGTAAACGAAAAAAAAAAAATATCGGTTGAGCCTGTGACAATGTCTGAGAGGATATAGTAGCAGTATGTGCAACCAGCGAACTACAGGAACCATCAATATTTATACAGGTCTCCTTTTTCTGAAAGAGACTAAGCAGCTATGGGAGCTGTCCGTAATGTAGTGATGTCGAGTCTTTATAACAGGGGTCTCCAAACTTTTTTTATGTAAACCACATAATATATTTACACATTTTCTAAGGGGAACTGAGACGCTAGTTCGGTCAGGCATAATATACTGACCAGGACCACATCACTCTTCCATGTAGAATTCCCTGGAAATGGACTGTGTTCAAAGCAGTCCGGCTAATAAGACATGAATCGACATGGTCCCCGTAATAGTGAGCATCACACAGATGAAGCCAAGCATACTATAACCGCCTGGAGGACCCAGTCCTCCTTCATCAGCATGCTAGAGATGTGAGGAAAGCTATTGCAACCCACCACTTAATACCCTTTTTTGTCGGATCACAAAAGAGTAAATAAACTTACTGATTATGGGTTGTTATTTGTTGTTGTTTAATGCCCACAATGAGGAATTTTACCATTTTGTGCGCCTGAAAAGGACATTAAGTGGCGGGTTGTAGTAGCTTTCCTTACATCCTGAGCATGCTGATGGTGGATCACTGTCCTGCAGGCAGTTGTGCTATGCTTGACTTCATCTGCGTGGCACTCACTGCTACAGGGATCACATCGATCCACATCTCGTCAGCCAGACTGCCTTGAAAACAACCTGTTTCCAGGGAACGCTACATGGAAGAGAAATTGTGGTCTTGTTCAGTGTATTGTGCCTGACCCTAATGCGACATCCTGGTCAGTGCCTGACAGGACTAGCATCTCAGTTCCCCACTCATTATGGGTATTCTTCTTCTTCGTTCGTTCTCAATCTCCCGCTACCAAACCCTGATAGGGCTTAAGTAGCAGAATGTAATCCAGAGAACGGAATGCGTTTTGTCATAGTTTACAGCTTGACTGCGATATTTGCACCTTTCGGTCCAACACATCCGACTTCAGCAAGCATTTTTTGAATACCGGGCTAGCATCTCCTCTTCAATTCCTTCTCCTTAGCCAGTCTGCTCTGTTGCAGCCTGTTATCCAGGATCATCACGTGGAAGTGTAGAAGGGTCTTGGCAGCTCTGGTTCGCTGGCCCTGATGCTAGCAGTCAGCTATGGGTCGCTGACCACTGCAGCTCATACGCTGCTCAGCATCTTGATCCCGTAAATTATTCAAATGGTCAGATAAATTTACTCGATAGTTGGATGACACATTTTTTTCTAGAGACTGTTCACGCATGTATGTTGTACCAAAAACTGACACAAATCCACAAGCAAATCCCATTAAATTAGGAAACTCTTCAGGTTGCAAATATTTATTAATTTGATTCAGATTTCCTTTTTTATTCTTGTTTTTCAACATGTCATCTGATTGGGGATCAGTATTTTCGTTTTGAAACTGACTTGGGAGTGCTTCAAATTGCAATCAAATGAATTTTTGAAACAGTCATTTTTCATTTGATTTTCCATCGATCGGTAATGGTACTGGACATGTCTGTCAACTCTACTGTGTGGTTAAGAAATAACAAAGAGGAGCAATTAATTATATTTTGTTGTTGTTTATAAATTCCTGTGGTGGCTGGAGTTTGCAGGCCCCTGCTTTATAACATAACATAATACTTCTGATTTTTTTGGGGGCGTTCGCCTTATATCTCTAATCCATAAGGCGGTGTACGTTGCACTGTGGTTTTTATTTTGCACCTGTTGGCCCAGTGCATCCGACTTCAGCATGCATTTTATGTAATGGTCTGCTTCCTCCTGCATTTTCTAAGGGTTTGCTTCCTCGGTGTAACGGCCGGTGCTGTGATGGGGATTGAACCCAGCACCTTCTGGTTGTGAGCCGTGTCACTTAACCACTAGCCCACGCCATCCCCATAAAATATAACTTCTGATGATCTCCTCTAAGTATCTCCATTATGTTACATTTCTAAAGTGTATCCTCTCTTTGCATATATTCATATGTTTCTTAAATATATTTCAGAATGTTCAGATGAAGGAAGAGATTGTCAGACTAACAGAGGAAGCAAAGAAGAATAAATCTGAATTGCATACATTACAGGCATGTAACTTATCTTCTTCTTTATGTGCTATGCAGACATTCATATATTCTTGTTTTTATATAGCGTTGTATCTAATACAATTATGGCACAGACATTAATAAACAGATGCCTTAGAAAAATTTTGGTGGTTAAAATTTTGTGGCAAGTTAAACTGCCCAGCGTTCTGCTCTCCCTCAGAGTGTCATCCTAGATGTGCTTAAACGGACGAATCCTGCAAGTTTCTAGAGACTCCGGTCTAAAGGGAGATAAGACCACAGTGCCTGTATCCTGAGTTACCTTCAGTCGTCTCAATTGATTATCTTGCCACTAGTCCAGCTTATCTCAGGACGAGAAAGTGAGATTGATGACCAGCACAGTTTCTTCCTCACTATAATCCAAATACAGCGCAAATTGCATCATCAATACAAAAAAACATCTGGTGATGTAAAGGTTAAAAAAGAACCCTTGGCAATTGGAAATCCAAAATGAAGGCTGGTAGTTATTGTCCGATAAAAAATTCAAAAGGTAATCAAAATCCTACTTTACTGCATCCAGTTATTAACCAAACTCCTCTTTGTGTTTACTATTTGATCATGTGCTTTTTTTCCTAGAATTTTGTGTTTAATAATTATTCTGGTTATTTTGTCTAGCTGCACAATGAAACAATAAAAAAACAGCTGGACTCACAACAAGGACAGATAAAAGAACTGAAAGAAAATGCAAACTCTAAACAAGGAGAAGTGAAACAACAAAGCAAAAAGGTAAAGATGGTTCATAGCCACTGCTATTGTAGACAAAGTTGTAGAGACCTCATTGTACCCCCAATATCTCTGCTATTGTAGACTTGTAGAGACCTCACAGTACCTCATTGTCTCTACTATTGTAGACTTGTAGAGACCTCACAGTACCCCTATTGCTTCTGCTGTTGTAAACAAAGTGATAAAGACCTCATTGTACCTCATTGCCTCTGCTATTGTAGACTTGTAGAGACCTCATTGCCTCTGCTATTGTAGACTTGTAGAGACCTAATTGTACTCCATTGCCTCTGCTATTGTAGACCTGTAGAGACCTTATTGTACTCCATTGCCTCTGCTATTGTAGACCTGTAGAGACCTTATTGTACTCCATTGCCTCTGCTATTGTAGACCTGTAGAGACCTCATTGTATTCCACTGCCTCTGCTATTGTAGACTTGTGTTACAGGTTAAACTATCACTCCTTAACTCACAACCCTAATTAGAACAATTATTTTAACAGCAACAAAAACAAATGAATGTTTATTACATAAACTTCAAACACATTATATCAATAAACTGGGCTCGTGAATCATATTCTCTAATGTTCAGCACACTCAACTAACTTTGTCTCTCAAGAGTTTTGTGCAAATAGCACAGGTATTTCTCTTGTCTTTAGTTAACCCCGTGGGATTCCGTGGCGAAGTGGTTAAGTCATCGGCCACGTGATCAGGTGGTGTGGGTTGGACTCCGGACTCTGCCGTTTTTTTCACGGGTGCTTGATGCGGAGTCCACTGCGATTCGTAGCTGCCCCCTAGAGTCGTCTTATCCTTGGCTTGCTCTCTCTCTCTCTCTCTCTCTCTCTCTCTCTCTCTCTCTCTCTCTCTCTCTCTCTCTCTCGCTCTCCCCCCCCCCCCCCCCCCCTTTCTACCCTCACAACTTCATCACAACACGCTGTTCATATAAGCACTGATCATCATCATGAAACATGTCCTTTATAGAACATCGCTCCCATCACAGTTTGTCTGAAAGAAACTCTTTCCCTTGCCAAAATTCCAGCCTCCACCACAGTCATACCCAGGCATTCCTGGATATCTTGGTACCATCGTCTTCTTGGTCTACCCCTTCCTCTTTTGCCTGGTACCATACTGTCCATCACTGTTCGCTCAAGACCGTTGTGTCTCTTGATGTGACCAAAGTAATTACATTTTCTGGCCATAATGGAATTGATAAACCAGTTCTCCTCTATGCTCAACTTTTGCCGAATGTCTACATTTGTCTTTACTCTATCCAGGGTATTCTGAGGATTGTTCTGTAACATTTTGACTTGAAGGATTCGATTCTTTGTCTAGAAGTTTTCGTAATCGTCCATGATTCGCAGCCATAAGCTGCCACAGGAAAAACACAGGCTCTCAAGACTTTTACTTTTGTCGTTTTGTTGGTGCTCTGCCATTATTTCTTCAGGCTGTTCAGTTTCTGCATTGCCATGGCTATTCTTCTTCTGATTTCTATCGAGCAGTCACCATTCTTGTTAATTCTGGAGCCCAGATATTCAAAATGCGTAACCTGATCTATTTCCTCACTATCTAATGTAAATGTTAGAGAAGACGAGAACATTGACAGTTTTGATACATTTATGATTGGCGAGTACGAGATTCCAGAGTTACGATACGCAGACGACACAGTGATACTATCAAGAAGTGCAGAAGGGCTAGAGCAGCTAATTTTACCTGTAAATGGACACAGTAAAGATCAAAACTTGTTTATAAACAAAACAAATATAATAACCAACGACAAAACACAATGTCAGCATAAAAATATAAGAACTAGCCATTTCTATTTATCTGTCACGTAACTGGCCCATGGTAAGTGGGTCACGTAGCAGTAAAAGAATACAAGTGCTCCGACTAATTATAGTAGTTCCAGCACGCTATAACCCATTCAGGTAGAGCTAGAACAAAAAGTCCTGGTTTGATTTGGACGCCCCATATGTATATATATATAGTTCCAAGACCAGTTCAGTTCTTTGAATCAAAGAAACAGTAATGTTTGTACACTCACCAGTTATCACCTTTTGGATATGATGATGGGACACTTTATATGGTAAGATGATGGGACATATTTGATGGTTGGACAAATTTGATGGTAAAATGGTGGGACATATTTCGGGACAAAATGGTCAGACATATTTATTGGTAGGACATATTTGGGGACAAAATTGTGGGACATATTTGATGATAGGGCATATTTGATGGTGGGACATTTTTTTTTGGTGGAACGTATTTAAAGATAAATTGGTTTGACATATTAATGGTGGGACATATTTGGTGACTTATGTGTGGGACATTTTGTATGGCAGTATGGTTGGTCATTTATGTAGGTCAAACAGATTGCGGGATATTTAAGTAAGACAGATGGAAGTGGAGAAGTGAGGAGAGGCACACATTGGATGATAAAATTGAAGATCATTTATGTATATCGGACAGATCGTTTAGGTATGATTGTGAGAACATTTTGATGGGAAAATTTGAAATAATTTTAGTAGATAAGATGGGTCTTTTTTATGGTTAGAGGGGACATGTTTTATGGTATGATATTGGGACATTTTTTATGATAAGATTTTGGGACATTTTTTGGGAAATATTGTGGGACATTTTTAATGGTAAGATTATGGGACATATTTTATGGTAAGTTTGTGGGACATTTTTTATAGTAAGATTGAGGGACATATTTTATGTATGATGATGGGACATATTTTATGGTGTCATCGTGGGATGTGTTTGCTTACTTTGGAAATCTGCATCATGTTGGTGCCAGTAAACATTAATATTGTTTGTCTCAAATCTCATCACATTTGTACTTTTTAGCCATGGGAGAAATTTAGTAAATGTTGTACATTGATCGCTGCATGTTTATTGCTTCAAGTGGGTTGCTATTAGTATTTATGCTTGGCTGTTACTGGTAGTTGCTATTTTTAGATTATCATGAAATACCTTTTCTTAAATGTGTGGCAGATCTGTCCACAGTGAGATTTTCTTCAAAGGCCGTTCTATTATGATAAGAAATATTAGGGATGTAGGATGAGAATAATGCAATTTTGTTCTGCCCATCTTGGCTAATAATAAAAGTTGTCCATCGCAAGCGAAGATGGTGACAGTGTCAGACATGTGTATCCAGATGTGACCGCACATAACTGTGCAGTTTGATCCAATCCGAGCAGATCTGAATGTGTCGGACTTTACCACACGAGGAGCACACATGGACAGCATCAGGAATTGGGGCATCTTGCATTTTTTTTCTGTGGCGCAGCAATGACTCTCCTCACTGATGTGAGCACCATGTATGATGGTAGTGCACCAGGCTGAGCGGTTCAGAGCAAGCGGTTCTCAGGAGGTGACATGTGAAGAAACAGTTCAAAGATACTTTCAATCAAAGAGTATCGTTGCTTCTGTCCTGAGCTCACCAAGCATGCAAACAGCATGCCTAGGTCATCTGATCTATGCTCTCTGCTGCAGAAAATCGATGCCTAACAGCTTTGTCCTTCTGAGGACTTCAGTTAACACAAAGATTGGGGGAAAGACTATGCTAAACAGATATTTATCACTGCTTTTGAGATTCTTCAATATGCCTCCCTCTCATAAATCAGGAAGTCATATACAGTGTATTTTTTTATTTCGCCTATGCAAAAAAGCTTTTTTTCCCCTTCCAATGAAAAAAAATGTAAGCATCAAAATGTTTTCTATACTAATCATTAATGACTAACAAAAAATAATAACAAAAAAATTGAATCTCAGACCAGGTCTATTAGTAAATAAAGCTGTTCTGAGCAATGGCAGCTGACAATTTTTTACTTTGTAATTAAACATTAAAAGTAATCTTCAGTTTGTACAGTGATAGACAGCACACAAAAAATGGTTCTTTTGATACTAAAACATTTTGAAACAAATTGATTAACGCTGGCAGTCATATCATCTTTGCAGAAGTTACATTTAATCTTCGCCTTTTTTCTGTGTATTTTCAGTCCTTAATTACTGTGACCTCTCATTAAGTACATTTATTTTGTTTTGTATCTGGTTGCAACTATTAGACAGAAGCACCGGGTCATTGGCAAAGTTTAAATCAGCAAGTTGTTTGTCAGGGTCAATTTGTATTTGTTGGTGTTTCCAGCGAGAAATAAGAACTAGAATTGTGTTGACAAAGAAGGCATTTAGAAAGAAACAAAGAGTCCTGATAACACGTAGTGTTAGTATGATGCTACGGACAAGAATCCTGATTGCGTACATCTGCTGTGTGGTGTTGTACGGACTGAAACATGGACAATAAATAAAAGGGAGGAGAAATACTTGGAAGTTTTTGAACATGGTGTTACCTAAGATGAATAAAGTTAGCTGGACAGAAAGAAAATCAACTGAAAGGGTATTTACAAAAGTGGGTAAGGAAATAAAGCTGCTAAAAAATATACAAAAGCTATGTCACCAGAGCTTTGTGAAGAAAGTCTTGGAAGAAAGAACACAAGGAAAGAGAGGAAGGGGCAGACCAAGAAATAGCTTTGTAACACCAACACACAGAAACATGGATGTGAAAACTTATGCTGAGCTGAAGACGGCCACAGGTGACAGGCAGAAATGGAAAGACAGAATCCTGAGCCTGCAAACAAGGCGCCCCCCCCAACCCCCCAACCCCAATCCTTAGAATCTTAAATCTCATATTTCACTTTTTTTATTTTTGCATTCGCCTTATTTCTCTAATCCCCAAGGTGGTGTGCGTTGCACTGTGGTTTTTATTTTGTGCCTGTCGACCCAGTGCATCTGACTTCAGCATGCATTTTATGTAAGGGTCTGCTTTCTCCTGCATTTTCTAAGGGTTTGCTTCCCCGGGGTAATGGCCGGTGCTGTGATGGGGATCGAATCCAGCACCTTCGGATTGTGAGTCGTGCCACTTAACCACTAGGCCACGCCGTCCCCATATTTTCAAATGTTTTTGTTGTTATGATTAGTTCGAGGTGATCTTTATATGAAGTGTTTGTACAATTTATTTCAGACTAAAGATTTAGAGAAACATATAAAGAAGTTAGAAGAGAGAGAAAGGAATTTGGAGCAGAGAGCACAGAAGGTGAGCATCATGGTAATGTCTTGTTAAGCAGTTATGGACTTTGAGCGACCAATGCCTAATATATGAGTACGAAGATTGCTGTTGTTGAAGGGATCAAGATGCTGAGCAGGGCATAAACTGCAGCGGTCAGCTACCCATAGTTGACTGCTAGTGTCAGCTAACCAGAGCTGCCAAGACCCTTCTACACCTCCACGCGGTGATCCTGGATAACAGGCTGCAACAGAGCAGACTGGCTAAGTAGAAGGGATCGAAGAGGGAGGGCAATCCGGTACTCAAAAATGCTTTCTGAAGTCGGAGGTGTTGGACCAAAAGGTGCAAATATCGCAGTCAAACTGTAAACCACGACACAACACATTCCGTTCTCGGGACTACATTCCGCTACTTGCAAAGCTTTTTTCGGGGCTTTGTAGCGGGAGATTGAGAACGAACGAAGAAGAAGAAGAACTGTTGTTGAAGAATGCTTACAATGAGTAGGATTACTCTTTTGTGCACCCTGAAAAGGGCATTAAGTGGCAGGTTGCAGTAGCTTTCCTCACACTCCAAGTGTGCTGTTGAAGGTGGATCGAGCTCCTCAGGCAGTTGTGATATGCTTGGCTTAATCTGCGTGTCGCTCACTACTACGGAGATTACTTTGATTCCCCACCTCGCTAGTTAGACTGCCCTGAAAGTCTTTCCAGGGAGAACTGTATTCTATGAAGTGGGGGTCTTGGTCAGTATGTTTTGCCTGACAAGACAATAATCTCCTCTCCCTATGAGGATGAAGATAGACTTCAAAATCATGTGGATGCTATTGACACAGCCTGTGAAAGATATAATAAAGAGATTAGTACATAGAAGACAGGAACTATGAAGATTAGTAAAACACGAGGTCCACTAAACATACTTGTAAAGTAAAGGTTTCTCCCATAGTAGTTAAACACAACTGTCTGGGACTGAAGCTGCTAGAGACTTCAGTATACTAAGCCACAACTTGTATGAAGTTGTTGTTGATGTTGAGTTAAATGCCAACAATAAGTATTGTGTTGTTTGTCCATCGTAATCGATGTCAGCATTCACTGTTCGTATGAGTTAGAAAATGATTAAATAAGCCAATCTGAGCCTTGAATTGTCTATTGCACTTTGTACGGGGAAAAAAGACACCTCCTTATACCGGGGTTGAAGAAGGGTTGATGGGAGCAGGCTTGCGGAGCGATCATCTCCGGATCATCTATTCTTGATGCCTCATGTCTCTGAACACCCTCAGCAATAGTGCTGGGCCAGTCTGTGTGATTAGTGGCGATTTTTTCCCAGTCATTGTGGTTAATACCACACTGGATCAGTGATCTCTTCTTAAGTGTGCCCTTGTACTTTTTCCGCTGCCCACCACTTGCTCTTTTGTCATTTTGAAGTTCATCATAGAGCAGCTCTTCTGGCAGACATTCATCGACATGCGTACCACATGGCCAGCCCATCTCAGCTGTGCAGCACATATCATGGTGCATCTGGATGAGTATTATTACTTTTTTGGGCGCCCTGAAAAAAAAAGTTCAAGAATGAGAACTAAATCAATAAAAGAAAAGCTAGAAACTGTTTTTAATATGGAAAACCTTAACCTTCTGCATCTGCATGCCTCCCAGGTGACCTCAGATCTGAAACATAAAGAGGAAGAAGTCATGTTGCTGACATCAAAGGTCATTGGTTTGACAGACCAGGTTGGACACCTTCAAACAAGCAAGGACCAGGTAACATATTATTTCTATATTATTCTTTATCTTAGTTCCTTGATAAATGACTGGCATCAGTGACCATTTCTTTATTATATGACAGCTTATTAAAGAAAATTTGTTTTGGGCATTTTGTTAAGTGCTGTTTTTCAGAAACCTTAAGTACACGGATTTCTCAAGAACAGAGTTTTTTTTTAAAGCTATAAAAACTCATGGGCTAGAGACCATGGTCATACAGTGACATGTATTTATGCAATAATTCTCTCTCAATACTCACCGTTTGTCAGGTTCTCGGTCACCGCACCTATAATTGTTTCCATAAATTCTTTAGCAGTGATAGCAAAATTGGTAAGAGGGATATTGTGGCAGATTGAAAAAAACAATAAAGGTTCCAATCTGGCAGGAGTCATTTTTCTTTTTCTTTAAATGAACATTTTTTTAATTAAAAGACCATTATTGAAGACAATGAATTTGATTTCTCGATTTCAGAAAAGAATTTTAATACATTTAATATTTTATGAAGCAATATTTTGTTGGTATTTTTATAAGTCTGTGAATTTTGCAGCACAATATGAGTGAGAGAGATATATGAATCTGATCATTGAGTGTTAATATTATAAATCTTATACTTGCTATACAAGACCAGCTTAGTTTTTTTAATTTTTTAATTTTATTTTGATTTCCATCTAAAAATGTCTGTCATTATTGGTGAGTTAATTACTAGTATATAAATATATGGGAAGTTAATTCTAGAGAGCAGCAAAGATGGCACCTAACAGGCTGCGGGTCAAGCTTTGCTCTCATGTTTTAGTACATTATGAATGCCGCCAGGCCATGGATTTGACTGGAACTCACACTAGTCAGCAACTTAACTTGTTTCCACGGAAACGTGTTGTGGTTTTCCATTTTGATTAATTAAGTAATTCATTTTGTGGTGTTTTCCTCTGCAATTACCTTGGCATAGTAATGAGCTATTTAAAATTGTATTTCGGCTACCTTGTGCCGAATTTTCAGTCTAGTGCACATAGCTGAACTTCACGAGAATGGCACGTTTCGCCAAGTTTGCCGACATTGTCGGATTTGGTGTGTGTAGAAAATGTACACATCAACCAATAATTGACTAGCACATTGCTCGTGAGAGATTGAGCCATGCCCGGTTAGCAGCATGCCCAAGACACATTGCTCACACACTGAATGATGCCTTTACTCCTAGCGGCCTTTGTCTCAAAGCAGAGGAGTACTCTGCACCCCTCAAAGACACGCTTACCATGAAACCAAGGGGAGGACAGTGCTTTATCCCCGGATATTGGAAGTTCAATGAGTTTTTGCTGCAGCACAGGGTCATGCCAGTGGTCGATCTACGCAACGGGCAACTGATGCCTGAGCGAACATTGTTATTATTATTATTAATTCCTTTCAAAGGTGAAAAAAACAAGTTTTTAAAATATGTGTTATTATGAGTATTATTATATTAGTTAATTAGATGTAACAAAGATAGACCCTTTCTCCGCTACAAAGTTATTTACAAGCGTGACCTGAAGGCGTTAGATATGACCAACTGCAACTTGCCAAAGACAGATCCTGCTGGCGGCAGGCTTGATGTGTTGATCTGCAGGCAGTGGAAGACAAGATGCGTCAAGATGCAGACTCCAAACGTGTGCGGCGAAAGCAAGGGCAACAACTGACTGTCCCCTCTCTAGCGTGAAGTCCATTGTCTCTCGAGACTGACAGGATGCCAGTCAATAAATTATATTAATTTGAAATAGGAAATGATTATAAATGTATTACACAATTATCACTCAGAAAGACAGATTTTGTACCAAAATATCCATTTAAAAAAAGCCATGCGGCTCAGGAGGACCCTGGCTGATTGTCTTTGTAGCCTACCTAAAGGCTTGAAAGTTAAAGCAGTTGAGAAACACTGCCTGACCAGCATATAAACTCTGCTATTGTTGGTTGTCGGCTAACTAACACTCGGTTAACCATTTCCAGTCCGTGCTAACTTCTGTTGACTTGTGTCTTTCAATCCAGGATAAGATTGCAAATCTGTATGTCAAATAGTTTTGTTAAAAAATAAAAATAAATATTTAACAAATTAAGCTAAATTTATGATGTGATCAAGATTAAACTATCTATGATCTGTCGAAGGCGGATGTGTTGGACCGAAAGGTGTGTATATAGCAGTTAAGCTGTAAACTAGTGACACAATGCATTCCGTTCTCCGGACTACATCCTGGTAGAAGCAAAGCCCTAAAAAGATTTAGAACGAATGCAGAAGAGGAAGAAGAAGAAACTATCTATGACATGAAGTATTCAAAATGAAATTTAAGTATTAATATGATGTGTTAAATTGTGGAAGTTGAAACACAAATAGTATCATTACTGTATCAGATGTGGGTTTACACATCATTACTGAACCAGATGTGGGTTGGTATGTCATTACTGTACCAGATATGGGTTGACACGTCATTACTGTACCAGATGTGGGTTGATACATCATTACTGTACCAGGTGTAGTTTGATACAACATTACTGTACCAGATGTGGGTTGACACATCATTACTGCACCAGATGTGGGTTTGTATGTCATTACTGTACAAGATATGGGTTGGCACGTCACTACTGTACCAGATATGGGTTGACACGTCATTACTGTAGATTGATAAGTCATTCATTACTGTACCAGATGTGAGTTGATACATCATTACTGTATCAGATATGGGTTGATATTTTAATGTTATTATTCATAATTTAATCAGATGTAGAGTAAAAAAATATTTATAATAACTCATGCCAAATAACGAAAATTAAACTTATTGCCTCATCCCCTTTGTGGAGCACATGGATCTTTTATTGAGGAGGAAAGAACAGGCCCACTGTATAAATCGATGCATACTAGAAAATGTAACTCAAGATAGTTGTGCAATGGGCTGGCAGTCTGGTCATTTTTGTTAAAAGTACCGGACAAACCAGAAATCTGAAATAACGTAACTCCAACCCGACCCAGTCATCCTGTTGAGGCATAACAGAAATGACTGCAATGAATGCCTGAGTGTTTCTGTGCTAGTGAAAGCATGAATATATTGGAAGCAATACAAATAGGTGAAAGCATGAATATATTGGAAGCAATACAAATAGGTGAAAACATGAATATATTGGAAGCAATACAAATAGGTGAAAACATGAATATATTGGAAGCAATACAAATAGGTGAAAACATGAATATATTGGAAGCAATACAAATAGGTGAAAACATGAATATATTGGAAGCAATACAAATAGGTGAAAACATGAATATATTGGAAGCAATACAAATAGGTGAAAACATGAATATATTGGAAGCAAAACAAATAGGTGAAAACATGAATATATTGGAAGCAATACAAATAGGTGAAAACATGAATATATTGGAAGCAATACAAATAGGTGAAAACATGAATATATTGGAAGCAATACAAATAGGTGAAAACATGAATATATTGTGAGCAATACAAATAGGTGAAAACATGAATATATTGGAAGCAATACAAATAGGTGAAAACATGAATATATTGAAAGCGATACAAATAGGTGAAAACATGAATATATTGGAAGCAATACAAATAGGTGAAAACATGAATATATTGGAAGCAATACAAATAGGTGAAAACATGAATATATTGGAAGCAATACAAATAGGTGAAAACATGAATATATTGGAAGCAATACAAATAGTCAGCGCAGTCTGAAAGCTCAATTATTATTCTTTTATTTCAGCTGTTGGCAGAAGCTGAGGACTGGAGAGAAAAGTAAGTTGACACCGCAACATACCAGATATGTCGAAAGAGATGACTAAGACTGTTTGGGCATGGAGCAGTTTATGCCAATCTGGAATCAAACTAGAACCTTAATGTGGCATATTCTGTTCATAAAAAATGATTAAGATTACTTTTTTGACGGTCCTCGCTTTTGTCACAAGTAAAATAAATGAATAACAACTACCTCTACACCCTTTGGCAGAAGATGAGTGACTATGTTAAGTTATCTTATTGAAATATATCCTGTGTAAAAGAGACAAATTTCTTTTTCTTTATTATTTGTTTTAAACTCCCACTACCAAACCCTGAAAAGGGTTTTATAAGTAGCAGGATGTAATCTGGAAAACGGAATGCATTGTGTCATAGTTTACAGCTTGACTTTGATATCTGCACCTATTGGTCCGACACATCCGACTTCAGCATGGCATTTTTGAGTACCGGGTTAGCCTTCCCTCTTTGATCTCTTCTCTTTAGCCAGTCTGCTCTGTTGCAGCTTGTTATCCAGGATCACCATGTGGAGGTGGAGAAGGGTCTTAACAGGTCTGGCCCTAATGCTAGCATTCAGCTTTGGGTCGCTGACCTCTACAGACAGATCATGCACTGCTCAACATCTTGATAAATAAAACAACCCCAAAAACAAACCAAATATAAATATAGTTTGGGTACCATGTTTAGACACAAACAAGAATGAAACCTACATTACAACCAAAAGGTCTTCTTTGGGGACAATGGATAATACAAATATGAGCTAACACATCTTAGAAGAAAAGATGCACGTCAAAAGATCATCAGTGCACGCAAAAAAAGATACTTAATGCATTCTGCATGTAAAGGCTTGTTTTGTGTCCTTTTTAAGTGTTTCCATCTCCTTTTTATGGGTAACTGAAATGGTCTTCTTAGTTGATCTGTACTTCTACAAGGGCAGATGCCCCTATGTAGGTCCCAACTCTGGTATGTGATGGATGTAGCCGGGAGAAAGATTTCCTGCTTAGCGGGCTAGGCTCAAGCTGCTTAATACTCCACAGCGTTGGAACAAGCGCTTAGGGAGGGTGGTTAATCTATGTGTGAGAACATCTTAATAGACTCAAAACACTAGAGCAAAGTAGATCCGCAACCTGTTAGGCACCATCTATGCTGCTCTAAACAAACCACCTAACCATGGCTGGTGTTATGCCATGACACACAGTTAGTTGCCTCTTACGACATGCTCTCTGTGGGGCAGTGTTGCTATTCTTGTCCATGTCATACACAAGGATCCCGGTGGACCACTAACTGAAATGTTAGTCTGGTCAAGCACAACATACTGACCGAGATGTCACCTTCAGGATCAGGTGCAATATACTGACCAAGACCGCACCTCTATTCCATGTAGCATTCCTTTAAAACAGGCTATTTTGAAGGCACTCTAGATAACAAGATGTGGATCGACATGATACCTGTAGTAGTGAGCAACACACAGATGGAGCCAAGCAAACCACAACCACCTGGTGGATCCTGGTCCACTTTCATCAGCTTGCTCGGGATGTGAGGGAAGCTGCTGCAACCTGACACTTAATGTCCTTTTTAAAGTAAAGTAAAGTAACCCATAGCATTACTGCCGTAGGGGTGTAAGGTGTTATCGATCTCACATTTCAAAGGCTCGGCTATATGAGGGCGGTAGCATCTCCTCTCCCTCGCCGCTTTTACTTCCCGAACTGAACCGGAACCCATTTAAGGCTGGGTCGACCCTGGAGCCATTGCGGTATGAAAAAACATTTACCACCTCAACTGGGGAATGAACCCAGGACCACTCAGATGCTAAGCCAATGTGCTAACCACTGTGCTTCGCGGCTCCCAGAATGTCCTTTTTAGGGCCCACAAAAGAGTAAACATACTCATTGTGGACATTAACGTAATAGTTGTCCATCACAAGTGATGAAGACCACTCTCTTTGTTCAGCCGTGTGGACAGTCGTATCTCTTGCTGTGTCTGCTGAAATGGGTGACTTGCGCAGTGATTTGGATTAAAGTGAGGAAGAAACTGCGCCTTTTGTCAACCTCACTCACAGAGCCTAAGCTACCTTTTGCCAGTGGCAAGACATTCATTGAGACGACTGGAGATAACATAGGATGCAGATTTTGCCTCAGGGTTACCACCGAAGCCTTTCCGTAAACATTTAAACCGCAGGGTAGAAAGGTGGGATGGCATCTAATGCAGTTTGTCGTGCCTTTTCAATAACCACAAGAGGTCGTATGGGCAACACTCAGCGTGTGAGTGGGTCTGGCATCTCTCCCCAGCTGTATTCAGCTCATCATAGTAACATCTAAAATTCCCACACGCCAAATTCGTGAAGGTGAACCGGCAGAACTAACCCATGAAAGACGACACAGGTATAAGCGTAGTGCCATTCAGTCGGCGTCCAGACCAGGATAAACGGATGGAAGAAATCACAAAAAAAGAACGAAATAACAAGTCCAGACGGAAAACAACACCACGTTTCCGTGAACACAAGTGTAAGTCGTCGACTAGTGTGAATTCCAGGCAAATCCGAGGTCTGGCGACATCCATAATGATCCAAACCAGTAGAGAAATTTAGACTCACAGCCAGTTATGGCGCCATCTTTGCCAGATTGGGCATTAACGACAACACCAACAACTTGCATATGTTTTTTTTAACACTTAATTTTAATCCACAGTGCCGCCGTAGCCATGCCTTATTCAAATTTGAAATCTGTTCATACTTTATTAGAATGTATACTTTTGCTCTGCTGTCCACAGAGTCTCTGACATGAAAGAAAGACTTGAACAGAGGGAGGAAGAGTTTAAGCAAATGCAGGAGACTATAATGTTCAAAGAGAATGAGTTGGAGGTTTGTATGATTTGACATTACAGGTGTCTCCTCCCCTTTTTTCATCAGGCAGTTTTTCGCAGATCAACTTTTCAGTCCTTTTCAATTGTAATCAGAATGTTTATATCTTATTCGTCTGCAATCACTGCTCAATTAGACTGGGGCTCCGGATTCTTCAAAAAATTCTGTTTTTTTTTTTCATGGTTAATACTACCGTACAGTTATTCCGCAAGTGGAGTCAGCCACAGTAACATAGGCTGGGGCTCTCTATCTTGACCTTGGTGTACAGATAGTGTCTCATTCTGTTGTGGCCAGTTCGGAAACATAATATGATAACCTGGTCTTTTCTGAATTGTTCATAGTATCCACCATCTGCGTGGTATTTGGGTTGTTCTTCCTGTCACTTTACATTGCATTGCCCTTTTATTATAACTTTTTCTTCTTCATGGTTGACCACATATTATTCATGTATTAGTTTGTTTCCTCCTTGGCTAGACTGTCGGTCTCCTCATTTCATTTGATACTACAGCGTGATGGTATTTACTGAATCACTGATACTGCGACACATTTTCACCTGCTTTCAATTTGTTCAGTTCAGTGTTCTTGTGGGATTTGAGTGCGACGACATACATTCAATGCAAGGTCCATTTTTGCGACCTCTTTCATCATGTTTCCACAACCTTGACTTTACCATCTGTTCATTCAGTCAGTGGATATATGTTGTATACACATATAATGTCTCACCTACACCGATTATGAACTGAACGAATTGAGGGCAACCTTGACAAAAATACAGGAAGAATACCTGGTCAACTGCGAATAAGCAAAAGTCATAATAAAAGGACAATACAAGGTAAAGTGGCAGGAAGAATACTCCAAACACCATGCACAGGAGGGATACTACCTACTGTAAAGAATAGACCAGTTTATCATACTTTGTCTTTGAACTGGACACAACAGAATGAGACACCGCCTGTACAACACATTCAAGATAGGTACCACCAGCCTAAGATGCTGCGGCCTGGCACACATAACAGCGGCACATGTATTTCAGGAGAAACTACCGAGGTATTGAGACCCTGAAAAATAAAGCTGACATTATCGGAGAATGTGGAGTCTTAGTCTAAATTAGCAAAGATCGCAGAAGAAGAAAAAGAAAAACACTGATTGAAGGATGCCTGAATGTCAAGCTAAGTGGATGCAGTGGGCAGTTGCTACTCAGACAAAGAAGAAGTAGAGAGGACTACAACTGCTGCTAAAGTTTTCATGTTAATCTAAATTTAATATTTACATGTATTGTTTAATCTCTTAGGAACTGAAAGATTGCTTCCTACAGTTGAAGTCATTTGAAGAAAATGAAGAGGAAGGAGAGAATGCAGGTAATTTAAATCAAATGATTAAGAAGCATTTTAACAATCATTCATATTATATTCTCAGATAAATGAAACACTTTGTATGGTCCTTATCAACAAATAACAAACATGTGTCGATACAGGGCATTGGGCTGAAGGGCAAGAGCCTGAATGCTGCTGAACAACAACATATTATATTCTCCTTCCCTTTTTACTCCAATAAATGCATAGAGCTACCACATTTATCTGCTCGTGTAGATGCATCATTTATAGCACTTGGGACCTACAATGCTGCACAGTGAATGAGCTGACAGTAGACAAAAACTTATATCTGGCTGCTTGCATCAGGGTGACCAAGACCCTATTTGACCTACAAGCGGCGGCTCTGGAAACAGGCGGCGCTAGTGCAGTCTGGCTAAGAGAATGGGGAAGGCAAACCCGGTACCCAATCTGAAACCAGATGTCTCGGACTGAAAGACGCAGATATCGTAACGTCCTTTTTGGGACAAACTGCGAAGAGGAAGAATCTAAATCTCTATGTTCATAACAAATGGCACAGGAAGCTGTTAGCACCAAATAATGTTCCAGATATTCACAAAGTGTTGTCACAGAGTGAAAGTCAAAGCCACCCACACAGTGACAGATGCACTATGATCATTCTGGTTTTCTTGAAACCCACAGGAGTGTGCACAACTAGGAAACTGCATGAACCATTATGTACACTCTTTGCCATTTATTGAATCGGACTGAACACCTAGTACAAAAAGTCTCTAACACTTTATCCCCAGCTGGACCAGGTATTGATTTTTCCTTTGTCTTTTCCTACAATTGCCCATTGTTTTACCCAATCTAATCTTCATTATTTTCTTCATTGTCGTTCGTTCTCAATCTCTCAGACCAAGTCCTGAAAAGGGCTTTGCAAGTAGCAGGATGTAATTCGGAGAACGGAATGCATCGTGTCGTAGCTTACAGCTAGACTGCGATATTTGCACCTTGGCGGCTTTGGGTCGCTGGTTCTGACAATAGCAGTTAGCTTTTGAGTCCCTGACTGCTACAGCACATGCATGGCTCAGCATCTTGATCTCACCTAATCTAATCAAAATTTATCTATGTGTTATTTATTTGTCTTAATTTCACAGAAGATTAATTTTTCAAAATTTCACAGAAAATTTATTTGTTTTATTTTAACAGAAGATTTATTTGTCTTAATTTCACAGAAGGTTAATTTGTCAAAATTTCACAGAAAATTTATTTGTTTTAATTTTACAGAAGATTTATTTGTCTTAATTTCACAGAAGGTTAATTTGTCAAAATTTCACAGAAAATTTATTTGTTTTAATTTTACAGAAGATTTATTTGTCTTAATTTCACAGAAGATACCAGTGTACGAGTTCAGGACAAAATTGCATCAATGATGGATGTTTCTAAGGTAAATCATTGGCAATATTTTTTCAAACAAAGCCATACCACTATAACTGCTAACTTTTAAATGATAGCTAGCGGTCGCAGATGCCACTTGACGTGATGTTTTTCATTAAAGATTGATACTTGCCATTTAAGACAGATTTTGCAGTATAACGAAGGCATATAATGGTGAAAGCTCAGTTTTTATAAGAAACTGACCAGATGGTGTATTTTATAAGAAACTTACCTGAAGCTGTGTTTTATAAGAAACTGACCCGAAGCTGTGTTTTATAAGAAACTTACCAGATGCAATGTTTTTTTTAGAAACTGACCAGAAACTGTGTTTTATAAGAAACTGACCAGATGCTGTATTTTATGAGAAACTTACCAGATACAGTTTTTTCATATACTGACCAGAAAGTTTTCTCATAAACAGACTAGAATATTTTCTCAATAATTGACCAGAAAGTTTTTCTAAATACTGACCAGAACATTTTATCTGGTCATAAAATGACCAGATAGACTGATCTGTAAATGATCTCATAAACCAGTCAGAGGTAAGTTTTCTCATAAACTGACCAGTAGCTTAGGGATATCATTAACTGACCAGTAATTTGACCTCCTTTTATGAGACCTGCACACCAGCATTGATGTGTTTTTACAGTAATGATTTCTAAAAATACTTTGTTTTACATAATGAGGTTGCCAGCCTCATGCATAATCCTTTTATCTGCTTTCCATGACATTTACAGTATAGTATTCAACAGTAGTACTATTCTTTGTTATGCAGCCTCTGTATCCAAACAGGGGTTTGGTATTCAACTATCTATAAAATATGCTTCCATCTTGAAACATTGTCTTGATAAGGTCTACATTTGATGGTTTGAACAGATGAATGCATCTTTACGAGCCTTGGAGGAAGAGAGAGACAGCCTCGGGAACAAACTATACATTGAAATGGAAGCCAGACGAGAACTAGAAGGTGAGAGCCTAACCTTCACCGCTCCGCATTATTTTTTCAAAAATTACAAAATTTCATATTTTACGATCGTTGTTTACCTTGAGAACCTTTAACCATTCTATTTGTTGGTCAGTAAATATGATTTTGTTGTGTGTAGAGACACAATTAAATAAAGAACTTGTTGGTGTTATTGCTTTTGTTGTGTGTTTGTTAGTTTCTGAGATACAAGAAGATGAAGGTGAAAATTTATAATTGAAAAAAAACTAAATTTGGATTCGACCGCTAGACCTAGTCGCTCCGTTAGAAATACATGAAAACCACAACAACGTATCGATACTATGTTTATAATATCGACATAACTGTTAATATCCAATTCCAAAGTATTTACTACATCTAAATAAACAAAATAAACAGATCTACCTCACAAAATGGTTCACAACCTACTTGCCCCTTCGCAAAAAATCAACGGGAATCCAATCCGCGTAATTAGAAGATAAATCATTCAAAATCCATTTGTAATTGAACATATAATTTTTAAACTGGTAAAAACCTGTGTAGATGTTTGTGATGTATTCAGCAGTAAAATAATGGCTATTTGTATGGTCACCGTACTTAATTATTCATGAATAAAAGGTGAAGGCTGAATGCGTGGCTGACGTACGTCCACAGAGTGGTAAAGTGTCATCTTAACTTGACGTCTTTATACTGGTTTACAGGACCGCAGAATCTGTATACAACCAGTTTCGTTTACATTCACTTGATCTAAAAACTATGCGCGTGCAATCTATTCTTGAATGCATTAATTGACCATGTCTCCATTATTTCTTGTGGCACTGCATTGCAAGCATTCACCAATCTGTGACTAAAAAATGTTTTCTTTTATCTAATCTGAACCTTTCTTTAGTTCATTTGTAATTTGAAAAATCTTGTTATAGTCTAATTTATTCGTTTCTTTAATTATCTTATAAACCTGTATTTAGTCACCTCAAATTTTTCTCTTTTCTAGACACTGAAGGCCGGTTTTTTTCTTTCCTCATAACTATAATTCTGGAATCTTTCTATCAGCTTTGTTGCTCTTTTTTGTATCCTTTCCAGCATGATTCTATCTCATTTACAATAAGGACTTCAAGAGTTGCATGCCTTCTGTGATTCTATATGATGCAGAGTGTTGGAGACTAACTGAAAGATAAACGTCAAAGTTGTCAATTTTTCATACATGAGGTGAATTTTCAGGCCATACACAATCACCAACTGAGAACTGTTTGTCCAGAGTAATCAAGAAGACATGAACACCGTCATGCTGTTTGGCCGATGCTGAAATTGTAAAGGTCATGTCCTAAAAAAAGAACCAGACACCATCACCAGAACTACCTTCGTGTGAACCAAAGAGAAAGGCAAAAGAAAGGCCAGTCTAAGACAACTTGGCGAAGAGGCTGAGATGAGAATTATTAATCAAGTTGGGACACTGTACAAAAAAATGACTGCAGACTGGTTAAGAATGCAGCAAAGATTGCGCCTAAAAGACTGTGGGTTTAACTTTTCTCTTGTGTTTTAGTTCATTATGGATGCCACCAACCCACAGATTTGACTGGAATTTACACTAGTCTACAACTTACACTTGTGTCTATGGAAACGTGTTAGGGCTTTCCATTTGGTTTAGTCAATTTGTTCATTTTGTGGTGTTTTTCCTTCAATATCCTGGCATAGTCGTTGGCAATTTCAAATAGTATTTTGACTAATATTTGACCCAGTGTCATATTTACATGATCCAGTGCACACGGCTGATCTTCACGAGATTGGCGCTATTCACCCTGAGACTGCCCCTAGCAGTAATAGGACACAAGTGCTCCTAACTAATAATAGTAGTTGCAGCACCCTATAACCCATTCAGGTAGAACAAGAATAGAAAGTACCGGTTTGATTTAAACGTCCCTCGTACCTTGACCTTGATCCAGTGGCAAGATGACTGGCGATAGCATGGAATGCAAATTAATTTGTCTCAGGTTATCTCCCGGAGGATAGTTGACTAGCACTACAGAGTACACACTATCACTCCAATGTTTGTTCCCGTTATTGAGATCTACCTGGAGCATTTATCTGACCAAAACTAGCATAGCTTGATGGGTTCCGATGGAAGAAATGATTTTTTTTCCCGTTTGCCTTATTTCTCTATTCCCAAGGCGGTGTGCATTGCGCTATGTTTTTATTTTGCGCCAGTCGGCCCAGTGCATCCAACTTCGGCATGCATGTTATATAAGTGTCTGCTTCTTCGTGCATTTTTTTTTAAGGGGTTTGGTTCCCTGGGGTAACGGCTATTGCTGTGATGGGGAGCGAACCCAGCACTCTCGAGTTGTGAGTCATGTGACTTAACTACTAGCCCACGCCGTCCCCCTGAACAAATGATATAAAGGTTAATGATCCGATGTTGATTTGCTTTTTTAATACAATTTCTAGAACAACTGGAGAGCTCCCGTCGCAGTGTGGAAAGCAGCATGGCAGACAAAATGAAAGCAGAAAGGCAATGCCAGGAGGCTCAGACCAAACTGAGTGTGTTGTCTTCGTACTTCAAAGAGAAGGAATTGCAGCTGCAGAGGTTAGTTTATTTGTTTTCAGGAAATAATAAAATAAAAATGTTAGCCCAGGCATTTAAGGCCAGTTGTGTCGATTGACCACTATCATGTCCAACTGCTGAGGCATGTGTAACCAAACCTCATCTAATGCTGAAGGAGAGAGTGCTATCTGCTGGAGCGAGGAAAGACTTAGAAATATTCATCTGCATTGTTCAATTTACGCTGCAGTAGAAGAATAAAGTCAACACTGCAGTTACTTTCCAAGTAGATAGCCTCTGCCTAAACATTACAATGTACCGGTGGTTTCTGTGACACTTGTTGTCAATGTACCGGTGGTTTCTGTGACACTTGTTGTCAATGTGCCGGTGGTTTCTGTGACACTTGTTGTCAATGTACCGGTGGTTTCTGTGACATTTGTTGTCAATGTGCTGGTGGTTTCTGTGACATTTATTGTCAATGCGCTGGTGGTTTCTGTGACATTTGTTGTCAATGTGCTGGTGGTTTCTGTGACACTTTGTTGTCGATCTGCTGGTGGTTTCTGTGACACTTTGTTGTCAATGTGCTGGTGGTTTCTGTGACACTTGTTGTCAATGTGCCGGTGGTTTCTGTGACATTTGTTGTCAATGTGCCGGTGGTTTCTGTGACACTTGTTGTCAATGTGCCGGTGGTTTCTGTGACACTTGTTGTCAATGTACCGGTGGTTTCTGTGACATTTGTTGTCAATGTGCTGGTGGTTTCTGTGACATTTGTTGTCAATGTGCTGGTGGTTTCTGTGACATTTGTTGTCAATGTGCTGGTGGTTTCTGTGACATTTGTTGTCAATGTGCAGGTGGTTTCTGTGACATTTATTGTCAATGCGCCGGTGGTTTCTGTGACATTTGTTGTCAATGTGCTGGTGGTTTCTGTGACACTTTGTTGTCAATCTGCTGGTGGTTTCTGTGACACTTTGTTGTCAATGTGCTGGTGGTTTCTGTGACATTTGTTGTCAATGTGCTGGTGGTTTCTGTGACATTTGTTGTCAATGTGCTGGTGGTTTCTGTGACATTTGTTGTCAATCTGCTGGTGGTTTCTGTGACACTTTGTTGTCAATCTGCTGGTGGTTTCTGTGACACTTTGTTGTCAATGTGCCGGTGGTTTCTGTGACATTTGTTGTCAATGTGCCGGTGGTTTCTGTGACATTTGTTGTCAATGTGCTGGTGGTTTCTGTGACATTTGTTGTCAATCTGCTGGTGGTTTCTGTGACATTTGTTGTCAATGTGCCGGTGGTTTCTGTGACATTTGTTGTCAATGTGCTGGTGGTTTCTGTGACATTTGTTGTCAATGTGCTGGTGGTTTCTGTGACATTTGTTGTCAATCTGCTGGTGGTTTCTGTGACACTTTGTTGTCAATCTGCTGGTGGTTTCTGTGACACTTTGTTGTCAATGTGCCGGTGGTTTCTGTGACATTTGTTGTCAATGTGCCGGTGGTTTCTGTGACATTTGTTGTCAATGTGCTGGTGGTTTCTGTGACACTTTGTTGTCAATGTGCTGGTGGTTTCTGTGACATTTGTTGTCAATGTGCCGGTGGTTTCTGTGACATTTGTTGTCAATGTGCCGGTGGTTTCTGTGACATTTGTTGTCAATGTGCCGGTGGTTTCTGTGACACTTTGTTGTCAGTTCTATGCTTCTGTGCAAAGCTCTCTTTATACGTCTTTTGCAACATGTGGGTCTATTCTTGACTCCTGAGTAAGAAACTCTTGGATACACACACATTTACATTCATCGTACCTCGGAAGTACACCAGATAGCGGAACAGACAGGGACATCAAAAGCAGAATAAACAAGGCCGGAGTAGTCTTCGCTAGCTTAAACAACATTTGCAAGTTTTAGCAGTACAACACAAACTCATCATGCAGCAAGTCCTTTGCAGAACTTTGCTCCAATCACAGCCCATATATGAGTGAGACAAGATCTCCATCCTGCTTCAGAGTCAGGCCCAAGTATTCCGTGACATCTTGGTGCCATCGCATTCATGGTCTGTCTCTGTCCCTCTTGCTCTACACTAAAAAAATAAAAAAGGCAAAGGCCGCCTTCAATCGCAGACGATGACGGCATAATTTATTTGCTATCTCTATTTTTAGTAAGGTTTAACTGCGCTACTTTTTATCCTCACTCTCTCGTCTCGAGCCGACCGACCCCAGTGGTAGGTTAAGGACAAGACGACTAGGGGGTGACTACGAGATGCAGGGGACTCTGCATCATGCACCCGTGGAAAAGATGGCGGAGTCCGGAGTCGAACCCTCACCACCTGATCACGAGGCCGACAGCTTAACCACTTTACCACGGAATCCTTGCCCTGCACCACACCTTCCACTACCATTCTCTCTGGACCGTTGTGTCTTTTAATGTGGCTAAAGTATTTTGATTTTTTTGTTCATGATAGAATTTATGAACCGATTCTCCTCTATGCCCAACGCTTGTCGAATGTCTGCATCCTTCTTTTTTTTCAGTTCATGGTCTTTTGAGGACCTTTCTATAACATTTCCGACGTGATTCTCTTTCTTGAGGATTGGGTAGCTGTCCATGTTTTTAATATTCAGCCAGATTGTGTACAATGAGCAAGCTGCAGGAACCATTAATATCCAGACAGATTTTGTACAATGAGCAAGCTGCAGGAACCATTAATATCCAGACAGATTTTGTACAATGAGCAAGCTGCAGGAAAGATTAATATTAGCCAGATTGTGTACAATGAGCAAGCTGTAGGAACCATTAATATTAGCCAGATTGTGTACAATGAGCAAGCTGCAAGAACCATTAATATCCAGACAGATTGTGTACAATGAGCAAGCTGCAGGAAAGATTAATATTAGCCAGATTGTGTACAATGAGCAAGCTGTAGGAACCATTAATATTAGCCAGATTGTGTACAATGAGCAAGCTGCAAGAACCAGTAATATCCAGACAGATTGTGTACAATGAGCAAGCTGCAGGAACCATTAATATTAGCCAGATTGTGTACAATGAGCAAGCTGCAGGAACCATTAATATTAGCCAGATTGTGTACAATGAGCAAGCTGCATGAACCATTAATATTAGCCAGATTGTGTACAATGAGCAAGCTGCAGGAACCATTAATATCCACACCCTTCACTGTTTACAGAGAGAGAGAGAAAGAGAGAGAATGATACTTAGCAGGTCTGCCTGAAGTGCAGTGATGTAAATTTAGCGTAACATAAGTTTCTGACGATCTTGAGTTAAATAAAACTAATAATGCTTAACTAGTGAGAATTTGTTGTTCAAAGTTAGTTATTTGTTACAGGGAGTTAGGTGAGCAAGAGGCCTTGAAGAAGCAGAACCAGACAAGGCTAGTGTCAGCTGATGAGACCACTAAGTCAGTGCAACAAGAGATAGACTTTGTGAGGTAAATGTTGTTCTATCAGTGCAACAAGAGATAGACTTTGTGAGGTAAACGTTGTTCTATCAGTGCAACAAGAGATAGACTTTGTGAGGTGAATGTTGTTCTATCAGTGCAACAAGAGATAGACTTTGTGAGGTAAATGTTGTTCTATCAGTGCAACAAGAGATAAACTTTGTGAGGTAAATGTTGTTCTATCAGTGCAACAAGAGATAAACTTTGTGAGGTAAATGTTGGTCTATCAGTGCAACAAGAGATAGACTTTGTGAGGTAAATGTTGTTCTATCAGTGCAACAAGATATAGACTTTGTGAGGTAAACGTTGTTCTATCAGTGCAACAAGAGATAGACTTTGTGAGGTAAATGTTGTTCTATCAGTGCAACAAGAGATAGACTTTGTGAGGTAAATGTTGTTCTATCAGTGCAACAAGAGATAGACTTTGTGAGGTAAATGTTGTTCTATCAGTGCAACAAGAGATAGACTTTGTGAGGTAAATGTTGTTCTATCAGTGCAACAAGAGATAGACTTTGTGAGGTAAATGTTGTTCTATCAGTGCAACAAGAGATAAACTTTGTGAGGTAAATGTTGTTCTATCAGTGCAACAAGAGATAGACTTTGTGAGGTAAATGTTGTTCTATCAGTGCAACAAGAGATAGACTTTGTGAGGTAAATGTTGTTCTATCAGTGCAACAAGAGATAAACTTTGTGAGGTAAATGTTGTTCTATCAGTGCAACAAGAGATAGACTTTGTGAGGTAAATGTTGTTCTATCAGTGCAACAAGAGATAGACTTTGTGAGGTAAATGTTGTTCTATCAGTGCAACACGATATTTAATGTTTGAGGTAAATGTTCTATCAGTGCAACAAGAGATTGAATGTTTGAGGTAAATGTTGTTCTATCAGTGCAACAAGAGATAGACTTTGTGAGGTAAATGTTGTTCTATCAGTGCAACAAGAGACTTTGTGAGGTAAATGCTGTTACTCTATCCCTCCTTGATGACTAAAGATCAACAGTAAATCCTCACAACTGTGTCAAAGCACATCAGAGACTGCAACATGTGAGCTTACATCATCCTTGAATGTACATGAGCTACACATATTTGTGTCATATGTGCATTTAAATTTAACAAACATGTCTTATAGGGTTGAATACACAACTAAAGACAAGCATACAAAAAGGTAAATTGTCTTGGCTTAGTCATAACTTGAGATATGGAGGCTTACTATTGAAAGTTCTAGAAGACAAAATTCAGAGGAAAAGAAGTAGAGGATGTCAAAGAAACAATTACATCACGCAAGCTTGCAAGAACTTTGGGGTGCAGGATTATACTGAACTGAAGAGATCTGCTGGGAACAGAAGATGGTGACATTACATGGTCAGAAGACTTCAACACCAGTCTCCTGACTGACTAACAGAAGACAGTGGCGTGATATGATCAGAAGATTTCAACACAAGTTTATAGGCTAACTAACAGAGAACAATGGCGGGACATGATCAGAAGACTTCAACACCAGTCTCCAGGCTAACAGAGAACAATGGTGGGACATGATCAGAAGACTTCAACACCAGTCTCCAGGCTAACAGAGAACAATGGCGAGACATGATCAGAAGACTTCAACACCAGTCTCCAGACTAACAGAGAACAATGGTGGGAAATGATCAGAAGACTTCAACACCAGTCTCCAGACTAACAGAGAACAATGGTGGGACATGATCAGAAGACTTCAACATCAGTCTCCAGACTAACAGAGAACAATGGCGGGACATGATCAGAAGACTTCGCTGCCAAAGACGGATGTGTCGGACCGAAAGGTGCAAATATTGCAGTCAACCTATAAACTAGTGACACAACGTATTCCATTCTCCGGGCTACATCCTTATATTTGCAAATCTCTATTCAGGGCATGGTAGCGGGAGATTGAGAACGAACACAGAAGAAGAGGAAAAAGAAAACTTCAACACCAGTCTCCAGACTAACAGAGGACAATGGCGGGACATGTTCAGAAGCCTTCAACATCAGTTATCCACACTGATTGGTGAGGATGAAACATGTCAGTGCAGTGATTTCTCAAACAGGACATATGAAACTATGAGTAGGAAGATAATGACATTTTGCAAACTTGATGGATGGTATGTGCTGTTTACATCAGAAGTGGTGTCATCATGCGCATCGTACTTATGTTCACTTGGTGCAGTTAGGTCCGGTTTCATTTGAACACGCCTCGTACAAGGACAGATCATTAAAAAAGTGAAGATGAACTAAATTGTTGTATAAATATTATGAAAGTTATCTGTGCCTAAAGGAAATGGCTACATCCTGGGAGGATTGACACAATAAGCAGGAAATGTTGTAAAAGTTCTGGTCAGTCATTCTGAGGTAGGATCAGGCCCAGCAAGCCGGAGCTGCCAAGACCCTTCTACACTTCCATGCAGTGATCCTGGATAATAGGCTGCAACAGAGCAGACTGGCTAAGGAGAAGGGATTGAAGAGGGAAGACTAACCTATTACTAAAAAAATGTCTGCTGAAGTTGGATGTGTCAGACAGAAAGATTCAAATATCGCAGTCAAGCTGTGAACTACGACACAACGCATTCTGTTCTCTGGACTACATTCTGCTACTTGCAAAGCCCTTTATCAGTGCTTGGTAGCTGGAGATTGAGAATGAACCAAGCCATTCTAAGGTACAACAGCTAACTCTGAGCACATAGTTTTGTCAGTATAATTAACTTTGCTTATGGCTGCCGGTTTTGTGAATTTTTGCTCAAGAGCCCAGGTAAATGGGGTCTAAGGTCAGGGTTCAATAGGTTAATATATGTATTTTGCTTGTGCAGGACACAAAGTGAAAGTTTAAAGAGAGAGTTAGCGTCTTCAGAAAGAGATTTCCGGTCTCAGGTAAGCTTTGAATTGATGTCTCCTAATTTCTCTTTTTCTCATTGGCCATGGTTCTTACTCTTACGTCTGCACATGAAGTCCAGTTCTCTGGATGAAGGTTACTGTAGTGGGGAGATCTTTTTTAACCTGTAGCACTTCCCATATTTTTTGACAAAAATTTGACCTAATTAATTTCTGAATTTCTCGCTATGGTAGTCGACTTTCAAAATTGGTAACTTTTCTGTTTGTTTGTCAATAAATATGATTTTCTTGTGTGTAGAGATACAATTGAATAACGAACATGTGGGTGTTATTGTTTTTGTTGTGTGTTTGTTAGTTTCTGAGATACAAAAAGATGTTTAAAATTTATGAAAATCTCGTAAAAAATTTGAACTCGACCACTAGGCCTAGTCGCTCCGATTGAAAACCATGGAAACCACAACAACGTATCGATACTGTGTTTATACTATTGACCCCACATGTGAGTTTCCAATTCAAACGTAGTTCTTTCATTTAAACAAACAAAATAAACAGATCTACTCAATAAAGATCTTTCCCAACAACCTACTTCACCTTTCGTAAAAAGTCTGCTTGCTCCAAACGGCGTATACAAAATTAAAACTGTTCAAAGCCATTGGTAATTGAACATACGATACTTTAACTGGCAAAATATCGTGTATATATATATATGGGGGACGTATTCAGCAGTAAAAAATGGCTGTCGGGAGTGGTTCCGTTAAAAAAAAAAAATTTTCCGCACACCGTTTTTGTAGGCTGAGTTGGTTAGTGAGGATCGGACAAGGCATGCTAAAGGTTAAAGGCTTCCAAACAGCTTTGTGTGGAGGTTCATCTCCATTGGCCAGTGATCAGTATGAAATTGACTAAGCAAATAACAGTTCTGCAAGGTATGTTCCGATGTCTGTGCTGCTTGACCATACATACACTTTGACGATGGGGCCAATTTTAGCCCGAGTAAGAGTTATTAAATGTGTTATGTGGCGAAGTGGTTAAGCCGTCGGCCTCGTGATCAGGTGGTGTTGGTTCGACTTCTGACTCCTCCATCTTTTTCACGGTTGCTTGATGTGGAGTCCCCCTGCATCTCGTAGTCACCCCTAGTCGTCTTGTCCTTGACTTGCCACTGGGGTCAGGCGGCTCGAGACGAGAGAGTGAGGATAAAAAGTAGCGTAGTTAGTCCTTACTAAATAATAGCGCTAGCAAATAAATTATGCTATCGTCTGCGGCCTTTACATTTACTTTACCTTTATGTCCCGTTCTCAGGCGGAACAGGATCACTTGTTCTGCCTAATCAAGACAGTGATAGTTGTGTCTTGTTTGCTCGACTTTCATGCCTTGCTTCTATTTCCTCTCCATATTTCAACCAAATCTGTCAACTTCTCAACAACAGGTGGCAGTATAAACCAGATAGCTACCATGGGCACATATCATGGACAGAATAGACTGAGCCATTGCTTGGTCGCTGGAAAAGAATGACAGAGCTCTATGTGAAACAGATCCCTTCAGCCTCTGCGATTTCCAGCAGATGAATACAACTGTTAGTCACCTGCCAACAAAACATGCACTGCGCCAGGCAGGTTGGGCCTTTGAGAGCAGTATCATCGAAGACGGCGTGGGCTAATGGTTAAGTGACACGGCTCACAACCCAAAGGTGCTGGATTTGATCCCCATCACATCACTGGCCGTTACCCAGGGGAAGCAAAACCTTAGAAAATGCAGGAGGAAGCAGACCCTTACATAAAATGCTTGCTGAAGTTAGATGCACTGGGCTGACAGGCGCAAAATAAAAACTGCAGTGCAACGCACACCTCCTTGGGAAATAGAGAAATAAGACGAACGCAAAACAAAAACAAACAAAAAAGGAGCACTACCATCTTTCAATCAATTTAATTTTATATTAGCAATATGCGACAAAACATTTATTGCTGGAAATAGAAACAGAGGATGACAAAGACAGCAAAGGATGGATGGTTAAACATCATGGTATGAAAGACAATCAGCAGCAGAATCAATTGTTTGCACACAGGACAGGAAGCTGTGACGAGCAATCATCTTCTACAACATCTAGGATCTCAGATCGGGATGATGATAACTTTATGTATAGAATTGTATAGACAGTGGTCTGAACCTTTTACGATAGAAGACTCTCTAACTCATGAACATTTTTGCACACCCTGCTATTCATTGTTCAAATATGTAAAGAACACTAGAAATAATACCCCATAAATTAGACTATAATATGTTTTTCGAAATAAAGCCACCTACAAGAACAAGGTGACAGAACCACAAATTAATTAAAGACAGGTACAAATTAGATACCAGAAAAAAATTCCTTTAGTCAGAGAGTGGGGAATGCTTGGAATGCATTGCCACAGGAAATAGTGGATGCAGGGTCAATTAATACATTCAAGAATATATTGTATGTGCATAGGTGTTTTTAGTGAATGTAAGTGAAACTGGTTGTATATAGACTCTGCAGAGGCTTCTTAACCAGTATAAAGAAGTTAAGTTAAATCATACTGGAGTAAAAAAGTAAATTAACTTTTTTTCTTGCGGATCAAAAGAGCAATAGTTATTCCAGCTATTGATGTGGATGGTTTGCTGTGATCTGGATATATATTTTCTCTTCCAGATTGCTGCAAATGAGAAGAAAGCTCATGAAAACTGGGTAAGTAAACGTTACTTGTAGATTTTTACTAGGGACATTAATGACGAGGGTAAGTCAGTAAGTAGGTCGCAAACTGATATGGGATTGCTGAAAATTGTAGTTGGTAGCTTCTGAAGGTGTCATTTGGTGGCAACAACTTCTAGCTTTGCGGTTATTGTATGTAGCTTTCGCTAGGTGTCGCACACACGCGCGCAACTCAGCTTCGAAATTGCGTCCATGTTCACGGGAGTGTACAATCAAAGAAGAGTGCTCTGTTTTGAAATTTTTTTTTTTGGGGGGGGGGGGGCTTTCTGCAAAGGTTATTCATTAAGGAAATGCTTCCTGTTTACAGTGGCAATTGCTTGTTGCATAAAGCTGTATATGACACCTGGGTCGATACATTTTTTCAAGGGTTGCAACAAAAGCATTCACATTTTCATTATTCACCGAAGCTATGTTTGTATTAGTTGGTGTATCTCCATAAGTAGTTATAGATGGTATGGTTGGCTCAGGCTTTTTTTTACCACAAATCATCACCTTCTATTCCGTCTATTTAGGAAGCACCTGCTTTTAGCTACCCTCTTCTCTTTCTCCCTCCATCTGCCACCACCACCAGCACCTTTCTAATAGTACATAAAAGTTGCAGAAGATCCAGAATAGAGATCTGTAAAATGTGATTGTTGCAAAGGGAAAAAATAAAAAGTGATTGTTGCAAAGGGAAAAAATAAAAAGTGATTGTTGCAAAGGGAAAAAATAAAAAGTGATTGTTGCAAAGGGAAACATAAGTGATTGTTGCAAAGGGAAAAAATAAAAAGTGATTGTTGCAAAGGGAAAAAATAAAAAGTGATTGTTGCAAAGGGAAAAAATAAAAAGTGATTGTTGCAAAGGGAAACATAAGTGATTGTTGCAAAGGGAAAAAATAAAAAGTGATTGTTGCAAAGGGAAAAAATAAAAAGTGATAGTTGCAAAGGGAAACATAAGTGATTGTTGCAAAGGGAAAAAATAAAATGTGATTGTTGCAATGGGAAAAAGGGAAATGTGATAAAATGTAATAGTTGCAAAAGGAAAAAAATAAAAAGTGATAGTTGCAAAAGGAAAAAAATAAAAAGTGATAGTTGCAAAGGGAAAAATGAAAAATGTGATTGTTGCAATGGGAAAAAGGGAAATGTGATAAAATGTAATAGTTGCAAAAGGAAAAAATAAAAAGTGATAGTTGCAAAAGGAAAAAAATAAAAAGTGATAGTTGCAAAAGGAAAAAAATAAAAAGTGATAGTTGCAATGGGAAAAAAATAAAAAGTGATAGTTGCAAAAGGTAAAAAATAAAAAGTGATCGTTGCAAAGGGAAAAATGAAAAATGTGATTGTTGCAATGGGAAAAAAGGAAAATGTGATTTGACGTGACAAGGAATTGAAGAGGTAAACTAAAAATTTCACATGTACTAAAGAGTTCATAATCCTTATGTGGACCCCTGGACCCCGTACTGGGGAGGAATTTGGATAAGGTGGAAAGGTGGGAGGAAATAGGGGGAGATAAGTGCTAGGTAAAGACACAGTTACAGGTTAATGCCATGCAGCTGAAGGCAGTCCATGTGGGATATAAGTTTATTCTCAGCTGCGAATCGGTGACGTACATCAGATCAGAAAAAAGGAGATCAAGATGCTGAACAGCGCATGAGCTGCAGTGGTCAGCGACCCATAGCTGACTGCTAGCATCAGGGCTGGTGAAACAGATCTGCCAAGACCCTTCTACACCTCCACGCGGTGATCCTGGACAACAGGCTGCAGCAGGGCAGACTGGCTAAGGAGAAGGGATCGAAGAGGGAATGCTAAACCTGTACTCAAAAAATGCTTGCTGAAGTCGGATGTGTTGGACCGAAAGGTGCAAATATCACAGTCAAGCTGTAAACTACGACACAACGCATTCCATTCTCTTGACTACATTCTGCTACTTAAGCCCTTTTAAGGCTTGGTAGCGGGACATTTAGAACGAACAAAGCCAAGCCAAGCAAAAAACAATGCCTGTGACACCAGCATCAACCTTACACCGTTCCCCAGGACCATTGAAGTGGCTAGTTACAGATGTCATTAAGATGTTGCCGGAAGCAAGCATGCAGTTCTAAACCAGTCGCCCTGATGTGTGTCATAATTTTGCCAGGAACAGATATGTCGACTCTCGTAGAGAATCTGTTGTTGTTATTGAATGCCCACAATGAGTAGGATTACTCTTTTGTGGGCCCTAAAAAGGACGTTAAGTGATCCCGCACCTTGTTAGCCAAGCTGCCATGAAAACAGCCCATTTCCAGGAAGGGCTATGAGAAAGCCAAGGTCAGGGTCTTGTCCAGTACGTTTTGCCTGAACCTAACATGTCTGATCAGTATATTTAGCCTGACCAGACTAGTCTTCCTTTCCCCATGAATCCGTTAACAAGTACAGCAACAAAAAGCAAAATGAACATGCATCATCATCATCATGTGCCTGCAGTTGGCATTGGCGACCATGAATCTCCAGCCACTCCTATCAAGTGTTTCATTCATCAACTCTGTTGTTGAGCTTCCCCCACCCCCATGTCATTCCTTCAGGCTCTCCAACATTGTCTCTCTCTCTGCCTCCTTCTATCTCTCTACCTTATTATTTTACCAATTGTCACAGTTTATTCCAACCCGCCTCTTCTCATTACATGCCCAAAAAATGATGAACTGCCTTGACCTGACTTTTGCGATGAGTTGTATTTGTGTCTGTGCTTCCTCAAGTACCGCATCGTTAGTCTTCTTTGTGTCTGTGCTTCTTCAAGTACCGCATCGTTAGTCTTCTTTGTGTCTGTGCTTCTTCAAGTACCGCATCGTTAGTCTTCTTTGTGTCTGTGCTTCTTCAAGTACCGCATCGTTAGTCTTCTTTGTGTCTGTGCTTCTTCAAGTACCGCATCGTTAGTCTTCTTTGTGTCTGTGCTTCTTCAAGTACCGCATCGTTAGTCTTCTTTGTGTCTGTGCTTCTTCAAGTACCGCATCGTTAGTCTTCTTTGTGTCTGTGCTTCTTCAAGTACCGCATCGTTAGTCTTCTTTGTGTCTGTGTTTCTTGAAGTCTCAGAGTGTTAGTCTTCTTTGTGTCTGTGCTTCTTCAAGTACCGCATCGTTAGTCTTCTTTGTGTCTGTGATTCGTCAAGTCTTAAATAATAAATCTTCTTTGTGTCTGTGCTTTGTCAAGTACCACATTGTTAGTCTTCTTTGTGTCTGTGCTTCTTCAAGTACCGCATTGTTAGTCTTCTTTGTGTCTATGCTTCTTCAAGTACCGCATTGTTAGTCCTCTTTGTGTCTGTGCTTCTTCAAGTATCGCATTGTTAGTCTTCTTTGTGTCTGTGCTTCTTCAAGTTTCAGAGTGTTAGTCTTCTTTGTGTCTGCTTCTTCAAGTCTCAAATAGTTAATCTTCTTTGTGTCTGTGCTTCTTCAAGTCTCAAATAGTTAGTCTTCTTTGTGTCTGTGCTTCTTCAAGTCTCAGAGTGTTAGTCTTCTTCGTGTCTGTGCTTCTTCGAGTCTCAGAGTGTTAGTCTTCTTTGTGTCTGTGCTTCTTCAAGTCTCAGAGTGTTAGTCTTCTTTGTGTCTGTGCTTCTTCAAGTACCGCATTGTTAGTCTTCTTTGTGTCTGTGCTTCTTCAAGTACCGCATTGTTAGTCTTCTTTGTGTCTGTGCTTCTTCAAGTCTCAGAGTATTAGTCTTCTTTGTGTCTGTGCTTCTTCAAGTTTCAGAGTGTTAGTCTTCTTTGTGTCTGTGCTTCTTCAAGTTTCAGAGTGTTAGTCTTCTTTGTGTCTGTGCTTCTTCAAGTCTCAGAGTGTTAGTCTTCTTTGTGTCTGTGCTTCTTCAAGTTTCAGAGTGTTAGTCTTCTTTGTGTCTGTGCTTCTTCAAGTACCACATCGTTAGTCTTCTTTGCAGTCCATGGATTTTTTAACATTCTTCTGCAAAAAAAAAAACATGCAGTAAAATAACAACAAACAAAAATATATAACAAGTTTCTGTCAGCTGCACTGGATTATAGAGTTGTGTGTGAAAATAGTGAATTTAAGATAAGAAATTATCATTTGTGGCATTTTATTAATAGACCTACCATCTACTTATTACATTTATCTGTTTGATATATCTGATATGTTTGTCCCTCCCTAGCTGGCAGCTCGAGCTGCTGAGAGAGAACTAAAGGAAGCCAGGCATGAAGCTGGAGTTTTGAGACAGAAGTAAGTGTCAAAACTCTCTATAGATGGTGCCTAATGGGCTGTGGGTCTACCTAGCTTTAGTGTTTAAGTCTATTAAGATTGACTCACACATCAGTAAAAACCACCCTCCAAGAAACTGGTTGTATACAGACTCTGTAGAGTCTTCTAAACCAGTATAAAGATGTTAAGTTAAGTGTTGAGACAGAAATAAATGAGACAGAAGTGTTAAAATCCTCTGGAGTGTCGAGACAGAAGTGTTAAAGTCCTCTAGAGTGTCGAGACAGAAGTGTTAAAATCCTCTGAAGTGTCGAGACAGAAGTGTTAAAATCCTCTGGAGTGTCGAGACAGAAGTGTTAAAATCCTCTGGAGTGTCGAGACAGAAGTGTTAAAGTCCTCTAGAGTGTCGAGACAGAAGTGTTAAAATCCTCTGAAGTGTCGAGACAGAAGTGTTAAAATCCTCTGGAGTGTTGAGACAGAAGTGTTAAAATCCTCTGGAGTGCTGAGACAGAAATGTTAAAATCCTCTGGAGTGTTGAGACAGAAGTGTTAAAAGCCTCTGGAGTGTTGAGACTACATGGCAGGATTAAGGTGCTGAACAGTGCATGAGCGGTTGCTATCAGCGGCCCAAGGCTGACAACTGGCGTCAGGGCCAGCAACCCAGAGATGCCAAGACCCTTCTCCGCCTCCACGTGGTGATCCTGGATAACAGGCCTCAACAGAGCAGACTGGCTAAGCAGAAGGGATCGAAGAGAGAAGGCTAACTCAGTACCCAAAAATACCAAGCTGAAATCGGATGTGTTAGACTGAAAGGTGCAAATATCGCTATCAAATTGTAAACTGCATCACACTACCTGGGTAGACGTCAGATGCCCTGGCCGAGAAAAATAACGCAGCAAGTGGTTCAACACCCCCCAATGCATTCTTCCTTATGGTGATTGGTCAGCAACCGTGAGACTTATTGTGAACAAACCTTACGATGCTTCAGTTTCTTCCTAACCAGCATTTGAACTGTCCTAAGAGGACACCGTGAATTTTGCTGCTAGTGAACGTAAGCTCTGATGACGGTCCACCCGTGTTGCTGCATCAATATCGATGATGGCTTCTTCTGCCACAACAATATGATGATATGAAGATCTTTTGCTAACTCACATCCTTCCCAAAACATTTCCGTGCCCAGTACTTCATTGTTGGCTTCAATACTGCTTGCATTCTGCGGTGAATGTCGACTATTCAACATCCTTCAGCTGCTAGGAACTGAATCACCACTCCCTGATCAACCCTGGACAGATTCCATATCACACCAGCCGTTTTCTCGTGAGGTCATCATGTGCATCACACATGTCCACTTGGCGCAGCATGGGCAGATAACATTTGAACACGCCTCATATATACAAAGTTTTTTCCTTAGTATGATTGCTTCTCTACGTATGGAAAGTAATGGCAACCTTCCATGCTATACACCTGCAAGAAACTTATAACATCCAAAACGTATGGCAGTTCTAAGAAGTGATGTTCAGCAAAGGACATACTACTTACTTTTATATACTTGTAGTCCTGAGTCCAGTACTGTTTTCCACATGTGCCGAGGTGTGCCTCTCACCATCTTGCCATGCGTTTTACACAGAATATAGACCGCCTTATTATGCTACATTTGATCTTTATGTTGTATCCTTCAATTTTGAAGACATGTTAGTGGCTTCATGTTTCTAAATTTACATTCTCAGACTTACAGACATAGAAAGAAGGCAGTTCATGGGACCTGGAGGATTGATACGGCCACTGCCCACACGAGGAATACCTCCAGCTGGTAAACCTTTGTCCATAACTACAACTTAGCATGACATACTAACCATACACATTGTTTCCTCTTCATTTCGTAACATGTTATGTGGCTGATACCATGAGGGTCTGTCTGTTTAAGTAAACTATTTTGTTTATTCTTTGTTCTGTCTTCAATGAAGTTCATCGTTATTTCAATTTTATTGTTTGAGTGTGTGTAATTGAGTCTGTTTAGTCGAATCTGTGAAATTGAATATCTTTGGTTGAATCTAAGAAACTGAATATGTTTAGTTGAATTTGTTCAGTTGAATCTGTGAAACTGAATATGTTTAGTTGAATCTGTGAAACTGAATATCTTTGATTGAATCTGAGAAACTGAATGTATAATTGAATCTGTGAAACAGAATATTTTAAGTTGAATCTGTTAAATTGAAAATGCATAGTTGAATCTGAGAAACTGAATGTTTAGGTGTATCTGTGGAACTGAATATGTTTGGTTGAATCAAAGAAACTGAATATGTTAAGTTGAAAATCTGTTTAGTTGAGTTAATTATTTTAATATCTATGGTTGAATGGGTTTAGTTGAATCTGTGTAGTTAAAAATGTTGAGTTAAATCTATGTAGTTAATTCAATATGTCAAGTTGAATCTACGGAACTGAATATGTTTAGCTGAATCTGTGAAACTGAATATGTTAGTCAAATTTATGAAACTGAATATGTTTAGTCGAATATGTGAAACTGAATACGTTTGTTTGAATCTAAGAAACAAAATATGTTTAATTTAATCTACGAAACTGAATATGCTTAGTTGAATCTGTGAAACTCAATATGTGTAGCTGAATCTGTGAAACTGAACATGTTTAGTTAAATTTGTTATTTAATTCTGTCTACATGAATATATTTAGTTGAATCTGTGTTGACTTGAAAAAACATCTTAATACAATTTTAAAACCTCTTGTATAATTAATGTTTTGTTATCATGATATGTTATCAATCATACAGAACAATCTTAAATTATCTTTTTATGTACAGAACAATCTTCAATTCTCTTGTTATGATAAGTTATAAATCATACAGAACAATCTTTAATTATCTTGTTATAAGAAATTGTCAATCATACAGAACAAACTTCAATTCTCTTACAGGTGTTATGAATGGACCACCTCCTCCTGGGATGGACAGATCACCTTCTAGAGGCTCCTTGCCCCTTCTTCCTCCATCTCAGATGAGGTAATCTCTGAGTGTGTCTGAGTCTGTCTCACTTCATCTTACAACAATGCCTCATTTCCATTCTGTCCTTTTGTCAATGAGCTCATTTTCATCCCATTTAACCTTCTGATTCCCAGTTTACAAAATTACATCTATTTCCTGTATCTGAATAACTATTCAGCATGTGATGCCTCGATTGTTAATTTTGAGAAAATATAATTTTGTGTGTGTGTCTAAAGACATATATTAATAAAGAACTTGTTGGTGTTATTGTGTGTATGTTAGTTTCTAAGATACAAGAAGATGAAGGTGATAGGTGTGAAAAATAGCACAAATATATCATCTTACCCGGTAGTGGTAGTGGCGTCCCTTGGTTACGAGAAAAAAAAAATCTCAGAAAAACGTACTAATACTATTACCAATGTTTACCGTAATGTCTATGTCTGTCGCATCAACTATAAACGTATTTATTGTATCTACGTAAACTAAATATATGTACCTTTGAAAAATCAGTTACAGAAACTCAACTCCCCTATTCTCAAAAATGGGTGAATCTTCAAATCCAAGTGAAAAACAGAAGAAATCCTTTCCAAAATGTAAAACAAATTTTACAATTGCCATTTTCTTCGGCTAACCGCACATGACGGAAGTTGGAACTCTCTACAATCAAAAGAGCAATATGTTCAGCCATATCTATGGCATTAACCTGGTAGTTTATATACAATATGGCGATTACCTCAGAGCTGCCGGCGGACAACAGCAGTGGAAAGGAGCCAAATCCTCATTGGGACGGAAAAAGGTTAAGTCATGAACAGTTACATGACATTTAGGGGGCTGAAGATGCAGTGAACAAGCTGACAGCAGCCGGTATCTCATAGCTAGTTGCTTGTGTCAGTTGACCCGGACCCAATTCCACCATCAAGTAGCAGCCCTGTAAAACAGATTTCACTCGTGAAGTTTGGCTGAGCGAATAAAGATCAAAGACGAAGGCCAACTTGGTCTAAAAAATTGTGTGCTGAAATCAGATGTGTCAGGCCAAAAGGCACAAATATTGCAACCTCGCTGTAGACTACGACACAAAGTAACTTCATCTGCGTCCGTTCTCAATCTCCTACTACCAAGCCCTGAACATGACTTTGCAAGCAGCAGGATGTAGTCTAGAGAACAGAATGCACTGTGTCAAAGTTTACAACTTGACTGTGATATTTGCACCTCTCGGTCTAACATATCCGTCTTTGGCAACTGGCATTTTTTGGGTACTGGGTTAGCCTTCCCTCTTCGATCCTTTCTCCTTATCCAGTCTGCTCTGTTGCAGTCCGTTATCCAGGATCATCACATGTGTAGCAGAGTAGCAGACGGGATGTTCTGCTCTTCTGGCTCACTGAAGCCTCTCCTTTACTCTCCACTACTTCACTTTTCAATCTATCACTTCAACTAACACTCACTTCAATAAACTTAGGACACTATTTCAAAATAATAAAAACAAATTCTTTATTCCAACACGTTACAATTTCTCTTCCACTCTTCTATCATACACAGCTTGCTACACACTCCTACCTAATGGCTATCTATGACTTAAAACTCTAACTACAGCTAAACCTATAACTATTGTCAGTCTGCTCTTCGAACTTGGCCTGCTGTAATTCATGAAAATTATGTGTATAATGAAATTATGTTTCCTGCCTGTTTCCTGTCTTCCGCTTAGGTGCATCTTAAATTACAGATGGTAAATCCATTGTCTAACCCCAGGTGATCGTCCTTGGCTCAGTTCCTCTACGACGACTGTCGATCTGCATGATAGATGTCAAAATCTAGGCTGCTTCAGTCAGATCTATGATGACTCTGACACAATTCTAATTACTTTGACAAAAATCTGAATTGCCTTTCTATTCACTAAACTGAAGATAGGTGGCACTGACGAATGCACTTGTGGTACAGAGAAAATGACCGCTGAACAACTGCTACAAAACTGCCCGATATACGAGGACCAGAGAAAGCACATGTGGCCATCACCAGTGGCAACACTCGACAAGCTCTATGGCAGTGTCGACAGCCTCAGGATTACCGCTGCTTTCTTCGAACAAATACAGGTTGACGTCTGACAGCGTACGAAGAAGAAGAAGAATTGTCTTTCTTCTGTGAGCTGAGGATACAACTCTATTGTCAACTACCGTATGTCGAACTACCGCATGTCAAACTACTGTATATCGAACTACTGTATGTCAAACTACCGTATGTCGAACACCGTATGTTGAACTACACCGTATGTCGAACTACCGTATGTTGAACTACACCGTATGTCGAACTACTGTATGTCAAACTACCGTATGTCGAACTACCGTATGTCGAACTACCTTATGTCGAACTACCGTATGTCGAACTACCGTATGTCGAACTACTGTATGTCGAACTACCGTATGTCAAACTACCGTATGTCGAACTACTGTATGTCGAAATCTTGTCCAATCAGTTTGTCCTTGGTTCTAAACTACCGTTCACTCTCTCTGCGTTTTCTCTCTGGCTGTATTTCCCCGGTTTGCTTTTGTTTTTAAAACCCTTGGACTAATTTTCCTACGCCGAACCTAATTTCAAGATGGCGTCGTTTCCTGCGTATTTCCTGTCTTCCGCTTAGGTGCATCCTAGATTATTCCATGCACTGTCGTGGTATTTGCTGACATTGTGAGTGGTCAGGTTCTGGTGAAACACCCATCCCCAATTCTATTTGCTATTTTTAAAAAATCTAATTATGCTTACGCTGTAATTCTGGTAAAACTAAGAACTGTCTAGTCTGAGACATGATTTGTCTGGCAAGACTAAATCTGTCATATGTGGAGGTGTAGAAGGGTCTTGGGAGCTCTGGTTCGCTGGCCCTTATGCTAGTAGTCAGCTATGGGTCGCTGACCACTGCAGCTCATGCGCTGCTCAGCATCTTGATCCCACACAAAGTAACAAAATGTCCTTTTGCAGGATGAACACAGAAGAAGACATGGCAGTGATTGGTTTCTTGTTGCCAATTGTGTAACTTGTATTTTTTAATTTTGCAGAGACGATGATTTCATGGTCACATCTCGTGGTGACAGGGGGCCACCACCATTTCCGCTGGATCACCGCAGGGCTCCTGGGCCACCTCCAGGAATGAGACCTCTTCCCTTAGATGCTCGATCACCTCCACCTCGATTGCCTCCATTTGGTGGTCCCTTCTCTCCACCTCAACGTATGCCCCCTCCTGGAATGATGGATGGAAGGTCACCTCCGCCATACGATCGCCGACCTCCTCCCCATCACATGTTGGAGAGACGCAGCCCACCATTCCGCCACCCTCCTCCTGACATGCTTCCGCCACCTTTAAGGGGAGGACCACATCCACCTTCTCACCTCGGCCGTGGGGGATCAGGATCCCCAACAATGGGACCAGACTCGCCCCGTCTAGGTATGTATGTTTATTACAGAAATAACATGTCTGTTGTAAAAATACAATGATTGTAATGGGGATTCATACGAAGAGTCAAAACGGCTTATTAGAGCTAGATACATGACCAAATGGGAAACAGAACATACTGGCTACACAAAAAACGATGCCTATTACCAGTTGAACAGAAGAGAGCAGGTCGTGGTCTTCAGACTTCGCACAGGCCACAATAGACTGAGGTACCACCTATTCAATAAATTGAAGATAGGTGGCACTGACGAATGCACGTGCGGTACCGGGAAAATGACCGGTGAACATCTGCTGCAAAACTGCCTGACATACGAGGATCAGAGAAAGCAGATGTGGCCATCACCAGTGGCAACACTAGACAAGCTCTATGGCAGTGTCGACAGCCTCAGGATGACCGCTGCTTTTTTCGAAAAAATAAAGGTTGACGTCTGACAGCGTACGAAGAAGAAGTAATGGGGATTAAACCACTTAATTAGTTGTCTACGAGGTGTGTTCAAAAAGTATCCGACCTTAATTTTTTTTCAGTGGAAACAAATGAAACATGGGTGTTGTCCTCAGCAGGGAGGTATATGGTACTGTCATGAGTGGCAAAACTTTTTCCCACCCGCAGATTGTTTGTCACTAGCAGTCGTCAGCCTTTCAGTGTTGAGTGTAGTGAGCACCAATCAGGATTTTATTCACCATAAAATGATGGAAAGAATTGAGCCATGGTGTTGCATCAAATTTTGCTATAAGCTGAGTGAAAACCAAGTGGAAACCATTTGGAAGATTCAACAGACTTTTGGTGATGATGTTGTAAACATCGCACAAATTAAGGAGTGGTACAATCGCTTCACAGATAGCCACACATTGGTGGAAAGCGGATCAGATTTTGGTAACTAAACAATTTGACATGTTAAGTCATTGATCAAGTACAGATTGGTCTTACAGAACCGTTGTGTCACCATTCGAGAGTACTACCTGAGGTCATCCGTCGCCTTCGTGATACTGTTCGACGCAAATGACAGGACCTGTGAACAACGGGAACTTGGCAGCTTCATCATGACAATGTACCCACCCATTCTTTGCATGTGATTCAGACTTTCTTGACCAAACACAACATTCCTCTAGTTCGCCAGGCTCCCTATTCTTCCGACATGGCGGCTCGTTGCTATTTTTGGCTGTTCCCCAAGAAGAAAATTCTGCTGAAAGAGACTCGATTTGAGTTATGATAATACATTATGCAGAATGCGACGACCCAGCTGAACTCCATTCCCAAAGAAGCCTTCCTAACAATAGCAGGACAGATGGGAGAAGTGTGTGAAGTCCCAAGGAGAATACTTTGAAGTGTATTAGGGTTTCAAACCCCCAAGTGAGTAATTGTATTTTTCTGGCCCAAAGGTTGGATAGTTTTTGAACACACCTCGTATTTACTTACCACATGTATTTGTATTTATCAATACAACAACAACAAAATTCACTTATTCATCAGTGACCCATAACTGGCTGCTTGCATCAGGGTAAGTGACCCATAGCTGGCTGCTTTTATCAGGGTCAGTGACCCATAGCTGGCTGCTTGCATCAGGCTCAGTGACCCATAGCTGGCTGCTTGCATCAGTGTCAGTGACCCATAGCTGGCTGCTTGCATCAGCATTAGTGAACCATAGCTGGCTGCTTGCATTAGCATCAGGGAACCATAGCTGGCTGCTTGCATCAGCATCAGTGAACCATAGCTGGCTGCTTGCATTAGCATCAGTGAACCATAGCTGGCTGCTTGCATCAGCATCAGGGAACCATAGCTGGCTGCTTGCATCAGTGTCAGTGACCCATAGCTGGCTGCTTGCATCAGTGTCAGTGAACCATAGCTGGCTGCTTGCATCAGCATCAGGGAACCATAGTTGGCTGCTTGCATCAGCATCAGTGACACATAGTTGGCTGCGTGCATAAGGGTCAGTGATTCATAGCTGGCTGCTTGCATCAGGATCAGTGACCTGGAAACTGACTGCAACCATGCAGCCTGGCTAAGAGTTAAGGAATCGAAGAGAAAATGCAAACCCGGATCTGAAAATGCTGAAATCAAATAAATTGAGCCAAAAGGCACAGATATCACAGTCAAGCTGTAAAATACATCAGAAATTTCCTTTACAGAATGAACGTTGAAGAAGATGAATATTATTTTGGTATTACCATTGTCATCTTTATATCCTTTTTCTTTCTTCACAGATGGACGGTACCCATTACCACCATATGGCAGGAACCCACCACCTCCTTCAGATAGACCATCCCCCAAGCAGAGCAACCAGACACCGTCACGACAACAGCAGAGTCAAGTTTAAACAGAGAGTTCAGTTGTAAAGAATCTTTTCTTGATACCCAATTTTCAGAAACTAATATTTGTTAAACAGCATTTTTGTGGAAAATCATTTCCAAGGTGCCTTCATAGCATCTGTGGGCTGGCTTGTGTATTGTACTTGTTTCACAACTCTAAATAGTGGTCCCTGCCTCATGAAAGGAAAGTTATAAATGAAGGATGCAGCAAAACCCAATACTATTAATGGTGGGGTGACAAGCAAGGTGAAAGTTTAGTTTTAAATGAGAAAAGAAACAGGTATGTACAAGGGGGCTTCAAACTTACTAACTTACTTAGTCGCTCCTCTTCTACCTTGAGGTGTAGAGGTTTGCCAAAGAGAACGCCACACTGCTCTATCTGCCGTCTTTTTCCTGGCCTCTTTCCAATCCAGCCCTCTATCACTTAGGGACTGTCGTATGTTGTCTTCCCAACGTACTTTGGGACGTCCTGGGGGTCTGCGTCCTTGACTTTTGATCTCCTATGACCGCTTTGGTATCCGATCTTCTTCCATTCTACAGACATGGCCAAACCACTGTAGTTGGGACTGCTCCACTCGTGTCCGCAGGGGTTGAACTTCAAGATTGCTACGTATTGTCTGGTTACGGATCTTGTCCCTTTTCGTCACCTGAACCGCCTTTCTTAGGTACCTCATTTCTGAAGTTTGTAATTGCCTTTCTTGGGCTGTAGTCATTGCCCATGACTCACATCCATATGGATATCGGCTTCAAACTAAAACCTTAAAATTTGCGATAAAATTTTGAAACACAATGCCATTGTCATGTAGGTTCGCAGTATCATTGCTAAGGACTTCAAGGTGTTATGGTACAGATGAGCCACATGACAGCATAGTGACGATTTTAATATGAAAACCACTCTAGATTACGCGCAAAGGGGAGCAATATTCTGTTATTTGTGTTTTGAGTAGTGAAATTCATAGAATGTTCAGTATAGCAATGTATGAGGTGTATTCAAAAAGTATCTGACCTTTGGGCCAGAAAAATACAATTACTCACCTGGAGATGTGAAACCATAATCCCCTTGAAAGTACTCTCCTTGGGACTCCACACGCTTCTCCCAACGGTCCCGCCATTGTTGGAAACATTTCAGGAAGGCCACTTTGAGAATGGAGTAAAGCTGGATCATTATATTCTGAATAATGTCTTCTCGTGACTTAAATCATGTCTCTTTCAGCGAATTTTTAGCATGGGAACAGCCAAAAATTGCAAGGAGTCATATCAGGAGAATAGGGAATCTGGCGAACAAGAGGAATGTTTAGTTTGACCAAGAAAGTCTGAATCATGCACAGAATGGGCTGGTGCATTGTCAAGATGGAGCTGCCAAGTTCCCGTTATCCACAGGTCTGGCTGTTTGCATCAAACAGCAACAGGAAGGCGACGGATGACCTCCAGGTAGTACTGTTTGGTAATGATTTGACCTTATGATGCGCACTAGTGATGCACAACTCCACGGGAGTCAAAGAAAACGGTCTGCGTGACTTTGACATTACTGCACACCCGGTTTAAGAAAACCCATTGGGTGCCAGCCACTGACACAATCTGCAGGTGGAAAAAAATCTTGTATGCTCATGACGGCCCCCTATACCTCCCATGCTTTATTTGTTTCTGCATACAAAATTTAAGTCGATACTCTTTTAACACGCCTCATATGCCTGTGACTCCAGAAAGTGTATGAGTGTAGTAGGATGTTCTGAAACTGCGTGAGTTCTGTGATGGCCTGCTCTAAACCAGGTCAAGGATATAGAGTAGTGACATCAGAGTTGATTGCAGCAGTTGAATACATTGTATGAGAAATCACTGAGAGATTGGGAATGAAGTAGCCATACTTTTGAGCATCAATCAAGGTTGAGCACGCCATATCATCGATGATGTGTTCCAGTTCTACAAAGTGTCTGCAAGGTGAGTGCCATGGCAGTTGACTTCAGAATTGAAACAACGACGATGTGGTATATGAATCTTCTTCTTCTTCTTCTTCGTATTCTGTCAGACGTCAACCTGTATTTTTTTTTTAAAAAGCAGCGGTCATCCTGAGGCTGTCGACACTGCCATAGAGCTTGTCTAGTGTTGCCACTGGTGATGGCCACATGTGCTTTCTCTGGTCCTCGTATGTAGGGCAATTTTGCAGCAGATGTTCAGCGGTCATTTTCCCTGTACCACAGGTGCATTCGTCAGTGCCACCTATCTTCAATTTATTTAATAGGTGGTACCTCAGTCTGTTGTGGCCTGTGCGGAGTCTGAAGACCACGACCTGCTCTCTTCTGTTCAATTGGTAATAGGCATCATTTTTTGTGTAGCCAGTATGTTCTGTTTCCCATTTGGCCATGTATCTGGCTCTAATGAGCCTTTTTGACTCTTCGTAGGTCACACTAGAATCTGGTTGTGGTAGCCTTGCACCTTCTTTTGCAAGTTTGTCTGCCTCCTCGTTGCCTTGGATGTTACAATGGGATGGAACCCACTGTACCACTACTTTTTTGGTGCGGCCTGCTGGCACAGTTGACAGAGTACTGCTATTAAATCATTAAGTTCAGTATTTTTCTGGCTTTTTAGTGCTGTGACTACGGCCAGGGCATCTGTAAACAGGACTATCTGGCTTTCATTTCTTTTGCCTGTCAGCATTGCTTCTGCTGCAGCCCTCAGTGCCTCTGCCTCCGCTCTGAAATTGCTGGTACATGAATCAACTACACATGCGACCAAAAAAACTTTTTTTATTAGAGGAATCCATGCACTCAAAAGAGACTATGTGAAAAAATCATACAGTTGTGCGTCACTTGTTGTTTAAACTTTAGCGCGCCCTTGTCCAACCAATTTTGACACATTCGGCCTGCAAAGTAGAAACATTTTTATTTTTTAAGGACAGAGACCCTACCAATAGCCATTTTTTAATGCTGAATATGTCACGTCCATCTACACAGGTTTTTTGCTGGTAAAAGTATTGTATGTTATATTACAAATAGATTTAAAACAACTTATCTTCTAATAACGCCGAAAAAAGTGGTTTAAGTTTTTAATTGCTGTTTTCATTAGTTTGTGTTTTCATTAGTTTGTGTTTTCATTAGTTTGTGGTTTGTCCAGTCCTTGATACTGATGCAGACTTGTTTAGGTCGAGAGGTCTGTGCACTCGTTTCAGTCCTTCTATATAGAGGAAAAAAAGGAGCAGTCCTCAAGCTGTAACAGATCGTACCAAAGATACTGATTGATGTGTTCATGAGCACATTGTTGTGTTTTTGTGGGATATTACAAATTGTGCTTGATGGTTTTGGGGTTGCGTAAAGAATAGAAAAACATGATGGCAGTATTGGTGACAAGGTTTCATATGTGGAAGTTTTGTATGTTTTAAGGAATGAAATGTTGGAAAGCAATATGACGAGTATGTCAGATTTACAGATGCCCATATGTGATTCATATATTGTTTTCCATTGTTTGCTATTAAGTATCCAGATCTATCTTCTTCATAACCACTATAGAAAACACTTGCAGTCTAGATAGATCTAGAAAAAGCCATTGATAGAATATGGAAGAGCAGGTTAAAATTCAAACTATTGCAAATGGGTGTAATCAATAACATGTACAAATGGATCAGCGGTTCCGCTGAACATCTGCTGCAAAACTGCCCGACATACGAGGACCAGAGAAAGCACATGTGGCCATCACCAGTGGCAACACTAGACAAGCTCTATGGCAGTGTCGACAGCCTCAGGATGACAGCTGCTTTCTTTCGAACAAATACAGGTTGACGTCTGACATCGTATGAAGAAGAAGAAGGATCAGCGGTTACTAAGATAACAGGACAGCAAGAGTGCAACTCCAAGGACACCCTCAGCAAAAAAGATGAAAATGGAACAAAGGGTTCCACAACATAAAATACTCTCACTCCTGTTGCTTCTCATCTATATCAATAATATAATCACAGAAATTCCTAAAAGAGTACACAGTGCACTATATGCAGATGACATGGCACTATAGACATCAGAAGACCTATGCTCCGCAGGGAGTTGTCAGGATTTTGATTTATTTATTTGATGTTTCCCTAAGACAATTTCGGATCGGACATTTTTAAATTTCAAGTTTGATGCCAGTCATTGAATACACATCATAATACATAAATCCTTCCGTAAAGACCAGGTGGAAGTTTCCAAGAGATGACATTTTCTCTCTGTTTAATTTTTTTCTCACTTTTAAAAGTATTGTGGGCGTTCGATATCCTTCGACTTTCTATCCATGATTTCTGTTGTTTAATATTTACCACCACTATTTTTGTATCTGTCATATTGTTATCCGCCACACTTTTATTGAACCAATAAATGGTGAATATCCACGGCCCACTGTAATTGATAGTTACATTTAAAACCATAATACCACAATTTTTTCCCAGAAGAACATATATGAATTAGAAATTAAGGCCACTGCTTGTCCCAGCAGTTGAATAGTGTGCATGCAAAGGTTTCATTTTGTCCTTATAGAACAAATTATAGGCTTAACACGGGTTCAACTCGTGTCTCTAGACGAAGAGAATGGTATCCTGTCAATTTGGTCAACCTCTCTTTTATGATAGATAGATCCAATCAGTTTGGTCAACCTCTTTTTTATAATAGGTGGCATCCAATCAGTTTAGTCAACCTCTCTTTTATGATAGATCCAATCAGTTTAGTCAACCTCTCTTTTATGATAGATCCAATCAGTTTAGTCAACCTATCTTTTATGATAGATCCTATCAGTTTAGTCAACCTCTCTTTTATGATAGATCCAATCAGTTTAGTCAACCTATCTTTTATGATAGATCCAATCAGTTTAGTCAACCTCTTTTTTATAATAGTTGGCATCCAATCAGTTTGGTCAACCTCTTTTATGATAGTTGCTATCCTATCAGTTTGGTCAACTTCTCTTTTATAATAGTTGGCATCCTATCAGTTTGGTCAACCTCTCTTTTATAATAGTTGGCATCCTATCAGTTTGGTCAACTTCTCTTTTATGATAGTTGCTATCCTATCAGTTTGGTCAACTTCTCTTTTATAATAGTTGGCATCCTATCAGTTTGGTCAACCTCTCTTTTATAATAGTTGGCATCCTATCAGTTTGGTCAACTTCTCCCCTCCTTAATGATAGATTGTATTCAATCAGTTTGGCCAGTCACTCCTTTATGATAATTATTATTTATGCCAAAATGATATACTTGGAGAGTGATTGTTTTGTTTCATTGTAAGCTGTAGTAAGTGATAGTGTTCTTTAGTCGGTTTAGTGGTTATAAACTTCCATGAATATTTTTGTGTTCATATTTATTAGCAGTACAAAGTGAATGCTAAAGGTATTGGTTGAATGAGGTTGAATATAAATACAGTGTATATATATATTAATAATTGTGACGTTTGTAAAATGGCAAGATACAAACTTTTGTCAAGGCATATTAATTTAACCAGGGTTAGATGTTGAGCTGCCAGATTTGTGCATACAAACAAAGAGGGATTGGCGATGGCCTTGTCTTGTTATATAACATTAAGCAGAACCGACATCACTGCACTCTATACAGGCCCATAGGTGTCAGACGCTTTCAACAGATTGTGAAAGGTATGGATGCTTGTGGTTCCTGTATCTCACTGGCTGTACATACTCTTGACTTGTTCTTGCAGGTGCCCCTATCTGTTTGACCTACATTTAGTTTCCAAACTCCTGCAAGGCGTGGATTGTTGATCTATCAATTACTGTGTCCTCATCTAACAAGAGGTCATTGATATATATCAATATGTCCTCATTATATTTATTGATTATCCCCACCATGGATGCTTTTTAATCTACTTTGATTTATCGGAAATTAAATGTCTTTATAAAATGATGATTGTCACAGATTTACATTTTTGAGAAACATAAACACTGAAACATATTCTAACTCTCGATTTTAAAAAAAATTCAATTTTATTTCTAAACTTTGCTCCTCCACCAATGTAGTTTGTAATGTGGGCATTTTTTTGCAAGAGAAGCTCGATATTTAACCCTTTACAGTTTGACTAATATTGCAGATTTGTGTTTTTTTATCCAGACCAAAATGTAGTAATTTCGTACCTCAAAGTGTTATTCAATATGAAATTAATTAATATTTAACAAATTGAACAAAATTCATTACCTAGACATTGTAAGACACATAATTAAACTATCTACGACACAAAGTATTCATAGGAAAGACTATAATTAAACTATCTACGACACAAAGTATTCATAGGAAAGATTATATATTAATAGTATTTAGTTTTCTTTCTACTTGTGCCATTAAGTTTAAGTCATCTATCCTGTGCAAGTGCATTGGGTCAGTCAATGTGAGCCTGTGTCGCTGCACAATAACTCTAATGTCATCTATTCACCTGCCTCGGATCCGGTTCTTTCCGCTGTAACCAGATCTACCAGCATTTTAAGCCATCAGTGGAAGTTGATGAGGGTGCATTCTCATGAGATGGCCAAACCAACTTATTTTCTGCCTGGAAATGTATTTGGTACAAAACGTAGTGCTGACCATACTTTGAATGTCGCTATTCTGCATTCTCTCTCCTGGTAACTATAAATTAATATGAAGTGTTAAATGACATTAATGCGTAGATCGAAATTGGAGAGAAAAAGTGTTATTGTTCCCTACCACATAGTATATTTTGCAGATATATCAGTCAATTCCTTAACACTTATCTTTTGTATTATGTGTCCCAGTCAAAGTCTGAATCGGGCGTATGTTGAATATCCACGAGTAATACAGATGCGTGATCATTGGACTGATCAAACAATCAATTATTTCTGAAGCAAAGAATCCATAACTTTTAAAGCCATTTCTGAAATATTTGCCAAAAATGTAAAACATTTGAATCAGTCGTCGTTTGGAAAAAATAGTTGCGTCACATGTCCCCAATGTTCGGTTATAATTTTGTCTTTATAACCATGGAGAGTTCATTGCTATGCAACAGTGGCTGATTCTAGTGTTAAACGGGCAATTTCAGTTCGATCAGTCCAACTTTACTTTTACTATTTCTGGCTGGGCGAGTTAGGTGCTGCCGAGCTGAAAAAGTTAAATAATTTGAAAATTTTTTAAATATTGAGTTAACAAATATTTTTTTAAAATCTAGATTATCATAAACGGACTCTATGGGGTCTGCAGACACAGGAATGAGAACCAATGTCATACATGAAATTTAACTAAAAAGCCATGCAGTTTATATAAAGTCAAAAGATTTGGACATTGATATGAGAACCATGATTGCAAAATTTGCTGATGACACAAAACTATGCAGTAGGGTCTCATCTAAAGCGGAAGTGGATATATTGATGTCGGATTTAGATAAAATTCGAGAATGGTCTGTAAGCTGGCAAATGGAGTTTAATGTAGATAAATGTACAGTCATCCACATGGGTAGATCCAATATGGAACATAATTACAGAATGGGAGAAAACAATATTAGAAAGATAGATAAGGAAAGGGACCTAGGGGTTAAAATAGATCATACAGGAAAGGTGAGTGAACAAGTTAAGGTAGCAGTGAAAAAGGCAAATGCAATGTTAGGTATGATAAAAAGAAATATTAAACATAGGAGCAAGGAAGTGATCGTCACACTGTATAAAGCTTTAGTTAGACCTAGATTGGAGTACTGTGTACAGGTGTGGAGTCCTTATCATAGAGGGGACATAAACATGCTAGAAAGAATACAAAAAAGAGCGACAAAGATGATAGTGGGATTCCAGAATTACAGTTATGAGGAACGACTCAGAAAAACCGGCCTACAGTGTCTCGAAGAGAGAAGAATTCGTGGTGACTTAATACAGGTTTATAAGATGATCAGAGGAATCGATAAATTAGACTATAACAAGTTTTTTAAAATACAGCCACCTACAATAACACGAGGGCATAGCTACAAGCTGATTAAAGAGAGGTCCAGGTTAGATATTAGGAAATATTTTTTTAGTCAGAGAGTGGTGTCTGCTTGGAATGCATTGCCAGGGGAGGTAGTGGAGGCAGGGACAGTTAATGCATTTAAGAATAAACTGGATGCGCATAGATTTTAGAGCAAGGTGATGTAAATGTAACTGGTTGTATACAGACTCTGCAGGGTCTTCTAAAGCAGTATAAAGATGTTAAGTTAAGTTAAAAGAAAAGAATACCGGAAAGTTTACTATAAAAACTAAGGATACACCCACCACCAAAAAAAGTTTGGAAACCCCTGCATGTTATATTTTTAATTATAAAAATGATCATTTTGTTTCCGTACAGAGTCATATTTGTTCCCATCTAGAGAAAAATGCTGATCTCATTGTTTGAATTTTTGAATTTTTTCATATAGATATTGTCAGATATGAAATAGTGTATATAAGAGCCCCACATGAAGTACTAGTCACAGACCACATCAACTTTGCTCTCATTACAACCTTTTGATTTTTGCTCATTAACCCATTGCGTACTAGCAAGCCCAACATTGTTACATCAGATGTACATATTATTCTGTCTAATACAAACACTCAGTGGTATTATATATTCTTAGTCTTAGTCGACCTGTACTTCTACAGGGGCAGAAGCTCGCAGCTCTGGCATGAGTTGGATACAGCAAGAGGAGGATTTCCTGCTTAGCAGGCTAGGTTGATCACCTTGAATATTGGAATAATTTTTCCCTTGTTTTACGTGGTAATGGTTTCATCCTTGGATTTTAAGAACTATCTAGAGAGCTTTATTTATGTGGCTTGTAAAAAAACATGATGGTTGAATTGGTAGAATTATTACTAGAGCCATCATAAATTTGGTTTTCATTTTTGTCTTGTATTGACTGTTGTCGTAATTTGTTTATAGAAAAAAAATAAACTATTGATGATTTTGTTTGAATTTTATCATATCTTTGACTAATGATTATTCTTCTTCTTTATATCCTGTCAGTCGCCGACTGGAATTTGTTCAAAGAATGAAGTGGTCATCCTGAGGCTGTTGATACTGCCATAGAGCTTGTCTAGTGTTAGCATTGGTGATGGCCACATATGCTTTCTTTGGTCCTCGTATATCGGGCAATTTTGCAGCAGATGTTCAGGGATTATTTTCCCAGTATCACAGGTGCATTAATCAGTAGCACCTATCTTCAGTTTATTGAATAGATCGTACATCAGTCTGTTGTGGCCTGTGCGGAGTCTGAACACCACCACCTACACTCTTCTGTTCAACTGGTAATAAGCATCTTTTTTTGCATAGCCAGTATGCTCTTTTTTTCCATTTGTCCGTGTATTTGGCCCTAACAAACCTTTTGGACTCTACGTAGGTCAAACTTGAATCTTGTTGTGGGAACCTTCGACCTTCTTTTGTCAGTCTCTCTGCCTCCTCATTGCCTTGAATCTCACAGTGACATGGGACCAACTGTACTACGATACTGATGATTGCTCCCAAATAAATTCATCTATTTCTCTGATAAACATGCCAGTTTGTCGTCTTCTTGTTTTCAGATGTCGTCATGAAAAGTCAGATCGAGAGAAACCGAATGAGAGCCAGAGAAAGAATGGCAATCATGAGGAAACTTGCTGGCACAAGCTGGGGAGCAGACAAAAGTATACTAAAGAAACTGTACACTGGAAGAGTGAGACCAGTTCTCGAGTATGGCATTGCGGCATGGACAACAGCAGCAAAGGCGAACTTTGATAAAATTAGCAAACTCCAAAACCAAGCCATGAGAGTTATAACAGGAGGCATGAAGTCAACGCCAATTGTAGAACTTGAAAAGATTACAAAACTGCAATCCATGACTGACAGAAGAGACTGCAGAGCCCAGCTGCAATCAGAGAAACTCAGAAGACTGACAGACCATCCAATGCACCAGAGACTAAACAATTTCGGAAAAGGGAAACTAAAGCGGAGAAACTTTGCAGAAATAGCCAAAGCAAAGATGCACGAAGACCCCATGAACACACTAACAACACCAAAGCCCATCCCTACTGTACAAAAACCTACCTGGACGCAGCATATATTTCCAGAGGTGGTAGAAAATATACCAGGTATTGGAAACAAAAACTGCCAGACTGAAAAAGAAAGAAGAGATACTACCCTGAGCTACATTACGAAAAACTACCCAAGCATGGACTGGACCCATGCATACACCGACGGTTCTGTAACAAACACAACACAGAACAGAGGGGCAGGAGCATTTCTGAACCTACCAAATGGCAGAAAAATAACACTGTCATTCGCTACTGGAAAATACACAAGCAATTTCAGAGCAGAAGCACTGAGGGCGGCAGTGGAAGAAATTGTGACAGGTAAAAGAATGAGAGCCATACAGTCCTGCTTACAGATGCACTGACCGTAGTCACAGCACTAAAAAGCCAGAAAAATACTGAACTTAATGATTTAAGAGCAGTACTCTGTCAACTATGCAAGCAGTCCGCACCAAAAAGGGTAGTGGTACAGTGGGTTCCATCTCACTGCAATATCCAAGGCAACGAGGAGTCAAACAGACTGGCAAAAGAAGGTGCAAGACTACCACAACCAGATACTAGTATGACATACGAAGAGTCAAAACGGCTTATTAGAGCTAGATACATGACCAAATGGGAAACCGAACATACTGGTTACACCAAAAACGATGCCTATTACCAGTTGAACAGAAGAGAGCAGGTCGTGGTCTTCAGACTTCGCACTGGCCACAATAGACTGAGGTACTACCTATTCAACAAATTGAAGATAGGTGGCACTGACGAATGCCCGTGTGGTACCGGGAAAATGACCGCTGAACATTTGCTGCAAAACTGCCTAACATACGAGGATCAGAGAGACATACGAGGATCAGAGAGAGCAGATGTGGCTATCACCAGTGGCAACATTAGACAAGCTCTATGGCAGTGTCGACAGCCTCAGAATGACCGCTGCTTTTTTCGAAAAAATAAAGGTTGATGTCTGACTGTGTACGATGAAGAAGAAGAAGAAGAAGATGTCATCATGAATATAATGAAAGAAAGCAGTGGTTAGCTTTGGCATTCATACATTTGCCAGGAATTCGGACCGTTTGAAGGTGGATAATGATTATTGGTATCTCTATAGAGCTTGTCCAAAATGGCACTGGCAACATCCTAATGTGTTTTCTTTGTTCCTCATATGTTGGACACCTTTGTTGCAGATGTTCAGCAATAATTTTATTGGTACAATAGACTGTTAGTTGCCTATCGCAAGCGATGATGGCTACATCATCAGACGATTTTGTTTTGATGATGTAACTTGCACTGTATTTGGATAATAGATAGGTAGAACTGCACTGGTTGTCAACCTTACTCTCTGGTCTCGAGCTACTTTGGGCCAGTGGCAAGATGATAAGTCGAGATGACTGGAGGTAATTCAGGATGCAGGCACTCTAGACCCACCTCCTTTAAGTCCAGGGGTCGCTTGAATCCTCGCTGTTTCTGTTCATCGCTTTGAGAAGCGAGTGCGTCACCTATTGACGACAGCGATCCCCTCACCTCTTGACCACAGCTACCCCCCATTTCCCATCCTTAGTTGTTCAACAGTTGGTATCTCAGTCTGTTGTGGCCTGTGTTGAGTCTAAAGATTACCAGCTCATGAGTTCTGTTGAGTTGGTAAAATGTTTCTTTTGGTTGTTGACCTGTTTGCTCTTCTCCCTCTTGTTCCTGTATCTCCGTCTGGTAAACCTGTTGACCTCTCATAAGTTATATCTATGTCAGTCAGGTTAAGGTAGCTATCCATCTTTCCTTGATAGTCTGTTAGCCTCCTCATTGCCAACAATTTTCATGTGATGGAATCCACTGTATCACAGCTCTCTTGAACAACCGCAAAAACTACAGTTACAAATTACATCAACCAAAAATTTTCACCACCAGCCTGAACACATGCCTATATGGATGGCTCAGCCAAAGATGCCATTGAAAACGGGGAATGTAGCATCATTATAAAACTAAAAAGCGAAGTATACTCAGCAGCATTTGCTACTGGGAGACGCTGCGACAACATCAGGGCTGAAGCAAGTGTCCTGAAACAAGCAGCTGAAACCCTTATAGGCCATAAGGAACAGGCAGAAAAGCAAGTGGTAATTCTCACAGACGTCACTCAGTGTTAATGACTCTCAAAAGCCAGTACAAAAATTAAATCGGCGCTCTGGCAGACTCGCTCGAACGTAGTCCAGTGGATACCAGCCCACTGCAACATTCAAGGCAACAAGGAGATGGACAGACTCGACAGAGAGGGAGGAATACTGAAGTAGAGTGATACAGAAATCACATACAATGAGGCAAAAACAGCCATCTAGAGTACAGTGCAAAATGGAAAAAAAGACTACTCTGGCCACATAGAAAATTATGCCTACCACCAACTCTCCAGGCGAGACCAGGTGATCATTCTCCGGCTACGCACAAAACAACAGACTGAGGTGTCATCTGTACAATAAGGTCAAGATTGGCACTAGGAACATTTGTGCCTGCGGCACATCCCCCATGATGGCAGAACACATTTTGCAGTCCTGCTTACTGTATACCAACAAAAGAAGTAGCATTTGGCAACAGCCAGTGTCCTTCCACGAGAAGCTGCACGGAAGTGCAAGGAGCCTCAAGTAGACTGCTGCCTTTGTTAGAATCAATGAAGTCGAAGTCTGAAGATGAACGAGGAAGAAAAGAAGAAGAACAGCTGACATAATGTATAGAATATCACTCTTAGTTCCTTTAGGTGTCTTCATCATCTTCTGTGTTCATTCTCAATCTCCTGCTACCAAGCCCTGCAAGTAGCTGGATGTAGTCCAGAGAACGGAATGTGTTGTGTCACTAGTTTATACAGCGATATTTGTACCTTTTGGTCCGACACATCCGTCTTCAGCAGGCCTTTAGGTGTATATTTGCTAGGCCCCTCAGTGCCGTAGTCACTGAGAACGTGTCTTAGAAAAGTACCACTTATCTCTCAGCATTTCATCTGTCGTTAAAACTTCTGCTGCAGTTTTCAATGCCTCTGGCGGAATGTTTCCGACTTCTCATATTACCATAGTTATCACCCCTGATTATATCCCTCATGGCAGCTGCAAACTACCCAACACTTCCTAGTCTGTGGTGCCATGCTCTGGTTCATGATTATCATTTCAGCTTCTACGGTTCTTCACCGATTTGTTTTAGGCTGGCCTCTCTTTTGCTTTCTTTCTAGGGGTTATAGTAATGAAAACTGGCAGCAAACCTACTTTAACAATTCTTCTGCCCGAGTGATCAAATATGTACATTTATTAAGTTGGTGACTGAATATCAAAATGGTTCAGATACAATTTCACATAACAATACTAACAGACAAAGACAGAAGTTTCCACCTATAAAGGTTTTTACGGGGTGTGTTCAAATGAAACCGCACCAACTGCAACAAGTGAATATACGTACGATGCACATGATGACGTCACTTCTGGTGTAAACAGCACATACCAACCATCAAGTTTGTAAAATTTCATTATCCTCCAACTCATATGTTTCCTCAGCAGACCGTTGAAAACATGGCGAGTGTGATATGGAATCCGTCCCGAGTTGATCAGCAAGCGGTGATTCGGTTTCTAACAGTTGAAGGATGTCGACCAGTTGATATTCATCGCATGGCAGAATGCAGACAGTGTACGGTGACAAAAGTGTGTTGAAGACAACAGTGAAGAACTGGACAACAATGTTTTAGAAGGATGTGAATTACTGCAACAATATGCACCTGACCTGGTCTCGGAAGATCTTTCGTTAACTCACGTCCTTCTTTAAACATCGTTGTCCAGTTCTTCACTGTTGTCTTCGACACACTTTTGTCACCATACACTATCTGCATTCTGCGATGAATGTCAACTGGTCAACATCTTTCAACTGTTAGTAGTGTTAGAAACTGAATCGCCTATCAACTCTGGACGGATATCGTATCACATCTGCCATGTTTTCTATGGTCTGCTGAGGAAACTATGAGTCAGAGGAGAATGAAATTTGACAGACTTGATGGTTGGTATGGGCTGTTTACACCAGAAGTGACGTCATCATACGTATGTTCACTTGTTACAGTTTGGTCCGGTTTCATTTGAACACGCCTCATATATTTACCAAGAACTGTCAAATTAGAAACAGTTTGAAAGAAATCAGCAAATTAGCCCATTGCATTGCGGCCTGATTATTTTAGATTTGTGTCTTATAGAACAAGACAAGAGAAGCCACTCTATTTGTAATAGTTTTATTGAAAAGAAAATAAATTAATATTTAACAGATGTCTTCTTCTGCTGTGTTAGTCCTGAAAAGAATGTTTTGACATGTTGTGTATCGTAGTTTTTTTGTTCCTACACATCTGGTTTCAGTTGGCATTTTTTGAATTCTGGATTTGTCTTCCCACTGCGATCCTTATCCTCTTAGCCAGACTGCACTGGTGCAGTCTGTTTCCAGGACTGCTACTTGGAAACAGAATAGTTCAGCTCTGGCTTGCTGGCTGCTGTCAGCTCATTCACTGCTTTGCATCTTTAGCCGCACACATCTAAAGTCAGATAATTACATAACTTAACTTAACGTCTTTATACTAGTTTAGAAGATTCTGCATAGTCTGTATACAACCAGTTTCATTTACATCACCTTGATCTAAAAGCTATGCGCATCCAATTTGTTCTTAAATTCATTAACTGTCCCTGCCTCCACTACCTCCCGTGACAATGCATTCCAAGCATTCACTACTCTTATGACTAAACAAATATTTCCTAATATCTAATCTGGACTTCTCTTTAGTCAACTTGTAGCTATGCCCTCTTGTTATTGTGGGTGGCTGTATTTTAAAATATTTGTTATAGTCTAATTTATCCATTTCTCTGATCATCTTATAAACCTGTATTAAGTTACCACGAATTCTTCTCTCTTCTAGACACTGTAAGCCGGTTTTTCTGAGTCTTTCCTCATAACTGTAATTCTGGAATCCCACTATCAGCTTTGTCGCTCTTTTTTGTATTCTTTCCAGCATGTTTATGTCCCCTCTATGGTAAGGACTAATACTCCAATCTAGGTCTAACTAATGCTTTATACAGTTTGACGATCACTTCCTTGCTACTATGTTTAATATTTCTTTTTATGATACCTAACATTGCATTTGCCTTTTTCACTGCTACCTTAACTTGCTCACTCACCTTACCTGTATGATCTATTATAACCCCTAGGTCCCTTTCCTTATCTATCTTTCTAATATTGTTCTCTCCCATTCTGTAATTATGTTCCATATTGGATCTACCCATGTACATTTATCTACATTAAACTCCATTTGCCAGCTTACAGACCATTCATTATCTAAGACAGGAAGTATTCATAATAAAAATATATTTACGTGTGTAGCTTTAAATGTCATTAATATTAAACAAACAAAGCTAAAATTATGATTAATACATCTAAAGACACATAATTACATTATCTACGACACAAAGTATTCATAACAAAACTTTATTTTAGTATGAAGCATTCAATGTCATTAATGTGGTGTGGGAAAAGCATTTAATTTGAATTAATTTTATTCACCACATGTGTTCTTCTTCTTCTGCGTTCATCATGAAAAGGACATTTGTGCCATTGTGCCGTAGTTTACAGCTAGGAAGCGATATCTGCACCTTTCAGCAGCGCACATCTGATTTCTGCACAGCGTTATTAGATCTGGGTTTGCCTTCTGTCTTTAATCCTTAATGTCTTAGCCAGCTTGCAGTCTATTTCCAAGGCTGACAAATGGAGGTGGAATAGGGTCTTGGTCAGTTATAGGTCACCACCCCTGATGCACAGCTGCACCTTTAGTCCCACCAAATCTGTTTTATTGTCATGTTATCTTATCTAAAGCATTACCACTTACGTTGTCGTCTGTTTCACTGTCTAAATCGTATGTATCAAATATCCACATGTAATCCACATGCATATGGTGACTGTTAGGACAAGTGACCTTTATCTCTCAGTCCTATAAATCTTCACGTTGGACTCCAGAAATAGAAATAAAAGCAGGAATGATAGGTTTTTTAAATTAAAATAAATGATTTGGTTTCCTCTTTTCTTGATTTCTGTTAATTTTAAAAATTCATTTTGTAATTAAACGATTGAACATCTGAATGGTAGAGGGGTAGAGTGCTTGCTACTCATAGCAAAGGTGCCTGGTTTAATATCCATTATCGACATGCCTTAGTTGACCCTGCTATAAATGGGTACCTGGCTTAAGTTAATGAAAGGAAAGACAGCAAGGAAAGGAACTCACCATTCGACCTCATGAAAAGCTGAGATCCAAGTACAATGAAGTCTCTAATACTTCATCCCTGACAGCAGTGTTTGCTATTGAATTATCTTTTTTAATTTCCAGATCGTAATGATTCTTTTTCTTCTTCACACCTTCTCAATCTCTCACGACCAAGCACTGAACATGGTTCTCAATCTCTCACGACCAAGCACTGAACATGGTTCTCAATCTCTCACTACCAATCTCCGAAAAGAGCTTTGCAAGTAGCAGGATGTTGTTCGGAGAATGGAATGCGCTGTGTCGTAGTTTACAGTTTGACTGCAATATTTGTACCTTTCGGTCCGACACATCAGACTTCAGCATGCATTTTTGAGTACCGAGATAGCCTTTCCTCTTCAGTCCCTTCTCCTTAGCCAGTCTGCTCTGCTGCAGCCTGTTATCCAGGATCACCGCGTGGAGGTGTAGATGGGTCTAGGCAGCTCTGGTTCGCTGGCCCTGATGCTAGCGGTCAGCTATGGGTTACTGACTGCAGCAGCTCGTGCACTGTTCAGCATCTTGATATCCCACAATGATTCAACTTCTTGAACCCAAAGCTCATGGCAATTCATGATAAATATTTATGTCTTCTTTGGCGTTTGTCCTGAAATAGAAATTGTGATGTTTTGTCATAGTTTGCAGCAAGGCTGCGATTATCTGCACCTTTAGGCCAGAGACATACGATTTCAGCTGACTTTTCTTTAGTACCGGGTTTGCCAGGATGTCGCGCCAGGGTCAGGCACAATACACTACTGACCTCTCTTCTAAGTAGCGTTCCCTGGAAACAGGCTGTGGATCGATGTGATCCACGTAGTAGTGAGTGCCACGCAGATGAAGCCAAGCATAGCACAACTGCCCTGAGGACCGCGGTCCACCTTCATCAGCATACTCGTGGTGTGAGAAAAGCTACTACAAACCGCCACTTAACGTCCTTTTCAGGCCGCACAAAAGAGTAAACTTACTCATTATGGGCATTAAATAACAACAACAATGTCCAGACTACACTAGTGACTAGCCCAGCTTGTTTCCAAGCCCGCCATGTGGAGGCGGAATAGAGTCATAGTCATCTGTGGTTTGCTGACCCTGATGCAAGCAGCAAGCTGAGTCGAAGGCTGATGTCAGCTCATTCACTGCTGCATCTTTTACCCCCCATATGGCGCTGATATCTTATGAGATTTTGTTGCCATGTTGAAACTAAGAAGTCTACCACAGACGAAACAGTTTCGGAAAATTGCTGCCAGCAGCTGAACATTGCTAATCACATTTTATGGGTTTTTTTGTGAAACCTCAATACATAGTTATTATACATTTAGTTTAAGAAATATATTTTACACAAGCATGAGCCACAATAATTTGTTACGAGGGCCACATTTGGTCCACATTTGAACCACCTGGGTCGACAATTTGCTGTAGCCGTTCTATGTTTTCAATAACATCTGTGCACAGAGTGAGACTGAACAAATTCACTTAAATGTGAGTATCAGGGCATTTGTATCAATACAAAAACTAAGTTTCACTGGACACAAATAAATAGTAATTCAGAAGTCATCTTGGACAAAAATGCTTTTTAATTTAGCTGCCTGTATTATTGGCTTGATCAACTGAGGAAATGTTTACTTTGTTGCTTCTTTGTTGATGATAAAACAGAAATGAAACATTACATTTTATGATATAAGTCTTCCTTCATGAATATACCAACAAATATTATTATGTCAGCCTTCCTTCATTAATAAACCAACACATTTTATTATGTCATCCTTTCTTCATTTATATACCAACACATTTTGTTATGTCAGCCTTCCTTCATGAATATACCAACACATTTTATTATGTCAGCCTTCCTTCATTAATAAACCAACACATTTTATTATGTCAGCCTTTCTTCATTTATATACCAACACATTTTGTTATGTCAGCCTTCCTTCATTAATATACCAACACATTTTATTATGTCGGCCTTCCTTCATTAATATACCAACACATTTTATTATGTCAGCCTTCCTTCATTAATAAACCAACACATTTTATTATGTCAGCCTTTCTTCATTTATATACCAACACATTTTGTTATGTCAACCTTTCTTCGTTAATATACAGACACATGATATAAGTCCAGTGCACACTTCTAAACTTTACAAGATTGGCACTCTTCGCACTGTCTGTAGACAGTGCCAGTTTTGGTGTGTTGGGGACCAACACATTACCTGGGAGAGACTGGACCCTGCCTGGTTGGCAGCATGCCTGGGACACATCACTCATACCCTGAGTGATGCCTTTAATCTTCGCTGCCCCTGACCTAAGACAGCGGAGTACTCAGCTGCCCAAAATGAGTCCATAGGGACCTCGGTTGACACACTTATCATGGCACCACAGGACTCCAGGTCTTCATCTCCGGATATCGGAAGTTCAATGAGAATTACAACTTGCGGTGCTATTTTTGGCTGCCTCACGTGGTCATGGCAGTTGTTGATCGACGCAACGGAATATTGATGCCTAAGTAAACATTATTATTATTAATAATTTGCAAGAAAAACTAGTCTGCAGTGTCTAGAACAGAGAAAAATTCAAGGTGACTTAATACTGGTTTATAAATTAATCAATGCGAAGGATAAATTAGACTATAGCAAGTTTTTGAAAGTACAACCGGCTACAAGAACTAGAGGGCACAGCTTCAACCGGCTACAAGAACTAGAGGGCACAGCTTCAAATTATTTAAAGACAGGTCCAGACCGCAATGGCTCCCAGGTCGACCCAGACTTAAATGGGTACTGGTTCAGTCCTGGAAGTAAAGGTGTCGGCGTGATGCTGACCACATCCACTAAGTGCCGTAGGTTACAAAATAATGTGGGCTTAACACCATATTTCCTATGTGCCGCATGGCGTGACGGGTATTTTACTTTTTCTTTTTAATACAGGTTAATAAATTAATCAATGCAAAGAATAAATTAGACTATACCAAGTTTTTCAAAGTACAACCGCCTACAAGAAGTAGAGGGTACAGCTTCAAACTATTTAAAGACAGGTCCAGATTGGATATTAGGAAATATTTTTTTAGTCAGAGAGTGATGAATGATTGGAATGCATTATCACAAGATGTGGTGGAGTCAGGGTCAGTTAACACATTCAAAAATAGATTAGATGCTCAGTCATTTTCAGTATCAGTGGATTGGAATAAATTGGTTGTATACAGACTCTGTAGAGCCTTCTAAACCAGTATAATGAAATTAAGTTGTTAAGAGATGGAAATCAAGAAAAGAATAGGAATGGCCAAATCTGTTTTCACAAATAAACGAGTCATCATATATTGACATCCTTTGCTCTTTGGTTGGACTAGTTTCTGAGGGGGCACAAACCTAGCATAGGTACATACAGACGCACACATGCATCCAAGCACTGGTTTATGCGTCCTGATATCGCCCAATGGACTACGGTCTGGGGTGGAATTGGCGCATCTCCGCCACTAGAAACTAGTGAGGCAAACATCTAAGCAACAACAACAAAAATCAAATCAAATCACTCATTAATTAAACATCAGTGATCAGGTATTAACGTATACTAGTTTTTATTGTATGGTGTAAAAACATGCAGAATAGCCTAAGCAAAATCGGTCTTCAAGACCATGATGGGAATAGTGTGCAACAGCACCTTGTCGCTGGAACTGAGAAAGAGAGTCCTTGGATGCTACGTGGAACCAGTACTGACATATGGCAATGAATCATGGACAATCAGCAAGCAAGCGCACAGATCTTTGGAAGCAACGGAGATGTGGTTTTACAGAAGAATGCTGCGGATCCAATGCCTGCAAGGAATGCTAATGATATAGTACTCAAAGAGGCACAAGCACAAAGACAACTCATTGCAAAGATCAGAACAAGGCAGTGATCCTTTCTCTGGCATGTAATGAGAAGAGACGGTTTGGAACATTTTGTGACAACGGGAAAGAGAGACAGAGGAGGTCAGAGAGATAGAAGATGTTGGACAGCTTGAGTTAATGGCACGGACGACAATCAACAACAGAGTTGGTTAACGACACACGTGACAGAAGTGGATAGAAGTCCATGATCGCCTTGCGGGATACCTGTTTACGGAAAATATTTCAGGAGTAAACCCTTAGGAAAACCCTGCATTATGTGCTGTCTCTAGTCGTCTTGATAAAATCTTGCTACTGGCCAACAGTAGTTCAGGACCAGAGAATGAGGTTGACAAAAAGGCGCTGTTTCTTCCTCACTGTAAACCAAATCACGGCGGAAGTCACCAATTTCAGCGGACACAGCAAGAGAAAAGACTGCTCACACGGCTGAACAAAGAGAGCGGTCTTCATCACTTGTGATGGACCAACAACATAGATATTTATAGGTAAAGGTTTGTCCCATAGTAGTTACACTACTTCGAGGAATGAAGTTAGTAGACTTCATTATACAAAGCCACAGCGTGTACAAGGTAGTCAGTTACTTATTTTCCTAGTCGTATGCCAGGTACCGATTTGCAGCTGGGTCGATTGAAGTGTACCAATAGCGAGATTCGTACCCAGTACCTTTGCCATGAAAAGCGAGTTCTCTACCATTAAGCTAATCGTTCGCCCACTACCCCTATATATTAGGCGTGTTCAAATGAAACTGGACCAAACTGCAACAAGTGAACACACGTACGATGCGCATGATGACGTCAATTGTGGTGTAAACAGCACATACCAACCGTCAAGTTTGCAAAATTTAATTATCCACCGACTCAGTTTTCTCAGCAAACCGTTGAAAACATGGCAGGTGTGATACGGAATCCGTCCAGAGTTGATCAGTGAGCGATTCGTTTTCTAACACTACTAACAGCTGAAGGATGTCAACCAATTGACATTCATCGCAGAATGCAGGCAGTGTATGGTGACAAAAGTGTGTCAAGATAACAGTTATGGCACCACAGGACTCCAGGTCTTCATCTCCGGATATCGGAAGTTCAATGAGAATTACAACTTGCGGTGCTATTTTTGGCTGCCTCACGTGGTCATGGCAGTTGTTGATCGACGCAACAGAATATTGATGCCTAAGTAAACATTATTATTTTTATAATTTGTAAGAAAAACTAGTCTGCAGTGTCTAGAACAGAGAAAAATGATGTTTAAACGATGTTTAAAGAAGGACGTGAGTTAACGAAAGATCTTCCGAGAACATTTTCAGGCGCATATTGTTGCATTAAGTCATGTCCTTCTTTAAACATCGTTGTCCAGTTCTTCACTGTCTTCGAAACACTTTTGTCACCATACACTATCTGTATTCTGCCATGCGATGAATATCAGCTGGTCGACATCCTTCAGCTGCTAGTAACCGAATCACCGCTCGTTGATCAACTCTGGACGGATTCCATATCACACCCGCCATGTTTTCAACGGTATGCTGAGAAAACTATGAGTCGTGGGATAATAAAGTCTTACAAACTTGACGGTTGATATGTGCTGTTTACACCAGAATTGACGTCATCATGCGCATCGTACGTATGTTCACGTGTTGCAGTTTGGTCCGGTTTCATTTGAATACACCTCGTATATTTAACAATTTCCAAATTACATTCTCTCCTAACAATCTCTCCTGAATTTATAAATCTACCCCTTTTACTTTCTTCCATGAGTTTCACATTGCACAAAATGTTATACTTTGGCAACGTAATGCATTGTTTTCATCTATGCCATTTTTTTGTTTTGTTCTGTCATCTATTGTTACTGATGTTATGTCGAACTATTTTAACTGTAGCTTTTTTTTTTAAATATCAGCTAATTTGTAAGCTATTCGTGTCATGAATTTCAATGTTTTCACTTGAATTTATAAGTCACTGACGTATAAAAAATTAAGAAACGGGCTAAAACGTATTTTTGAACACCTGTGTAATTTTAACATATACTGCTGAAGACGGATTTGTCGGACAGAAAGGTGCAAATATCGCAGTCAAGCTGTGAACTAGGGACACAACTGCGCATGCCGTTCTCCGAACTACATCCTGCTACTTGCAAAGCCCCGTTCATGGCTTGGTAGCGGGAGATTGAGAACGTTCATGGCTTGGCAGCGGGAGATTGAGAACGTTCAGGGCTTGGTAGCGGGAGATTGAGAACGTTCAGGACTTGGTAGCGGGAGATTGAGAACGTTCATAGCTTGGTAGCGGGAGATTGAGAACGAACGCAAAAGAAGAAGTAGCAACGTATGACTTTGATGTGCTTAAAATAGTTATTTTAAAAGTATTTTTTTTATCCAAGCAGCCTGTTGACAGTGCTAATATAACTGACTAGATTGACCTCAACTTTGAGGAGAGTGATATTACTATACCATTGACATTTAAGAAATCAAATGATGATATAACTATTACTACTACTGCTGTTGCTGCTGCTACTACTACTACTGCTGTTCTGCTACTACTACTACTGCTGTTGCTGCTGCTACTACTACTACTACTGCTGTTCTGCTACTACTACTACTACTGCTGTTGCTGCTACTATACTACTACTACTACTGCTGTTGCTGCTGCTACTACTACTACTACTGCTGTTGCTGCTACTACTACTACTGCTGTTGCTGGTGCTACTACTACTACTACTACTACTACTGCTGTTGCTGCTGCTACTACTACTGCTGTTACTACTACTACTATTACTGCTGTTGCTATTACTACTATTACTGCTACTACTACTATTACTTCAGTTGCTGCTGCTGCTACTATTACTGCTACTACTACTACTACTACTACTGCTGCTGCTACTACTACTGCTGTTGCTGCTACTACTACTGCTGTTGCTGCTGCTGCTACTACAACTACTACTACTATTACTGCCATTGCTGCTACTACTACTGCTGCTGTTGCTGCTGATACTACTACACTAGTACTGCCATTGCTGCTACTACTACAACTACTACTATTACTGCTGTTGCTGCTGCTACTACTACTACTTCTACTACTACTGCTGCTATTACTACTACAACCACTGCTGCTGCACTGCTACTCCTTCTGCTGCTGTTATTACTACTACAATTACTTCTACTACTATTGCTGCTACTGCTACTACTACTACTATTACTACTACTACACTTCTTATTCTTGATCATCTTCCTTCTTCTTTTTCTTCTTAATCTTCCTTCATCTTCTACTGCTTCCTCTTTCTACTTCTCCTTATACTTATTCGTCTTCTTCTAACTTAACTTAACGTCTTAATACTGGTTTAGAAGACCCTGCAGAGTCTATATACAACCAGTTACATTTACATCACCTTGCTGTAAAAGCTATGCGCATCCAGTTTATTCTTAAATGCATTAACTGTCCCTGCCTCCACTACCTCCCCTGGCAATGCATTCCAAGCAGACACCACTCTCTGACTAAAAAAATATTTCCTAATATCTAACCTGGACCTCTCTTTAGTCAGCTTGTAGCTATGCCCTCGTGTTATTGTGGGTGGCTGTATTTAAAAAAAAACTTGTTATATAATTTATCCATTCCTCTGATCATCTTATAAACCTGTACTAAATCACCACGAATTCTTCTCTCTTCGAGACACTGTAGGCCGGTTTTTCTGAGTCGTTCCTCATAACTGTAATTCTGAAATCCCACTATCATCTTTGTCGCTCTTTTTTGTATTCTTTCCAGCATGTTTATATCCCCTCTATGATAAGGACTCCACACCTGTACACAGTACTCCAATCTAGGTCTAACTAAAGCTTTATGCAGTTTGACGATCACTTCCTTGCTCCTATGTTTAATATTTCTTTTTATCATACCTAACATTGCATTTGCCTTTTTCACTACTACCTTAACTTGCTCACTCACCTTTCCTGTTATAATAGTTGTCCATCACAAGTGATGAAGACCACTCTCTTTGTTCAGCCGTGTGGACAGTCGTATCTCTTGCTGTGTCCGCAAGTCAATTTCTCCAGTTCTTTCCAGCTTTCCCCCATTTTTCTTTTATCGGCCTTTCCGTCTCTTCATCCTGTGTTTCTTTGCCTCTTTTTCTGTAGAGGTTTCCCTTATAGGGATTGCCTCGTGATACTGACTTGGGACTTATGCAATGTGTGGTCTATCAGCGTCTTCCTAGGAGTTCTTGTTCCACTTGTCTCCCATACACTTTGGTTTGTAAGCGTGTCAAGCCACTGCAGGCCAGGAATCTTCCTCAAGTGTTTGGTGATAATAATAGTAATAGTTGTCTATCGCAAGCGAAGATGGCGACAGCATCAGACGTTTGCTGCGAAATGTGTTTTGCAATGGCTGTAAAATCCAATTCTGGAACGACATAACTTGTAACATTCGGGGCACATATGTGGGGAGCCGGCTGTGGAGTCGTCGTGCGTTTTTTTTTTCTCTTTCGGACAGCACACTTTCGTTGAGTCTCTGTGATGACTTCACTCTCTGCAATCTGAGCACCTTCAGTTATTGACTAACAATGTCAAGATTTTTAAGCACTGGGTGGAGCATTCTGACGCCATCCTCAAATTGTATGATGCGAACCCGAGGTGGGCCGCCACGTTTATGGGGGAAATTATTATGATTATTTGAGATCGAACCACGAAGATGACTGACAAGATACAAAAGCAGAATCTTGAGGGTACATTACAGATCTGTAGATGACAAACCTTACTTACAATAAAACAAAATAAACTTAAAATGCAACGTTGTATCAATTAAAAAAAATAATGTATACCTACGTGATTTATTAATAATTAAGCTGATATTCAACTGTATAAAAACTTAATGTTCTGTTTTTTTCAAAGAGAATTTAACGTACACAACCCTTAATAGTTTCGGAAAACCTAAAACATTTATATGTAACTTATTTGTGAGTAAACGAGACTTCCACGCAGTAGAAAGATGCGTCGTCTGGGTGGTTTGGTTGTTTTTTGCAAATGTAACTGCTCCAAGTAACAGATCAGATATTCGTAATTTAAACGTCAACATTAACTGTTCTATAGTTTTTAATTTCGCCGAGGATGGGTCTTTGTAAGTGTCCTAAACGTAAAGTAACAAATCTGTTCTGCTTTGAGCACAGAGTTAACGTTTGTGAACATTGCTTGGTTGCGAACCATGGAAAGGTAGGTTGCTGCTTTCTCATCTACTCTTTTTTGTTTCATAGAAATTGTTTTAGTTTTAGAATAAAATACGTATTTTATAGCCTGTACTGGTGAATTAAGTTTGTCAAAAATTAATGAGCAATAATTGCTTGGAATTATTATTGTAACTTAACTTGTTGATACAAAAGTCGAGTCAGTAACTGTACTTTACAGTACTTTTAACTTTACTTTACTGCTCCAGTCGAGAAGTTCAATATTATATAGACCATTGCACTCGCTTCACGCTCACAGATAGCAGGTTCAATACTAATAATACTATGAATTCATACTGATAATCGATATCATCACTTTTATCCTGATGATAAATTGAAGCTTACTGGATAATGCTACATTTCATGTGGCCATCCCCATGGAAACAGAAGAACGAATGTTCCAAAATTATAGTACTAACTAAACTAAGTCAGTAACAGTAACTAAGTTACCATCACAAGTTTACTATCACATATATTTTTTTAGACAATTATGCAGTACATTTTGACATCTAGGGTTCTTTTGCCTCCCCATTCGACTTCGTTTATTCCCATGGGGGTTCCAACTCAGCGAATATCATCATTATTAAATAATAAATATGGTTGTGTAACTTATTAAGTTCCTTTCTGATAGGATGCCTTAGATGTCTTATCCATCTCCACTTTCCCAATTTTCTTATGTATTGTTTCTTGAAAATACAATTTTACAAATCTGCCTTCTATATCTGGTTATATTAAATTAACTGAGACATTTATTACTGAAGGTCAACAGTCTGGATACGTACCATACTCAATACTGTTAGTGTTAGTTACAACTTACACGGTGCAAACCATATACCAAGTAGTACTGAGTTAACATTGGTCTTGAACAGTCTAATCCTTTTTTCCTAGGAGAATGATGATGACTTGTAAATTATGCAAAAATAACTGAAAGCAAATATGCTATTACTAATCCTGGCTTGAAAATCTTGGTTTATTCCTCTTTGTCATAAGCAACAAATTTATGTTTGTGATACAATACAATACAATATCCTCTGCTTCAATCTGGCAGGTGTGTCATATGCGAGGTAGCCAACAATGTCCTGTATGCAGTTTGATCCTTCGCAGTGTACGATTTCTGACCTAAGTCTCTCAGCAGACAATTTCACCATCACACGGGTAGGCGGTCGTGTGGGCATGTATAATCTTATGGCCACAAAAACGTCGTTCTGAGTGTCCATCTGTTGTCTGGAATGAGTCAAATGTATTTTTGGGCCTCTCTCTCTCTCTCTCTCTCTCTCTCTCCTCTTGAGAATTCCATGTAAGATCCTGTCTGGCTATGTTAGACAGTTCATTTTGTAGTGTATGTCCTATCCAACACCATTTTTTTGCTTATTTTGTTGTTTCGTGGCTGTTGGTGATTCTTTTCCCGGAGGTCTTCATTCCTCACCATGTCATGTCACTTTATGCTTATTATCCTTTGTAGGCATCTGTTAACGAAGGACTGGAGTCTTCTTGTATAGCCTTGGTGGGTCTTCATGTCTCACGTTGAATATTCTAATTTTGGTTTGATTCTTGATTTCTCTGGATCTTCATTTGTTGTTTAGTGTCAGGAATGCCCCTCTTGTCTTATCAATTCTGGTCTCTATATCTGCATCTGTACCTCCTGATGTGTCAGTTGTGCTGTGGTTTAATGTGTGTGCTGTGATTTAATGTGTGTGTGGTATTTATTTTCTGCCCAGGTATATGTAGGCGCAGACATCTTCTGCAGGCTCATTTCCCAGCTTTAATTATTAATTTTGGAGACATTGTGTTTTGTTTTTGTTTATCCGTAGACCGAACCTCTGCCAACCTTCTTCAGTTCACTCAGGGAGTGTTGTTCTCCTCGGGGTGTGGCTGAGAAGCACATGGTCATCTGCAAATTGAGAATTTCCCCATCTGCATTTATGCCTCTATCAGCTCAGCTCAACTGTTAGATGTCCTCTAGGGCTGCTGTAAAAAGCTTTGGAGAAATTGTGTTGCCCTGTTGCACTCTTCTTGCCAGTGGAAAATTCATTGAAATAATAGAGTAAATTCCATACTGCAACCTACGTTGATTTTATTTAATCGTTCTTATGTAATTTTTAGCCATGCCCTAATTTCTTATGGCATTTATCTCAATACTCTTAATCTATAAACAGCAGACATAAGAGCAGACTTAGTTCTCGCACTCTGTCCAGCAACTGGTAGATTGTGTAGGTGGACAGTAGTGGAGAACCCTCTTCTGAATCCAGCCTGCTCACGAGATTGTTGGAGATCCTGTTGTTGGCTGATCCTAGTTTTTTATATTATCGGCAATAAGCAGATAGGGCAATAGTTCTCCAGGAATTTGGTGAAGCCCTTCTTGTGGATGAGTATAGTTTTGGTGGTTTTCCATTGATCATGAATTTGTTCCTCTGTGAAGCACTAATTAAATAACTTAAAGAGCTGCAGTGATAGAATGTCTCCGCTCACTTTGATAAAGGATGTAATGGTAACTCCGTCTACTTCCCATGGCTGTGCCTGACTTTGCTTGCTGGATCACATGGATGGATGACCTCCTCCGTTTCGATCACTTAAACAGGTTCTAGCTCAGTTGTTGCCAGTACTTCTTGGTCCCTCTGCTTGGATGAGAAAAGTACTTTTGGCACACTGTCTCTATGGCCTGGTTATCCATTGAGGTGATGTTAACGTCCAATTTTGATGTTTGCAGAATGGTTTTCTTGTGCACCATGCTCTTACTGCATCCTAATATACTGTGCATGCCTTCAGCTGCCTTGACCAGTCATTTTGTTCTATGCTGTTCATAGTCAGTTTTGAGCAGATGACATATTCTTCTATTCAGTCTGCCACATTATACATAACTATTTATTAATCATTCTAGGTTCTTTTGGGAGCGCGTAGCACAGTGGTTAGCGCTCTGGCTTTGCATCTGAGTGGTCCTGGATTCATTCCCCAGTTGAGGCAGAAATGTTTTTTCAGACCACAACGACTCCCAGCCTTAAATGGGTATCGGTTCAGTCCGGGAAGTAAAAGTGGCGAGGGAGAGGAGATGGCTACCGCCCTCATTTCGCCGAGCCTTTAAAATGTGAGATTGCTAACACCTCACACCCCTATAGCAGTAATGCTATGAGTTCATTTACTACTTTCTGGGTACAGAACAGTATATATGTATTATTCAGTACAAAAGACAGTGGTTATCTTTATATTCATGAAGCAAGTTTTGTATTATTATAGGATACATTGTCCTGCATTTTATAATTGAATTGCAAAATGTGTCCCTTTTGGTCTGGTACATCCGCTTTTGGAAAATCTTTTTTATTAAGCTTAGCTTAGTTGGTTTGGGGAGTTTTCCAAAGAACATGGCTATACGGTGCCAGATTTAAACAAAAAATGTGTGTATGTGGGGAGAAGAAACAAACAGTAGAACATGTTCTCAAAGCCATTTAGCTATGTGAGAGGAGCAGAGTGACAGCATGACCCTCCCCAACCCAGTTTGGGGGAGGGGGTAAAATTATGGTGCAGAACATTCCTGAGATAGATTACACAATTTTTCAAGGGAAATAGTGGCGGCAGGGTAAATTAATGCATTCAAGAATATATAGTATGTGCATATTTATTTTTAGATCAAGTGAATGTAAAAGAAACTGGTTGTATACAGACTCTAGAGTCTTCTAAACCAGTACCTTGATCTTGATGACCCATTTCTCAGCATAGCTGTGGGTCCCAACTTTGTCTCTAGCAGACCTTACCTTGTACCGCGGAAGTCCAGTGGGTGGTAAGCACTCCTCAAGAGGTGTCTCAGATGTTGTGTACATCAGGGAAGTCTGACCAACATATTGGAGGTCTTTCCCGTGGTCTCATTTCACCTCAGGGGTATCAGATTGCTTTCGCCGTGCTCCATCGACCATCATTTTGTCGCAACATGTGCAGAGTCTTCTAAACCGGTATAAAGACGTTAAGTTAAGAAATGTTAGAATTTAAGTGTCAATGTCAAAAGAGAAGCACATAAGGCAGCATTTATGAAGCAAGTACTGTAATATTTTCAGTCCTATTTCTAACACAACCATTATGGATTGATAGTGCCTTTCATTTATTTTACAGTTTATACAGCAACTTTCTAGACAACATACTGTCATTGCAAGTCACATAAAATGAAATATTACTAGTTGTTAGATTACACTTAAAAGAAAATTGATGTTGAAGAACAACAAAATGATGTTGGAGAAAAACAAAATGATGTTGGAGAGCAACAAATTGATGTTGAAGAGCAACACAATGATGTTGAAGAGCAACACAATGATGTTGGAGAACAACAACATGATGTTGAAGAGCAACAAAATGATGTTGGAGAAAAACCAATTGATGTTGGAGAGCAACACAATGATGTTGAAGAACAACAAATTGATGTTGAAGAACAACAAAATTATGTTGAAGAGCAACAAATTGATTTTGAAGAGCAACAAATTGATGTTGGATAAAAACCAATTGATGTTGGAGAGTAACAAAATGATGCTGAAGAACAACAAATTGATGTTGGAGAAAAACCAATTGATGTTGAAGAACAACAAAATGATGTTAAAGAACAACAAAAGGATGTTGGATAGCAGCAAGAATATCAGCTAAAAAGATACACATTTTCATAAAGGTATGCTTCGCAGAAAATAATGATTGAAAAGGTTTGAAAAGGGATTTCACAAATGTGAAATTGCTTGAAAGAATCAGACAAAGGCAAAACAGGATAAGCAAAAAGAAAGAAGAGAAAAGGTTACATTAGGGAATTTCATTTATTAAAATTGCCTGTTATTTCAGTGCATTGTGAAGTCCTATCTGCAATGGTTACAAGATAGTGACTACAACCCTGTGTGCACTCTGTGTCATAAAAACCTGGCAGATGAGGAAAATGGTGAATGTGTTAGGTTGTCATGTTACGGTGAGTAGAAAATTCTAGCTATCAAACTTTAGTTAATGCAAATGGTTTTATAAAATCACTTTTGGTAGTTTTCAGCAGGTACTGCGTGGCACATACTGTAATATCTTGTGTATAATAAACATATCAGCAACGATGGCAGTGGAACCGGCTGAAGGTCTACATTACTCTACTATTTTAGTTCATCATGGATGTCAACCAGACCACAGATTTTCCTGGAATTCACATTAGTCGACGATTTACACTTGTCTTCATGGAAACGTGTTGTTGTTTTCCATTTAGACTGGTTAATTCGTTCTGTTTTTTATGATTTCTTCCTTCCGATTATCCTGGAATGGACATCTGCTATTTGAATAGCACTACCCTTAAACCTTTGTTGTATTTGACGGTCAAGTTCACACAGCTGAACTTCACAAGATTGGCTTTGGTGTGTGAAATTTAAACACGACTATAATGAACTGGAACACAGTCCGGGAGAGATGCCCATCTCACTCATACGCAGAGTGATGTTCCTACGACCTCTTGCGGTTATGGGAAAGGCACGACACACGGCGTTAGATTTCATCACCCCTCCAGGTAGCCTTGCGGAATACCTGTTTTACGGGAAAGGCTTCGGGAGTAAACCCTGAGGAAAAATCTGTATCCGGTATTATTTAAAGTAATCTCGATAAAATCTTGCCACTGACCAAGGGTAGCTCAGGATCAGAGAGTGAGGTTGACAAAAGGCAATTTAATCCAAACTACAGCACAAGTCACCCATTTCAGCGGACATAGCAAGAAAAAAAAACTGACCATACGGCTGAACAAAGAGAGTGGTCTTCATCACATGTGACGGACAAGCATCAAACAAAAATAAACACAATTTGTGCTCTTTTTGGCATGCCAAAAATTTGGTGTGTATTATATGCGGAACTAAAAAAAGTATGTCATTTTCAATATCACAAGTAACCTTCATTGGAATGTTTGTCACAATTTGACAGTGAAAATGGCACACAATTGAATGTGCTATGTGTTTTCTTACTAGTTGAACTTCTTTCTAGCAAAAATGATGACGAGGGAGTCCAAAGTACCAGAAATTTATATGTTGCGTACCTATTTCTGTTTGTCAAGGCCAAAACGAAGAAAGGGGAGATACCATCATGGACCTGCTTTTCGCTGATGATGCTGCAGTTGTCACCCACAGTCAGCAGAAGCTTCAGAGATTGATAGATCGCTTCTTCCGGGCTGGCAACGATTTTATTATCACAATAAGTCTCAACAAAACAAATGTGCGGGGACAGGAAGTAGATGCCATGCCAACTCTTAACATTAATAATTATGACCTGGCAGCTTGTGCACCATGTGCTTGGAAAAACCAGAAACTGACAATTACAACTAACGGCATAGTGTACAATGCCCTCCTATATGGCAGCGATATTTGGACAAGCTATGCCAAACAAGAACACAGGCGTAACACCTTCTATCTATGGCGTCTGCCATTCGTTCTAGGATTTACATGTAGGAATAAAGTGAAAAATGCAGAGGTGCTCTCTCGTGCCGGTATCCCAAGCATGTGCACTCTTCTTAAGCAGCGAAGACTACAATGGCATGGTCATGTTTGTTGCAAGGAAGATGGTCACATTCCCAAAGATATGATCTAGGGACAGTTGGCGGATGGCAATAGAACAGTCGGCCGATCACAGTTAAGATTCAAAGATGTGTTTAAGCGTCAAATGAAGACCCTGGACATGACTCTGACATCCTGGAAAGATGAAGCTGCAGACCGATCCAGGTTGAGATTTACCATGAAGGTCCACTTCACGCTTGGTGAAGAGAAACTCTTGCAACACAGAGAAATAAAACGACAATGCTACCAGGAGAAAGAAAAGAAAATAATCTTGCTATATCTTTTTTGTTTGTCACTCCAAGTCATATATCATCTTATAGTCAGTCATGACTGAAAGGGGGTACTATTTTTGTTTGTTATTACCCCGTGTACATCAGACCAGTGATCACAATTTGAGGGAAGCCACTGCAAAAAAAGCATAAAAGAACGTTATGTTGAGTTGCGCTTTGATTTATTAAGAATTGATGCTACTGCACCCCCTGCAGATTCGTAGGTTCTCAATCTCTTTCAGCATATGGTGAAGGATGTAGACACTGGTGGTACCTGTAGCTCACTGGTTGTACATATTCCCAGATGAACCCTCATCTGATTAAGAAATGTTGCAATCTTTGAACTGCTAGTTCATTGATTGCAGTGTCATCATACAAGAGACTGCCATAGCTCGGCTTCAAAATGTCATCAATATGCAATGTCTCTTTCTATAATTTTGGGTGTGTAAGTAAAAAAGACAGGAGTGGTTCAAAAGAGATCTCTTCATCTCAAGAAATGACGTCATCCTTTATTCCTCAGTAATATAAATTGTCTGGGTGAATCCAAGCAATTTAGAAAATGCAGTAACTATATTTTTTTAATGGAAAAGGGCAGTACTTCTCTTTTTCAATGGGGAGAAAAGACTTAATGTTAGGGTTGTGTGAAACTAACTGATCAAGATCACAGTCTCCCTGGAAACAGCCTGTGTCACAGTAGTCTGGTCAATGAGGTGGAGATCAACACTGTGATTCACATAGTGGTGGCTTACTGGTGAGCATTGAGTTGTACTATAGCCAGAAAGACTAAAGTCCAGCTTCTCAAGTATGCCTCAGGACGTAAGAAGAGCCATTGAAACTCACTCCAAAAGAAAAACATTGAGTTAACTCATCACAAGTACTTTCAAAGAAGAACATCTCTTGCAAAATAGGAACCGCAATGAGCTGCAGGCTCCCAGTTGTGAATGGGCACTTATAGTTAGGACATGCAAGTACTAATAAAAAGGAAATGCAATGTCTCGGTAATCCATACTGTCATAAATATGAGACCATGGGAAATGAGCCCGTTGATGATGTCAGGGCCTACATATTCATTGGGGCAGGAAATAAATGCCACCCACACTTTATACTGGGAGATCACTAAATGAAGAGCTGCTGTCTGGTAAAGCTACAATGCCATAAAACGCATACTTCTGCACCCGAAAGATACCATGGCAAAAGCACACATTTTTAATTCTGCGACCATCCCAACCATGATCTGCAATTGTGAGATGTGGAATTTATACAGCACGGACGCAGAAAAATTCCATGTCATCTGGCGAAAGATGGAATGATGTGTTCTCTGGTTTTCGATCAGAGAGCACACCCTATTTTAAGAACTTAGTGGAGACTGCGTTGTCTTACAAGTACTGTTGGGCTGTGCATGTGGTTTCGTATCAGATGGACGTTTTGTTGGTTATGTGATTTATACACACCTACGTGACTGACCCCCACATGTGATGTCGAAATGGTTTTCTGATCGCCTTGGGTCCAAAATGGTACAACATGGCGAAGGATCAGGCTACATACAGGACATTATCGGCTACTTCGCAAATGACACATATGCTGGACTGAAGCCTAAGATATTTTGATTGTGAGATGCAAGGTAGTGAAGGAGGGAGCTCGTCACTCCACCTAACACAAGCTAAAACCTCATCACAATAGAGGAAACTACTATGGGTCTGGCTTTACCTTTTATTAAAATAACTAATGCGATGTGGAAAGTTGCTTGACTGAACAGATGGAAAATGGGCAATACTGGGAGAGAGATCTACAAACTATGGTCATCCCAAAGACAATATCAGCCTCCTACTTTCCTACTCCTGGCCATCACATAACATCATGTTTCCAATAATCATCGACGTGGATTGTCTTGTCTTTCCCCCTCAACATGCCATCCGTGTTGCATGTTTCCAGAATGTTTGTGTCGATCATTTATCTTTGGTCTTCGGTCAGTGATTGCGTGATGGGTCTCTTGGACCATCAGTACATCACATTTGCCCTGAGAGCAAATATCAAACAGTAGTGTTTATTTGTCGTTAGTGAGTCTCTCAATGTCGATTGAAATCATCAGGATGGCTGTTTTATGGCCCATGATGCTTTGGTAGTGAAAGGATTGGCCAACTCAAAAGTCATTTTCAGGGGACACCTGATTGCTGCATTAATTACAATCTCCTTTGAGGCTCCTTTCGTGCACCCGTTTTGTATCAATTTCCTGAAAAGGAGAAATCAAAGCACCATTATCAGGCTTCACACTCAATATATACCGTACAACTTAACAACCACTTGAACAGAATCCAACCACAATAAACTCCAGAGTGCTGGCTGTGAACACATCTCTATGAAACTGTCAAACACTGTCTTTTTGGGTGTCCGGCACTTAGCAATGTTATGGGATTTTTCCGAGGTCAGGCAAGACGGGAATCGACACTAATCTCCATGGTGGTGAGCTTACTGAAAAACTTCACATTGCATTATGCCAAGGAGGACCTCGTTCCACTTTCTCAAGTATGCCTCAGAAATTAAACTTCTAGTTTCCACATTTATTACGTCACAAACATTTAGACTTTTTGGGTACACCAGTTGTCTTGTAAATTCTTGACATTGTCACAAATCACTGATAATGTTCCTAACCAGATTGGCATATCTGTTAGTTTCTACTACAAACATCTACATAAACAAACTAAGCAGACCTACCCCAGAAAAATCCAATGCAATAACTTAACTTCATCACAATTAGTAATGGAATAACCTTCACAATCCACGTAAAAGAAAAAAAACATTACACAATTGTTTAAAGTCAATCTAGCCATCTTGTTGTTTTCAAGACGGGAGGAAATGGCCTCGTTTTCGATTCAGCCGTTTCCATAGCAAAAACCAGTGTTAACACAACAAATACACCGGTGAGTATTCAGAGATAATGCCCCAAGCGAATTGTTTTGCCAATGGTTCACTAAAAGTTAAGAATAGCCACCTGCCAGCAAAGTAACTTCAGCAAGAGTTGAATGAATTTAGCATGAGTGGCTTTAAAAACAGCAACACCAACTGGGTTGACTGAAGCATGGTGTGACTAAAGTCAGACCCAGTTAATTTTACGACTCATATCGCCATTAATATATTCTGTACTAATCAATAGGCTTGTTACCATCCTTTCAGATGTATTTCACTGGGCATGTTTAAATCAGTATGCTCAACAGTTTCCTGCGCAGACAGCACCTGCAGGATATACCTGTCCTCTTTGTAGTGCATGCATATTCCCTCAGGCCAACCTTGTTTCACCTGTAGCAGATTGCCTCCGTACATTGCTACAGCAAGTAAACTGGGCTCGAGCTGGACTAGGCTTGCCATTGGTGAGTTCAAAAGCAGACAAATTATATATGGGTATTTTTGAATTTCAGTCTACTTGTGTCGTTATACTTTGCGGGGAGGTGTGACCTCCTTTGTTGCACTTATTTTTAGCAGGCGAAAAACCGCTGGTGACTTGCCAGGTCAAGCACAGTATCTATAACCAAACGTTAGGTCGGTTGGTTGTCCCTGGAATATACGATCGCCTTTTTGGGACTGGCTGGTGGTAGTGGAAGCATAAATTATAGCAAGATGGACATGCAGCCTGTTAGGCGCCATCTGTGCTGCACCAGTAACCACATAACCAAAACCTGATGTTATAGCCACACAGGCTCCTTTTTGCTGCATATTCTCTGTGGAGTGCAAACCCCTATAATAATTTGAGTAGATTTTTAAATTGAATTTTTCCTGAACCTTGGCCATTAAGCCTACTTTTTTATTTCCAACTGCAAAGGGATTTTTAACGTGCGCGTCACTTCACACAGTTGTCTGATCTCACTACTCAGAGATCAAGGGACATTTTTCCCAGATGTTCCATGTGAACAAAAATCCTGGTCACCATCGCGATTTTCACTTAGGCGAACATTTTACTTTGAGGCCACTAAGCCTTGATAGAGATATATATATATTTATTATTTTAACCCTTTCTAGTCCAGTCAAATTAGTTAGATGTGTTTAACAGCCCAAGGCAAGTGCAGTAACTCCAGATGTCAAATAGTTTTTTTTTCAAAATCAAATTAATTAATATTAAACAAATTTTCTTTTGTTGTGTTTTTGCAGATAGAAGAAAAAAATCTTCCCCCTGCTCCTGTCCAACCAAAATCGACAGCAGCCGTCAATGGAGCTGCAAGTCTAATGAGATCAGATACATCCTTGGGATATGCTTCTGGACTAGGAGCATCTCCAGCTCCTCAAATTGTCAATTCCAGTAGTAGCGGCAATAACATAGGAACATTGGGCTCAAGACCAAGTGCCCAGGTAGCCCCATATTCCACAACATCGGGAGCTGGATTCACTCAGCATAGCATTATCAGTGTGGATGAAGGGACAAGTACCAGAGCAGGCATGTTTTCTAGTAGGTTCATGCTTCTATTTATATTTGTGTATATCCTTCTATATTAGAGATACTGTACTGTAAGTAGCCTTTGTTCCCCAAAGGAATCAATGCTTTTTTTGTTGTTGTGTGTGTGTTCATTTCTGAGATAAAAGAAAATGAAGGTGAAAATGTTAAAAAGTATCCAAAAAATGTAGACTCACCTATTCTTGATGTAATTCTGATGTGCAATCAATTTTTGAAATTGCCACAGAAGGCGCATAGTGTTCTTTTACAAGACCTACATATCTATTAGTTTCCACTACAAACCTATTTATAACATCTACATAAACAAAACAGATTTACCTCAGAAAGGTTTTTTTGCAGCAACTTAACTTCATCATCCTCAAAATGGGCGAATCTTCCAATCAGAGTGAAAAAAGAGAATATATTGTTTCAAAATTATCTATAAAGCAAAGTTTCTGGTTTAAATCGGAAAAGGAAGTGAAAGTATTTAAATTCAAATGCCTGCAGGTTCAGCTGTTTCTATAACATTAACCCAGATGTCTGTACACGATACAATAGTCAATGAGCACTGGCCCTCATGTGATGATAGTGGCCGGAAAATGGGAATTTTTTTTCAGTCATTGCAAGGCAACAGCAGCGTGGTTAAAGGTCCTTTTCAGTTCGGGTGAATTTGAGTAAATTTGTGTCCACAACAAGTAGCACAACTTTGTGTGTCGAATAATTTCTTTTTCAAAAATAAAATTAATAACACATTTAGCTAAAGTTGTGATTTAAAGACGTTTAAATTAAATTATTTATGACATGAAGTATTCATGTAAATAATTAAAGAATTTGTTGACGTTATTGTTTTTGTTGTGTGTGTGTTAGTTTCTGAGATACAAGAAGATGTAGGTGATGGTATTGATTATCCAATGAATGTCAACTGGTCGACATCTGTCATCTGTTAGAAACCTAATCATCGCTCGCTGATCACCTCTGGACTGATTCCCTATCACACCCGCCATATTTTCAACGATCTGCTGAGAAAACTATGAGTCGGAGGAAAATGAAATTTTGCAAACTTGACGATCGGTATATGCTGTTTACACCAGAAGTGATGTCATCATGCGCATTGTATGTATGTTCACCTGACTTGGTGCAGTTAGGTCCGGTTTCATTTGAATATGCCTCGTATTATGCTTTGGTCATCTACAAAGTGTAGTTCTTATACTGAGTTAAGTTCTTCTCTTATGTTAAAGGGCAACCCTAGAAATAATAATGGACATAATAACGATTGAAGCAGTTATCAAGCATACGAGGAGACATAATTGAAGAGGCTGAATTCTTACAAGTACACAAGTCGAATGGCAACCGGACTAAAAGATTAGAGATTGAAAAGGGAAGGCAAACTCGGACCCCAAATTGCCATGCTGAAATTGGATGTGTTGGGTCTGGTATGAATATAAATCTACGTCTCAGAGTCTAATATTAATATAAATCTACGTCTCCGAGTCTAGTATTAATATATCTGCATTTCTGAGTCTGGTATTAATATAAATGTACATCTCTGAGTAGTATTAATATATATCTGCTTTTCTGAGCCGGATATTAATATATATCCACTCATACTTCTCCGAGCCTCGAATTAATATATATGTTTCTGAATTCTGCTCGTATATCAGCTTCTCAGAGTCTGGTATTAATGTATATCTACTACTCTGAGTTTGGTATTAATAATATCTTCTTCTCAGAGTTTGGTATTAATATATGTATCTTCTTCTTAGAGTTTGGTATTTATATATATCATCTACTTCTCAGAGTTTGGTATTAATATATATATCTTCTTCTCAGAGTTTGGTATTAATATATATCTACTTCTCAGAGTTTGGTATTACTAAAATCTTCTTCTCTGAGTCTGGTATTAATATATATTTTCTTCTCTAAGTCATGATTTAATACATATACACTTCTTAGAGTCTGGATTAATACACATCGATTATGTGTTCTCATTTTATTTTCCAGATCCACGAAAACTGTTTGACACAACAAAAGAGGATGAGATGCTTGATGTTGTAGGAAGGCCACGAGACCACGATGAAGACAAGTACAAAAGAAGACCTGCCTTGCAGTGGCTAGCTCGATGGTTTAAGTAGGTTTATTTTTTAAGAGCTGTAGATAGTCATTTAATTAATGTCCCTTCACAGTCTGGGCTAATTTTGATGAATTGTATCTTTTAGTCGAGGTTCTTCTTCTTCTGCATTCGTTCTCAATCTCCCACTACCAAACCCTGAAAGGGCTTAAGTAGCAGAATGTAGTCCAGAGAACGGAATGCGTTGTGTCGTGGTTTACAGCTTGACTGCGATATTTGCACCTTTCGGTCCAACACATCCGACTTCAGCAAGCATTTTTTGAGTACCGTGTTAGCATTCACTCTTCGATCCCTTCTCCTTAGCCAGTCTGCCCTGCTGCAGCCTGTTATCCAGGATCACCGCGTGGAGGTGTAGAAGGGTCTTGGCAGCTCTGGTTCGCTGGCCCTGACGCTAGCAGTCAGCTATGGGTCGTTGGCCCTGACGCTAGCAGTCAGCTATGAGTCGCTGACCACTGCAGCTCATGCGCTGCTCAGCATCTTGATCCCTAGTTGAGGTACAACTCAGATACAAACTTTTTGTCAAGAGACCAACTGCAACTAAACATTTTTGCGTCACATTAGATGAATGTTTGGAAACAGGCTTCCTTTAACCTTTATGGTGCCACATAAATTTTACATTAGTTTTCAATACTTAACATTTTAATATGGTTGTTGACTTTGAGAGCCTGTAACCTTTCTGTTTGTTGGTCAATAAATATGATTTTGTTGTTTGTAGAGACATAAATGAATAAAGAACTTGTTGGTGTTATTGTTTTTGTTGTGTGTTTGTTAGTTTCTGAGATACAGGAAGATGAACGTGAAAATTTATAAAACAGCACAAACATTTGGACTCGCCATTTGAGGAAAGTCACTCCTCTATAAATCCATTGAAATCACAAAGTATCGATAATGTGTTTATAATATCAGCACAACTGTTAGTTTCCACTTCAAGCGTATTTATTAGATAAATGGACTGACGAAGACGGACGTGTCGGACCGAAAGGTGCAAATATCGCAGTCAAGCTGTAAACTAGCGACACGACGCATTTTGTTCTACGGACTACGTGCTGCTACTTTTAAAGCGCTGTTCAGGGCTTGGTAATGGGAGATTGAGAACGAACGCAGAAGATAAATGAAATAAACAGATCTACCAAACAAAGATCTCTTACAACTTACTTCACCATTCTCAAAAATGAGCTGGCTCCAAGAGAAGATAAATGAAATAAACAGATCTACCAAACAAAGATCTCTTACAACTTACTTCACCATTCTCAAAAATGAGCTGGCTCCAAGAGAAGATAAATGAAATAAACAGATCTACCAAACAAAGATCTCTTACAACTTACTTCACCATTCTCAAAAATGAGCTGGCTCCAAGAGAAGATAAATGAAATAAACAGATCTACCAAACAAAGATCTCTTACAACTTACTTCACCATTCTCAAAAATGAGCTGGCTCCAAGAGAAGATAAATCATTTAAAATCCATTTGTAATCAAACATGCAATACTTTGATCTGCTAGAAACCTGTGTAGATGGACGTGAAAAAAAGGAAAGATCCCGTCGTGCGGTGCAACGCTTAGGAAATGTGGTGTTAGGCCCATATTATTTTGTAACCAATGGCGCATAGTGGATGATGTGGTCAGCATCATGCCGGCCACCTTTACTTCCCAGATTTTCTGATACCCAATTTCTGTGGCTGGGTCAACCACGGGCTGGTTTGTGATCAGAAATAAAATCCTGCACCAACTGGGGATTGAGCCCTGATTGCCTGACTGGGAAACCAGTGCACTAACCACTGTGCTACCGCAGTCAGCATAAAAAAAATGGCTCGGCATCCAGACTTGGTCATTCATGATTACAAAATTATAGCTGAGTACAGCGGAATGATTACACTGCGTGGCCTAGTGGTTAAGTGGCACGGCTCACAACCAGAAGGTGCTGGGTTCAATCCCCATCATAGCACCGGCCGTTACCCCGGGGAAGCAAACCCTTAGAAAATGCAGGAGGAAGCAGACCCTTACATAAAATGCATGCTGAAGCCGGATGCACTGGGCCGACAGGCGCAAAATAAAAACCACAGTGTAACACACACACGCCTTGGGGAATAGATAAATAAGGCGAACGCAAAAAGAAATAAAAAAATTACACCATAAGCGTTGTAATGGTTAAAAGGGGTCAGCTGCAGTGATGGCCTATGTTTTACATTGGAGTGAAAAAGTGAATCAAAGAATATAGCAGCAATTACTAACAGGAATGAGAGAGACAATGTCAGTTCAATGCACCCGCCTCGCCCTCGCTTGGTATAGTGGTCCAGTGGAATTGAATCCCGGATTGTGACTGCTGTGTGTGATCCAGCTACACGGTTTCATTTGTGATAGCTGAGCATCAAGGGAATCAAGTGTTTGTGGACCACTTTCAGTGGAAGCACAGCATGTTCTTACCGCCAAAAGTGCTACCTTCATCTGTACAACATAGCGCTTACGGTCATAGGAACACACACCCACCTACCACGACAAGGGGGAGCCACGTGTATGAAATTTGTTATTATTCTCCTACCCCGTCTTCTCTTCATTCTACCACTACAATAGATCATGTAAGTGCTTTGACATAGGCTTGCTGAAAGGAGGATGTCCACAATGTTCTCTTTATAAGTACAGTTCAGGTGCCATCGACATATCGAGGGCAGAATGCCATGATGGTATTATCTGCATATCAGAAGTAGTGAGGGATCAAGATGCTGAGCAGCACATGAGCTGTAGTGGTCAGCGACCCATAGCTGACTGCTATCGTCAGGGCCAGCACACCATAGCTGCCAAGACCCTTCTACACCTCCACACGGTGATCCTGGATAACAGGCTGCAGCAGGGCAGACTGGCTAAGGAGAAGGGATCGAAGAGGGAATGCTAACCTGGCACTCAAAAAATGCTTGCTGAAGTCGGATGTGTTGGACCGAAAGGTGCAAATATCGCAGCCAAGCTGTAAACTACGACACAACGCATTCCGTTATCTAGAGTACATTCTGCTACTTAATCCCTTTCAGGGTTTAGTAGCTGGAGATTGAGAACGAACGAAGAAGAAGAAGAAGAAGAAGTAGTGAAACCAGCAACCCCGATCAGTACTAGCACTCTGATCAGGAAAGGGATGGCAATGACAACCTCAGATGCATCAGCCCAGACCCTGCCTGCGCCAGCATGAATAAACCGGTTTGGGGGGCATTAATATTGCAATCATCTGCTGGTCACTTTGGGATGATACTGCAAGAATGAGAAACTGGTTGTTTACAGACTCTGCAGTGTCTTCTGGGGGTCGCTGTGGTTGAGAGGTATGGCACTCGCCTCTGAAAGTGATGAACGGAAACAGTGGATGACTAATTCCCTGGTCTCAATGGAGGTGGGACTAGAGAGCCTGCATCCTGAGTTAGCTCCAGTCATCTTGACTTTTGTCTTGCCACTGGGCCAAGGTAACTTGGGACCAGGGAGCGAGGGTGATGACCAGCTCGGTTCCTTGCTCACTATAATCCAAATACAACACAAGTTACATCATCAAGACAAAACTGTCTGATGATGTCGCCATCATCGCTTGCGATGGACAAACAACAGCAACAAGTGGTTGTTAGATATCATGTGGCACATTTACAGTTGAACTGCAATATCTGTCTTTTAGCTCAGGAAATCTACTTTTTATCTAATATTTTTATTTAGGTTGTTGTTGTTATCTCATAGCTGCTGAGCAAGTCTGCTCTTTACAGCCCAATGCCATTCTTATATAGATACAGGTCTTCTTCAGTTGTTTCACTGCTCCGTACAGTGTGCTGGCAATTGTCGGCAGTGCTTGCAAGAATCTTTTCCTCATGTCTGCAAGCGCGTTGCACTCAATGAGTAGGTGTCGAACATCTTATTTGATTCAGGTCAAATCTCACTAACCTTTAGCTGTCTGTAGCCTACCTGCAAGAAATCCAGTGCGTTGTACTTATAGTTAGCAAAGAGATACCTCACTCACATGCATATCCTACGTTTCTGGCAGGACGTGACGATCCTGGGACAAAGTCACACTGGACTGCCTCTCTTCCGGGATAGTACAAACTAGTACATAGTCCATCATATCATTGCCGAACCCTATAGATACGAGTAGGGAAGACTCGATAGTCCTGCAAGACAACTTCCTAAGAGAGACAACTCTGACCAAAAACAACTGCTGCCTTGCAGTTAGGCTGGGGACAGCCAAAGGCTAAGGAGGGCAACCCTACAGAAACGCCTGTTGAAATCGGATGCACTGAACCACAGGCGTAACAAAATAAAACAGTGCAACGTAAACATCGCTGTAAACAGCGTACGAAGAAGAAGAAGTACTTATAGTTTTCCTTCTCCTAAATCTTCCAGGCTAACAAGTCTGATATACATAGGTTATCTTCAGTTATATCCCTTTTTTTCCCTTTTAATATGATCAATAGAACACCTGGGCCACTCAACATAAGTGTCAATTATATTGCTCTTAAACAGGCCCATGAGTATTTGGGTAGGATCGACAGGGAAGTTGAGACTAGGTGTCCGTAAGCATCTGCTGTGATTTATGAGCTGTCACCGCTGCTTAGGCACTCGAGCATTAGTTTGGCAACAAAGGAACAGCTGATAAACAGTATATTTATGCCAACTCTGTGCTACTAGTGCCAAACATGGCCTCTGTCCAGGGCGCATGAGAGCTGAATTTTGATGTGTGAAATGAAGTGTTTGAGGAAGGTCATCAGTGTTATCAGGATGAGAATGCACCTTCATCAACTTCCACTGATGGCTTACAGTGCTGGTAGATCTGGCTACATGGTAAGGAGGCGGCTGCGAGGCAGGTGACATGAAAGTGACTGTACATTGACATGGGTACACAATGACAGACGCAACGCACTTGGCGCAGGACAGAAGACTTAAGCTTCCACCGACTCTCAACGTCAGAAGTGGAAAGAAAACTAACTACCATTATAGGTCAGTTTTGCAGATTTCCTGCAAGAACACCAACTGTATTGGTGGCTCCATTTTCCCATCGAAGCAATAGATGAATAATGGATGATGATAATAAAACTACTTGTGTTGATGACTTCTTGAGCACTGTAGTTGAGATAACTAGTTATTTCTAAGATACATATTTTCATTTTCTCTGCAGATCTGTTGATGGGAACAAACGTAAAGACCCCAATGCTATGAAGAAGAGGTTTGCTATTGTTCTTCTGTTGGGTATCATTGGATTCATCACTGTGATAATTATCTTCTCCAAGCTCGGTCGGAATGCAACAGAGGATGACCCAATCTTTGACCCTCTTGCAAATCCGAACATCAGAGTCGAGCAGAGAGTTGGGGCGCTTCAGTAGTAATTGTAATTTATCTTCTTTGAGGCCTTGAACAAGTTTACATTCTGCTTCTAGAACTTACTGAAAGTTACAGGACTGTAACTTTTGACAATAGTTACTACCGTTGATGACTCTAACAATAACATTTTACTTCTTCATGGGCCATGCTCGAAGTATGTGCCAATATTTCTTTAAAGAAATTGTTGTGTCTTACTGTTCAAGGTAAGTGCCACAACTCCAAATCTATAATGTTTTAGTTTTCCCCAAAAAATAAAAATAATATTAGTCTTTTCTAACCCGACTGACTTTAGATAAATTGTTGTCTTGCTGTCCAGGACAAGTGTCGCAACTCCATATATCACATACGCTTGCTGCCTAACGGGATATACCTGTTTACGGGAAAGGGTAAACCCTGAGGAAAAATTTGCATTCTGTGCTATCTCCAGTGGTCTTGATAATGTCTTGCCAATGGCCAAAAGTGGCTCAGGATAAGAGAGTGTAGTTGGCAAATTGCACAAATCTTTCTCACTTTAATCCAAATCGCCGCACAAGTCACATATGTCAGCGGGCAGACCAAAAAGGAAAATATTGCCCACATGACTGAACAGAGAGAGTGGCCATGATGGACGAACATCATTATGATGTAAAATAGAGATTTAACAAAAAATAAAGTTATTTAATTAATATTAAACAAATTGAGCTAAAATTATGAGCTGAAAACACCGGTGTTAGAAGCAGAATTTTTACAGAATTTGATTGTAACTGATGTTTTGCACACCACGGAGTCCTACTGTATTGGACTGAACAGAGTTAAACAAAATTGGCTAAAATTTTGATCTAATAAATGTATTAGTGTCAGGTCATCCCGTAACCGGTGAGGTCGTTGGGGCACACACGAAGACGTCCTCACAATGCCACGCCACCCTTCTCTGTCAGTGGCCACTGCCTGTGACTCTTCTGGTCAGAGATTGGTCCATTCTTTTATGTTGTCCTCCCATCTCTTTTTTGAGACGGCGATCAGACCAATGACCATGCATCTGGATTATCCGTCAATATTCAAAACACGCTAGGCTTAGACTGAGACACAGAAGTATGATTATGTGGTAAAGCTGTCGATGGTCACTCTGTGTTCCAGTCTGAGTCTATCGTGTTTTGAATATTGACGGATAATCCAGATGCATGGCCATTGGTCTGATCAAATAATAATTTTTCGGCGCTTGAAGCCGAAATTCCATCCCATGAAAAACAAACTTCAACACATACATCTCTACACTTAATGGAAATTACGCCATACTTAAGGGTTTTCTAAAACCTGAAATATAGCTAAACAACAGAGCGAAACATATGTTAGATGTAGATTTTGGTCAAATAAGACTTTAACCCTTTCTAGTTCTGGATAATTTTGCCGATTTACCTTTCAGTCTGGGCCAAGTGTTGGAATTATGTGAGTCAAAGTTTTAGTCAAAATAAAATAAAATAATATTCAACAAATTCAGCTAAAATTTCAATCTAAAAATCATAAGACATATATTGTACTCACCATGTCGCTTGTTTTCCCAATATATCCGTCAGTTCCGTTACACATACCTTCCATATTATTTATCAGTCTGAATTGGGCTTGTATTGAATATCCATGAGTAATACAAATGTTCTTCTTCTGCGCTCATTCTCAATCTCCTGCTTGCAAGCCATGAACAGGATTTTTCAAGTAGCAGGATGTAGTCCAGAGAACGGAATGTGTTGTGTCGCTAGTTTACAGCTTGACTGATATTTGCACCTTTCGGTCCGACACATCCATCTTCGGCAGCAATATAGATGTTATATCATATCTCAGGTCCTGACGCCCAACTTCCTCGCAATATGTGATTAGACTTTCAAACATCATAACTTTCGCAAATTTCTATAGGAAATAACCTAACAGTTAAACGTCAATGGTGCATGGACGCCAACATCATAAAAAATGATTAAATCCACAAACTAAATCACAAAATGCTAACACATGTTTCAGAAGTCTGTTTGATCGTAATGTGCAGCAATTTTAGGTTTTACTGCGGTTCAATTCAGCGCCTACATGCTGGAGAGGGTTAACTTATGATTTGCGCACCATTAATCCCCATCACATTGAACTGTATAGAGCCAAGTAAAATAAAACTGATCTTACAGTTTAAAAATGTAATTAAGAGTTGGTTTATTTATTGAGAATAGCTCAAAATGAGTGCATTTATTTTATCTTAAAATCAGAGAAGCTATATATGCTGTCTATTTGTGTATGGGGACAGATAAGTGTGCAGCGAAATATATGGGCCTTCAAGGATCATCACAATTTTCTGTCCCAATGATGTTTGCTGTTAGACTGTTATTTCCATGCCATGGTCTGACATTTTCCAGTATGTTCATTTTGTTATCTACTGTCCTTGTTGATGTAAGAAATGTTACCTGTTATCTACTGTCCTTGTTGATGTAAGAAATGTTACCTGTTATCTACTGTCCTTGTTGATGTAAGAAATGTTACCTGTTATCTACTGTCCTTGTTGATGTAAGAAATGTTACCTGTTATATACTGTCCTTGTTGATGTAAGAAATGTTACCTGTTATCTACTGTCCTTGTTGATGTAAGAAATGTTACCTGTTATCTACTATCCTTGTTGATGTAAGAAATGTTACCTGTTATCTACTGTCCTTGTTGATGTAAGAAATGTTACCTGTTATCTCAGGCTCCTGTAACATTCCTATTGTCATCAACTGTTGTACAACTTCATTTCCATTGCTGAGGATCCTTAGGCTTAGGGGTACAGGCTGCTTCGCTGTATGTAGCCGGGAGGAGGATTTCCTGCTAGGCTTGAGCAGCTTATTACTTTGCTGCGCTGAGACAAGAGCTATGGAGGGTGGTTAACCGATGTGCAAGTCCATCGTAATAGACTCAAAACACTAGAGCAAAGTAGATCAGCAGCCTGTAAGGTGTCATCTATGCTGCTCTCAACAAACCACCTAACCATGGCTGGTGTTATTCCATGTCACACAGTCGCCTCTCACGACATGCCAGCACTGTTGTCAAAAGAGATTTGCTCGTTCAGATATGTGTACTTCACTGTCTTTGTGCATTTGCTTAATTGGTACATCCTCATTAGACTTCTTAGCTGTCCATGAGATTACAATTTTTATGTGAAATCACAAATCTGTAGCTTTCATTGATCTTGTTTGTTGACTGACATTCTAAGACGGTCATCTGTTTTTTTGGGAGGTTTATTTTTTTTTGCGTTCGCCTTATTTCTCAATTCCCCAAGGTGGTGTGTGTTACACTATGTTTTTATTTTGCACTTGTCACCCCAGTGCATCTGGCTTCAATATATATTTTAAGTATGGGTCTTCTTCCTTCTGCATTTTCTAAGGGTTTGCTCCCCCGATGCTGTGATGGGGATCGAACCCAGCACCTTCGAGTTGTGAGCCGTGTCACTTAACCACTAACCCTTGCCATCCCTGATCATCTGTATGACTTGCCTTAAACACTGAAGATCTCTCCTTCTTACTTAAGTCGACACTGGCTTTCACAAAGTTTAATGTTAGCACAGAATATTTACATGTTGTTATTGTTGTTATCCCATAACTGCTGAGCAAGTGTGCTCTTGGCAGCCCAATGTCATTCTTATAAATACAGGTTGTCTTCAATTGTTTCAATGCTCTGTACAGTGTGTTGGCAATTGTCGGCAGAGCTTGTTAGAATCATTTGCTCAGGTCCGTAAGCGCCTTGCACTCATTGAGTAGGCATCAAACTATTTCATCAGGGTGAGAGCAATGCCTGCACAAGGGCAGGTGCTGGGGATTGATGCCGTTCAGTGGCTATTGACTGGTGTGTCCTATTCGGAACTGAAATATGAGAATTCAAATATCTACATAGGGACAGCGTGGCCTAGTGGTTAAGTGACAAGGCTCACAACCAGAAGGAGCTGGGTTCGATCCCCATCACAGCACCAGCCGTTACACCGGGGAAGCAAATCCTTAGAAAATGCAGGAGGAAGCAGACCCTTACATAAAATGCATGCTGAAGTCGGATGCACTGGGCCGACAGGCGCAAAATAAAAACGCAGTGCAACGCACACTGCCTTGGGGATTAGAGAAATAAGGCGAACGCAAAAAAAATAAATAAAATTAAATTAAAAAATATCTACATAAAATAGTTTATACTTATTAAGTTTACTTGTTTCCATCTTCAAGACAAGACATAGCTATTCCACTAAAACATAGCAACCGAACTTTGAAGTACGATACAGCATATGCATTGTCATCTTTCTTCTGGAAATTGGTTAACAATACTCTGATAATCTCCAAAACACTGAGGGCATAACCTTCCCTGTGCGACCTAACAATCTTGATCTTGATCACCCGTTCCTCGGCGTAATTGCGGGTTCGAACTTCGTCTCCAGTGAACCCTGTCTTGGACCACGGAAGTCCAGTGCGTTGTCCAGGTTGGTAGGCCCTGGTCGTGGAAGCATAAATTAAAGCAAGACAGACCCGCAGCCTGTCAGGCGTCATATATGCTGCGCCGCTAACCACATAACCAAGACCTGATGTTATAGCCATGCAGTCCCCTTTTTTGCAACATATTCTCTGAAGGGGCGAAAACCATTAGAACAATTTGAGTAGATTTGTAACTTTGAATTTTGCCCATGCAGCGACAGTTAAGCGTACTCTTTTCCAACTGCGCGTCACTGCACACAGGTGTCTGATCCTAAACAAACTAAACAGATCTAAGAAAAATCTATTGAAACACCTTAACTTCACCACGATCAATAATAGGATAATCATCACCTCTTTGAGGTATGTGAAAATTGATTGTGTATCATTAGCTCATTATACCCTAACCTGCCCAGCGTGTTTTGATTGGAAATGGTAACTACTACTTTGTTCAATGCAAATGTACAATTTTATTATATCATTGATCCGCCGAAGACAGATGTGTCAGACCAAAAGGTGCAAATATCGCAGTCAAGCTGTAAACATCCTGCTACTTGCAAAGCCCTGATAAGGGCTTGGTAGTGGGAGATTGAGAACAAACGCAGAAGAAGAAAAATAATATATTGAATATCAGTTAAATCTCATTAATGAACTAATATTATATGTGTATGTACAGCCTTAATCTTTCTGGTCTTATGAGTATGTTTATACTGTTTCAAGGCTTAGGGTGAATACGGTTTAATAAACATAAGCCTGGTTTTGTTTGTGGAAGCCCACAATCAGTAGGTCACTCTTTTGCGTACCATGAAAAGGACATTAAGTGGTGGGTTGTAGTAGCTTTTCTCACATCCTGAGCGTGCTGATGAAGGTGGATCAGGGTCCTCCAGGCGGTTGTGCTATACTTGGCTTCATATGTATGTCATTCACTACTACTGGGATCATGTCGACCCCTCACCCTGTTAGCCAGGCTACCACGTAAACAGCCTGTTTCCAGGGAGAGCTACTAAGAATCTGAGGTGAGGGTCTTGGCCAGTATGTTTTGCCTGACCCTGACTAACATGTCCGATCAGTATATTTTGCTTAACCAGAGGTTAGTCTTCCTTCCCTAATTCTGGTTTTGCAAAGTGTTTCATGTGCTTTTTACAGCAGAACTGCATTCTAGCATTGACACTTTGAAGAGCATTTCATTTTTGAACAGTGTAGTACTATTGGTTCATTAATCTCGTCACTTTCACATATTTCGTTTGGTTTACTTGGAACATAGGGCTACAACTGAGAACCAATTCCTGTTTATGGTTGCATTGTGTGGTTGGATAAGAATAGTTGTTGTTAATGCCACTCATACTTGAGTTAGGTGCTCAAAATTTTTTTTTTTAGTAGCGGGTTACAGTGTCTCGCCTTACATCCTGAAGTTACTTGAGAAGGTGGACTTGTGTCCTTCAGGCTGTAGTGCAATGCAAGTGCTCCTCAGTAAGTTCACCACTATCAGATCACAGTGTGTTGATCCCCACCTCGTTAGTCTGGCTGCAATGAAGCAGACTGTTGTTCTTCTTAGTCAACCTGTACTTCCACAGGGCAGTGGCAGATATATAATATCATTGGCACTTTGTGTCTTGTCAGATGATAGTAAGTTGTGCTTCGAATAATGAATGTGACTCATAAGACCAATCCGAGCAGAGAAGCCACTTCCACAGTGTGTGCAAGAAAAATCAGGACTGTTTGCGGCATTGCATAGTTCGGTTTGTCGTCTCAAACGCTGAGTCCTTACTTAGCCTATCTACAATCAGTATCTCCTTTATCTCTATTCCATGCCCAATGATGCCCCTCCATTCAACACGATCGATGGCGTCCTGTTCCCATGATTCCAAATTGATGCCTGGATCATTCATATCCCGCTTGCATACATCCTTGTACCGAAGTAGTAGCCGGCCCCGAGACCTTTTCCCCAACTGTAATTCTCCATAGAGAAGATTCTTTGGTATTCTGCCATCTTCCATTTTTCGAGTGTGTCCCAGCTATCGGAACCTTCGAAGACTAAGCATAGAAAAGACCGTTACAGTGCCTGTTCTCTCCGATGTGTTTATTTCAGTATGTTTCTTCACACTTTCCTTTCTTCTGTGGGTTTCATGCAAATGCCTGACAAACAATTTCAGAGGTCAGTTTCTTGATTTTGACATTTATTCTGTCTGCACTTATTAGTTTTCTGTAATTATTTCATTCACAGTTGATCTACTTTTATGCTTACATATTCACAGAGTATAATACATATCTATCTTTACAAACCTTGGGAAATATAATATTGGGAGGGGAATAAACTCTACTGGGCATCATAAGTTTGGTTGTACTGTGTAGTGGTTTGTAATATCAGACTGAATGTGAACATGGACATATAACTGATTGGCTGAATATGAATAGTGAGTGAATGCTTGACTTAATACGAGGGGCGTTCAAGTCAAACCGAGACTTTTTTTTTGTAATGACAAAAATAATTGGTTTCAAGTAGTCAAAGTGCCATTTTATTTTTCTGTTTAATTTCCTGCAACGTTTATGCACTTATCCTGGCGTTTAAGTAATGCTTTTAAAACTTCAGCATAGAAAGATTTATCAGTATGTCTGAACCAATCCAGAACTGTCCATTTCACTTCGTCATCAGTGCTGAAATGCTGACCTCCCAGTAATTCTTTTAGGGGTCCAAACAGGTGGAAATTGCTTGGAGCGAGGTCTGGGTTGTAAGGTGGGTGTTGCAATACCTCCCAGCTGAGCTGCTGCAGATGGCTCATAGTGTGATGAGCCGTATGAGGACGGGCGTTATCTTGCAAGAGCAGAACGGGATCATCAATCATGGATGTACGGCCTTCTCTAAATCATTTGTACCATTCAAATGTCTTACTGCGGCCGAGTGTCTCATCACTGTATTGTGACTGCAGTCTTCTGTAAATTTCCTCAGGTTTCACGCCTTTTTTCACAAGAAACTTCATCACAACACACTGTTCCATGCAAGCACTAACAGTGTTGTCCACCATTTTTATTTATCTGTCACATGGGCCACATAGCAGTACTAGAACACAAGTAATGATAGTAATTCCAGCACACTATAACCCATTCAGGTAGAACAAAGACAAAAAGTCCTGGTTTGACTTGAACGCTCCTCGTAAGTTGTAGAACAGAAGAAATACATTATATACATTTTATTATTATTGATCTGTGGCTTTAATGTTATTGGTTCATCTAGCCTTTGAACTAGACTGGACAACTTGGTCAGGGATGCATTGTTAGAGACTTCATTGAATGAAGCCCCAGTTTTTGTGTGTTCTGGGATGGCCAGTTTCCTCCCATAACTAAGTCAAGCATCAATATATGAAGCTGGCTAGATTGATGTGTCGGTTACTGGGGAGTAAACTGTAGTACTTTTGGTGCACATGCTCAAACCACTGCCAACCAGACACTTATTTGAGGTTTTCTTTTCAGTTTATTGTAATGAGGTCAGACTAAGGTTAGACAGATGATTGTTTTCTGGTGTCTGGAGTTTAAATCATAATCAGGTTAGACAGGATTGTTTTCTGGTGTCTGGAGTTTAAATCATAATCATGTTAGACCTATGATTGTTTTCTGGTGTCTGGAGTTTAGATTATAATCAGGTTAGACAGGATTGTTTTCTGGTGTCTGGAATTTAAATCATAATCAGATTAGACATTCATCTTCCGTGGACATATTATTTTAACATTTAGGAAGTGACAGTTCACTTTATGAAGCCAGATTGTCATAAACAGGCGAGTCAAAAGATGATTTAATTAATGCTGTTTGATTTTTATATAAAATTTATTTTAGGGGAATATTGCTTTAGTATATGATGGCTATATGCAGATATATATATGTGTATTGTTAACAAATTATCAACTCATTGGCACTTTTTATGACATGAAACTTTAATTCAGCTTATTTCTCTGTCAGTCATTTTGTCCATCTAGTTCCATGATCCTATATTTTAGCTGTGTCTCTTTCCTTTTTTTTATTTCTTCTGCGGGTTTCATGCAAATGCCTGATTACTAATTTCAGAGGTCAGTTTCCTGATTTTGACATATATTTTTCCACTCTTATTAGTTTTCTATAATTATTGCCAAAACTCCTGCCTCTGTTACAGCCATACACAGGCATTCCTGGATATCTTGGTGTCATCGTCTTCTTGGTCTATCCCTGCCTTTTTGCAGGACACCATACCTTCCATCACTGTTCTCTCAAGACTGTTGTCTCTCTTGATGGGACCAAAGTATTTCAATATATTTAAAGAGATTGATTTTAGCCCTTATTACTTTAAGTAGAGGATAATCCATGTGGGAAGGACAAACAGCAGAACATTTCATCAAAGTCTGTCAGTTCCACAAGAGGAGCAGTTTGACAGCATGTCACTTCCTAACCCATTTGAGAAAGAAACTGCATGCAACAAGAGAAGATTAAGAGACAGCCCAGATTTTGAAAGAAATCAATGTGGTTATGTGATAACTAACAAAGAAGAACTACTTCTATTAACCATGAAGGAACTGTTTAAGAGAATCTTATCTCTTTTACTATTGAAATATATTTTTATTGATAATGAAGGAAATTCATTTTCTGTTGTTATAATATTGACCAAAATTGTGATGTAATAAATGCTGTGGTGCTTTGGCATTTTTTGTTTCTGTCTTTTATTTTCTTTGTGGGGACTCAGTGGTATTGAGTAAAGTGTCCGCCACGGGTGCCAGAAGTCACGAGTTTGAATCACAGTGGAGATCATGATTTTTTCATGTGGATCTTCTGGTAAAAATTCCCCTGATCTCTGGGTAGTGAGATCAGACCCCAGTGTTCAGTGTTGAGCACGTTAAAAATCCATTGACAGTTAAAAATAGAAAAGAGTAGGCTTAACAGCCGCTGCCCAGACAAAATTAAAAAAATTATTTAGCTGAAAATCTACCCAAAATTATTTGTACTTTCCCCCAGGTGATTTGTTAAGAGCAGCTATAGATGTCCCCTAACTGGCTGCAGGTCTACTTAGCTCTAGTATTTGAGTCTATTAAGATAGGGTCACACATCGGTTAACTACTCTCCAAAAAACTGGTTGTATACAGACTCTACAGTCTTCTAAACCAGTTATAGCCTTTTTCATCTTGAAAGACAGTCTGTTGTAGAGATTGCATTGGCAGCACCTGTCCTGGAGGGACATCGATTTTCGTTGCTGATTTTGCCGATTCTCATTTAACAGGGACGACAGCAGTGTCAACAGAAACAGTTCGATTGGTGTGGTGTAAGCTCCTTTCTTTTGCGTGGCTTGTCTTCCATCTTTGTCATCAGAACTAGATCTGATGCCTCGATGCCCGTTTCGGGGTGTACTAGTGGTTAAGTGACATGGCTCACACCCCAAAGGTGCTGGGTTCGCTCCCCAATCGTGGAAACAAAAACTGCCAGACTGAAAAAGAAAGGAGAGACACTACCCTAAGCTTCATATCGAAAAGCTACCCAAGCATGGACTGGACCCATGCATACACCGACGGTTCTGTAACAAACACTACACAGAACGGAGGGGCAGGAGCATTCCTGAACCTACCAAATGGCAGAAAAATAACACTATCATTCGCTACTGGTAAGTACACAAGCAATTTCAGAGCGGAGGCAGAGGCACTGAGGGCGGCAGTGGAAGAAATGGTGACACACAATGAAAATGAAAGCCATATAGTCCTGCTTACAGATGCTCTCGCCGTAGTCACAGCGCTAAAAAGCCAGAAAAACACTGAGCTTAAAGACTTAAGAGCAGCACTCTGCAAACTGTGCCAGCAGTCCGCACCAAAAAGGGTAGTGGTACAGTGGGTCCCATCACACTGCAACATTCAAGGTAACGAGGAGGCAGACAGACTGGCAAAAGAAGGTGCAAGACTACCACAAACAGATACTAGTATGACGTACGAAGAGTCAAAACGGCTTATCAAAGCCAGATACAGGACCAAATGGGAAACCGAACATACTGGTTACACAAAAACGATGCCCATTACCAGTTGAACCGAAGAGAGCAGGTCGTTGTCTTCAGACTTCGCACTGGCCACAATAGACTGATGTACCACCTATTCAACAAATTGAAGATAGGTGGTACCGACGAATGCCCGTGCGGTACTGGTAAAATGACCGCTGAACATCTGCTGCAGAACTGCCCGACATACGAGGATCAGAGAGAGCAGATGTGGCCATCACCAGTGGAACTGCAAGAAAAGCTCTATGGCAGTGGCGACAGCCTCAGGATGACCGCCGCTTTTTTCGAAAAAATAATGGTTACTGTCTGACTGCGTACGAAGAAGAAGAAGAAGAAGAAGCTCCCCAATCGTAAGCACTGGTCGTTACCCCGGGGACAAACCCTTAGAAAATGCAGGAAGAAGCGGACCCTAACATAAAATGCATGCTGAAGTCGGATGCATTGGGCCGACAGGTGCAAAATAAAATAGTGCAGTGCACACCGCCTTGGGGATCGAGAAATAAGGTGAACGCAAAAACAAAAAAAGAAAATAAAAATCCCACAGGGGCCGATGTCCAGCTCAATGGTCAAGTGATACAGGAAGTTGAGAACTTAACCTACTTGCGCAATAAATTGACACAAGATGGGGATGTTACACATGAGATCCTCACTCGAATCGTCTAGTCTTCAAATGTTTTCAGCCAACTAACGAATGTTGCGTAAACGTGTCAAGCTCAGGATACTTTACTCTAACATCATCCCAGTGCTCACATGTGGTTGTGAAATCAGGAAAAAACTTTGGACGTACGCAGGGCACATGCTCCGGATGAACAATAATAGGTCCATGTTACAGGTGATTATGTGGAAACCTATCTGCAAAAGGAAGCGGCGTAGACCCAGAGAGAGACTATGCAGAACTTTCCCCAGGGTGAGTGCAACCATGGGGCTAGGGACAAGCAAGAACTACAGATCGAACTGGAGAATATTGAGTTCTGCCTCATGTGCTGTCTTTGGGACTGAAACACCATAGCGAGATAGATAACATAATCTTCTTCTTTGATTTTATGATTTTTCATCTTAAATCCTTGGTCAGGACCAAAGTTGCAGAAGGAAATGAGCTGACAGCAGCCAGCGACTCATAGCTGACAGATTACACTAAAATCAGTGACTTACAGCTGATCAAGACCCGACTCCACCGCCAAACACTGACCCTGGAAAGAGGCTGCACTAGTATAGTCTGGCTAAGGGAATAAGTATTGTATTGGAAGGCAATCTCGGTACCCCAAAAACGCCAGCTGAAATCAGATGTCTCAGAATGAAGGACGCAGATATCGCATTCTTGATGTAAATGACACGTCACAACATCCTTTGCTGGACGTACGCTGAAGAAGAAGATCCTAAGTCGAGGATGCAGACGTGAATGAGCTGACAGCAGCTTGCGACTCATAGCTGGTTGCTTGCAACAGGGTCAGTGAACTATAGCTGACCAAGACCATATTCCACCTCCATGCTCCGCCCTGAACAGACTAGCATTAAGGATTTTGGCTCAGAGAATTGGGATCGAAGAGGGAAGACAAACACAGCAGCAGCAACAACAGCAAAAACAACCCACTTTAGCATAACACGCTCTGTATGTGAGGAAAGCAACTACAACCCACCACAACGTTCTTTCAGGGCACACACAGAAGTAAACGCACTCCATTGTAGGCATTCAACAAACAAACACAACACAACAATCGCTAAAATAACACCAATTTGTGTTATCCTTGTCCCCAAGTTGAAAACCACTGATTCACACGTCCTTGATCAACTATGCGTTGCTGACAGACACCACTAAATTAGGGTACCACTATAGCACATCATTAAAACAGGAATTTAAAAATAAAACAGTAAATATAATTTGACCCAGTTTCTTGCTTATCTTCCCTTTCCTAGACACAAACAGCCATTTGAAACTGTTATATTGTCAATGTTTGTTCCATTTTGGCTAGTCACGCCAGTTTTTTAATAATAGACAGCGTACTTTCTATCATGCGATCACATTTATCAAGGCGTGTTTACAATCCTAATTGTCTGGAAGCCGGCCTCGGATTAGTCACAGTAATGGCAGAATTAGTTTGTACTATAGTGTAGCTAAACGCTATATTAGAGGTTCCCAACTTACAACTTGATGGCGAAGAAACATGGACACTGGATAACAAGTTAGTAAAGAGTAAAGATGCCTTCGAAATGTGGGTATATAGAAGATTTGGTTGCATTTCTTGGAAAGAGAAGAAAACAAATGTGGATGTATTGAAAATGTTGGGGATGAAAAGAGAATTAATGACCGAAATCAGGGTTAGACAGTTTATTTTATTATATAAAAAGACATACTTCATTGTTAAAGACCATACTATAGGACAGGGTGACCGGAAACGGTTGAAGAGGCAGACAAGGTTTAGATGGGTGGATAACATCAGGAGATGGACTGGAAAATGTCTGTCACATTACACCATTACGGCAAGAGATAGAGAACACTGGAGATCCATTGCAGCCGACCTTTGATGTGGAAATAGCACTTAAACTTAACTGAACTGTCTGTATTTGGCCGCATCCTGAACAATCACAATTTACACAATTTTTTGAAGTTAGTTTGGGGGGTGGGAAAGAGAGAGAGGGGATTCATTCGCCACATTTGACTCTCTATAATAGAGGTAATAAGACGCTCGATTTTCATGAAACGAAAGTGAGAAATTGGGGGTTTCGGATCCCACTGTGCGCCTAATCCTATAGGAGACGTACAATAAACAAGGAGGTCCGTTGTACAAACATTTGGAAAGAGTAAATATTCTGTTTATATTTAGTGTTTCTTGAATTTATTTAGGGTAATTACGGTTTGTAGAGTGCAACAGAATTAGAGCAGACCCCTTCACCGTCTGCGACAGAGCTCCGTCAAATCGATCTGCTCTGGGGAGTCAAAAAAGCTCATTAGAGCTAGATACATGACCAAATGGGAAACAGAACATACTGGCTACACAAAAAACGATGCCCATTACCAGTTGAACAAAAGAGAGCAGGTCGTGGTCTTCAGACTTCGCACTGGCCACAATAGACAGGTACCACCTATTCAATAAATTGAAGATAGGTGGCACTGACGAATGCACGTGTGGTACCGGGAAAATTTGACCGCTGAACATCTGCTGCAAAACTGCCCGACATACGAGGATCAGAGAAAGCAGATGTGGCCATCACCAGTGGCAACACTAGACAAGCTCTATGGCAGTGTCGACAGCCTCAGGGTGACCGCTGCTTTTTTCGAAAAAATAAAGGTTGACACCTGACAGCGTACGAAGAAGAAGAAGAAGAAGATCGAAACCCAGATTGTGAACCGGAGCGAGTTTCGCCTATTGGCCACACTGCCTCCGATAGTTTCTGTACAAATTGATTTGAATTTACTCGACGAAGTTGCTTGCCACATGTACAATTCTCTTTGGTCATTTTAAAAAACAAGAGACGCATACGGCCTATTCTCAATCCATCCTCGCAGTGGACCTTCTTCCAACCACCCTAGTAGTAGACCTCCACCCTCATAGTGAACCTATTTACCTCCAGTATCGCAATATACCTTATTTCCCTCCATTATGGTAATGGACCTCCCTCTTTTCATCCTCGTAGTGGATTTCCCTAATTCCATCTCGTAGTGAATTTCCCTAAATCCAACCTAGTGGTGGACCTCCCTTCCTCCACCCTAGTAGTGGACCTCCCTTCTTTCATCCTTGTAGTGGACCTCCCTTCCTCCATCCTTGTAGTGAACCTCCCTTTCTCCATCCTAGTAGTGGACCTCCTCTATCCTAGTAGTGGACCTCCCTTCCTCCATCTTAGTAGTGGACCTTCCTTCCTCCACCCTAGTAGTGGACCCCCCTTCCTCCATCCTAGTAGTGAACCTCCCTTTCTCCATCCTAGTAGTGGACCTCCTCCATCCTACAAATGTGCCTATAAATCCCTCACATGCCTATAAATCTCGCAAACGTGCCTATAAATTCTATAAACGTGCCTATAAATCCTACAATCGCGCTTATAAATCCTACAAACGTGCCTATAAATCCTACAATCGTGCCTATAAATCATACAATCGTGCCTATAAATTATACAGACGTGCCTATAAATCCCTCACATTCCTATAAATCCATCAAACGGGCATATAAATCCTACAAACGTGCCTATAAATCTCTCAACGTGCCTATAAATCATACAATCGTGCCTATAAATTCTACAAACGTGCCTATAACTCCCACACATTTCTATAAATCCATGAAACGGGCCTATAAATTCTCCAAGGGTGCCTATAAATCTCTCAAACGTGCATATAAATCCTACAAACGTGCCTATGTCCATCAAAGTGCCTATAAATCCAACAAACGTGCCTATAAATCCCTCGGGCCTATAAATCCTACAAACTTGCCTATATATCCTACAAACGTGCCTATAAATCCTACAAACTTGCCTATATATCCTACAAACGTGACTATAAATTCAACAAACGTGCCTATAAATCCCTCAAACGTGCCTATACATCCTACAAACGTGCCTATAGCTCTTGCAAGCGTGCCTATAAATCATACAAGCGCGCCTATAAATCCAACAAATTTGCCTATAAATCCCACAAACGTGCCTATAAATCCAACAAATGTGCCTATAAATCAAACACGTGTGCCTATAAATCCAACAAAATGTGCCTATAAATCCCTCAAACGTGGCTATAAATCCCTCAAACGTGGCTATAAATCCCTCAAACGTGCCTATAAATCCCCCAAACGTGCCTATAAATCCTATAAACGTGCCTATAAATCATACAAGCGCGCCTATAAATCCATCAAACGTGGCTATAAATCCCTCAAACGTGACTATAAATCCCCCAAACGTGCCTATAAATCCCCCAAATGTGCCTATAAATCCTATAAACGTGCCTATAAATCATACAAGCGCGCCTATAAATCCCTCAAACGTGGCTATAAATCCCCCAAACGTGCCTATAAATCCCCCAAACGTGCCTATAAATCCTATAAACGTGCCTATAAATCCTATAAACGTGCCTATAAATCATACAAGAGCGCCTATAAATCCCTCAAACGTGGCTATAAATCATCCCCCAAACGTGCCTATAAATCCCCCCCCCCCAACGTGCCTATAAATCCTATAAACGTGCCTATAAATCATACAAGTGCGCCTATAAATATCGCCAACAATCGTAATCTAAAATAAAAGAAATCATTGAAAAGACTTTCTATAATTGAAACAAATAAAGCTAATTACCGTTATAAAACGAATCTTGAATCGTGGCGTAACCCCATTCCCCAACCCTTCTCACTCATCCAGAAATAACAAATTCCACCTTCACCTATTTTCTGCCCTAGTGATCTAGATTGTATTTTGCGGAAAAACCATTTTAAAAAAACAGACGTAACGGAGCGTACGTAGCGTATTTACCGCCTAGGTTGTGCTATTTCTTGGGGGCATCATGGCGCCTTTCCCTTCCTCCCCAATGTTCAGTTTTCCGGTTCTGTTTGAACAAGTGCAGTTGGGTCGAGCATCTGCCACGTAACAATTAAACGTTTGGTACGGAAAGTGAGAACTTTAGAGGCCGTATTCACATATAATAACAAACGTATTTTCGCATTATTTTATTGTCTTTTAGAAATGACTTTGACCTTTGGTAACAATTTGTCACGATAATTATAATATTGTTGTAATAACTCGGTCACTGGCAAACTAATAACTTGTGAAATATCTAAATTGAATATATCAAATTTCTTAAATTAACCGAATTCATTAACATCATTCTTATTTGGATTGCATAACTGTCTTAAAACATGTAAAGTAAATTAAAGATCCCGTCATGCCATGTGGCGTATAGGAATATGATGTTAGGCCCATATTTTTTTATTTTTTTTTGCGTTCGCCTTATTTCTCTAATCCCCAAGGCGGTGTGCGTTGCACTGTGGTTTTTATTTTGCGCCTGTCGGTCCAGTGCATCCGACTTCAGCATGCATTTTATGTAAGGGTCTGCTTCCTCCTGCATTTTATAAGGGTTTGCTTCCCAGGGGTAACGGCCGGTGCTGTGATGGGGATCGAACCCAGCACCTTCGGGTTGTGAGCTGTGCCACTTAACCACTAGGCCACGCCATCTCCAGGCCCATACTATTTTGTGACCCACGGCGCATAGTGTACCGTCAGCCGCCTTTACTTATCTGATTTTTTAAATTTTATGTTTGCCTTACAAGTTTCTACTGGCGGAGGCGCGCCTATTCCACCCCAGACGTAGTCAATTTGACGATATTAAGACGCATAAACTAGTACTTGGATGTATGTGTGCGTCTGTATGTACCTATGCTAGGTTTGTGCGCTCTCAGAAGCCAGCCCAACCAAAGTGCAATGGAAGGGCCTCACCGTGAGGGCGCGTGTGAAAGTTGTGCAAGAGTGTGACTGTAGGACAGAGTAAAATGAAACAGACTGAGATAAGAAGATAGAGGAACGGATTTTTTTCTGGTTCCCAATTCAAATGGCTTGGTCGACCACAGGTGCCCGTTTACGATCGGAAAAAAAAAATCCCGCACCAACTGGGGACCGAACCACAACCACCTGACTGGGAATCCAGTGAACACATACATCCTCGCTACCTAGGCTGTTGAACTTGTACAACAACAAAATGAATGCACGTAAACGATTTACCTAAGGTATGAATACAAAAAATGCTTCAATTTTTCTTAGTGCTCTTTATTCACACTGTATCCACTTTCTAATATATTTTTTGACTGATGTAATTTTCCCCAGTAAATCGGGTTAAAAAAATAAATTTGAATGGGAATCTTGAAATGTGATATGATGCCATTGAAATTGAATTTTGTGACCCAACACAGAATGGAGGGGCAGGGGTATTCCTGAACAAATGGTAGAAAAATAACACTGTCAGTGGCAACTGGAAAGTACTCAAGCAATTTCAGAGCGGAGGCATAGGCACTGAAGGCTGCAGTAAAAGCAATGCTGACAGGCGAAAGCAATGAAAGCCAGATAGTCCTGCTTACAGATGCCCTGGCCGTAGTTACAGCACTAAAAAGCCAGAAAAATACTGAACTTAATGATTTGAGAGCAGTACTCTGTCAACTATGCCAGCAGTCCGCAACAATAAGAGTAGTGGTACAGTGGGTTCCATCCCACTGTAACATCCAAGGCAACGAGAAGGCAGACAGACTGACAAAAGAAGGTGCAAGACTACCACAACCAGATTCTAGTGTGACCTACGAAGAGTCCAAAAGGTTTATTAGGGCCAGATACATGACCAAATGGGAAACAGAACATACTTGCTACACAAAAAACGATGCCTATTACCAGTTGAACAGAAGAGAGCAGGTCGTGGTCTTCAGACTCCGCACAGGCCACAACAGACTGAGGTACCACCTATTAAATAAATTGAAGATAGGTGGCACTGACGAATGCACCTGTGGTACAGGGAAAATGACCGCTGAACATCTGCTGCAAAATTGCCCTACATACGGGGACCAGAGAAAGCACATGTGGCCATCACCAGTGGCAGCACTAGACAAGCTCTATGGCAGTGTCAACAGCCTCAGGATGACAGCTGCTTTCTTCGAACAAATACAGGTTGACGTCTGACAGCGTACGAAGAAGAATAATAATTTTGTGACCATTAGTCCCTTCATAGTAGGGGGAGAGTGTAACCTAGGCGACAGTGAGGTGGCTTGCTAAGTCTGGGGTTACAGCGCCAGGATTGGAAATCACCGACAGACAGAAAACAATCCGGGCGTGGTTGGTTTCTGGTACGACCGCTCTTCTAGTCGACCCAGCTGTAAATGGGTACTACCTGATGTATGAGTTTTAGAAGGTATAAATAGCAAGGAAGAAAACTGGATATCCAACCTCACATAGGCTGTGGCTGAGGACATGACGAATTATCTTCATCCGCGACGGCAGTTTTCGGAATGGGATACACCTTTATTTTTAAGAGAATTTCTATCCTTAGACGACTGCATCTCCATCATTTAAAAAAAAAGTCTCTAAAGAAATGTATCATGCAGTGTCATGGAACATACAAATTTAGCAACTAATAACATGTCTTGAAGCAACAACGTGCAGCAACTAGGATTATTATCAGTAAAAGCACAACTACAAGAAAAACGGTCATTCTAACAGACTCCTAGAGCGCACTCCAAGCCATCTCAAGCTCCAAACAAGATAGACTCACACAAAATAAAATATAACATCGAGCTGATGTCCCCAAAAAACAGATCTAAACCTCCATTGGATTCCGACAGACTGTGGGAACCTTGGAAACTAGAAAGCAGATGAGCTCGCAAAAAGCCAGAAATGAGCCATTCACAGAGCTTTAAAGAAGCAAATAAACTCATCAAATGATCCACGAGGACGGAATCGAGAGACCAGCACAAATAATAGAAGCCAGAAAAGGACAGCATAGGCGCAAATGGGCAGACAAAGATCAGACTCAGAGCGGGACATTGCAGACCCAAGGCCCATCTCCACAAAATGGGTCTAAGAGACATCACCACGTGTGATTGTGAAGCATCCAAGGAAACATCAGAACATATCCCGCAGGACTGGACCACTTATATAGGCAAAGGAGAGGCAGTCTGGACTGGGGGAGAGACCATGCTGGAAAAACTGTGGGGAACCGTCGAAGACCGGAAATGAACAATCTTCTTCGTAAATTTCACCGGACTAGAACCATATCATCAGTTGATCGTGAACCTCACCGGGCTAGAAGCATAGCATCAGTTGATCGTGAACCTCACCGGACTAGAAGCATAGCATCAGTTGATCGTGAACCTCACCGGACTAGAAGCATAGCATCAGTTGATCGTGAACCTCACCGGACTAGAAGCATAGCATCAGTTGATCGTGAACCTCACCGGACTAAAAGCATAGCATCAGTTGATCGTGAACCTCACCAGACTAGAAGCATAGCATCAGTTGATCGTGAACCTCACCGGACTAGAAGCATAGCATCAGTTGATCGTGAACCTCACTGGACTAGAAGCATAGCATCAGTTGATCGTGAACCTCACCGGACTAGAAGCATAGCATCAGTTGATCATGAACCTCACCGGACTAGAAGCATAGCATCAGTTGATCGTGAACCTCACCGGGCTAGAAGCATAGCATCAGTTGATCGTGAACCTCACCGGGCTAGAAGCATAGCATCAGTTGATCGTGAACCTCACCGGACTAGAAGCATAGCATCAGTTGATAGAAGAAGAAGAAGATTAATAGATCTAAGAACAACTCTCCATTCTTACATTGGTTAAATTAATGAGCTCATGTTGCATTTCAAGAACAGAAACATTAATATCAGTCCATTTTGCTAGAATTTATTTAAAAAACACAAAACTGGTCAAAACATGCCCCATCTTATACATGCAGTTGTTTGGCACGAAGGTACCTAATTGTGGAAACCGCACTTTTCCGCTCAACAAGCTGTCTTAACTCTTTTCACTTTCCATGTTGTTAAAATAATTCTGCAATGGATCCCTGGACACTCAAACACACCTGGCAATGACAAATCAGATAGACTAGCACAGAAGGGATCAATACAAGAACATACACACACAGCAACAACTTTACAAACAGGCAAACAGCTCATACGATCTGCTATCAAAGAACAGATGGGCCATGGGAAACACGGTGAGGGGAGTCTACAGACATATGGCAAGCCCCAATCCAAATGACAGTATAAGTCAACTCACAAGAAAAGATCAGAGCACCATTTTCCGACTGAGAACCCAACACATCCCATTAAACAAACACCTGAACAGAATCCAACCACAACACACTTCTAAGTGCCAACTGTGTACACACCCATATGAAACCGTTGGTCATCATCTCTTTGAGTGCTCAGCGCTCAATGATTTTAGGAAAATGATTCCTCTTCCCTGGCCAGATACATGGAACCCTTTGCATGGCATTAGACAACAATTGATACAATTACATGTAGATACCATTACACGGCCTTGTGCCGAAGGAAGAGAGCCCTGATTCTGCTGGGTCCGTATCAATAACAACCCTTTCCAGCTGGTAAACGCTGTCATTGGCTGCCGAAATACCCCAAATGCATGCCTGTGTGACAGAAAAAAGACTTCTGCAATGTTATTTCCTATAGGTAACATTTGCGAAAGTTTCAATATTTGAAACTTGAATAACATGTCGCGAGGAATGTTTGACTTCAAGTTCTGAGAAATGATTTATTATTTAGTCAGTACAATGATCTGGACTACTCGCTGATATCCAACGAATGCTCGATTCAGAATGTGATTGAGGGAACGTAATACGGACGACAAGTGTACAGGAATTGTCGGCGAAAAAATGTGGCAACACCAAAACCTGTTCATCCTCTCCAAGATCCACATCTGTGTTAATGCTATTTGACACAACATACTAAATTTAAATAACCTTTATTATGAATACTTCATGTCATAATTATGCGTCTTACTATATTTAATCGTAATTTTAGCTCAATTTGTTCAATATTAATTAATTTTATTTTGAATAAAACTTTCACTTAAGGAATTCCGGCATTTTATCCGAACGGGAAGACATAAATCATTAGAATTGCCAGCACTGAAAAAGGTTAGACATGTACGTGAATGGAGAAACGTCTTCCAGTGGTTTCAGCCACATGTTCAAGCATTCAAAGCTGGGGCTATACAAATCAACAATGTCTCAAAAACATAGCTATAAATTGTGCCTGTTGTCTCACCTGACTTGCTATTTAACTCTTTTAGCTTAATCTATTTCTTTTTTAAATGTTAATATTAAACGATGCGGATACACAGATGACGACACGCGTGAATGGCACAATACAGGACACAGACCACCTGATGACTTGTCCCAACCTCCAGGAAACATGCAATAAGTGCGACATGCTGGAGGCAAATGACGAGGCAATCCATGTCACTGAATACTGGATGCATGAAGTATGACGCAGTTCTTGGACACGGAAAGTGCTATGAAAACATTAAAGAAAAGAAAATCTCCCGGAAAAGACGGGATAACAAACGAAATGCTGATGGGGCTGGGCCAAACAGCGAAGAGGAAACTGCTGTCAGTCCTGAACCAAAGCTGGAAAAGGGGAATTGTACCCCAGGCATGGAAAGACGCAGTACTTGTACCAGTACCAAAGAAAGGAAAGGATAAAACAGATCCAAATGGATACAGGCCTATCAGCCAACTGAGCTGTGTCGGCAAACTGATGGAACGTATGATAAACACCAGACTGATGTGGCATCTGGAAGAAAAACGAATACTAATTCCACAGCAAGCAGGCTTTAGACAGCACAGATCCACTGAGGACCAGGTCATCCTCATAGCCCAGGAAATAGAAGATGCCTACCAGGCACAGAAACACACAGTAGCGGTTTGGGTGTACCTGGAAAAGGCTTTTGACAAAGTCTGGAAAGATGGACTTAGAGTCAAGCTAAGGAGAAGTGAAGTTTGTGGGAGAATGTACAAGTGGATCAACCACTACCTCAAAAAAAAGAACGGCCAGAGTCCAAGTACAAGGGCAGATGAGCAAAAAGATGACACTCGAGCAGGGAGTACCCCAAGGGGGAGTACTGTCACCCACACTCTTCCTGGTGTATATAAACGACATTACAGAGAATATACCAAAAAGAGTCCATAGCTCAATGTTTGCAGACGATCTGGCTATGTGGACCTCTGAAAAGAATCTCACCCTAGCAAGAAATCGGATGCAGCAGGCCCTAACATCGCTGGAAGAGTTGGCGAACTCATGGCTGGTCAAAATAAACGAGGAGAAAACCACATGTACAATATTCTCGCTTTCAATCAAACCCCAAAACACCAAATTAAGTCTAAATGGCAAATTCCTGCAGCCAAACGCCAACCCAAACTATCTGGGAGTCACATTTGATCGGCGCATGACATGGACAAGTCAGATCGAGAGAAACCGAATGAGAGCCAGACAAAGAATGGCAATCATGAGGAAACTTGCTGGCACAAGCTGGGAGGCAGACGAAAGTATACTAAAGAAACTGTACACTGGAAGAGTGAGACCAGTTCTCGAGTATGGCATTGCGGCATGGACAACAGCAGCAAAGGCGAACTTCGATAAAGTTAGCAAACTTCAAAACCAAGCCATGAGAGTTATAACAGGAGGAGGGGACGGCGTGGCCTAGTGGTTAAGTGACACGGCTCGCAACCAGAAGGTGCTGGGTTCGATCCCCATCACAGCACCGGCCGTTACCCCGGGGAAGCAAACCCTTAGAAAATGCAGGAGGAAGCAGACCCTTACATAAAAATGCATGCTGAAGTCGGATGCACTGGGCCGACAGGCGCAAAATAAAAACGCAGCGCAACGCACACCGCCTTGGGGATTAGAGAAATAAGGCAAACGCAAAAAAAATAAATAAATAACAGGAGGCACGAAGTCAACGCCAATTGTAGAACTTGAAAAGATTACAAAACTGCAATCCATGACCGATAGAAGAGACTGCAGAGCCCAGCTGTAGTCAGAGAAACTCCGAAGACTGACTGACCATCCAATGCACCAGAGACTAAACAATTTGGGAAATGGGAAACTAAAGCGGAGAAACTTTGCAGAAATATCCAAAGCAAAGATGCACGAAGATCCCATAAACGCACTAACAACACCAAAGCCCATCACTACTGTACGAAAACCTACCTGGAGGCAGGATATATTTCCAGAGGTGGTAGAAAATATACCAGGTATTGAAAACAAAAACTGCCAGACTGAAAAAGAAAGGAGAGATACTACCCTAAGCTTTATATCGAAAAACTACCCAAGCATGGACTGGATCCATGCATACACCGACGGTTCTGTAACAAACACTTCACAGAACGGAGGGGCAGGAGCATTCCTGAACCTACCAAATGGCAGAAAAATAACACTGTCATTCGCTACTGGTAAGTACACAAGCAATTTCAGAGCGGAGGCAGAGGCACTGGGGGCGGCAGTGGAAGAAATGGTGACACATAAAGAAAATGAAAGCCATACAGATGCTCTGGCCGTAGTCACAGCGCTAAAAAGCCAGAAAAACATTGAGCTTAATGACTTAAGAGCAGCACTCTGTCAACTATGCCAGCAGTCCGCACCAAAAAGGGTAGTGGTACAGTGGGTCCTATCACACTGCAACATCCAAGGCAACGAGGAGGCAGACAGACTGGCAAATGAAGGTGCAAGACTACCACAAACAGATTCTAGTATGACGCACGAAGAGTCAAAACGGCTTATTAAAGCCAGATACATGACCAAATGGGAAACAGAACATACCGGCTACACCAAAAACGATGCCTATTACCAGTTGAACAGAAGAGAGCAGGTCGTTGTCTTCAGACTTCGCACTGGCCACAATAGACTGAGGTACCACCTATTCAACAAATTGAAGATAGGTGGTACCGACGAATGCCCGTGTGGTACCGGGAAAATGACCGCTGAGCATCTGCTGCAGAACTGCCCGACATACGAGGATCAGAGAGAGCAGATGTGGCCATCACCAGTGGCAACACAAGACAAGCTCTATGTCAGTGTCGACAGCCTCAGGATGACCGCCGCTTTTTTCGAAAAAATAATGGTTACTGTCTGACTGCGTACGATGAAGAAGAAGAAGAAGGACACGGAAAGTAAATAAGTATCTTTGAGCCTCTATTTCTCTAGACAAATTAATGAACAAAAATGGAGAACGTTTTTAGAATATTTACACTGAGACACATGCGAAGAGTCTATAACATATGATGGAAACAACAGCATTATATTTAGAGATCAAGAAAAGGCGTTCAATAGAGCCAACATAAATAAATTATGGGAGGTCTTGACAGATTATGGACTGCAAGGTCCTCTCCTTAGTAACATCAAAGCCCTATATCAGGACAGCCAGAATGGAGTAAGGACAACAGAAGGTATGTCGGAGTGGTTGCCCCTTTCACCAGGCGTTAGACAGCGTTGTGTTCTCTCACCCCTCCTCTTTGTCACTTAAATAATTAATATCACCCAGGAGGCAAATCCAGAACAGGAAAGTATGAACGAATTGCTCTTTGCAGACGACCAATGTCTTATGCACTCCAATAAACAAAACGTACAAAGTCATATTGACTCACTCTACTTGACTGTCAAAAGTAGGATATGAATATCGATACATCAAAAACAGAGCAATGAATACAGGTAGAAAGCACACCACACTTGATATTGATGTGAATTAAACAAAAATAAAGCAGGTACAAGAATGTAGGTGTTTGGGAGCTATTTTTAATGAGGATGACAGATTCGACAGAGATAGAGACGAGAGTGCAGAGGGCAAACGGTGTTACCTACCAGATGTCTCCACTACTAAGACAATCCAAGATTTTCCCCCAAACAAAAAAGCAGATGATAAATAGTATCTTCATCCCAACCCTGTGCTACCACTGCCAGACATGGACATTGAATAAGGCCCAGGAACGAAAGTTAGCCACTTGCGAAATGCAGTGCCCATGAAAGGTCACTAACAACACCAGAAGAGACAGAATCACAAATACGAGTATTTGGGAGAAGGTTGGAACAATTCCCTGTCTACAGTACATCGAGCAACAAAGAATGAAATGGTTTGGCCACATTGTAAGAATGCAACCACACCAAATTGTTCACGCAGTCGTCTACATGAGAACATCTGGAAGAAGGGCGAGAGGTAGACCAAGAAAAAGGTGGATAGACAGCATAAACGAGACCTGCCGTAAGATGGGAAAAAATGTTATTCTGGTCTCGAGAGAGGCGAAAGACAAATACATACCATGACACTGGGCTACAACCGGTAGAAAGTGAGGCGACAAAATACAAATACATACCATGACACTGGGCTACAACCGGTAGACGACAAAAGATGAAGATATACAATATTAAATAGTACTTTGTATTTAGCAAAAAATGTGGGTTTCTTCTTCTTCTTCTATTTCTTCTTCTTCTTCTTCTTTTTCTTCTTTATCTTCTTCTTCTTCTTCTTCAACTACTTCTTCTTCTTCTTCTTCTTCTTCTATTTCTTCTTCTTCTTCTTCTTCTTCTTCTTCTTCTTTATCTTCTTCTTCTTCTTCTTCAACTACTTCTTCTTCTTCTTCTTCTTCTTCATCTTTTTCTTCTTCTTCTTCTTCTTCTTCTTCTTCTTCTTCGTTCTCAATCTCCAATCTACCAATCCCTGAAAAGGGCTTTGCAAGCAGCAGGATGTTGTCAGACATCATGTTTGGAAGTGGATCATCAGGTGCTTTGGATCTCGTGTCGCATGCCTCCTCATCCCTGAATCCCCATCTCTTTATGTTTTTTCTGCATCGAGAAACACCAGTACTGAGTCTCTTTATTGATTTCAATGTTGCTTAAGGCAAGTGGTGTCCAGGCGCAAGCTTCTTCTACAGTTTCATCCAGGAGACCTGCGTCAGTTCATTGCATTTTGCGATGTGAAGTTTTCCGGAACATATCTGTAGGAGCTGTGTTGGTTTTTACTAATTTTTAATTTTGTTTTGGGCGTTCGCCTTATTTCTTTAATCCCCAAGGCGGTGTGCGTTGCACTGTGGTTTTTATTTTGCGCCTGTTGTCCCAGTGCATCTGACTTCAGCATGCATTTTATGTAAGGACCTGCTTCCTTCTGCATTTTCTAAGGGTTTGCTTCCCCGGGGTAACAGCCGGGGCTGTGAGGGGGATCGAACCCAGCATCTTCTGGTTGTGAGACGTGTCACTAGCCCATGCCGTCTAGATTGAAGTCTTGTGCTCTGTACCTTGGGTCCAAACATAGGGTACCTTGGGTAGTCTGCCTGTTTCTTCTGTTAGTTTCTGATGCGACTCTTTATTGTGTCTCAGGTGATGCGACTCTTCTTTGTGTCTCAGGTGATGCGACTCTTTTTTGTGTCTCAGGTGATGTGACTCTTATTCGTGTCTCAGGTGGTGCGGCTCTACTTCGTATCTCAGGTGGTGCGACTCTTCTTCGTATCTCAGATGGTGCTACTTCGATTATGAGGTATATTTTTCAGTTGGAGTAGGTTTTAGACACCATGTAACTTTCTGACCAGTCTCAAAAACTCTAAATAAGAGTTGTGGACGAGTCTAGCAACCTCATAATATAAAACAAGCCGATACTGCAAGGACACCCTTAGGGGTATTACCCAGGCTTCCTGAAAGGAGTAATCTATAATAAGTATGGGGGGTACCCTACTTTGCAAGAAGCGAAGCGAAGTGGAGAAGAAAATGAAAGAGACGCCTCTGAAACAGGCTATTTCACGGATGCCGGCGCTGATGTTCATTAATTCATGATAACTTGAATATCACACAATATCGGTGAACGTGTCACGCAGGTAATTATAAAACCATAAGGGCTGACAGCCAGTGCTATTATGCAAGAACAGGATCCCAGACTTCTTCGTCAATGATGGACTGCCTTCATTTGCGTGTTTACGATGTCATATATTTTTTTATTCTGTACTTCTAGTAAAGTACATTTTAGTTTCAAAACATTTCTATTTTTATTTTAAAAAATAGGTTGCGATAGATAAATCTTCCATCGTGATATTTATTTCAATGTTTTTGATCAAAATTAGTTTTTGCGATCTGTTTTTTTTTACTAACCCGTTTATTGCATATTTTTCAGGGCAAATAATAGGTCGATCCACAATTTCTTTTCTTCCAAAGTTATTATCTGTACTTGCACAATCTTTTTCCTTTCGTTGGATCACTTTTATTAGCAAATTAACCTAGAAAAGTCCAAGGCGGAAAATCATCCATCCTCTCACCCCCCCCCCCCCCCCCCCATTGTCCTTCCTCGCAGATGAACAAATTAGGTCATCACAAAAATAGGATGGTTCTAGACATTCTGACATAAGGGAACAATGGTATATGTTTTTTGGGGTGGGATATGAGAAAGTGTGTCCACCAAACGAGTATACAATATTATTTGACATTTTACAGAAATTGAAAAGAAATGTAAAACTGGCGCCATTAATAGTTAAGATTCGCACATTTATTCTACTGATTCATGATATGAATAAAAGATTTGAGATTGCGACTAACTATGAAATATGAAAGATTTATGCTATCAATAAAATACTAGAGAATAATGATATCAACGAAATATACTGGATTACTTATATCAATGAATTGTAAGAGATTAATATTATCAACGAAATATAAGAAAGAAATGCCGTCAATGAAATATAAGAGATTGCGGCTAGCAATGAAGTAGCAAAGATTAATGCTACAAATGAAATGTAAGAGATTAATGTTGCAAATGAAATACACGATACTAATTATATTCAATTATGTATGTACAACATTTATGCGGCATGTATAATGAGAAATGTTCGAGAGGACAAGAACATTGAAAGTTTCGACCCATTTACGATTGGGGGCTACGAGATTCCAGAGTTACGATACGCAGATGACACAGTGATACTATCAAGAAGTGCAGAAGGGCTAGAGCAGCTACTTTCAGCCGTTCATGGACATAGTAAAGATCAAAACCTGTTCATAAACATAAATAAAACAAAGATAATGACCACCGACATAACACAATGTCAACATAAATTTACAGTGGGTGGTAAGGAAATAGATCAGGTCACACATTTAGAATGTCTGGGCTCCAGAATTGACAAAAATGGTGACTGCTCGAAAGAAATCAGAAGAAGACTAGCTATGGCAATGCAGAGACTGAACAGCCTGAAGAAATTATGGCATAGCACCATCAAAATGATAAAAGTAAAAGTCTTGAGAGCCTGTGTTTTTCCTGTGGCAGCTTATGGCTGTGAATCATGGACGATTACCAAAACTTCTAGACATTCACTTACATTTTGGCTAGAAAATGCAAATACTTTGGTCACATCAAGAGACACGGTCTTAAGAGCACGGTGATGGAAGGTATGATGCCAGGCAAAAGAGGAAGGGGTAGACCAAGAAGGCGATGACACCAAGATATCCAGGAATGCCTGAATATGACTGTGACGGAGGCTGGAGTTTTGGCTAGAGAACGAGTTTCTTTCAGACATACTGTGAGGGGAGCGACGTTCTACAAAGGACATGCTACATTATTATTATTATTATTATTATTATTGCCATCAATGAAATATGAGAGATTAATGTTATTTAAATATAAGAGATTAATGCTTTCAATGAAATATAAGAGATTAATGCTATAAATTCTTCCTATCCGATGTAATTCGTTCTCAAAATCACCCCACCGACCGAGCCATGAAGGGCTTTACAAGTAGCTGAATGTAGTTAGGAGAACGGCAAGCGCTGTGTCGTAGTTTACAGCGTGACTACAATATTTGCACATTTCGGTCCGACATATCCGATTTCAGCGTGTTATTTTTGGGTACTGTGTTAGCCTCTGTTCTATTCCTTCTACTTAGCCAGTCTGCTCTGTTGCAGCCTGTTATCCAAGATCACCATGTGGAGGTGGAGAAGGGTCTTGTCAGCTCTGGGTAGCTGGCCCTGACGCTTGCAGCCAGCTTTGGGTAGCTGGCCCTGACGCTAGCAGCCAGCTTTGGGTAGCTGGCCCTGACGCTAGCAGCCAGCTTTGGGTAGCTGGCCTTGACGCTAGCAGCCAGCTTTGGGTAGCTGGCCCTGATGCTAGCAGCCAGCTTTGGGTAGCTGACTGCTACAGCTCATGCACTGCTCAGCCTCTTGATCCAAATGCTATCAGTAAAAAATTAGAGATTACGGCTATCAATGATGAAATATACAAGGTTATTGCAGTAATTATAAGATCCAAGATTATGGCTATCATTGACAGATACAAGATTAATGCTATTTTTGAAATTCGGGAAGTGAGAGAGGCAGCAGCGCATTAGCTGACAGCAGGCAGTGACTCTAGCTGGCTGCTTACATCAGGATCAGTCCCTATTAGCATATGCCGGGGTAGCCCTGGAAACAGGCTGCACTAGTCACTAGGGTAGTCTGGCCAAGGGATAGGGATCGCAAAGTGAAGGTAAACAAGGTACTCTAAAAAGCCGATTAAAATCGGATGTGTCGGCCCGAAAGGCGCAAAATCGCAGCCTCGCTGTAGACTTTGTAGACACTGAGTCTCAACGTCCTTTTCAGGACGAACGCCAAAAAAGAAGAAGAAGAAGAAAAAGAAGAAGAAAAATAATGTACTGATATATTGAAAGATAAAAGATTACTTCTTTCATTAAAATACAAGAGATTACTACTATCATTGCACGTAAATCATTACTCCTAACATCGAAAGGAAAAAGATTACTGATATCATTGAGTGACTAAAGATTACTGATATCATTGAGTGACTAAAGATTACTGATATCATTGAGTGACTAAAGATTACTGATATCATTGAGTGACTAAAGATTACTGATATCATTGAGTGACTAAAGATTACTGATATCATTGAGTAACTAAAGATTACTGATATCATTGAGTGACTAAAGATTACTGATATCATTGAGTGACTAAAGATTACTGATATCATTGAGTGACTAATGATTTCTGATATCATTGAGGGACTAAAGATTACTGATATCATTGAGTGACTAAAGATTACTGATATCATTGAGTGACTAAAGATTACTGATATCATTGAGTGACTAAAGATTACTGATATCATTGAGTGACTAAAGATTACTGATATCATTGAGTGACTAAAGATTACTGATATCATTGAGTGACTAAAGATTACTGATATCATTGAGTGACTAAAGATTACTGATATCATTGAGTGACTAAAGATTACTGATATCATTGAGTGACTAAAGATTACTGATATCATTGAGTGACTAAAGATTACTGATATCATTGAGTGACTAAAGATTACTGATATCATTGAAAGATAAGAGATTATTGTTTCGTCGTCGTCGTCTTCTTCTTCTTCTTCTTCTTCTTCTTTTTCTGCGTTCGTTCTCAATCTCCTGCTACCAAGCCCTGAAGAGAGCTTTTCATTGAGCAGGATGTAGTCCGGAGAACGGAATGCGTTGTGTCGCTAGTTTACATCTTTGCTGCGATATTTGCACCTTTCGGTCCGACATATTTGTCTTCGGCAGCAAAGATTACAGCTATCATTGAACGATAAAAGATTACTGCTATCATTGAACGATAAAAGATTACTGCTATCATTGAACGATAAAAGATTACAGCTATCATTGAACGATAAAAGATTACAGCTATCATTGAACGATAAAAGATTACTGCTATCATTGAACGATAAAAGATTACAACTATCATTGAACGATAAAAGATTACTGCTATCATTGAACGATAAAAGATTACTGTTATCATTAAACGATAAAAGATTACGACTATCATTGAAAGATAAAAAGATTACTGATATTATTGAAAAGTAAAAGATTACTGCTTTCATTGAAAGATAATAGATTACGGATATAATTGAAAGATAACAAGATTTCTGCTATCGTTGAAAGATAAGAGATTATTACTTTCATCGAAAGATAAAACATTACGGCTGTCATTGAAAGTTTAGATATTACTGCTTTCATTGAAAGATAACAGATGACTGCTATCATTGAAAGAGAACATACTACTGCTATCATTGAAAGATAAAAGACTACTGCAACCATGAAAAGAGAAAGGATTACTGCTACAATTGAATGATAAAGGATTACATGTTTAATTAACTGTAAACAAGAAATTAGACGTCGTTAACGAAAACAAGAAAACTATTTCCTCCCCATTTTTAGACGATAAGAAACTACCATCAACATTGGAGACAGGCAAGTTAAGTGTTATAACTAAACGGTAAAACGTTTGATACTTTTTGCGCAACGGTAGTGATCAGTAGATCGATTCATATGATTAGAGAAACTGAGACTCTAGTGCGTTCAGGCCCAACATACTGACCAGGACGTCACGGCAGGGTCAGGTGCAATATACTGACCAAGACCACTAGCTCTCTACCATGTAGGACACATGATGTTTTCAGTCTGGATGGCGAGATGTTGATCACGATAATCCCCGTAGTAGTGAGCGTCACGCAGATGAAGCCATTCATTGTACAACTACGCTCGAAATGGGAGGACATCTACTACAACCCGCCACTTAACGCCCCTTTTAGGGCGCATAAACGAGTAAACATACTCATTATGGGCATTTAACAACAACAACCACAACAACAACAACAATAACAACAACAACAACACCCTCAATGGCTATGTCAGTAGGACATCTATTCACAATCTGCACGTATCTCCAGTCCGATCCCATTCACACTGTTGCGTCAAACGCCTACACGCGTCTGTATCAGCAACATACACACATTCCTTAAATATGTCGCATGGAATTAATAATACATAAACACAAGCTGCAGTGTCGGCTCAACATTTGTTTTGTGAAGCTAGCGATGCACTTGACAATTTAGTGTTAAGGAGCGATTTCCAAGCTGTTGGAATACTGGTTACGATACCAAAGATCCGAATTCGCTTTTCAAAGCTGTTGGAATACTGGTTAGGATACCAAAGATCCGAATTCGCTTTTCAAAGCTGTTGGAATACTGGCATACCAAAGAGATAAATTCGAAGTCAAGTAAGGATTAGGTTGATTTTTTCTTCGGGGATGAAATGAAAATGTAGTCTGCATACTGCGCAGTGACACATACTTGCACATACCTCATATTATATATTACTTGAGTCTTGTGCCTCTAGCTTGCTGTGGTGGAGGAGTATGCGTGTATATGCCACTAACGGATACGCCGTGAGTAGCAAAACGACCAGCAGGGCTTACCAAGTCGGGCAGATAGAAGGTAGGGACAAGAGAGTCACAAAATAGCTGCCATCTGAACAGGCTAAGAACAACTGATTCTAAAGAAGCCAAGCACGACAGAAATGATTGTTAAAATCAGTTGCATGTTGTACTTGATTTTAAGGAACATTAAATCGTAATTTCTCTTGATGAGAAATAAAAGAAGTAAAATAAGGAACAACCAATCTCGAACGCCAGGTCGCCATGGCGCACGTGAACCTTAATGTAGCGCCTTACATTTTAGACCCAATGTCCTATTTATGCGCACAATGTCCAACATCGTTTACATCCCACTCAGTTTTAAAGGACACAAAATATTATATTTTCCTGCGTAATTTCCTCCCCTTACTCCGACTTTCAAGGTCAGACTGCCGGCGTTGTGTTACGTAGCATCTAAGACATACCACAGAATAGAAGCTTCAGAAAAATATAAGTATTCCTTTGCAAAAAAACTTACATACGTACATTTAGAATTAATATTGCTGCCAAAGACGGATGTGTTGGACCGAAAGGTGCAAATATCGCAGTCAAACTGTAAACTGGCGACACAACGCATTACGTTCTCCGGACTACATCCTGCTACATCACAAGTGGACATATCGGGACTATAGGATGGGTGTGGCAGTACTTCCCACCTTTTCTGTGCTAACACTTTCTGAACAATGTTCGCGACATGTGGACTCGCATTGTCGTCCAACAGAATCACACAACGCGAAGCATGCCGGGGCGTTTATTCTTGATTGCTGTATGCAGATTGTCTAGTGTGTCATTGTAGCGGATGACATTGATGTTCACTCCAGGCTCTTTAAAGTCTACCAATAAAAGTCATTCATTATAAAAAAGAAAGAAAAAACGCTGTCAGCATAACCATACTAGCAGAAATGTGTGACTTTTAATTTTCTTGGTTTCGGTGATGTGGGGTGTTTCCATTGCATGCTAGCAGTTTTGCTGCTCGGCTCAAAGTGGTGGCACCACGATTCATCACCTGCCACTATGCGCAAAAGAAACTAATCACCCTATTTTTCGTATCGCAGCAAGTGGTTCAAACTCAATTCCATGCGTTCTTCCTTATGGTGGTTGGTAAGCAACCGAGGTACTCATTGTGAACACCTTCCGATACTTCAGTTTCTTGCTAACCACCATTTGAACTGTCTCTAGCGATACAGCGAATACCTTTGTTAGTGAACTGCGACGTTCCGCCCGAATTGCTGCTTCAATTTTGGCGATGACATCTTCTGACACAGCAACATGCGCTCGACCTGGTCTCGGAAGATCTTTCGTTAACTCCCGTCCTTCTTTAAACATCCTTGTTCATTTCTTAACTGTTGTCTTCGACACAATTTTGCCACCATACACTGCCTGCATTCTGCGATGAATGTCAACTGGTCGACATCTTCAGCAGAAACCGAATCACCCGTTCGCTGATCAACACTGGGCGGATTCCGTATCACACCCGCCATGTTTTCAACGGTCTGCTAAGGAAACTATGAGTCGACGGATAATGAAAATTTGAAAACTTGATGGTTGGTATGTGCTGTATACACCAGACGTGACGTAATCATGTGCATCGTACGTATGTTCACTTGTTGAAGTTTGGTCCAGTTTCATTTGAACACACCTCGTATATGCAATTGCGTAAAATATGTGTTACATTAAAAAACAAAACTATAGCTAATTTAGTGTTGTAAGTGCCATATTAATTTTCCGTATCCCATGCAACATAAAGGTAATTTGATTTAATCTCAGACACATACGATATAGGGTCACAACGACAACTAATGACGGGTATACAGAAATGTAGATTGTCTTGGCTTGATCCTAACATGAGACATGGAGACCTCTTATTGAAAATACTGGAAGGCACAATTCAGAGGGAAAGAGGAAGACATCTAAGAAATAATGACATCACACAGGCTTGCAAAAATGAAAGGTTGCAAACGTATTTTGAGCTGAAGAGATCTGCAAGGAACAGAAAGCAATGGCGTGACATAATTAGAAGACTTCAACATCAGTCTCCGAACTGACTAACAGAAGACACCATCGTGACATGGTCAGAAGACTTCAACACAAGTCTCGAAACTGACTAACAGAAGACAGTGACGTGACATGGTCAGAAGACTTCAACACAAGTCTCGAAACTGACTAACAGAAGGTAGTGACGTGACATGGTCAGAAGTCTTCAACACAAGAGTCGAAACTGACTAACAGAAGACAGTGACGTGACATGATCAGAAGACTTCAACACCAGTCTCGAAACTGACTAACAGAAGACAGTGACGTGACATGATCAGAAGACTTCAACACCAGTCTCGAAACTGACTAACAGAAGACAGTGACGTGACATGATCAGAAGACTTCAACACCAGTCTCCGTACTGACTAACAGAAGACACCATCGTGACATGGTCAGAAGACTTCAACACAAGTCTCGAAACTGACTAACAGAAGACAGTGACGTGACATGATCAGAAGACTTCAACACCAGTCTCCGTACTGACTAACAGAAGACACCATCGTGACATGGTCAGAAGACTTCAACACCAGTCTCGAAACTGACTAACAGAAGACAGTGACGTGACATGATCAGAAGACTTCAACACCAGTCTCCGTACTGACTAACAGAAGACACCATCGTGACATGGTCAGAAGACTTCAACACAAGTCTCGAAACTGACTAACAGAAGACAGTGACGTGACATGGTCAGAAGACTTCAACACAAGTCTCGAAACTGACTAACAGAAGGTAGTGACGTGACATGGTCAGAAGTCTTCAACACAAGAGTCGAAACTGACTAACAGAAGACAGTGACGTGACATGATCAGAAGACTTCAACACCAGTCTCGAAACTGACTAACAGAAGGTAGTGACGTGACATGGTCAGAAGTCTTCAACACAAGAGTCGAAACTGACTAACAGAAGACAGTGACGTGACATGATCAGAAGACTTCAACACCAGTCTCCGTACTGACTAACTTGATGATGATGTCATACAACAAGTCAAAATGTGTTGTCCGGTGTTAATAGTATGAAATGGGTTAATTAGAATACCAGAAAAGATGTGGAGGATTAGAAGGGACGAGTAAATGGTTCGTAGTACATATATCAACGTCGTTTAGGGGACTATAGCCATGTTTCTTCTTCTTCTTCTTCTTCGTTCGTTCTCAATCTCCCACTACCAAACCACGAAAAGGCTTAAGTAGCAGAATGTAGTCCAGAGAACGGAATGCGTTGTGTCGTAGTTTACAGCTTGGCTGCGATATTAGCACCTTTCGGTCCAACACATCCGATTTCAGCAAGCATTTTTTTGAGTACAGGTTTAGCATTCCCTCTTCGATCCCTTCTCCTTAGCCAGTCTGCCCTGCTGCAGCCTGTTATCCAGGATCACCGCGTGGAGGCATGTTTCGCTGGCCCTGACGCTAGGAGTCAGCTATGGGTCACTGACCACTGCAGCTCATGCGCTGCTCAGTATCTTGATCCCTAGCCATGTTTCAATTTGGAACCCCTGTTGTATTATAGCTCCTAGCTATCCAAGCGAAACGTACGTCCGTTCAAGTTTAACTATTGTGTATTGATTTACTTGAGGCAGGTGGATAAATACACAAACACACACAGCTACGCACACATATATACTCACAGACATTCACTTCATCTTTGAAGCTCTCGCTCCTTCTTTCTCCACCTCAAAAAGGGAGCTATTTTGTATTGTAATCTTTCTATCATATACTGATCACAGCAAGTAGGGCATATTGTAAGTTGGGATCTTTTTGGAATTTAATGTACGTTGGTTAAATGGACATATGGATTTGCAGACATTTCACGAGAATAGACGAGACTTTTTCTAGAGCAGCATGGCATGCCATGCTGTAAGACGATTAATAACAGCTATATTACCTAACAATAACTCTAATCCTTCGCAAAACTGAATATAACTATATTTTCTACATTATATCTTTATCTAAGTATTAACTTATTTATTTAAAATAGAATAATATAGACCTGTCCTCTCCTTAACCCGAAATGGAATGGCCCGTTGCAGACATCAGCTGTAAAATACTTACAAAGATAACCCATGGGAACTTTGTTTGGGGTGGATAAAGACGCGTCCAATATTTCTTTCTTGGCCTAAATTATCCGTATGAAATCGGTTAAGAAGTATACTTTTAATGTTGCGCTGGGGATGAGGGGTGAGGCGCGGGACGCAGACATGGTTCGCAGTTTAATAATCGTTGTCTTCTTGGAGTCTGCAAACTGCTGCATGATTATGGTTCGTAACAATGGAGGCAAAGAGAGCAGTGACGTGTGCCCGCACGTCTGCTCATGCGATCAGACATATTGTGTGGCGACTCACTTTCGAGAGGCGTAAATAAATACATAAACATACATAACCATACACATTCAATTCATCTTCAAAACGGCTTCTTCTTTTCCCCACATAGACAAAGTCAGTTATTTACTAATCATTGTTTTTGTAGAAGTAAATTCAGAAATGCATTTGTCAAACGAATATATGTACGCACGGTGCATAGTCAAGTATTGGAGATCATTCTTTACTAGAGAATTTTATCATCATCATTTAGCATGTCCTTTATAGAACGTCGCTTCCATCACAGTGTCTGAAAGAAACTCGTTCTCTTGCCAAAACTCCAGCCTCCTCCACAGATGTTGATGTTTTACCATATCAAAGGCCTAGGTGTAATCAAGGAAACACGTGTACAGGTCTACATTAAACTCTCTACATTTTTCGTAGATATTCCTCATATTGAATATGTGGTCCCTGGTCCCTCTGTCTTTCCTAAAAACCTGCCTGGACTACGCGAATTGCAGATTCAAACCTTTTCTCTATCCTTCTTAATAGGATTTGCAAGAGTATCTTGCTAGCGTGGCTGATCAGCGCGATAGTTCGGTAATTCATGAACAGCTTCAGGTTGCCTTTTTGGGGGAAGCGGAATATAAATTGATTAAAGAGGACTTGATTCAATCACATATTCGCAGAAATATATGAATGTGTGGGTATGTATGCATTATATATGAGGTGTGTTAAAAAATTATCCGACTTTTAAGCGTCTCATCATTGTTGGAAGCATTTCAGGTAGCCCTCTTTGGGAATGTAGTATACCTAGGTCGTCGCATTCCGCATGTCATCTCAAGACTAAAATCGGGTCCCTTTCAGCTGCGTTTTCGTTGGGGAACAGTAAAACATTGCAAGGACCCATGTCGGGGGGGGGGGGGGGGGGTAGAGGAGGAGAGCTTGACGAACTAGACGAATGTTGTTTTTGGCCACCGTGATGCTGTACGACACAAACTACCCGACCTGTGGTCAATGTGAACATAGCACCTTGATCATGACAAAGTACCCAACCATTCTTCGCACTCGGTTCAGACTTTATTGGCCAAACCCAATTTTTCTCTGGTTCGCCAGGTTCCCTATTCTCCCGACATGCGTCCTTGAATTTTGTTTTCTATCCCCCAACGAAAATGGAGCTGAACGTGACCAGACGAGTCACGAGAGCACGTGCGCAATGCGACGACCCAATGATACTCCATTCCCAAATAGACCTTCCTGAAATGCTTCCAAGAACGGCGGAACGCTGGGAGAAGTGTGAGGTATCACAAGGAGAAGTGTGAGGTATCACAAGGAGAAGTGTGAGGTATCACAAGGAGAAGTGTGAGGTATCACAAGGAGAAGTGTGAGGTATCACAAGGAGAAGTGTGAGGTATCACAAGGAGAAGTGTGAGGTATCACAAGGAGAAGTGTGTGGAGTCACAAGGAGAAGTGTGTGGAGTCCCAAGGAGAAGTGTGAGGTATCACAAGGAGAAGTGTGAGGTATCACAAGGAGAAGTGTGAGGTATCACAAGGAGAAGTGTGAGGTATCACAAGGAGAAGTGTGAGGTATCACAAGGAGAAGTGTGAGGTATCACAAGGAGAAGTGTGAGGTATCACAAGGAGAAGTGTGAGGTATCACAAGGAGAAGTGTGAGGTATCACAAGGAGAAGTGTGAGGTATCACAAGGAGAAGTGTGAGGTATCACAAGGAGACGTGTGAGGTATCACAAGGAGAAGTGTGAGGTATCACAAGGAGAAGTGTGAGGTATCACAAGTAGAAGTGTGAGGTATCACAAGGAGAAGTGTGAGGTATCACAAGGAGAAGTGTGAGGTATCACAAGGAGAAGTGTGAGGTATCACAAGGAGAAGTGTGAGGTATCACAAGTAGAAGTGTGAGGTATCACAAGGAGAAGTGTGAGGTATCACAAGGAGAGTACTCTAAAGGGAATTAGGGTTCCAAATATCAGCCAGGGAAACCTTTTACAACAAAAATATATCTTCTACGGCAGGAACAGTCAGTGCCTAATCCTTGACATTACTCAGGTCAGACAGTATCTGTATGCCAAGTCCTTGGGGTCGGAGCAGATTCCTGACAATATTCCGAGGGTGAGAAAATTGGTCATGTGAAAAATTGACATCTTAAATCTTCAGTTCGCAAATTGCATATTGTACATCTATGTGGTTCTTTAAAAAAAATTTTTTTTTTAGGTTGCCTTATTTTTCTAATTCCCAAGGCGGTGTGCGTTGCACTGTGTTTTTATTTTGCGCCTGTCGGCCCAGTGCATCCGACTTCAGCATGCATTTTATGTAAGGGTCTGCTTCATCCTGTATTTTCTAAGGGTTTGCTTCCCCGGGGTAACGGCCAGTGCTGTGATGGGGATCGAACCCAGCACCTTCAGTTTGTGGACCACGCCGTCCCCCTGTGTGGTTCTGATGCAGGGCAATAACAAAAATAGCTCACTCATTCTATGTATGTTGCTTTTAAGCAAAAGGCCAGACGCCCATAAAGGAATCTCTCACGGCAAGCTTTTTGGAAAGAGAACTCTATTTTTGAAAAGAATCGATCTGGTTGCCTCCCTTATTATGTTGTTATTAATTAATTTAAATTAAATCGAAGTAGTATGTATTTTACACATTTCGTGTTCATAATAATTGAATTGGTAACACCCAAATGGGAATTTCTATTTCCATATTTCACATAGTTTACGTGTATACAGTTTATGTAAGATATGTCAAACATATCACATCTAATACAGACCCTGCCGTTGAAGTTTTTGTATCTGCAACTAACATCATCGACTTACAAGAAAACAATGAATTAGATTTGTGTATCTGCAACTAACAACATGGGCTTACAAGAAAACAATGAATTAGATTTGTGTATCTGCAACTAACAACATGGGCTTACAAGAAAACAATGAATTAGATTTTTGAACTATCATTGTTGTTGTTGTTGTTGTTGTTGTTGTTGTTTAATGCCCACAATGAGCAAGTTTATTCTTTTGTGCGCCCTGAAAATGATGTTAAGTGGCGGGTTGTAGTAGCTTTCTTCACATTCCGAGCGTGCTGATAAGGTGGACTGCGGTCCTCGAGGTGGTTGTGCTATGCTTGGCTTCATCTACGTGGTGCTCACTACTACGGGGATCACATCGATCCACATATCGACAGCCAGGCTGGCTTGAAAACAACCAGTTTCCAGGGAACACTACATGGAAGAGAGATTGTGGTCTTGGTCAGTGTATTGTGCTTGACCCAGAAGTGAGGTCATGGTCAGTATGTTGTGCCTGACTATACTAGCGTCTCATTTCCCCCAACTAACTGTCATTATGGAATAATTGTGCCATGAGATAAGTAACAGTTAAAAATGTAGAGTTACCACAGAGGCATTATAATCAAAGCTACAACTCAAATATCAATGGCACGTATTAGAAGACCGCAGCCCATGTACATAAAGTAAGTTAGTTATCAGTCTATTTGTACCGTTATTGGAGTCGCAGGAAGCCTGTCATCAGCCCATGTCGGTGGACAATTGCCTTTATGTCTTCCCTCTTGGTTATCCACTACTAGGAAACTGGGCCGTCGGGCGTTGTAAGCTCACAGTGGAAGCTGACCAGGTGACATCCAAATGAGATGACCAAACCAGCGCACCTTCTGTCTGGATGCGTACTCGGCTCGTAGAACGTCTTTGCTTGGGTCAGAGCAGATTCCTCCCCATATGTCGAGTGTGAGAAATTTGTTCAGGGGAAAAATTAACACCTTACGCCTTCGGTACGCAGATCGGAAATTGTACATCTATGTGGTTATGAAGAAGACGATGGCACCAGGATATCCAGGAACGCCTGGGTATGGCTGTGGCTGGGGCTGGAGTTTTGGCAAGGGAATGAGTTTCTTTCAGACAAACTGTGATGGGAGCGACGTTCTATAAAGGATACGCTATATGATGATGATATTGATGTTGTTATGAAGCAGGGAAATAACTGCGGTAGTGCAGTGGTTAGTGCATTGGCTTCCCAGTCAAGCGATCAAGGTTCAATCCCCAGTTGGTGCATTCATTTTTGTCCAATCGCATAATGGCCCCCGTGGTCAACCCAGCCACAGATATTGGGTACCAGTAAACATCTGGAAAGTAAAAGCCGCGGGCGTTACGGTGGCCGCATCATCCATAATAAGACGTAGGTCACCAAATAATATGGGTCTAACTGCACATTTCCGGTATGACGCATGGCATGACCGGATCTTTTGTTTGGTGGAACAGAACCTACCGTTTTTCGAATGTCTTTCATGGATACACCGGCGACCATTCGCAGACGGCTCATCTCACAGGTGGAAATTTTACTCTCACGCGCATTGGACAGGGCTCACGTTTTACTCTGGTAAAATAAGATTGACGGGAAGATGATGTGGATAAGTTGTTGCCCTGTTGCCAGACTAATGCAAGGATGTTTGAGCAGTGGTGCCAGTATATAAGTCATTCCAGCTGTTTTCGGGCATCTGGTCTTAATCTCCCTATGGCCCATGCTGTCTTTTGCGAAAATTCTGTCCAGATACCAGACCTCCTGAACATGCTGTAAATCCATGTTCCGAATGCTCAAGCGGCCCATGCCTTCGAAATTGGCATCTTAGCCATGTTGAAACGCACACGGTACGTATCACAGGTTGCGGCCAAGTGATTTTGTAGTTTCTCTTCGTCTGCATACGCAAGGCGTTGGTTATCTGCGAATAATGATTTGGGTCATGTGTCGCAGCTTGAAAGGCCTCTGACATAATTGTGTCCATATACATATTAACTAACAGCGGAAACATCACACGTCTCTGATGCACATTCTTGCTCGTTTGGCACCGTCCTCTGTACGCACTTCACTTAGGTTTCCCCCTCAGTACAGGCTGTCACATTGTCAAGTAGCTAGACTCGTAGCTGCTACTCCCCTATCACTGTCCAGAGAATGTTTCTTCCGACAACTTTTACTTGTTCGATGAAGAACAAAGGTATCAAGTGAGTACCAGATCAAGACGCTGAGCAGCGCATGAGCTGCAGTGGTCAGCGACCCATAGCTGACTGCTAGCGTCAGGGCCAGCGAACTAGAGCTGCAAAGACAGTTCTACACCTCCACGCGGTGATCCTGGATAACAGGATGCAGCAGGGCAGACTGGCCAAGGTGAAGGGATCTTCTTCTTCTTCTTCTTCTTCGTTCGTTCTCAATCTCCCACTACCAAACCATGAAAGGGTAAGTAGCAGAATGTAGTCCAGAGAACGGAATGAATTGTGTTGTAGTTTACAGCTTGGCTGCGATATTTGCACCTTTCGGTCCAACACATCCGACTTCAGCAAGCATTTTTTGAGTACCGGGTTAGCATTCCCTCTCCGATCCCTTCTCCTTAGCCAGTCTGCCCTGCTGCAGCCTGTTATCCAGGATCACCGCGTGGAGGTGTAGAAGGGTCTTGGCAGCTATGGTTCGCTGGCCCTGACGCTAGCAGTCAGCTATGGGTAGCTGACCACTGCAGCTCATGCTCTGCTCAGCGTCTTGATCCCGGTGAAGGGATCAAAGAGGGCAGGTAATCCGGTACTCAAAAATGCTTGCTGAAGTCGGATGTGTTGGACCGAAAGGTGCAAATATCGCAGTCAAGCTGTAAACTACGACACAATGCATTCCATTCTCTGGTCTACATTCAGCTATTTAAGCCCTTTCAGGGTTTGGTAGCGGGATATTGAGAATGAAGGAAGCCAAGCCAAGCAAGTACGAGTGTTCAAATACCTAGGTAGTATGTTCACTGATGACAGCACAGTGGGCAGAGAGATTGCACATAGAATTCAGTCTAACAGTGTCCACTATCAAATAGCACTGATTTTGAAACACCCTAGAGCGCTTCTTTCAACAAAAATACACTAGTTATTCCTACATTGTGTTACCGATGTCAATCTTGGGCCCTGCTAGCAACCCATACGAGTAAGATCCAGAGCTATGAGATGCGCTGTGTGAGAAGTGCAGCCGGAAAGACAATCCGTCACCGAATCCTCAACGCCACTCTGCGACAGACAATGGGGACAAACCCAGTTAGTGCCTAGATTGACTCTCAACAAACCCAGTTAGTGCCTACATTGACTCTCAACAAACCCAGTTAGTGCCTACATTGACTCTCAACAAACCCATTTAGTGCCTACATTGACTCTCAACAAACCCAGTTAGTGCCTACATTGACTCTCAACAAACGCAGTTAGTGCCTACATTGACTCTCAACAAACCCAGTTAGTGCCTACATTGACTCTCAACAAACCCAGTTAGCGCCTACATTGACTCTCAACAAACCCAGTTAGTGCCTACATTGACTCTCAACAAACCCAGTTAGTGCCTACATGGACTCTCAACAAACCCAGTTAGTGCCTACATTGACTCTCAACAAATCAAGTGGTTTGGTCATGTATTGAGAATGTATTATGACCTGCCTGCATCAAGAACATATATGTAGGTCCACGAGAAGGGGGCAGACCTCGATGTCGATGGATCAAGGGTGTCTCTGGCATTATCAGGAAGTTAGATCTACAGGCAGGACAAGCCTCCCGCTGGGCGATAACAAGAAATACACCCATCTTACCTCTCTACGACGCCATATTGTAAGAGCAGTAGGACGAAAGAAAGAAAGAAAGAAAAAAAGAAAGAAGAAAGAAGATAAATGCTGAGATGCACACGGTATCCAACCATGTTCTTACACATCTGCTTTATGGCAAATCAATCATGAGTACACACCTGGCCTTTGCGAAAGTGAATTAGGCTTTGTTGAGACGAGGTTCAACAATTGGTCAATAAGTTTTGCCTACATGTTCCCTGTATGACTTAACAGCTAAATACTCCCATATGTGACACAATTCCGCTCCGAGTCCTTTTCCATCCATATGGGTGGGTACTATTGTAGCCATCTGTCAGTCGTTTGGGACTCTTCGTTCCCTCCTTGGCGTTGTGAATATTATCGTTAGTCACATCACTTCTGTCTGCCCACGCGTTTTGATTGCCTCGCTAGGAATGCCGTCTTCATCCGCTGACTTGTTCTTTGGACTATTTTTGTGTACACGTTTCACGTCCAGAGTCAGTACATCCGAATCTAGGTGGCCATTGTGGCAAAACACGTACGGCATGTCCCTCCACTGTATCGCTTGGGTTGAGAATGTCGTGGAAATAATCCTTCATTCGCTCTCTCCGATCTGACTCATCGAGTAGTGGGGATAATTCACCAACGAGAATAATTGATGTTCGGTGGTAACTATTAAATCTAAGTCTCACTGTTTTAATGCTTTTGAAGAAGTATCTAGGATGGGACTTGCATATTATATTATAGTGATGCTCGCCATGAGTCCGGGATTCATTCTTAGCCTCTTGATTATCTGCTTGCTTGTTGTGGATTTTGTCAGTGTGGTAAGAAGCATAACAGGCTGGTTCCCTTTAAGTGAGCCATGTCTTGTACGATTATTATTGGCCTATATGAAGTCATCCGATGGACACACTGAGCCTGACATGTTAAGACGAATCGCGCTAGTTGCCTCCGCTATGAACGACTGTCGCCGGGTGTGGGATAATGGTAGACTCTCTCTCGGATAAAAAATTCGTAGTTATCAAACGTGTGTGATTCCTGTCTTCTTGTATGGTTCAGAGACTTGGACCCTACATAAACAGAACATATCAAGACTTAGTAGGGCACGGCGTGGGCTAGTGGTTAAGTGATACGGTTCACAACCCGAAGGTGTTGAGTTTGATCCAAATTACAGCATCGGCCGTTACCCCGGGGAAGCAAACCCTTAGAAAATGCAGGAGGAAGCAGACCCTTACTTAAAATATATGCCGAAGTCGGATGCACTTGGCCGATAAGCGGAAAATATAAATCGTAGTGAAACGCACACCGCCTTGTAAAATAGAGAAATAAGGCGAACGTAAAACAAAAAATAAAAAAACAAAAAAACAAACTTGATACTTCTCATATGCGCAACCACTCTTTACTACTCAGCCATGAGTCATACATCTTGCTGGAGGAATGTATTATGAGCGATTCTATTTAAAAGTAAAGGAGAAAGAAGCATGTCTGGTAAGGCGAAACATACCAATACAACATCAAATTTACTGGTCAAGATCCCCCCCCCTCCCTCGTCCCCCCCTTCTCCACCTAAATTCTTCGTGGGGGGAATCGATATGATTCCCTTAGCTGTGAGCGACACGCAGATGAAGTCAATCATAGCAGAACCACCTGGAGAACCCCGGTCCACCTTCTTGTAAGAATGTGAGATAAGCTACTACAGCCCGGCACTTAACTGTTCAGGGCCCACAAAAGAGTACTTTTATTTATTGCGGACTGTCAACAGCAACACAAACATCAACCGTTATTTGTTTGAATGAACTTCTATTTCTCCTATTTTATCCAACTTCCCCATAACCTAGAGATTTGAAACTGTGTACATAGCTTTCACTAAAACTGTTTGTGAATCTATCAAACGAATCCTTGAATGACCTACCAAAAATGGCCAAAACACCAACTCACTGATTTACCAAAGAAACAACACCCCCGAAGTCAGTAACAAAGGGAACACAAAAATTGACTTAGTATAAATAAAAGCTTGTACTGATATTGGATTGGCGGCGGTAGCGAGGTCTAGGCTAGACGTCCCGCTCGTTAAAGGAAAGTGAAGCGTCTGATATAGCCTCTCCTTTCCAGGTGTAGAGATCGCCGCTGGATTCATTGTTCGGCTTACCGTTCACGAGTTTCCATGCCAATGGCCTCTCCTACATTAGTGTGCCGCCAGTAGCACCTTGAGGGGTCCCCTGTTTTTTTTACAGAGCCTGCTGTGGGGCGCGACCGAGTACCCGGCGGTATAACTGGGTAGGCAGATTGGGCTCATTAGCCTTGGTTGGCAGCCAATCTAAGAGAAGGTAAATTGTAACTTTAAACTCAGGTAGACGAAGCTCATTAGCCTATTTCGGCAGTTCGCCTAGGAGAGGAGGAACTCTAATTTTAAACCCACAAGTCCCAGGGAGTGCTGGCTAGTCTTGGGACGATGAGAGAATCATATAATATCTCGAGTAACAAGCATCTGTGGGCAACGACTCCACTGGCTTGTGGAAACCTAGGGAGAGGGTAGGGCTACGGGAATAAACCCAGACAGACAATCAAGAGTAATAGCACCCTTAGGCGGATGGTTTCAAAATTGCGAATTCATTCCGGCAGCTCCTGCAGATGAGCTGGTGCAAAATTTTCATGCTTTGCATTCCTTTGGATTACACCAGCGCGGCCGAGAGGATGATCCTACAGTTTAGGCAGCCCAGGGTCTCCATTGTCAACGCCCAGGCTTGAGCCCTGAGAGGGCTACTCACATGGTGCCACGCGCATGGTCTGCAAAGACTCAGACGTCTGTGATCAATGAATGTACTGATAAACGGGTTTTTTTTGTCTTCACATTAGCGGTTTAAGTTTTTATTCCCGCAAGTGTGAATGGCTGGTTCGATTACGAAAAAATAGGTTTAGACACAAGCGAATATGGTTATCCTAATATTCGACACTGGACATGGAGTTTGGTACCTGGATATCTTGCCTATCCTGTTTTTCTAACAAATACAGAATCAGTAATGTATCAATGCTGTGAGTGAATGGTGTATCCAGGAGGTCCAATTACGGGTACAACGCTGACAACTAGTGTTATGACAAAGAGATTGTGTTATTGTGAAATTCTGGAGACGAAGAGGCTCATTGTTGTCATAGCAACATGCGACGGTTTGCTATGACGTCATTCCAGGAGGCCTGAGTTTACTCCTACATTATAGTCGTCAAGAATGATGAATTTATCTCCTTTAGGAAATTACTTATTTCCTTCATGCTGTTCTTGATATGAGGAGGAGGGAGGTGTTGAGGGATACGAGATGGAGGAGGGATATTGATGGATATGAGGAGGAGGGGGATATTGAGGGATATGAGAAGGGGGAGGGAAGGATATTGAGTGATATGAAGCGGAGGAGGGATATTGAGGGATATGAGGAGGAGGGGGATATTGAGGGATATAAGAAAGGGGAGGGAAGGATATTGAGGGATATGAGAAAGGGGGGGGGGAGGATATTGAGAGATATGAGGAGGAGGCGGATATTGAGGGATATGAGAAAGGGGAGGGAAGGATATTGAGGGATATGAGAAAGGGGAGGGAAGGATATTGAGGGATATGAGAAAGGGGGGGGGAGGATATAGAGGGATATGAGAGGGGCGGGGGAGGATATTGGGGGACATGAGAAGGGGGAGGTAATGATATTGAGGGATGTTAGGAGGAGGAGGAAAGGATATTGAGGGATATGAGAAGGGGGAGGGAAATATTCAGGGATATGAGGAGGGGGAGGGAAGGATATTGAGGGATATGAGAAGGGAGAGGGAATGATATTGAGGAATATGAGGAGGGGGAGGGAAATATTCAGGGATATGAGGAGGGGGAGGGAAGGATATTGAGGGATATGAGAAGGGGGAGGGAAATATTCAGGGATATGAGGAGGGGGAGGGAAGGATATTGAGGGATATGAAGAGGGGGAGGGAAATATTCAGGGATATGAGGAGGGGGAGGGACGGATATTGAGGGATATGAGAAGGGGGAGGGGTAGATATTGAGGGATATGAGAAGGGGGAGGGGTAGATATTGAGGGATATGAGGAGGAGAGGAGGGGTAGATATTGAGGGATATGAGGAGGAGGATGAGGTGGCCGCTGGCTCATGCTGACAGCTGCAAGATTTTACTTGTGGAACCTGGACAATGACCTTGGACCAATGTTGCGCGAGCTGTCCTGATATCACAGCATCACTGTAAATCAATGATATAAGTTCACAACATCCTTTTTATAACGAGCGCCGGAAAAGAAGAAGAAGAAGAAAAAGAAGAAGAAGAAGAAAAAGATAAAGTAGAAGAAGAAGAAAATAAAAATAAAAAGAAGAAGATGAACAAGAGGAAAAAAAAAGAAGAAGAAGAAGAAGAAGAAGAAGAAGAAGAAGAAGAAGAAGAAGCAGAAGAAGAAGAAGAAGAAGAAGAAGAAGAAGAAGGGGAAGAACAAGCAGAAGAAGAAGAAGAAGAAGCAGAAGAAGAAGAAGAAGAAGAAGAAGCAGAAGAAGAAGAAGAAGAAGAAGAAGAAGAAGAAGAAGAAGAAGGGGAAGAACAAGCAGAAGAAGAAGAAGAAGAAGAAGAAGAAGCAGATGAAGAAGAAGAAGGGGAAGAAGAAGAAGGAGAAGAAGAAGACAGAAGAATAAAGAAGAAGATGAGAAAGAAGAAGAACAAGCAGAAGAAGAAGAAAAAGAAGAAGAAGAAGAAGAAGAAGGGGAAGAACAAGCAGAAGAAGAAGAAGAAGAAGCAGAAGAAGAAGAAGAAGAAGAAGAAGAAGCAGAAGAAGAAGAAGAAGAAGAAGAAGGGGAAGAACAAGCAGAAGAAGAAGAAGAAGAAGAAGCAGATGAAGAAGAAGAAGGGGAAGAAGAAGAAGAAGAAGGGGAAGAACAAGCAGAAGAAGAAGAAGAAGAAGAAGAAGAAGAAGAAGAAGAAGCAGATGAAGAAGCAGAAGAAGAAGAAGAAGAAGAAGAAGAAGAAGAAGAAGAAGAAGAAGAAGAAGGGGAAGAACAAGCAGAAGAAGAAGAAGAAGAAGAAGCAGATGAAGAAGAAGGGGAAGAAGAAGAAGAAGAAGGGGAAGAACAAGCAGAAGAAGAAGAAGAAGAAGAAGCAGATGAAGAAGAAGAAGAAGAAGAAGAAGAAGAAGAAGAAGAAGAAGAAGAAGAAGAAGAAGAAGAAGAAGAAGAAGAAGGGGAAGAACAAGCAGAAGGAGAAGAAGAAGAAGAAGAAGAAGCAGATGAAGAAGAAGAAGGGGAAGAAGAAGAAGAAGGGGAAGAACAAGCAGAAGAAGAAGAAGAAGAAGAAGAAGCAGATGAAGAAGAAGAAGGGGAAGAAGAAGAAGAAGAAGGGGAAGAACAAGAAGAAGAAGAAGAAGCAGATGAAGAAGAAGAAGAAGAAATGTACCGTATGACATCATTGTAATGACAATAATCAGACGTTGTTTACAACTCCCATTCACCCCCAAATCCCCCTCAAGTCGCCCTGTCGACTCCTACTTTGTGTAGGTCTAGCAAGCTAATCAGCGGAACGTGATACTAATGTTATCTCCATGCCATGTTATGAGATACAGACTCCCACGTAGAGAGGGTCGGTTGTAGTGGTTGCGTTTGGCTTCACTTGCAACGGAATAACTACAGATGAACAACAAAGACTACTGGCTTACCTTTCTTCTTCTTCTTCTTCTTCTTCTTCTTCGTCTTGCTGTTGTTCTTGTTTTGTTGTTCTTGTTTTGCTGTTGTTGTTGTTCTTGTCGTTGTAATTCTTCGTGCGGTTGTTGTTGCTGTCTTTGTTGTTCTTCGTCTTGCTGTTGTAGTTCTTGTTGTTCTTGACGTTGTTATTCTTCGTGTGGTTGTTGTTGTTCTTGTCTTTGTTGTTGTTGTAGTTGTTGTTGTTGTTGTCCTTTTTCTTCTTCTTCTTCTTCTTCTTCTTCTTCTTCTTCTTCTTCTTTTTCTTCTTCTTCTTCTTCGTCGTCGTCTTCTTCTTCTCATTCTTCATTTTCTTTTTTTTCCCTCATTCTTTTAATTATTCTTCTTCTTTTTCTTTTTCTTTTTTTTATTCTTCTTCTTCTTCTTTTTATTCTTCTACTTATTCTTCTTCTTCGATGATCTTTGGTACAATGCTGTGCTATGGTGTTCATATTGACAGTACCAATGTACGGATTAATCTGATTTTCGTGCTTAGTGCTAACCGTTTATCTTGCCAGATTTTGTTGCCTTGCAAGCGCCGCTATTGTCTGTCCTATTCTGGCCAACGCCTCACATTTTGATCCTTCATCCCTGACAATCGAACCCAGATATTTAAAACGGTCAGCAACTTCGAGTTCCTGACCGTTAGCTTGTATCCTACTATTGAAGCCCTCGGCGTTGTTGGTAATTAATTTTGTCTTTCCGGTGTTTATCTCCATACAATAGTCAAGAGCTGTTTCATCGAGCCTTCTGACCCATTCCTGGAGTTCTGCTTCTGAACCCGCCAACCCGTCGATATGTCATCTGCAAAAGGAAGGTTGGTAATCGTTCGGCCCCCTATCTTGACAGTACCAAAGTGACCTCCAAGTGCATCACTTATAATTCACTCAAGGAATATATTGAAAAGAGTTGGAGAGAGTGTACACCCCTGTCTCACACCAACTGATGTGCGAAACCAGTCCCCTCGCCTCCCATTCACAAGAGCTGCGCTGGACGCCTTGTCATACAGGTGTCAAAGGTTATACCTTTATAATATTTCCGTTGATTTTATACATCCTCATGGTTGCCCATAGCACTTTATGCCATACCCTATCAAACGCCTTCTTAAAATCAACAAACACGATACAGTTTTTACTGCTGTTTTATATATTTCTCGCTTAGCAGCCTTAAATTAAATATCTGTTCTGTAGTGTTTCTTCCCTGTATGAACCCTGCTTGCTCCTCGCCAATGATGTTCTCTGCTTGGAGTTTCAATCGGTCGAGGATTATTCTAAGCATGACCTTGCTAGGGTGGCTGATGAGGCTTATTGTTCTGTAATTTTGGCACAGCTTTAGGTTTCCAGACTTATGTAAGGGTATAACCATTGATTTCGTCCATAAGTCCGGCCAGTTTCCTGTCGCTCATATTTTGTTGCAGATGTGCGTCAGGCCTTTCACCACTACTTCCCCACCTGCCTGTAAGAGCTCTGCTGGTATATTGTCCACGCCGGCCGCCTTCCCTCTTCTCAATGTCTTTACCGCTGCAGCTACCGCTTCATTCGTTATCATTTGGTTATCCCCTATAGTTGTTGGTGTTGGCGGGAATTGTTTTCCCACGTTCGTTCCGTCCCTCATAGTTGTATAACTCGGAACAGTACTTTCTCCATCGTGCCAGTACGTCTGATTATTTCCCCCTTGCTATCTGCAATGTCCATATGCAGTTAGTGTCTCTTGTCTGCGGCTACTCGCATGTAGGCTTTGACCTGAGACAGTGTATATCTATGCTTTACATGAAATAAGTCAAAGAATCAATCTGATCTTCACGATGGGAGTTAGTTCTCTGGGACATCCAAGAACCAATCACATTCCTTCATTCTGAATACGTTCCAACCTTTAACAGTCTAACCTTGACAATATGAGGATATCCATCCTAAGAGAGCATAATCGATAACTGAAGAACCAACTCATTGTACAGAATGAAAACCAGCCACTGCTCCACGCCGGCAGTTAGCAATGTCTTTAGTGTTGTTATACCCCGCTTGCATCTTTCTATCGTCGTCGTCGTCGTCTTCTTTTTCTTCTTCACGTTCTTCTTTCGCTCGCTCAAACTTCAGCTACCAAGTCCTGAAAAGGGCGTTCTGTCGTAGTTTAAAGCTTGCGATATTTGCACCTTTCGGCCCAACACATCCGACCAGCATGGCATTTTTTGGTACCGGATTAGCCTTCCCTCTTCGATTTCTTCTCCCTATCCAGGATCATCACGCAGAGGTAAAGAAGTATCTTGTCCGCACTGGGTCGCTGGCCCTGACGCTTGTCCGCACTGGGTCGCTGGCCCTGACGCTTGTCCGCACTGGGTCGCTGGCCCTGACGCTTGTCCGCACTGGGTCGCTGGCCCTGACGCTTGTCCGCACTGGTCGCTGGTACTGACGCTAGCCCTCAGCGTTATTATCGCTGACCGCTACAGCTCATGCGCTGCCCAGCATCTTGATGCCTGCATGTCTGTATGATTTGTTTGACCTGGTACTTATAAGACAGGCTCCGACCAGACTATTTTTCCTCTAACCAACTCATCATCTCATTTGCCAGTTACACTTTCCTGTGTTCTACTTTGTTCCTTTCTATCGTTCCTTCTCCTGCTCCTCTTTCAACCATTTGTACATATCTCTCATAAATCATTATCGGACAAGAATGGATGACATGTGATATCTTAACTAAAATGTCAGATAAAAGATGGTTAAAAACACTCCTGCAAATTCATCACTTCACAAAGAGATACGTACAATGTGTAGGCTGGCCAAAGAACAGTAGTTGGACGAAAAATGCAAGGTAATAGAAGACATGGGACTAAAGCACAGTACCAGAGAAATGCATATGGAAATAAAGAAAACAAAAAACAAGACACAGGTAACCCAGAGTGGGGGATGCATGCGAGATAAAAAATGGTCCGATTTTGATGGATGAAAATGACATATTGAACAGATGGGCAGAATATATAGGGGAACTTTTTGAGGACATTCGTGGAGCCAAATCATCAACATATGATAATGAAGGACCCATCATCCTAAGATCAGATGTATGGTGACAAAAGTGTATCGAAGACAATAGTGAAGAACTGGACAACGTTATTTAAAGACGAACGTGAGTTAACGAAAGATCTTCTGAGACCAGGTCAGGCGCATATTGTTGTGTCAGAAGGTGATATCTTCAAAATTGATGCAGTAATTCGGGTGGACGGTCACCGGAGCTTACGTTCACCACACTTTTGTCACCATACCCTGCCTGCGTTTCGGCAAAAAATGTCAACAAATCCACATCCTTCAGCTGTTGGGAAATTGACTCACCGCTCGCTGATCAACTCTGGATGGATTCCATATCAAACCCACCATGTTTTCAACGGTCTGCTGAAGAAACTATGAGTCGGAGTATAAAGAAATTTGTAAACTTGACGGTTGGCATGTGCTGTTTACATCAAAAGTGACGTCATCATGCGCATCGTACGTTTGTCAACCTATTGCAGTTTGATACGGTTTCATTTGAACACGCCTCGTATGTATATAAATATATATATATATATATATATATATATATATATATATATATATATATATATATAAATATGTATATATATATATATATATATATATTTATAAACGGAAAACGAGATCCACGTCGATATTGTTGGGTCAATATCACCTTGGCGAAGTGGGTTTTATTGTTGCCTGATGCCAAACAACGATTTTTCGATTGTTCAATCAGTGGAGATTATAGGCTCCAGAATAGAAAGTGTCAAGCTTAAAGTGCATGGTCTGGTTAAGCCTTTCATTGGCTTACAGTGGAAATATAGAAGACATTAACGAATTTCTCCATGAATTATGAATTGTTAGAAGACCAACTATGCCAACTGGCATTGAACAAATTTGTCCTTGAATACTTTAATGCGAGAGTGGGACGTAGACAGACACGCAAACATTACACAGCGTCTTCTCCGAAACATAAGAAATTTGAGAGTTGAGCTTCTGACTGCCGATATACGATAACTAAATATATCGCTACATGGAAGAGAGATTGTGGTGTTGATCAGTATATTGTGCCTGATACTGACGCGACGTCCTGGTCAGTATGTTGTGCCTGATTGGACTAGTGTCTCAGTTCTCCAAATTATATATATAAATTTGCCAGATAGATATCACCACCTGGGAATGTCTTACGCAAAACAGATCAAACCGGAGAAGCGCAGTCAAGGCGGGTGTAGCTAGCAGCGACGACCGCCGTGCTGTAAAGGCTCAGAGCAGAGGCGAGACCCAGAAATCACTAGCAGCGGGAACACCATCCCCTTCTATAGACCTTGTGTCCCCGTCATACAACAGATGTTTTCGTGCCCGCATTGGCCTGTTCACCCATACCCATCATGATAAGCTGTGACAAGGATGATGCCGGTGGTCCTCATTGACAACGATGGACAGCTATTATGTTTATACGAGAGTAATATGAAGAATACATTAAAAAATAAATTTCTTAGATAAATTATTGAATATGGACTGAAAATAATTTAAAACAAACAAATATGCTTCTACATTCGTAAAGAAGCAACCACGGGCTTACACAGAACATGTCTTTAGAATGAACAACAATAGACTTCCAGTTAAAGCGATTTTGTGGAGACTAAGTGCGACCAGAAAGAGGGTCAAGCCAAGAGAGGCACTTCGCAGGACATGCACTAGATAGTGGGAAAAACATGAACAAAAAATGTAAAAGTTGATTACGTTTGATTTTAATCAAAATTGTAAAATGAGTATGGTCAGATACCGCATCGAGACGAGAACACAAACAAAACCTACGTTACTGCCAATAGGCCTTCATCAGGGACAACAATACTGAACTTCCAAATCAACATATAAGGAAAAAATGAGCTACTTATCTGATAGTAGACACAATCTGTTTAAGCGACCGGTTGAGCCAGATGCTTGACTATTCAGTCAAGGTCTACTATCAGATAAAAATACCCTTTTTTCCTTATATGAGGACTTGTTAGTTCAGTATTGTTGTCCTTAATAAAGGCCTGTTGGTAGTAACGTAGGTTTTGTTTGTATTTTCGTCTCGGTGCGGTATCTGACCATACCCATTAAATAATTTTGATTAAACTCAACCTTAACCAACTTTAACATTTTTTTTCATGGTTTTTCCCATTATATACATCCACAGAGCTGTCGCAGCCTCGCCTTATTTTAATTTGTTAATTCACTAGATAGTCCACTATGTTGTGTCTCTACAACATAATGGACTACAACAAATGGCATCAGACCGATCTATCTGGACAGCATTGATTATCTTGACAATGTCATCGGGTAGTTTATATAGTATTTCGGCTACACTGTGTCGCATTTCCGCGGTTCAGTGGAAACGGCTGAACTTCACGAGATTGACGTTCTTCGCCTTATTTGTTGACGCCATATGGGCCAAACATGGACTAATACATCGTCCGGGAAAGATTGGACCCTGCTCGGTCAGCAGCATTCCCAAGATACATCCCTCATACTCTGATTGATGCCTTTATTCCTCGCCACCCCCGTTCAAAGGCAGCGAGGGTACTCGGCCCCCCTAAAGAAGTCAGCAGGGACCTCGGTTGACATACTTACCATGAAACCACAAGACACCATGGCTTCGTCCCCGGATATTGGAAGTTCAAAAAAATATGCGACTTGGAGTGCCCTTTCTTGTGCTGCAATACGTGACAATGGCACTGGTCAACCTACGAAAAGGGCTACCATTTCCCAAGCGAATATTATTATTATGCACCGTGTTTGGTGCTGAAATAACATTGCTATATACAAAGGGAAAGTAGCGAAGCGTGGTGTTCTTCTTCTTCTTCTTCTGCGTACACAGTCAGACAGTAACCATTATTTTTTCGGAAAAAGCGGCGGTCATCCTGAGACTCTCGCCACTACCATAGAGCTTGTCTTGCAGTTCCACTGGCAATGGCCACATCTGCTCTCTCTGATCCTCGTATGTCGGGCAGTTCTGCAGCAGATGTTCAGTGGTCATTTTACCAGTACCGCACGGGCATTCGTCGGTACACCCTATCTTCAATTTGTTGAATAGGTGGTACCTCAGTCTGTTGTGGCCAGTGCGAAGTCTGAAGACAACGACCTGCTCTCTTCGGTTCAACTGGTAATAGGCATCGTTTTTGGTGTAACCAGTATGTTCGGTTTCCCATTTGGTGATGTACCTGGCTTTGATAAGCCGTTTTGACTCTTCGTACGTCATACTGGTATCTGTTTGTGGTAGCCTTGCACCTTCTTTTGCCAGTCTGTCTGCCTCCTCGTTGCCTTGGATGTTGCAGTGTGACGGAACCCACTGTACCACTACCCTTTTTGGTGCGGACTGCTGGCACAGTTTGCAGAGTGCTGCTCTTAAGTCATTAAGCTCAGTGTTTTTCTGGCTTTTTAGCGCTGTGACTACGGCGAGAGCATCTGTCAGCAGGACTATATGGCTCTCATTTTCACTGTGTGTTACCATTTCTTCCACTGCCGCCCTCAGTGCCTCTGCCTCCGCTCTGAAATTGCTTGTGTACTTACCAGTAGCGAATGACAGTGTTATTTTTCTGCCATTTGGTAGGTTCAGGAATGCTCCTGCCCCTCCGTTCTGTGTAGTGTTTGTTACAGAACCGTCGGTGTATGCATGGGTCCAGTCCATGCTTGGGTAGCTTTTCGTTATGAAGCTTAGGGTAGTATCTCTCCTTTCTTTTTCAGTCTGGCAGTTTTTGTTTGCAATACCTGGTATATTTTCTACCACCTCTGGAAATATATCCTGCCTCCAAGTAGGTTTTCGTACAGTAGTGATGGGTTTTGGTGTTGTTAGTGCGTTTATGGGATCTTCGTGCATCTTTGCTTTGGCTATTTCTGCAAAGTTTCTCCGCTTTAGTTTCCCAGTTCCCAAATTGTTTAGTCTCTGGTACATTGGGTGGTCCGTCAGTCTTCGGAGTTTCTCTGACTGCAGCTGGGCTCTGCAGTCTCTTCTGTCGGTCATGGATTGCAGTTTTGTAATCTTTTCAAGTTCTACAATTGGCGTTGACTTCATGCCACCTGTTATAATTCTCATGGCTTGGTTTTGAAGTTTGTTAACTTTATCGAAGTTCGCCTTCGCTGCTGTTGTCCATGCCGCGATGCCATACTCGAGAACTGGTCTCACTCTTCCAGTGTACAGTTTCTTTAGTATGCCTTCGTCTGCTCCCCAGCTTGTGCCAGCAAGTTTCCTCATGATCGCCATTCTTTCTCTGGCTTTCATTCGATTTCTCTCAATCTGACTTTTCCATGTCATGCGCCGATCAAATGTGACTCCCAGATAGGTTGGGTTGTCGTTTGGCTGCAGGGTTTTGCCATTTAGGCTTAATTTGGTACTTTGGGGTTTTAATGAGAGCGAGAATATTGTGCACGTGGTTTTCTCCTCGTTTATTTTGACCAGCCATGAGTTCGCCCACTCTTCCAGCGATGTTAGGGCCGTCTGCATCCGATTTCTTGCTATGGTGAGATTCTTTTCAGAGGTCCACATAGCCAGATCGTCTGCAAACATTGAGCTATGGACTCTTCTTGGTATATTCTCTGTAATATCGTTTATATATACCAGGAAGAGTGTGGGTGACAATACTCCCCCTTGGGGTACTCCCTGCTCGAGTGTCACCTTTTTGCTCATCTGCCCTTGTACTTGGACTCTGGCCGTTCTTTGTTTGAGGTAGTGGTTGATCCACTTGTACGTCTTCCCACAGACATCACTTCTTCTTAGCTTGACTCTAAGTCCATCCTTCCAGACTTTGTCAAATGCCTTTTCCAGAACCACCCAAACAGCTACTGTGTGTTTCTGTGCCTGGTAGGCATCTTCTATCTCCTGGGCTATGAGGATGACCTGGTCCTCAGTGGATCTGTGCTGTCTAAAGCCGGCTTGCTGTGGAATTAGTATTCGTTTTTCTTCCAGATGCCACATCAGTCTGGTGTTTATCATCCGTTCCATCAGCTTGCCGACACAGCTCAGTAGGCTTATGGGCCTGTATCCATTTGGATCTGTTTTGTCCTTTCCTGTTTTTGGTACTGGTACCAGTATTGCATCTTTCCATGCCTGGGGTACAATACCCCTTTTCCAGCTTTGGTTCAGGACTGATAGTAGTTTTTTCTTCGCTGTTTGGCCCAGCCCCATCAGCATTTCGTTTATTATCCCGTCTTTTCCGGGAGATTTCCTTTTCTTTAGTGTTCTCATAGCCTCTTCCATTTCGCGCATTGTTAGTTTGGCCATCATGTGCTCTTCAGGAGCCGTATTTATGTTTTCGTGTCCCTTTAGCTCTTCGCTAATGTCTGTATGCTTATCTGCAGGGACCTCGATGTGGTTTGCTCTGGCATAGTGATCGACAAAGGCGTTTGCGGCTTTCTTACCTGTGATCAAGTTCTCGCCCTGCTTGATAGTAATTTGTTTATTTGACGGGGTTTCGTCATTCATGACTCTGACTAGCTTCCATAGCTTGTTCCCTTCTTTGTCCAGGTTTAAACTTTCCGTTTTATTTTTCCAACTTTCTCTTGCTGTTTGCTTGAGAGTGTGTTTGTACTTCGCCGCGGCGGCTTTGAGGGCGATGTTTGCCTCCATGGATTTTTCTCGTTCTGCCATGTTCCTAGCATTTGTTACTGCATCTTCCACTTTCTGTAACTCATCATTCCAGTAGGGCTTATAGTTTTTCCTAGCTCCTCTTGGGATGGTTTCAGTGGCGGCTTGCATTATTGCCTTGCTTAGGCTCTCTACCATGGGCTTCATTTTGGTGTTTCGTGTGTTGATGGTTTCACACAGCCCATCTGTCAGGATTGCAAATCTGTCCCAGTCGGCTCGTTTGTAATTCCAACGTGGGAGCGGTTTTGTTTCCTGTGGGCCTACTTCCATGTCAATGGTTAGCCTGATCGGCCTGTGGTCGCTACCTGCCAGTTGGTTTAGCACCTGGCGGTCTATTTTATAGTGTATGTCCTGTGTGGAGAAGGCCAAATCTGGAGTCGAGGTGGTATGCCATGTTCTTGAATAGAAGCTAGGGCTATCCTCCGGCCTATTGATTAGGGAAAGATTTGCATCTATCTCCCAATCTTCCACTTCGTCACCTCTGCTGTCTGTGTCAGAGTATCCCCATCTCTCCGAGTGGCTGTTGAAATCTCCAACTACTATGCAGGTGGAGTCTCTGACCTCCATACTCGAGAGCGATAGGTCTCTGTTTGGTGGTCCGTACAGATTGAAAATGCGGAGCTTCGTCTCTTGAGCCATTATGTCAACTCCTACAATTTCTGCTTGTCCGGTGTGATTGACAGGTACCGCGCTACTCGGTATGCTGTTTCTGGTCAGTATCAGGACCCCTCCTTTGTGGCCTTCTCTATCTAGACGGAAGGTCTGGTATCCTCTGATTGAGAATTTATGGTTATTGTTGAGGTGCGTTTCCTGGATACATGCCACGTCAATCTTACCTTCATGCAGGTGGTGTGTTAGGGAAAGTTTTTTGTTAATGACTCCCTCCGCATTCCACTGTAGTATTTTGAGGGTCTTGAGGTTTTGGCCAATAGACGTTGCCCCATAGCCATGTGCCTTGACTCCACGACACATGGGTGGGTGACCACCAGTAGTCAAGGGTGGGCCCCTTCGAGGCGTGGGGCCCGGCGCTATCGCTGCCTGGCGGGACTCCTCAGGATGAGCGCCATACGTTTTTCTAATAGGTTGTACTGCCATCATACTGTGATTTACGTTGCACTGTTTTGTTAGGCTTGCGGCCCCGTGCATCCGATTTCAACAGGCGTTTCTGTAGGGATGCCCTCCTTAGCCTTTGGCTGTCCCCAGCCTATCTGCAAGGCAGCAGTTGTTTACGATCAGAGTTTTCTCTCTTATGGAAGTTGTCTTACCAGACTATCGAGTCTTCACTACTCGTGTCTATAGGGTGCAATGATGATATGTGGCGTGGTGTTCATTTTACGGTAATCTGAGTCATGAACATAAAGGGACGTAATTGTTTACCTGTTCTAAAAATAGAAATCCAATCAGGAAAGGCCGTCCTAATTTATGGCTAATGGGCTGCGAGAGAAAAATAGCGCCGTCTCTTAGCTACCGATTTATCTGATTCCTACGATATGTTAGGACGCAATCAGCTTTGCCGCTTCGCGCGTTTGCTAACATGTCACTACCCTTAAACAAAAATGACCATTACAACTTCAACTGCTAATTAATTTCACATCTGTTTTATGTAAAGGTATGTCATCTCAAATTCTTCACAAAATTGTTGAGATAGCTCAGACTGTCCTTTTTATTTTAACTCTTGGCTATTGCAAATGGCATGAGCTCTCGTGAAGGCATTTTACAAAGTATAAATAGACAGGCGCTGAACTAGAACCTGAGCGAGAAAAGGAAAGCAGGGAAGCTACAGAATACTCCTCAAAGAGTAGTAGATGCCGAATGGGTTCGGATAGGAAAGGCTTAATCGTCCCGTAAGACAGCTTTCCTAGGAAAGATAACCCTGACAACTAACAACTGCTGCCTTGTAGGTATGGAGCAGTCAAAAGCTAGGGAGGTGATCTACTTTTAAATTATAATTGATTGTGCAAGCTACCTACCAAAATATAATATCAGCATAATCACCATCATCATGTAGCATGTCCGTTGTAGAACGTCTCTCACACCACAGCCTGTCTGAAAGAAACTCTCCCCCTAGCCAAATCTCCAGCCGCCGTCAAAGCCACATTGAGGCATTCCTGGATATCTTGATACCATATTCTTTGTCTACCCCTGCCTCTTTTTTCCCCGGTACCATACCTTCCATCACTGTCCTCACAATACCGATGTGTCTGTTGATGTGACTAAAATATTTCAATTTTCTGGCCTGATGGAATTTGTAAACTAGCTCTCTTATATGTTCATATCTTGCCGAATGTCTTGATTTGTCCTTCTTTCAGTCCAGGGTATTCTGAGAATCTTTCTTTAACATTTTGACTCGAAGGACTCGATGCTCTATCTATACGTTTTGGTAACCGTCCATGCTTCACAGGCATATGCTGTCACAGGAAAGACACAGGCTCTCAAGACTTTCGTTTTGCTGGTGCTCTGCAATGATTTCTTAAGTTGTTTAGCCTGTGCGTTACCATAACTAATCTTCTTCTGATTTCTTTATAGCAGTCGCCATTTTGTCAATTCTGGAGTCCAGATATTCAAAATGTGTGACCAGAACGTATAACCTGCTAATCACTCACTACACGTACTCACAAATAATAGAACGTATACAAATACATAACGTACACAAAGGCATTAAGTTTGTATATTAATTTCTCATAGATAACATAACATAATGAAAGAAATTATCCACACACAAAAATCACAACAATATTTTATGATTCTAAATCTATGAAAGCGAAACAAAATTACTGTAACAAAAATATATTGAAATTTTAGCTATTGACAAGAACTAAATTTATTTTTCTAAATATTTGTTCACATTTTGGGGAGTAATTTGTCAATCCCATTTGGGAGCGAATGAGGTGCATTGGTCAGCGACCCATAGCTGACTGCTAGCGCCAGGGTCAGCGACCCATAGCTGACTGCTAGCGCCAGGGTCAGCGACCCATAGCTGACTGCTAGCGCCAGGGTCAGCGACCCATAGCTGACTGCTAGCGCCAGGGTCAGCGACCCATAGCTCACTGCTAGTGCCAGGGTCAGCGACCCATAGCTGACTGCTAGCGCCAGGGCCAGCGAACCAAAGCTGCCAAGACCCTTCTACACATACACGCGGTGATCCTGGATAACAGGCTGCAGCAGGGCAGACTGGCTAAGGAGAAAAGATCGAAGAGGGAATGCTAGCCCGGTACTAAAAAAATGCTTGCTGAAGTCGGATGTGTTGGACCGAAAGTGCAAATATCGCAGTCAAGCTGTAAACTACGACACAACGCATTTCGTTCTCTGAACTACATTCTGCTACTTAAGCCCTTTCAGTGTTTGGTAGTGGGAGATTGAGAGTGAACGAAGCCAAGCCATTCCCATGCGAATGCATTGACAAAGATATTTGTCTATCATATGTTTCTGTATTTGTTTTTAACTACCTTCATTATGGAAAACAAAGCCTCACAACTGTAAGTGGAATAGAACAGCGCCTTCACTTTGAGCGCAACCGGAGCAACAATCTAGAGCCGATTTAGTTCATGCTGTTTTGCCTAATCGAACTCGGGAGTTCAATAATGTTAGGAAACATTTCTCAAATGCTACCTAAAATACTGCCACGAGCTAAAATCGTTTGAGGATTGTGTCATTTGGCCTCCAAACGCAGAAAACAGCAATGCATGCCGCCTTAAAACATAAGTCACACGACGGAATATTTTCGAGCCATCTATGTAGTAGTCTGATGGTTGACATGTATAATTAAAATGGAGGCTAATAGTAATAATAAGTATACTAATAATACTAATGCTACTAATACTACTAATACTACTAATACTACTAATACTAATAATACTAATACTACTAATAATACAAATACTACTACTTCTTCTTCTTCTGCGTTCATTCTCAATCTCCCGCTACCAAGCCCTGAACAGGGCTTTGCAAGTAGCAGGATGTAGTCCTGAGAACGGATTTGCGTTGTGTCGCTAGTTTACAGTTTGACTGCGATATTTGCACCTTTTGGTCCGACACATCCGTCTTCGGCTGTTCAAATAATACTAATACAACTAATAATACTAATAAAACTAATAATACTAATAAAACTAATAATACTAATAAAACTAATAATACTAATAATACTAATAAAACTAATAATACTAATACAACTAATAATACTAATAATACTAATATTACTAAAAATACTAATAAAACTAATAATACTGATAATACTGATAATACTAATAAACTAATAATACTAATAAACTAATAATACTAATACAACTAATAATACTAATAAACTAATAATACTAATAATACTAATAATACTAATAATACTAATAATACTAATAAAACTAATAATACCGATAATACTAATAATACTAATAATACTAATAATACTAATAAGACTAATAAAACTAATATTACTAATACAACTAATAATACTAATTATACTAATAATACTGATAATACTAATAATACTAATAATACTGATAATTCTAATAACACTAATAAAACTAATAATACTAATAATTCTAATAATAATACTACTACTACTAATACAATAATAGTAATGTTTCTGTAGGCACCAGTAGCCAGTTGCATAGACCAACCGCTGACATGGCCAAGTACTACAGCTATACAAAAAAAAAAAAAAGAAGATAATCCAAGCTGCAATTCTCACTGGCCTTTAAATGTTAGTTCCCCATCGCAAGCGAGGATGACGACATTATGAGACGGGTTTAGCATGATGGTGTAACGTGCCTATATTTGTAATATATTGAGGAAGAAACTGCGCTGTTCATCAACCTCACTCTCTGGTCCCAAACTACCTTGGATCAGTGGCAAGACATAAGACAAGATAACAGGAGATAACTTAGGATGAATGCACTACTTCCAACTCACTTGAGACCGTTAGTCACTTTAAACTTGCAGGGTTCGATTGTCCACCGTTTCTTTTCATCGCATTGAGAGACGAATGCCTTACCTCTCGACCACAGCGACCCCCAAAGAGAATAGTTAGTTAGTTAGTTTTCTTTCCACTTGTGCCGTTTAGCGTCGTGGGGAGCTTGAGTCCTGCGCCAAGTGCGTTGCGTCGGTCAATGTGAGCCCTTGTTGTTGCACAATCACTCTAATGTCATCTATCCACATACATCGTGGCCGCCCCCTTGCCCTGTAGCCAGATCTACCAGAATTATAAGCCATCAGTGGAAGATGATGAGGGTGCATTCTCAGGAGATGACTAAACCAACTTATTTTCTGCCTGGAAATGTAATCGGCACAAGACGTAGTGCCGACCATACTTCGAATGTCGTCGTTCCGCATTCTGTCTCTTCTGGTAACACCGATGACTTTCCTCAAACACTTCATTTCACAAGTCGAAATTCTGCTCTCGCACGCTCTTGACAGAGGCCATATTTGGCACTGGTAGCACAAAATCTGTTTATCAGTTGTTGCTTTGTTGCCAAACTAATGCTCGGGTATCTAAGCAATGGGGACAGCTGATAAGTCACCGCAGATGCTTTCTGGCACCTTGTCTCGATTTCCCTGTCGATCCTACCGTCTGCCGAAAAAATACTGCCCAAATACTTGAACTCATGGACCAAAGAGAATGTCCGCTTTATAAAAGGGCGAGGGGGCAGTCATTAGTGCCATTGTGCAGCCTAGTGACGAAAGCCCTATCTGATATCTATGCCATTCACCTGAAAAAAAGAATGTCATATAGCCTGGCTAACAAGGTGGGAATCAATATTGTGATCCCAGTAGTGGTGAGTCTACTGACAAGTCTAACATTGCACAACTTTAAGGAAAGGGGGGGCGGGGGGGCATCCACAGGCCCAGCTGGCAACTCAAGAAGAGCGGAGTGATAAAATAAGGCACTTCGTAAACCAATTGCGGGATAAATTGTATGACGGCAAGACAAGCCTAATCTTGACCGTCAAGTTTATAAGGAAGCTAAATTGTGGTTATTCTAAAATGACATTTTAACATGTTTTGGTGTTTTTCTGGCATATTTTATTTTCTTGTAAATTAATTTTATACAACACAAATCTGTCAATCTCGTTGTAAAAATATTTCTCAGAAGTCAGAATTATGCTGTGACCAAATGCCAGATATACATAGATGGGGACTTTCTATTCTGTCATTTATCGAGGAATTGAAATGTCCAGGGATGAAACCCTGGCGCCTTGTGGTTTCATGATCAGAGTGTCGACCGAGGTTCCAACGGACTCCTTGAGGGGAATCGAGCACTCTGATGTCTGTGAATGAGGGCAGGTATAATTAAAGACATAACTCAGCATACGAGCGATGTATCCTTGGGAATGTTGCTGGTCCATTCCTGGCCCGTGTGTAATTTTCTAGCTACACCAAAAAACCGCTTTTTCAGCAAGCAAGGCGATCGGCACAATATCGTGAAGTTCAGCCGTGGGCTGAACGTAGAACGGAGCAACGGGAGAGCAGAGGTAAATCAGCTGATAACTGATAACACGCAGGAGAGTGACGCTGTCATATACACCGACGGATCAGTCGTGCGCAGTCGGACATCAGGCTGGGGTTTCTCGGCTATATCAGCGCCATGCATTCCTCTAAATTCATGACCAACTTCTTCCGTTCTTTCATCATTACGGCTTTCAGCCTTCTCCCGCCTGACCTCTCCCGTATTGCTACTGACTTTGCTCTTGTTACTCTCAAGATTACCCGATTTACTTGCCACCTCAAATGTCTTCGCTACAACGTTCTTCCTCTCGGGTTCACTTCCAAGTTTCACCACGCGGCGGGTTCTCTAAGCCAATTTGAGCTCCGCCATCTTGACCGTGCGTATCGGATGTGTGGTTTCCTGCGCATGCGCCGTATTGCATCCAGCAACGATAGACTGCTCCATGATCTTCATGCCTCCCAATCTCATCTTCTGCACTGCTTGTTAGCTCTCTCCACCCAGGACTACTTTTCCTATGCTGTCATCCGCTACATTATTCATACTCTCACTCGTCAGTTATACGACTTCTTGTCTGTCTGCTAGTCTCCGTCCTCCTACCCCTCCTCCTTCCTCTTCGTCCACTGATTCTCGCCACCAAGTGGTCTGTATCCCCTCTGATCGTCCTCTGACTGAGAGTGAAATATCAGTTCTCAGCAAAGGCCTTAACTTTGTCCCTCTCCACCCCTCCATTAACCAGAACTCTATTCTCAAGGATGTGCATGCCTATCATCGTCGCCTACACCTTCGACAATGGTACAAAACCAATGCCAACTCTTGCTCTTTTCCTGACCCCTATGACCCTTTCTCCTGACCCCGATGACCCTTTCTCCAGTTATTCCCATCGTAAATCTGACTGAACCCCCCGCCCCCCCCCCCCCCCCCAGCTGGCCCATCACGTGCCTTAGACCTCTATATTAAAACTACTCTCACGATATCAAGGCCATCTGCTCTCTGCGCCTGCGATATTCGAACATTTCTCATACAAAGGCTCGTGCTCTGGCCAGCCTTAGTCGGCGTAGGGATCTCGTGATTTAACCTGCTGATAAGGGGGGAGCAGTGGTGGTTTGGCGCAAGGATTTATATGTTCAGGAGGGCAGTCTTCAACTATCTGATCCTTTTTTCTATAAACCGCGCGCCGATGATGTCACTGTCCGCTTCAACAAGGAGGTCTCTACCACCATCCTTGATATGACCAAACGACATCTCCTTCCGAAGAGTGCTACGAACCTCCGTATCTTTGACAGTTGTCTGGGTAAGCCTTCTTTCTATTTGCTGCCTAAGATTCATAAGCCCAACAACCCAGGTCGCCCTATTGTCTCTGCCTTTTCCTGTCCCACCGAACTGGTATCGGACTTCCTGGACAGTATCTTCCAGGCTATGGTGGAGAATCTTCCCACATTTCTCAAGGATACTAACTACGCCTTAACCACTTTCTCTACCATTGTCCTCTCCCGCGACCGGCCCTAGCGTCTCTTCCTACTTGATGTCTGTTCACTGTTCCCCACCCCGATGGCTTATTGTCCTCCGTTTTTTCCTTGACCGGACGATTAACCCATCCATCTCTACGTCTACCATCGTCCGTCTGGCAGAACTCGTCCTTACTCTCAATACCTTTGAGTTCAATGGCCAGTTCTTCGACCAGATCAGCGGTGTGGCTATGGGCACCAGAATGGGACCCAGCTACGCTTGTCTGTTCATGGGCCACCTGGAATACTTGATCTGGCTTCCATTCCAGGGCCCCTTTCCTTTGATGTATTATCGATACATCGACGATGAGATTGGTATTACTGACATGTCGGAGAAGGATCTCCTCAACTTTATCGACTTTGTCAATGACTTCCATCCCTCGATCAAGTTCACGTCTGACATTTCCCTCACGTCTGTCCACTTTCTGGACATCACTGTCTCTATCTGCCCTTCAGGCCTCTCCACCACTGTCTACTACAAATCCACTGACGCCCACAACTACCACCTCTACACTTCCTCCCATCCCCTATCCTGCCGCGATTCGCTTCCTTTCTCCCAACTCCTCCGCCTCCGACGCCTATGTCAGGATGACGACAACTTCCTTCTCAGGGCCCACGAGATGCTTGACTTCTTCCGCAAGCGACTCTACCCTGAGACCACTCTCTCCTCCGCCCTTCAGCGGGTTCTTCTTATCTCCCGCCAATACTCCCTCACTCCCACTCACAGTCCTCCCTCTGACCGTGTGAAACTCGTCCTCACTTATCATCCTCATTGTGTCTCTGTCCGGGATATCCTATTCCGCCATGTTCCTATCCTTCACTCTGATCCTGCCACTCGTAAAGTTTTCACCGATCATTCCCTTGTTGCCTACAAACGAGTCAGGAACCCGAGGGACTTGCTGGTCAGTAGTCACCTACATACCAGCTCTCATAGCCTTCCATGCACCAGGCCGTGCAAAAATTCACGTGGCTGTGTTACCTGCCCTCATGTCATCCTTTCTCGCTCCATTACCTTCCCTAAGGCTGAATTCTTCATCAAAGAGGGATTCACATGCAATTCCCGTAACCTCATATATTCTATCATCTGCCGTCAGTGTGGTATGACATACATTGGGGAAACTGGTATGGAACTGCGTGAGCGTTTCCGCCAACACTTCAATGATATCCGCAACCGCTCTGGTTCCCCAATTGCCAACCACTTCAATGGTCCTGATCACCGGGGTAAGGCTGACGTCAGTGTCACTGGTCTAGTTTCTTGCTTCTCTGACGATCGTCATCGATTCGCCCTTGAGAACAGACTTATCTCGAGTATGGGCTGTCTCCAACCACATGGTATAAATATCTTCCCTACTTTTTCTTAAACCCTCACACTGGCCCCCATCTATTTGTCTTCCTTTGCCCCGCCCCCCCCCAATCCTTCTATCAGTTCTCACCCCCCACTCCACCACCCCGCCTCCTATATAAATATCACGCTCTCCCGGCTTATATTACCTTCTCTTTGTTCTCCCATCTGGACCACTATTTGGCCACCACTGGCTTATCCGACGCATTCCCCCACATTGCTTACGCTTTTCTGGCCACTTTGTGTTTGACCGCTCCGATTCAGTTTCAGTCAAGCATCTGGCCCAACCGGTCGCTTACACAGACTGAAACAGATGAGTTGACCATTTTTTCTTATATGTTGATTTGTTAGTTCAGTATTGTTGTCCCTGAAGAAGGCCTATTGGTCGTAACATATGTTTTGTTTGTGTTCTCCTCTCGGTGCGGTATCTGACCATACCCATTTTTAAATTTTGATTAAACTCAACCTTAATAAACTTTTACAAGTTTTTTTTTCATTATTTTTTTTCTTGGTTAGAGTGAGAGGAGAGGTCGTGGCTGAGCGCAGTAGGTCATACATGTCAACAACCTCCAGTATGAGAATGGAGACGGAAGCAGTGACCTCAGCACTGAAATTGATATCTGAGACTTCTATAACAAAGGCAATCATCGTGACAGACGCGCAAGCCGTACTTCAGAAGGTATAGAAGGGATGGCATAGGTACGAGTGGATTGCTTTTGTTGAGGCCTCCAACCTTCAGGCGTTGACCTGGCTCTACTGTCCAGTCCATGCCGGGGTTCAGAGCAATGAAAGAGCTGACATCTTGGCTTCACAAGCTCCCATCATGGGCATATTAGGGATGAATAGAAGTGACATTTTGAAATCAATCAATGACCGCCTGCTGGATGAGGACATCGCAAAAGATGAAGCAGCAATCCACAGACTGCAAAGTTTCGATATTAAACGAGGTTCGAGCGGAGTGGGGCGCATGAGAGGACGGAGCAGGAGAGTGTACAACCAGCGAGCTACAGGGACCATCAGCATCCACACATTACGAATTTGATGAGAGAGACTGAGCACCTATGGGTATGCTCGGAGTGCAGTGACGTCGATTCCTAGAAACAGAAACAGAAATCAGATGTGGGCACTGGACCGTGGAAATACAACACAGGGTAGGCGAAATGCTGTTTCAAATAGCCGGTGATTATGACAGGAAAATCGGAGGGGAAAACACCACAAGATGAAGGAACTAACTAACCCAAATGGAAAATCACATAACGTGTCCGTGAACACAAGTGTAAGTCGTCGACTAATATGAATCCCAATCAAATATGTGACATTGCGGCATCCATAATGGACTACAACACGAGAGCGAAGCTAGACCCGCAGCCAGATAAGCTCCTAAAAAAATAGGCCAGAATAGAAACAAGAGAAAAGAAAACGTTGTAATATTGTGTTATGTTGTTGTTGTTGTTGTTGTTTCGAATGCCCATAATGAGTAGGTTACTCTTATGTGCGCCCTGAAAAGGGTTGCAGTAGCTTTCCTCACACCTCGGGCGTGCTGATGAAGGTGGACTGAGGCCCTCCAGGCGGTTGTGCTATGCTTAGCTTCATCTGCGTGTGGCTCACTACTACGGAGATCACGTCGAACCTCACCTTGTTAGCCAGACTGTTGTTCTCGACAACAGACCATTTCCAAAGCGACCAACGAGAAGATGAGGTCAGGTGAGGGTCTTGGCCAGTATATTTCTCCTGACCCTGGCTAACATTCTCTGATCAGTGTGTTTTCCCTGACCATACGTTAGCCTCATCGTCCCGTCAGGCGAGGGTCTTGGCCAGTATATTTCTCCTGCCCCTGGCTAACATTCTCTGATCAGTGTGTTTTCCTTGACCATACGTTAGCCTCATCGTCCCGTCAGGCGAGGGTCTTGGCCAGTATATTTCTCCTGACCCTGGCTAACATTCTCTGATCAGTGTGTTTTCCTTGACCATACGTTAGCCTCATCGTCCCGTCAGGCGAGGGTCTTGGCCAGTATATTTCTCCTGACCCTGGCTAACATTCTCTGATCAGTGTGTTTTCCTTGACCATACGTTAGCCTCATCGTCCAGTCAGGCGAGGGTCTTGGCCAGTATATTTCTCCTGCCCCTGGCTAACATTCTCTGATCAGTGTGTTTTCCTTGACCATTCGTTAGCCTCATCGTCCCGTCAGGCGAGGGTCTTGGCCAGTATATTTCTCCTGACCCTGGCTAACATTCTCTGATCAGTGTGTTTTGCCTGACCAGACGTTAGCCTCATCGTCCAGTCAGGCGAGGGTCTTGGCCAGTATATTTCTCCTGACCATGGCTAACATTCTCTGATCAGTGTGTTTTCCCTGACCACACGTTAGCCTCATCGTCCCGTCAGGTGAGGGTCTTGGCCAGTATATTTCTCCTGACCATGGCTAACATTCTCTGATCAGTGTGTTTTCCCTGAACATACATTAGCCTCATCGTCCAAATATTGTGTTATAAGCTACAAAGACAAACATGAATTATTGGTTCCCTTTTTTCACAAAATTCTTTCTCACCGAGTGCATGTCTGGCTCATCCATTTTAAATAATTAGAACAGACAACCTAGATCTGGATTTAAAACGCGTATCAAAATGGCTCAATATGACCCAGACATGTTCTCTTACTTCGAATGACCAGGTAAGTTAGAGATAAAAATAACATAAATATTCTGTTATTTATTTATATTTATTACTCACGTGTTGCCGGAGTCCGACGTGGGAGCACGTTGTTATCTATAGAAACGTGATCTCCAAGAACCTTTGGAAACGGGATCAAACATTTAAAGATACATATAACTGAAACATTCTAGACAAATGGCATTTGTTAATACGGCTGATGACACAATACAGAGACAGGGATGGGGAAGGGGAGTGGGTGGGGGTGGGGCATCTTTATTTTTGTCTCCCAATTATATGTATTCGAAAGGGGACAAGTAAGACACGGAGGGAGCTACAAGGGATGGCATAGGATAAATGAACTTGACGTGCATTTCTTGAAGACAAGTCCACTGGGAGATAAAAAGTTCAGAGTACTGATTTATGGATTATTTTTAAAAAAGCAAAAGAAACCTGTTTATATATATATATACATACGTACTTATCAACTTAGTAACTACTTTTCTACCCCGAGGTTCTTCTTCTTCTTTTTCTTCTTCTTCTTCTTCTTCTTCTTCTTCTTCTTCTTCTTCTTCTTTGTCTTCTTCATCTTCTTCTTCTTCTTCTTCTTTGTCTTCTTCATCTTCTTCTTCTTCTTTCTCTTCTTCTTCTTCTTCTTCTTCTTCTTTGTCTTCTTCATCTTCTTATTCTTCTTCTTTCTCTTCTTCTTCTTCTTCGTCCTCTTCTTCGTCTTCTTCTTCTCTTCCTCTTCTTCACATTCTTGTTCTTCGTTTCCTTCTTCTTCGTCGACTTCTTCTTCTTCTTCTTCTTCTTTTTCTTCTTCTTTTTCTTCTTCTTCGTCGTCTTATTCTTCTACTTCTTCTTCTTCTTCTTCTTCTTCCTCTTCTTCTTCTTCTTCTTCTTCTTTCTCTTCTTCTTCGTTTTCTTCTTCGTCTTCTTCTTCTCTTCCTCTTCTTCACATTCTTGTTCTTCGTTTCCTTCTTTTTCGTCGACTTCTTCTTCTTTTTCTTCTTCTTTTTCTTCTTCTTCGTCGTCTTATTCTTCTACTTCTTCTTCTTCTTCTTCTTCTTCTTCTTCTTCTTCTTGAAGACTGTTTGCTTAAATCTGAATGTCTACTGAAATCTAAATTGAAAAGTCTGAAATTGACAGTATTGTTAGGTGACCTACTCTTTCTTGAGTCATTTTCACAACACTCACGTTTTGATTAATTTACGCTTTGAGAAACTTCTTTCACAATTGGCAGTTGCAAAAGGCGTTATGTAAAGTCACAGACAGGTATTACATGACGGTGGAGGATGCAGCCTTGTCGAGTGAGCTCGGATTACAGCGTGACAGAGTTCGAATTCACGGACCGACAGAAACAAAATAGGGTTGTGGTTCGTGTCTGGTAAGACTGGTCGGCACTACGACAAGGGAGAAGAAAGATAGGATCAACAGGTATTCAGAAGGTCTCTAATAATTCATGAGTTGATTAACAAACCAGCAAAACCCAGGTTACGTCCACAAAACCTTCGCCATGGACAAAAATAAACGGAAATAAACTAACAAGTTAGAGAAATAACAATTACACTGCAATATGAAAGGAATCGAGGAGTGGCCTTGAACTCCATGTTCACTTATGTAGTCACATGGATATTTTCTTAAATAACATCGGCCAACCATTTTAAATAGTCCTAGACCCCAGTGTAAGGTTGATATCAGAATCACTGACTTCGTTTCCTGCTTATTCGATAATCGATATCCGCTGGACCTCGAGAATCCTTTAAGCTTCCCTGTGGGATGCATTAAACCTCATGGTATGACTACATTCCACATGTTTGCATTGACTTGCCTGCACATTTTTGTTGTTAGCTCTCTCTTTCCCCCTTTTCTATTCCATCTATCTTTATTTTCTGGAAAGCTGATTGACTGATAATTTCTTCTTCTTCTTCTTCTTCTTCTTCTTCTTCTTCTCCTTCTTCTTCTTCTTCTTCTTCTTCTTCTTCTTCTTCTTCTTCTTCTTCTTCTTCTTCTCCTTCTTCTTCTTCCCCTTGTTTTTTTGTTTTTCTTCTTTTTCTTTTCCCCTTCTTCTCTTCTTCTTCTTCTTCTCTTCTTTCTATTCTTCTTCTTCTTCTTCTTCTTCTTTCTTTCTTTCTTTCGTTCTTTCGTTCTTTCTTTCTTTCTTTCTTTCTTCTTCTTCTTCTTCTTCTTCTTCTTCTTTCTTTCTTTATTCTTCTCCTTCTTTTTCGGCGTTCGTCTTGAAAAGGAAATTGTGCTGTAGTTTACAACTTGACTTCGATATCTGCGCTTTTCAGTCGGACACATCCGATTTCAGCACATGTTTGGGATCGGTTTTACCGTTCCTCTTCGAGCCTTAATCTCTTTACTAAGGTTAATGGCTGCAGTACGTTTCCAGGGCCTCCACATAGAGGCAGAACAGAGTTTTGCTCTGTTATAGATCACTGACCCTGATTCGAGCAAAAAATATGTGTCGCTGACTGCTGTGTAGATGATTCACTGCTACAAATCTGCACCGTCTGATAACTCTTTATCTATTAGTTTTCATTATTTTTATTTTATTTTTTAATGTATATGTTGGATGAATGATCAAAATGTGAAGTATTGGCCAGAATAGCACAGACAATAGCGGCGCTTGCACGACTTAACAAAATCTGGCAAGATAAACGGTTAGCACTACGCACGAAAATCAGATTAATGCGTACACTGGTCCTGTCAATATTCCTCTATGCGTGTGAGACATGGACATTCACAGCTGACCTTCAACGAAGGATACAGGCCTTGGAGATGAGATGTTTCCGAAAACTTTTAAACGTCACGTACAAAGATCGAGTTACAAACAAGGAAATACGAGATAGAATTACAACGGCAATAGGGCCTTTCGAAGATCTCTTGGCAACTGTCAAAAGAAGGAAACTCACTTGGTACGGTCACATATCGAGATCAAATGGTTTTGCAAACACAATCCTCCACGGGAAGGTGCATGGCAGACGACGAAGAGGCCGGCCCAAAAAGAGATGGGAGGACAACATAAAAGAATGGACCAGTCTCCGACCGGAAGAGTCACAAGCAGCGGCATCTGACAGAGAGGGATGGCGTGGAGTTGTGAGGATGTCTTCATGTGTGCCCCAACGACCTCACCGGTTACGGGATGACCTGACCTGACCTGACCTGAATGTATGTATTCCCCAAAGTGGTGTGCGTTGCACTGTTGTTTTTATTTTGCGCCTGTCGGCCCAGTACATCCGACTTCAGCATGCATTAATGTAAGGGTCTGCTTCCTCCTGCATTTTCTAAGGGTTTGCATCCCAGAGGTAACGGCCGGTGCTGTGATGGGGATCAAACCCAGCACCTTCTGGCTGTCAGCCAGATGAAAATGCAAATCCAGTTTCTACACTTTCTCTTAGCCGACACTAATCTTACACTTTTGTTTATCCAGCACATGTATCATTACATTGTTGAATATCTTCCTGGTTGTCTGTTAAATCTAACTGTTAAATCTAACTGTTAATATCTAACGACAAGTGTTATTGTTGCTTACTTTGTTGTTGAGAGTGAAAAGCTATTGAAATCTTTACACTTGATTTAATTGTCCTATTTACTTTGGCCCCTGCAATTTGTTGAGAATTGAAACAAAATTAAAGCTAATTAGCACGCAACTATTTCTGTAATTGTGACGGATAAGTTGATATTTACTTTCTGAATAATCTGCGCATTGTTGGAGTCCGCAAATATGCCTTGTTTGGAGAGGATTAGTTCCGTTAGATATATTACTGAGACACGTATATGTATATACGAGGTGTGTTCAAATCAATTCAGATCAAACTGCAACAAGTGAACATACGTACGATGAGCATGTTGACGTCATTTGTGGTGTAAACAGCATATATCAACCGTCATGTCTGCAAAATTTCCTAATCCGCCGGCTCATAGTTTCTGCGGCAGACCGTTGAAAACATGGCGGGTGTGATACGAATCCGTGCAGAGTTGATCATCGAGCGGGTGATTCAGTTTCTAACAGCTGAAGTATGTCAACCAGTTGAAATTCATCGCAGAATGCAGGCAGTGTATGGTGACAAAAGTGTGTCGAAGACAACAGTGAAGAACTGGACAACGATGTTTAAAGAAGGACGCGAGTTAACGAAAGATCTTCCGAGACCAGGTCAGGCGCATATTGTTGCGTTAACTCATGGCCTTCCTGGTATGTGATGTTTACACAAGAAATGACGTCATGAAGCACAGTGTACGTATGTTCACTTGGTGTGGTTAGGTCAGGTTTCATTTGAACACGCCTCACACATGATGATGATATAATCCCTTTAGCTGTGGGCTGGCAGCCCTTGACAGCCTAGGGCCTCCGTAACAAAAGCATACGTCCTCCTCAATGGTTTTAGTGATGTGTAGAACGTGTTGAGAGTATGGTGGGGTGTGGTGGTAACAGCAGGTTCCGCAGCCCAGCCAGCCCTGGGTGCAAAGTCAGGAGGTGCTCGACTGACTCCTCGTATTCATGTCAGAATCTGCAGTTTGGTTCACGTAGTCAGTCTAATCTATTGAAATGTTTGTTGAGAAGGACATGGCCTGTTCTCAGCTTGAAGATCAAACTCTGGTCTTTTCGTTTCAGCTTCTTTGCTGGGTCATGTGGATCTTGTTTTACTTGGTCTTTGAAAAAATGCACGACCTGTCTGAGATGCAGCCCACTGATCTAGCCACTCCTGTATATAGTTATTTTTCAGGATTTGCTTGCAGGTATGTAGTGTGATGCTAAGTAGTGGCTGTGGTGGCATTGCTCCGCTTCTGGCCAGTTCATCAGCCTTCTCATTTCCTGGGATTCCGACATGGCCAGGTATCCACTGGAGCACTACTTCCGCTCCATAAGAGGTGGACAATTGGTCAATTAATTTGTAGATATTATTAACATCTGGAGACATTCTGTTTTCCAAGGCTTGGAGCGCAGACTTTGAGTCTGAGAAAATAACGATCTCCTCTGGCTGTATAGTGTCGCTTTCAAAATAGGAGATTATTCGGCACGAACGTTTTTCAATTGCTATTATTTCTGCTTCGTAATTGGAACAGGTCTCTCCACAATGACCATAGATGTAGGGGGCGGGGTGTGAGGATGATGGGGGAGGTGGTCTTCTTGGTGCAGGTTTATAGTATTTAATAACACCGCCATATCCAGTATTGGTGGTAGCCTCGGTAATAGATCCCTCTGTGTATGCTTGGATGTTTTGTAGATATGAGTCTTTAGTTTCCAAAGCGATAGTTTTCAGCAAAGATGGTAAGGTGTTCCTTTTGCAGAGGGGTTGGAGAGTGCAGAGGAAGGAGAGGTGGAAGAAGAATACATAAACAAATGCACTCAGAAACTGATACCTCAAAGCTCCAACCCAGCGATAAAAGAGAAGGGAAGGGCTACCGAGAAAATGAGGCACACGCTGACACCATACTGTCTGCATCCGAACCCTTCACTAGAAGTCTTGACTATGTCTTGCCTCTAGAACATGTTGAGTTCGGGCGAGAGAGTGAGAAAGATCCTGCGCACACCTCCCTCACTATAAACACATTGCGCAACTCATGACATCACCCTACAGATCACACCCTGACTAGCAACTGGCAGGGCCCCCAAACTGCAGCGGCGGAACAGGCAGAAAACGATCACGAAAACTACCCATCACGCTTGCAACATGGAATGTCCGCACGCTACTGGACAACGCCAAAGCGAACAGACCCGAACGACGGACAGCACTGATCGCCAGGGAACTGGCTAGATACAACATCTGCATAGCTGCCCTGAGCGAGACACGACTGGCAGAGGAAGGACAGATAACAGAAGAAGGCGCTGGTTATACTTTTTTCTGGAGCGGCCGCAGCAAAGAAGAACGCCGTGAAGCTGGAGTTGGCTTTGCCATCAAGACCAACATGGTCGCAAAGCTCACAAGCATACCCAGAGGAATTAATGACCGCCTGATTACACTGCGTCTCCCTCTAATAGGAGGGCGCCATGCAACACTTATCAGTGCATACGCACCCACAATGATAAATCCTCCGGAAATAAAAGATAAGTTTTATGAGGACCTTGAGGCGCTCATCCCCTGCCGTCCCCAAATCTGACAAACTGGTCATCCTCGGTGATTTTAACGCTAGGGTTGGCACAGACCGTACAGCCTGGGAGGGGGCCATTGGCAGACATGGTATCGGAAAATGCAATAGTAACAGACTGCTCCTTCTGAGGACATGTGCCGCAAATAAACTACTCATTACAAACACAGCTTCCCGACTTCCGGTCCGAAATAAAACCACAAGGATGCACCCAAGGTCCCGCCACTGGCACCTCATTGACTACATTATCATCAGACGTAAGGATCGAGTGGATGCTATGGTAACTAAGAGCATGTGTGGTGCAGAATGTTGGACCGACCATCGACTTGTCATTGCCAAACTAAACTTCAAGATCCAGCCCAAAATACGCCCCCAGGGAAAGAAACCACCGAGGAGGCTAAATGTCTCTCAGCTGAAATACGAACCCACGAAAGGTGGCTTCCAGGAAGAACTTGATGGCAGACTATCTTAGCTCCGTTTTGAAAAGAACGACATCGAAGAGAACTGGGCATCATTGAGAAACACACTCTACGATTCAGCTGTTAAACACATTGGCCCACTCACGTGCAAGCATAATGACTGGTTTGACCAGAACGATCTAGAAATACAGGGCCTTCTCGATGCAAAACATGAAGCGTACAGGGAATACCAGAGGGACACACCATCAAAAGCTGCCTTCAATACTGCTCGCAAAGCTGTTCAGACCAGGCTTAGATAGATGCAAGACTCCTGACTCAGCAAAAGAGCTGACGAAATTGAGATGTTCGCCGAGCGCCATGACACCAAACGGTTTTACGAGGCACTGAAAGCTCTCTAAGGCCCGCAGCCCTCTAGTAATACTCCAGTTCGCAGTGCAGATGGAGCACTGCTAACAGATAAGGTTCAAATTCTAGACAGATGGGCAGACCACCTCTGCAAAATACTAAACCACCCATCGTCCATAAATGAGGAGGCCATCCGGCGAATGCCGCAGGTGGAACTGAACCTGGCGTTGGATGAAGTCATACTGAGGAGGAAGTCAACAGGGCAATCCGTTCTCTATCTATAGGAAAAGCACCAGGAGCGGATGCAATACCAGCAGAGGTATATAAGACAGCTGCTGGCCCATCCTTCACTAGAAGGATCACTGAACTATTCTGCCACATGTGGGCTGAAGGAAAAATTCCGCAGGAGCTAAAGGACGTCTCAATCGTTCACCTGTACAAAAGAAAAGGCAACCGTCAGGAATGCGACAACCATCGTGGAATATCACTACTCTCCGTAGCAGGCAAGATCCTAGCGGGCTTACTGCTAAACAGGCTCAACAAACACCTTGAATAAAGCCACCATCTCTCAAAAAGCCAATGTGGGTTCAGAGCCAGAAGAGGAACAGTGGACATGATTTTTGCCGCTCGCCAAGTACAAGAGAAGTGTCGGGAACAAAAACAGGCCTTGTACACAACATTTATTGATTTGACAAAGGCATTTGATACAGTAAACAGAGGAGGGCTGTGGATGATAATGTCCAAGTTTGGCTGCCTCAACAAGTTCATAACAATGGTGAAACAACTACACGAAGGCAGGTGTGCTCGTGTACTGGACAGCGGTGCAATCTCTAAAACGTTTCTAGTATCAAACGGAGTAAAACAAGGATGTGTACTCGCCCCGACCTTGTTCAGCATGATGTTCGCGGCCACAATGACAGACGTCTTCAGATAACTGTAGCTTGGAATACCCATAAAGTACCGCACAGATGGCAAGTTACTCAATCCCAGAAGAATCAAGGCCAAAACCAAAGTGGCTGGTGACATAATCAGGGAACGTATTTGCTGACGACTGCGCTCTAATGAGCAGCTCAGAACTGAACATGGAGGTTGGAATGGACCAGTTCTCTGCCGCATGTGAAAATTTTGGCCTGACCATAAATGCAAAAAAAAACCAGAGGTCATGTACCAACCAGCACCAGGCATGCCGTACACAAAACCAGAGACTACAGTCAGCGGGCAGACGCTAAATGTCGTACACAAATTCACATATCTGGGCAGCACGCTGCCGAGATCTGTAAGCCTAGACGATGAGATGGCAAGCAGAATAGCAAAGGCCAGCACAGCCTTTAGTAGAATGCGCTCGATGGTTAGGGCACTTAGTGGCATCAGCGTCAAGACCAAACTCAAAGTCTACCGTGCAACCATCATTCCAACCCTACTATACGCTTGCGAAAGCTGGACTGTATACTCTGGACATGCAAGGAGGTTAAACCACTTCCACACAGGTTGCCTGAGGCGAATATTCCACATCCGATGGCAAGATCGTGTCACTGACATCGAGGTTCTCTCGAGGGCTAACATGTCCAGCATCCATGCACTGCTATAAAAAGCACGACTAGGATGGGCTGGACATCCGTATGTCAGACGAGCGGCTCCCAAAGAAGCTTCTCTACGGCGAGCTTAGAGTGGGATGGCGCGAGAGAGGGCGCTCAAAGAAACGATTTAAAAACGGCGGTCTGAAGGACTCACTGAAAAGTTGCCAGATAAACATCGACACCTGGGAATGTCTTGCGCAAAACAGATCTGACTGGAGAAGCGCAGTCAAGGCGGGTGTAGAGACCGGCAAAGACGACCGTGTTGTGAAAGCCCAGAGCAGACGCGAGACCCGGAAATCCCGAATATCGGGAACACCATCACCTTCTACAAACCTCGTGTGCCCGATATGTAGCAGATGTTTTCGTGCCCGCATTGGCCTGTTCAGCCACATACGCAGCCACACCCAACAGGGAACTTTGTGACAAGGATGATGTCGGCGGTCCTCATCGGCAACGATGGACAGCTATTATTAGTCGCCTGCCAGCAAGGTGGTTCATCATTGATGGCCGCTATAAGCCTTCTACCCTCTGGCAGGTGGTGTTTATCGATATTGTCTAGCGCCTTTTTTAAAACAAGTATTTTTTATTCTATGCTTTTGGTGCCAATGTTCTACCATTTTCCTATTCTCCTCCGTAGTGTCCATTCGCCTCGTATACATTTAATTATACAAAAACAACAAAAGCGAAAATTGTTATAAATTATACTTTTCCAGTGGCAACATACATTTGCGAGACATGGACAGTTACCCAAAACTCAAGAAGGATAATCCAGTCTTTCGAGACAAAATATTATAGAATAAAAATGTCCTCAGAATACCTTCATCTTCTTCTTCTGCGTTCGTTCTCAATCTCCCGCTACCAAACCCTGATATAGCTTAAGTAGCAGAATGTAGTCCAGAGAACGGAATACGTTGTGTCGTAGTTTACAGCGTGGCTGTGATATTTGCACCTTTCGGTCCAACACATCCAACTTCAGCAAGCATTTTTTGAGTACCGGGTTAGCATTCCCTTTTAGATCCCTTCTCTTGATCCAGTCTGCCCTGCTGCAGCCTGTTATCCAGGATCACCGCGTGGAGGTGTAGAAGAGTCTTGGCAGCTCTGGTTCGCTGGCCCTGACGCAAGCAGTCAGGTATGGGTCGCTGACCACTGCAGCTCATGCGCTGCTCAGCATCTTGATTCCCCTTAGAAAACATGAACCGAAACAAGAATAATTGCAGACATTCGACAAGAGTTGGACATAAAGGAGAACTGGCTGATTAATTTCTTATCGAGCAGAAAATGGAAATACTTTGGTGACATCAAAAGTCATAACGGTCTTCAGAGAACGGTAATCGAAAGTACGGTGCCAGGTAGACCAAGAAGACGATGACACCAAAATGGCAAGGAATGCTTGGGCATGCCTTGATAGCAGGTTGGAGATTTGGCAAGAGATCGAATTTCTTTGAGACGGACTGTCATGGGTGCGACACGTTCTGCAAGATGTATGCTACGTGATGTTAATGATACATAAATAATGAGCTGTATCTGTCATAGTCTTATCACTCTGCCTTTTGCTAAATATTACGAGGACATTAAGTAGGTCAAAATTAATATGTGGTAACTGAAAAAATGTAATTCGTAGTTTCTAAAGCTAACTTTAGGTGACAGCAACATCCGGCCTTGTTATTATTGTAGGTGACAGACGCTAGGTGCGGCATGAACGGGCGCAACTTAGTTACCAAATGGCGTCTGGACTCACGGAGTGGGCAATTGAAGAACAACGTTCTGTTGTGCGGTTTTGAGTGGACAAAAGCACTTTCTGGAAAGGATATTAGTAAGAACATGCTTCCTGCTTACGCGGAGAAGCAGTTCATAACTGAGACAATACATTTTCTCAAGGACGCTAAACAATTGCTGTTGAAGCTTGACCTGGGAGTCCTGTTTAGATTGCAACGGAAGTATTTGTGTGTCGAATGGGGGAGATGATTTGGCGGGCAGACGAGTAACGAAAGACAGTGTAGCAACTGCATCAGGGTTCGCTTGGTATAGCCTACAGCATAATGTAACACCTCACTTGTTCAGATTACAACGGAAGTATTTGTGTGTCGAATGGGGGAGATGATTTTGCGGGCAGAAGAGTAACGAAAGACAGTGTAGCAACTGCATCAGGGTTCGCTTGGTATAGCCTACAGCATAATGTAATACCCCACCTTGACGGGATACGTTTCGCAAATGACGTAGAGGTTAAACGTAAGCATAATTGTGGCAGAGATAGCAGGCCAAAGACCCATAAACTGCAGGTGTCCGTCCACGAATGAAGTGATGGGAGAAGTGTATCGATATTGGTGGAAATTATATTGATAGGTAAAGGATAATGTAAGTATAATAATAAAAGGGAATTCAAGTTCGTATCTCTTTTAGTGTGTTTCAATAGCCATTTCTGACTTATTTACTGACTTTCTCTCGTATAATATTTACTTTGTGTGAACATATGGATGTTTTACTTGGATGAAAACAATCAGAGCACTACACCTTATTGATTTCTCCTATATAATCGTTCCATCTAGTTAGTGATCTTCCTCGTGCCTTGTAACCAGACGATTTGAGTTATTTGCGTGCATTATTAGTTGATCAGGTTTGTCGGTACCCAAAAATGCCACGCTGAAGTCAGTTGTATTGCCAGATAGGCTCCCGTCCATGGTTTAATGCTGCATAGGTGGTGTCAAGTATGGTTCGAGAAGTACAGAACATCTGCTCACCAGTCCAACTGTACAATATACGAGGGGGATTCAAATGAAAACCTGAAATAATTCTTTTTTTGTAAATTTATTCTAATAAAGCGAAACACAACTGTATCATTTTTCGATAGTCATCATTGATGCATCGATACATCCTCCAGTTACAATAAAGTGCATGGATTCCTGTCGATCTTATAGAAAGCAATTCTCTTCGTCGCGATTGTAACCACCTGCACCACACATGCACCACCTGCTGGACCTCTTCATCAGACCTGAAAGTCTTTCCTGCCAATGCCAATTTTATTTGTGCAAGGAAGTGTAAATCACTTTTAGTTGTATCTGGTAAGAAGCGCGGATGAGGTAGACACTGAAAATGGAGGTCTTCAATGACTGCAGACGTTGCACTGGCATTATGGTTTTGAGCATTGCGATGTTGCGAAAGGACACATGTACTCACGTCGTTTGGATTTGATGGCAGGTAGAAGATGCTTCCTGAGAAGATCTGTATACGTCGGACTGGTGACAGTATTCCCCCTGGGCAGGTAGTGATGGCGGATAGAAGATGCTTCCTGAGAAGATCTGTATACGTCGGACTGGTGACAGTATTCCCCCTGGGCAGGTAGTGATGGCGGATAGAAGATGCTTCCTGAGAAGATCTGTATACGTCGGTCTGGTGACAGTATTCCTCCTGGGCAGGTAGTGATGGCGGATAGAAGATGCTTCCTGAGAAGATCTGTATACATCGGCCTGGTGACAGTATTCCCCCTGGGCATGTAGTTATCTAAAATAACGTCTTGTTCATCCCAAAAGAGAGTCCTCATAAACTTCCAAGCAGATCGCTGCGTGCCAAACTTCGGTTTCAGTGATGGGAATGGCGTCCCAAAACAACTACAGATTTACAATTAAAGGTAAACTATTCTGGCATTCATCTCATTTGCATTGAAACCTGTTGTTTTAACAGCGAATTTTATTAGATCTCATTGTCAATTTTGTGATTTTCTGAAAGAAAGTGATTGTGAGCTCTTTGACTTGTCTCCTTATTTTAATATCTTATGTTCGCTGTTGGCACAGTGATGTTTTACTGGGATGGTTACACTCAGAGCACTAAACCTTACTATAAGAGAGACACAATATGACTAAGGAGGTGTATACACTAGACACTCACTGCCTGAACTGTGAGGTTCGTTCGCTCAACAGATTATCAACGTCTCCCGCGTCCGTCAGTGATGCTGAGCGTCTCTCGACTGACTCAACCGAAGCAAACCAGAGTGAAACTATTAGGTCCACTGTTTCCTTTACAAAGAAAAGGTTATGACAGTGAATGGGGAAGGTTATGCAAGGGGCTAGCAGCCTCACCGTGTAATGATAGTTGCTACTAAAACCCAATTATAAGAAACATGGCTCAGGTTTTTCCTAAAGGCTGGTTAGGGACAACCAAATGCAACCTTGGACATGTACTCCACCTTCTGAAATGGCAGAACCACGATGATGATTCCAATATTATTGTAAAAAAGTGTTACAGAGAGCAGTTTGAATAGGGGCCCATAGGCCGCTGGATCATTAACCAATCAGCCAACCAACTAACCAACCAACCAACCAACCAACCAACAGAAAGCAGTAATTCAGTGGATATTACCATATTACATCATCTAAGGAAGCGAGGGGAACGATAGTCTAGCCGAAACCGGAGTAAAACTGACAGTAAGACTACCTGGTCAACTATGAAGAGGCAAAAGCCATAATAAAATGGCGATATAAGGTAAAGTGGCAGGAAGAACACCCAACATACCATGGAAAGGACGAATACTACCAACAGTCCAGTAGTGATCAAGTTATCCAACTACGTCTCTGATCTGGCTACAACAGAATGAGACGCCACCTGTACATCACATTCAGCCTACATTACTGCGGCCTGGTAAACATGACAACAGTATATGTACTTCAAGACTGTTCCCATCATTCAGATATTCTTCGTTTTCTTCTTTCCTTCGTCGTCGTTCGTTCACAAACTCCCGCTTCCAAGCCCTGATAAGGGCTTTGCAAGTAGCAGGATGTATTCCTGGAGAACGGAATGCATTGTGTCATAGTTTACAACTAGACTCACTGCAGACTACTAGAGCGTCTATACCGACTGAAGATCTCACACACCGATGAGTGCCCATGTGGAACAGGATGCCATAACCCTGAGCATATTCTACAAGAATGCCCAATTTATAGGGAAATGAGATGCCAGACCTGACCAGAGGGTGCAGAGCTGAGACAAAAGCTGTGGGGCAGCCGCTCCGACTTGGTGAAGACTACAAACTTCATCATGGCGACTGGTCTGCAGATATAGCATGACTAAAAGATCCTGAACGCAAAGACGAAAAGAACAGCTTGACTGCGAAATTCCCCCCTCTCGGTCTGACACTTCCGACACCAAGTTAACCTTCCCAATTCGTTCCCTTCTACTTAGCCAGTCTGTCCTGTTGCAGCTTGTTGTCCTGGATCACCCCGACGGAGAAGGGCTATGGCAGTTCTGGTTTGCTGGCCATGACGCAAGCAGTCAGCTTTGGGTCACTGACCGCTACTGCTCATACACTGCTCAGCATCTTGATACCACACGCAGATCTATTGAGAAGGATGTGGCATATGCCCTCGAAGGGAACTTGTACGGCAGTGGAGATCACGAAAAAGAAGGCAGCATTTAATGAGGAATCCAGAGTCCCAGTTTGGCTTGGCTTGGCTTTGTTTGTTCTCAATCTCCCGCAACCAAACCCTGACACGGGCCTAAGTAGCAGAATGTAGTCCAGAGAATGGACTGCGTTGTGTCGTAGTTTACAGCTTGACTGCGATATTTGCACCTTTTGGCCAACACATCCGACTTCAGCAATCATTTTTTGAATACCGGGTTAGCATTCCCTCTTCGATCCCTTCTCCTTAGCCTGCTCTGTTGCATCCTGTTATCAAGGATCACCATTTGGAGGTGTAGAAGGGTCTTGGCAGCTCTGGTTCGCTGGCCCTGACATAAGCAGTCAGCTATGGGTCGCTGACCGCTGCAGCTCATGCGCTGCTCAGCATCGTGATCTCGTACCTTGATCTAAGGATGGACAAAAAAGAGGCCGAATCCCAGTTTAAATGAGTAAAGATCGCATAAGAAAGTGAAGAAGTTCCAAACAGGACACACTAGAATCAATAGCTACTTAAACCGCCGCAGACACCAACACTGGTAACAGTGCAGATTATTTTCTTACCCGGATAAACCAGTTAATGCCTACTCATTTGAGTGTAAAGCGTTTGCAATCATGAGATAAAGATTTGTACAAGTGCGACTAACACTCACCAATACTTTCTATAGTACAGTAGAACAACTGGAGAAGACCTGTATTTTATTTAAGAATAGCATTAGGCTGTCAAGAGCAGGCTTGCTCAGCAGCTACGTGATAGTTGCAGAAACAACAACAGCACAGACACTTAGATTTGTTTTCTCCTTCTTTGATTAACTGTTGCTATGCATCTTGTCCGGTGAGGTTTACGAATGAAGGAGACTGCGTGTCAGGTCTTCGCCGGTACCCCACAGAATGTCAAGTATAGTGGCTCAACCGGACTGCCAATCTTTGGTTTGTATAAGTGAGGCAGTCCTGCAGGATATGTCATGGTGTATAATTGGGTGCGCCACAATCGAGATGCTGATCAAAACCCCACCTCACGTCTTGGTTCGTGTTCCTTGAAACATACTGTATGAAAGCAGTCTGACCAACAAAGGGGATCGACACTTTAATCCCCAAAGTGGTGAGCTTGTTTATGGACCTTTCATTGCGCTACAGCCAGAAGGACAGGTTCACCTTCTCGAGTACACCTTGGGATGTAAGAAGAGCAACTGTACACTGCTACCACGAAATATCGTCTAGAGTTAACTCAACACGAGTAGCTTCGAACAACAACAGTGTCAACAACAACAGAAAAAAAGCAACACCAGCAACAAAATGAACATAAAAAAGTCACAGCACTGCCAAACATGAAAGATCTTGGATGAAAACTATCCGTAAAAATGACAAGGTGATCCCTTTTCCCATAAACACGCAAAAACGGATGGACCGGTAAATAGATATCTTACTTTAATTAATTAACTTTTATTAATTACTTATTACATTTACCCTCCAAGGGGAGGAAGACTAACGTCTGGTCAGGCATAACATACGGATCAGACATTTGTGTTTGGGTGAGGCACAACATACTGATCAGACATGTTAGTCAGGGTGAGGCACAGCATACTGATCAGACATGTTAGTCAGGGTTAGCCACAACATACTGATCAGACATGTTAGTCGGCGAGAGTCTCAGGATGACCGCCGCTTTTTTCGAGAAAATAATGGTTACTGTCTGACTGTGTACGCAGAAGAAGAAGACATGTTAGTCAGGGTGAGGCACAACATACTGATCAGACATGTTAGTCAGGGTGAGGCACAACATACTGATCAGGCATGTTAGTCAGGGTCAGGCACAACATACTGATCAGTCATGTTAGTCGGGGTGAGGCACAACATACTGATCAGACATGTTAGTCAGGGTGAGGCACAACATACTGATCAGATATGTTAGTCAGGGTCAGGCACAACATACTGATCAGACCGGTTAGTCAGGGTCAGGCAAAACATACTGGCCAAGACCCTCACCTTGGCTTCCTCGCAGCGCTCCCTGGAAACGGCCAGCCTGGTTAACGAGGTGAATAATTGACATGACCTCCGTACTAGTAAGCGACATACAGATAAAGCCAAGCATAGCACAACCGCCTGGAGGACCGCGGCCCACCTTCATCAGTACTCTCGGGATGTGAGGAAATTGACTGCATCCCGCCACTTAAAGCCCTTTTCAGGGCGTACAAAAGTAAACCTACTCATTATGGGCGTTCGTAACAACAGCCCTATCCCCGAAGAAGCCCCGTTGGTCGTAACACGGGCTGGGATCAAAATGCTGAGCAGCACATGAGCTGCAGTGGTCAGCGACCCATAGCTGACTGCTAGCGTTAGGGCAGGCGAACCAGAGCTGCCATGACCCTTCTACACCTCCACGCGGTGATCCTGGATAACAGGCTGCAGCAGGGCAGACTGGCTAAGAAGAAGGGATCGAATAGGGAATGCTAACCCGGTACTAAAAAAAATGCTTGTTGAAGTCAGATGTGTTGGACCGAAGGGTGCAAATATCGCAGCCAAGCTGTAAACTACGACACAACGCATTCCGTTCTCTGGACTACATTCTGCTACTTAAGCCCTTTCAATGTTTGGTAGTGGGAGATTGAGAACGAACGAACGAAGAAGAAGAAGAAGAAGAAGAAGTAATACGGGCTGCACTGTACAAGTGTTGACACTTGACTTCCTACCCAATTTCAGATCATTGCTCCTTGATTTTCAGTTTAATTGCATTAGCCTCATACAGCTGTTGACATAAGACAGAGGTCGACCTAGTGGGTCTATGTTTGGGTCAGCGAACTTAGCGTGAGTGAGTACAGGCTGTTGAGTCCAGGCTTCTCCTGTGTGGGATACAGGCCAGAATGGGACGACTGCCAAATTCGTGACAGAGGGAAAAAATGGTGGAAGGTAGAGAGTGAAAGTGAATCAGTGGGAGTGTGTGAATGTGTGTGTGTGTGTGAGAGAGAGAGAGAGAGATAGAGAGAGAGAGAGAGAGGGAGAAAGCGAAATAGTGTGGTGTGTGTGCAAGAGAGTTAGAAATACCAAGAGAATGTGCACGAGAGAGACAGTAGAATAACGAGCAAGAGATTGCAAATGAAAGAGAGAGCGAGAGATAGAGAGAGAGACAGAGCGGGTGAGAGACTGAAAGAGGTATAAAGATCGGGAAAGAACACACACAAGAGAGAGGAAGAGAGAGAGCGAGAGAGGGAGAGAGCGAGAGAGAGAGAGAGCGAGAGAGAGAGAGAGCGAGAGAGAGAGAGAGAGCGAGAGAGAGAGTGGGACAGAGATTTACAAATAATCAGTGCAACCACGCCAGGTCATATATTAATGGTTGGGTGGGTGAGGGGAAGACGGGTGTGGAAAAGACATCTGGTTTTCCTCTGGATTTAGTAAGATGTCAATCAAATTGGACAAGCATCAATATTGTCAATCAAATTGGACAAGCATCAATTTAAATATTCCTGTTTGGCAAATCTTGTCAAGATGTAGAAACGGTATTACCGAATTCTCTTGCAGTTATTTTGATTAAAAGTATTTTCCTGTTACTGTGGGTTTGCAAAGAATGGCGACCTCGTCTCTGCGGATGAATATGTAAACATGTCGCCGCGGATTGAGACGTGAAGGGAGAACTTCTTTTTCTTCTCAGATCCCTCTGGAGAACGAATCGTTCAATCTTAAAGTCTGTGTGGTAAGCTGCTCAGCTTGGTCAACAATCAGATAAAAAAGGAAAGGGACCTAAAGGTTACCATTGAAGCAAGTCCACGTAGCAGGGAAAAAGGCAAATGCAATGTTACGGAGGATAAAAAGACATATTAAACATAGGAGCAAAGAAGTGATAGTCAAACTGTGTAAAGAATTAGTTAAGCCTTGATTGGAGTGCTGTGTACAGGTGTGGAGTCCTTATCGCAGAGGGGATATAACATGCTGGGGAGGATACGAAAAGAACGACAAAACTATTAGTGGGATTCTGGAAATATAGTTATGAGATAAGACCAAGAAAAAAAAAAAAAAAACAACAACAACAAAACCGGCCAACTGTGTCTAAAAATGAGCAGCATTTTAGATAACATGTTTGTAAAATATCAAAGGAAAAGATAAATTAAACAGGTTTTTAAAAGCACAACTGCCTACAGGAATAAGGATGGCAAAGCTACAAACTAATTAAAGTAAGGTCCAAATTTAATACTAGAAAATATTTTTTTAGTCAGAGACTGGCGAATGCTTGGAATACACTGCCACATGAAATAAAGGAGGCACATTCAGTTAATGCATTCAAGAATAGATTGGATGCACATAGGTATATTTAGATCAGGAAGAGTAGAAGAAACTGTTTGTATGCATAATCTGCACTATATCAGTATGAAGAAGTCAAGTTAAATGATACATATAATAAGCTTAACAGAGGTGATAAATTGGTAATCGTTAGATGTCGCACACATCACACCTGGTTGAGATATCATCTGTTCTGTGATGGAACTGCATTCAAAGCCACCATCAAATCATGTTATTTACGTTAAAATGTAATACCCATACTTCCACCTGATAATATGTCTGATGCTCGCGGTTAGTTCTATTTCAACTATGAGACTGGAATCACTGCACTGGAAGCCACCTTATCTCGTTTGCAGGCTGTAGTGTCCATTTGAAATACCCGGATGGATCCATATGTGAGTTTTGTGATGCATGCCGGAAAAACTGTTCAAATGATGAATCAGAGGCCGATGCTATAAAAACAGCAGTTGAGATTTTGCATCAACAGTTTGAGGCAGACATTTCAGCAGGGGCACTAACCCTGGTTGGGGGGGGGGGGGCACTCTTCCCCTTCTCTCTCTTCTCACCTCACTCTGTTTCATTTGACTCTGTCCTACAGTCACACCCTTGCACAACTTTCACACGTCCCTCGTGGTAAAGCCCTTCCATTGCACTTTGGTTGGGCTAGCTTCTGAGGGCGCACAAACCTAGCATAGGTACATACAGACGCACACATTCATCCAAGCACTGGTTTATGCGTCCTGATATCGCCTAATGGACTACGGTCTGGGGTGGAAAATGGCGCACCTCCGCCAGTAGAAACTAGTGAGGCAAACATCTAAGCAACAACAAAAAAATGCATCAACAGTTTGACTTGGGCGAATTGATGCTGATAGACACTGTGAGTTTTAGTGACTCCAAGTCGGTTCTTTAGGAGCTGAAGCAAACACATACAATAAAAATAAAAAAGATATATTCTTGGTGTAGATGGATATCAATAACATCATCACTGCCCACAGGATTAATGTCCCCTTGAAATGGATCCTTAGACATGGCGGGCTATCAGGATAATGAGGTGACTGGAGCTTCGAAACAACATTTGGATAGACTCTGCAGTAAATACAGTCAAACAAATTATTAAGAATGATACTCGGGAAATCTGATAAACATGTGGGAGACGAGGACAACGGGTAATTAGCGAATTGTCACAGTCAAAAAGTATCGATGACATAAATAAACTAAACTGAAAAGATCAAAGTCTCATCTTTCAGTTCCGATCAGGACACAACTGAGTCAATAGCCACTTCAACCGCATCAATCCCCAGCACCTGTCCTTGTGCAGACATTACTCTCATCCTGATGAAACAGTTAGATACCTGCTCATTCAGTGCAAGACACTTGAGGGCACGAGGAAAAGATTCTGACAAGCGCTGCCGACAATCGCGAACACACTGTACGGAGCAGTGAAACAACTGAAGAAGACCTGTATCTTCTTCTTCTTCTTCTTCGTACGCTGTCAGATGTCAACCTGTATTTTTTCGAAAAAAGCAGCGGTCATCCTGAGGCTGTCGACACTGCCATAGAGCTTGTCTAGTGTTGCCACTGGTGATGGCCACATCTGCTTTCTCTGGTCCTCGTATGTCGGGCAGTTTTGCAGCAAATGTTCAGCGGTCATTTTCCCGGTACCACACGGGCATTCGTCAGTGCCACCTATCTTCAATTTATTGAATAGGTGGTACCTCAGTCTATTGTGGCCAGTGCGAAGCCTGAAGACCACGACCTGCTCTCTTCTGTTCAACTGGTAATAGGCATCGTTTTTTGTGTAGCCAGTATGTTCTGCTTCCCATTTAGTCATGTATCTAGCTCTAATAAGCCTTTTTGACTCTTCGTATGTCACACTAGGATCTGGTTGTAGTAGTCTTGCACCTTCTTTTGCCAATCTGTCTGCGTCCTCGTTGCCGTGGATGTTACAGTGGGATGGAACCCACTGTACCACTACTCTTTTTGGTGCGGACTGCTGGCATAGTTGACAGAGTACTGCTCTTAAATTATTAAGTTCAGTATTTTTCTAGCTTTTTAGTGCTGTGGCTACGGCCAGGGCATCTGTAAGCAGGACTATATGGCTTTCATTTCTTGACCTGTATCTATATAATAATGGCATTGGGCTGTCAAGAGTAGCTCATCAGCTATGGGTTAACAACAACAACAACAAGCCGCCTTATCCCATTTGAAGACAATGTTAAATGTCTTTCCTTCAAACGCCTAAACTTATGTTATTTTTACAGACTCTATGTCTACTACAAGAGGTTCAGAAGATGCAAGACATTGTTGCATGATCTTACCAAAATAGCCGTGATCTTAATATCACGGGGGATTCAGTGGCGAAGTGGCTAAGCCGTCTGTCTCGTGATCAGGTGGTGTGGGTTCGACTCCGGACTCCGCTGTCTTTTTCACGGGTGCTTGATGCGGAGTCCCCTGCATCTCGTAGTCGCCCCCTAGTCGTCTTGTTCTAGACTTGCCACTGGGATCGGGCGGGTCGAGACGAGAGAGTGAAGATAAAAAGTTGCGCAGTTAATCCTTACTAAAATTATCGCTAGCAAAATAAATTATGCCATCATCGTCTACGATGGACGGCGGCCTTTGTCTTATATCGCCACGACTGTCGTTAAAATAAATATGTAGTTGATCCATGAACACTCAAATAAAACCTGGTAATGACAATACAAGGTGACTAGCAAAGAAGGGATCAAGTTAAGAACAGCTTCGCACAGCATCAGCCGTACAATCATCCAATCAGCTCACAATAACTTCTTCTTATGTTGTCCTACTAACCTTTCTACGAGTCGTGGCAGAGAGGTGGAATATATCGATTTATTGTTATAGCCAGGTTGGAGGCGTTTGCTATTATTTTAGATGTAACTTCTTCAGTATGTCAGAAGCGCCCTCGATCCACAATATTTGAGGTTGGTCTATTGTACGTGGACCGGAGACATGTATATGATATGCTCTTGCTGTAGGCTGGTCATATTGCATTCTGACTAAATAACCAAACTACTTGATTTGTTCTGCGTCAATGCAGGCACTAATTGGGTGTGTCCCTACTGTCTGCCTCGGCGTGGTGTTGCGGATTCGGTCACGGATTTTTTCTCGGCTATACTTCTCACACATCTCTGGGTCCTACTCTTATGTTCCAAGCATACCACAATCATAAACGCATAAACCACCTTCATCAGCACGCTCGGGATATGACGAAAGCTACATAAACCCGCCAGCTAACGCTTTTTTCAAGGCAAAGAAAATAGTAATTGGACTCATTATCTGCATTCAATACACAACAACAACAACAACAACAACAACAACAACGCTGAATTCTCGAATAGTAGGCACGTTAGATGTATACAATGAGACAAGACATACTAATATCAATAATTGAAAACATGTTACATATTGACACTGCAATACATGAATCATCAATCCAGGTTGCGGGAGTGAATGTACACCAATGAATGAATTAATAAAAACCAGTGGCGCACATCTAGCTGCTGAGAATCGTAATTGAAACAGATAATATTCAGCGTCCAGGTGGTGCCCTTAAAAACATACTGCAGCCATGAAGCCTGGCCAAGATATTATGGATCGAATAGTGAAGGCAAATCTGGTCCCAACATATGCAGTGCTAAATTCGGTTGTGTTCGGCGGAAAGGCGGGGATATCGCAGACTAGCAGCAAACTGCGATACAACGAACCAGATGACCTTTTCATGATAAACGCTGAAGAAGATAAAGACAAAAAAGAAGAAGGAGAAAAATAAGAGGAAAAAAAGAAGAAGAAGAGGAAGAAGAAGACGAAGAAGAAGAAGAAGAGGATGAAGAGGATGAAGAAGAAGAAGAAGAAGAGGAAGAAGAAGAACTAGAAAAAGAAGAAGGATGAAGTAGAAGAGGAAGAAGAAGAAAAAGAAGAAGAAGATGAAGAAGAAGAAGATGAAGATGAAAATGAAGAAGAAGAAAAAGAAGAAGAAGAAGAGGAAGACGAAGAAGAAGAGGAAGAAGAAGAAGAGGAAGAAAAAGAAGAAGAGGAAGAAGAAGCGAAAGAAGAAGATGAGGAAGAGGGAACTAAAGTGCTAGTCCGGCCAAGAACAACATACTTCCCATGACCACTATCTGTCTCCCAGTCTTCCCTGAAACAGGCTGTTTTCAAGGCAGTCTGACGAGATGGGAATCGACGTGATCCCCGCAGTAGTGAGCGGCATGTAGATGAAGCCAAACACAACACGACCGCCTGAGGAACAATAGTCAACCTTCCTCATCACGCTCGGGATGTGACGAAAGCTACTACAACCTGTCATTTAACGACCTGTCCAGGGCGCAGAAAATAGTCAACATACTCACTATGAGCTTTTCAACAAGAAGGAGAAGAATGAAAGATGCCGAATTTGTTACTTAACAAGAATTGAGCAGAGAGTGACGCCTGGAAGGACAGATCATGCTTTGTAGCGTTACTTAACGTCTTCATACTGGTTTAGAAAACTCCGCAGAGTTTGTATACAACCAGTTTCTTGAAGGGTGGTTAATCGATGTGCGAGTCTTTCTTAATAGACTAGAGCTAAGTAGACCCGCAACCTGTTAGGCGCCATCTATTATGTTCTTACCGAACCACCTGGAGAATGGTACAAATAATTTTTGGGTAGATTTTTAGTTAGAATTTCAGAAATTGTGTCCTGTCAGCGGCCGTTAAGCCTAATCTTTTCGATTTCTAACTGTCAAGGGATTTGTAACGTGCTCGGCACTTCACACGGGAATCTGATCTCACTACGCAGAGATTATGGGAATTTTTACCAGAAGATCCACGTGAAAAAATTCCGGTCTCCACCGTGTTTCAAACCACAACCTCCGTCACCCGAAATGAACACCTTACCTCAAAACCACAAAATTCCCATTTTTATAACCAACGAGCTAACAATAACGATATTTAACCATATCTTATGTTATGTTTTTAAAAAAACGAACCATCTAAGGATCTGCCTAGAGTTCAGTAATATCGTTTCTACATAACATCACTTGGCATACTTTAACATAACATTACAGAACACGGAAGTGACGTCATGCCTTACTTTAACAATGCTTTGTTTGTATAAATAAAAAGCAAAATGTCGAACTATGGTCCTGAAACGTGCAAATCTATCCTAGCAGTAAAGACAAAAATATGCTTTTTCTAGGACGGTAAGTTTCGAAGCAGCACACAATTACGCCACAGCGAAAGCTGAGAGACAAAGAGGCTATTGATTTGTACCTGCCCGAACTACTTTTTATTTAAGTCTGCCGCGGCGGGTGTCAGCACGGGCATAATCTCACTTTGGCATGTAATCAATAGCTGGGAGATTTGGTTAAAAACGTATATGGTTTGTTCAACTGACGTGGCTTGTATTTTTATTTTTTTTCCATGAATAGTTGATGTTGTGTTAGGTTATGTTAAGCTATGTCACGTTTTGATATGCAGAAATGAAATTAATGCACTCACGGCAGACTTGAACGTGTCGTATCTTTCAGAAGATCGTAATTGGCGTGGTTGATGCGCTTATGTAAATCGCTGGTTGAACAGAACTCTCCTTCGTGCTTACTCGACACACGTTTGAGCACAAATCCATGTAATTTGTGAATTGTTGATTCATTGTTTGTGTCGTACATGCAAAGAGAATCGTATCACGTAAGTTCATAAACCAAACCGGGAAATCACTGAGTTCCAAACACAGATATATATATATATATATATATATATATATATAGATATATATATATATATGTATATATATATATATATATATCTTCTATCTATCTTCAGTCCACTTATGTCGTTAGACGTGGTGGGGAGGTGTGACCTCCTTTGCTTCATATTTTTTGGCAGGTGAACATCTGCTGGTGACTTGCTAGGTCAATCCCAGCATCTGTTAAACCTGGAATATACAATCTCCCATTTTTTTTACTGGTGGAGGTGAAATCGTAAATTAGAGCAAGGTAGACCCGCAGCCTATCGGGCGCCACCTAAGGCGCTCCGCTAACCACATAACCAAGACCTGATGTTATAGCAATTCAGTCCTCTTTTTGCGAAATAGTCTCTGTGAGACAAATATCCCTAGAATAATTTGAGTAGATTTTTAACCGGAATTTTTCCCGAGCAGCGGCCGTTAGGCCTACTACACACGGGTGTCTGGTCTCACTTCTTAGAGATCAGGGGAAATATTTACCGGATGATCCAGGTGAAAAAATCACGGTCTCCGCCGGGATTTGAACCGGCGAACTCCAGCACCCGAGGCGAACACCTTATCTCGAGACAGACAGAGACAGATAGATAGATAGATAGATAGATAGATAGATAGATAGATAGATAGATAGATAGATAGATAGATAGATAGATAGATAGATAGATAGATAGATAGATAGATAGATAGATAGATAGATAGACCAATAGACAGATATATAGATATATATATATATTGATAGATATATAGATAGATATATAGATAGACAGACAGACAGACAGACAGATAGATAGATAGATAGATAGATAGATAGATGGATAGACAGATAGACCAATAGACAGATACATAGATAGATAGATAGATAAATAGATGTATAGATAGATAGATAGATAGATAGATAGATAGACCAATAGACATATAGATAGATAGATAGTTAAATAGATAGATAGATAGATAGATAGATAGATAGATAGATAGATAGATAGATAGATAGATAGATAGATAGATAGACAGACCAATCGACAGATAGATAGATAGATAGATAGATAGATAGATAGATAGATAGATAGATAGATAGATAGATAGATAGATAGATAGATAGATATATAGATAGACCAATAGACAGACAGATAGATAGATAGATAGATAGATAGATAGATAGATAGATAGATAGATAGATAGATAGATAGATAGATAGATAGATAGATAGATATATTGATAGATAGATAGATAGATAGATAGATAGATAGACAGATAGACCAATCGATAGATAGATAGATAGATAGATAGATAGATCGATAGATAGATAGATAGATAGATAGATAGATAGATAGATAGATAGATAGACAGATAGATAAATGAAACGAGAAAAACATGAGATTATTGCTATCTTCCCAAGTAAAAAAATGTATTCCCTAAAACAGTATTCCGGTATGCGTCCTTTCCTAATAATACCATGGACCGAAACAATAGAAAAATGAAGACATTCGACAAGAGTTGGGCATAGAAGAGAACTGATTAATAAATTCTACCATGAACAACAAATTAAAATAATTTGACCCCATCAAAATACACAACGGTCTTCAGAGAACGGTACTGGAAGGTATGATGCCGGAGACAATGACCCAACTGCCAGTGCCCTCAAAACCAAATTATCAGCTCTTTCATTGCCAAAAGAGTACACATGACCAGAACAACAGATAAAAAAAGAAAGGTCTGATGGGTTTCGCAGATAATTGAAACATATATTCCTTGCCAGACTTGTCTGTGTACAGTGCGTTCCTGTTTATGAGACCATAGAATATTCGAGTGGTTCCCATATGTTTCCCGTCACCCAGAAGCGACTAACGGCCGCAGTCTCCCGCTCTCCTGTATCTAGTTTGATGAAACCAACAACTATGCAAAGCATATTTTTTAATTATTGTACAGTTGTTTGATTTTGAACAAACTGAAGAAATTATGGTAGAGCACCAACAAAATGATAAAAGTAAAAGTATTGAGAGCCTGTGTTCTTCCTGTGGCAGCGTATGGCTGCGAATCATGGACGATTACCAAAACGTCCAGACAAAGAATCAAATCATTCGAGTCAAAATGTTACAGAATGATCCTCAGAATACTTTGGACAGCGAAAAAAACAAATGTAGACATTCGGCAAGAGTTGAGCATAGAAGAGAACTGGTTTATCAATTTCATTTTGGCTAGAAAATGCAAATACTTTGGTCACATCAAGAGACACAACGGTCTCGAGAGAACAGTGATGGAAGGTATGGTGCAAGGCAAAATAGGAAGGGGTAGACCAAGAAGACGATGGCACCAAGATATCCATGAATGCCTGAGTATGACTGTGGCGGAGGCTGGAGTTTTGGCAAGGGAACGAATTTCTTTCAGACAGACTGTGATGGAAACGACGGTCTATAAAGAACATGCTTCATGATGATGATGAGTTTGATTTAGTAGCATAGAGCCCTAAATATCTCAATAAGAGACCATATCCAAAATACGAGATGAAGATGCTGAGCAGCGCAAGAGCTGCAGTGGTCAGCGACCCATAGCTAGCGTCATGGCCAGCAAACCACAGCTGCCAAGACCCTTCTACACCTCCACGCGGTGATCCTGGATAACAGGCTGCAGCAGGGCAGACTGGCTAAGGAGAAGAGATCGAAGAGGGAATGCTAACCCGGTACTCAAAAATGCTTGCTGAAGTCGGATGTGTTGGAGGACCGAAAGGTGCAAATATCGCAGTCAAGCTGTAAACTACGACACAATGCTTTCCGTTCTCTGGACTACATTCTGCTACTTAAGCCCTTTCAGGGTTTGGTAGTGGGAGATTGAGAACGAACGAAGCCAAGCCCAAATCCAAAATACAGATATCCGCGACCAATCTGGGTTCTAGAAATGCGTCAACTCTGCTTCGTTCTTTGCTTTTTCTCGTTTATCCTGTTTTGCCTTTCGGCGCCAGGTTATGAAAAGATCTATGGAACAAGCGCCGCTGTGTATATCCTGCACAGTGGTATTTGTTGCCTCAGATAGTTCCGTCTGACTGGCGATTGATAGACGAGGATGATGTTTTTCTGATGGCCATACAACTACGACCGCCTGTGCCGTCGTCCGCCAACTAGATTGAGAGATGGCCTGCACAACGCCTTTGGACCGTCATGGTACCCCAAGGAGAAGGACAGGCACAGATTCAATAAGTTTTTAGCTATCTGGCATCAGCCAGTCTTGCCTGATTGAATACCAGTATTCAAGTAAGTTTGATTCGCCAACCGCACAATACGTTCCGGGGACCAGTTACCTTTGGAGCAAAGGTTTGGAACCGTTTGTCTATGTCAGTTCGCTCTTACGCTGCTCCATTATCTTCTAAATGTCCTTGTTATGCAAAAACGTTGGCTTGAATTGGATCCAGTCTTAGTCCATCGAAAATAAAGTCCCTCATTTGTCTCTGTGGGTTTAAATAATCGGCTTACGCTCGCCATGTTTGACCGTTTACGTTGTAACTTATGTTGTCTTTAATCTGAAATGTCCATCCCCCGACGTTTGTAAGCAGGATTGAACATTAAATGTGGTATTGTTTCGTGGGGTTTGTATTTGTTGATCTTTCTTTTAATCCCGGACATAATTTAATGTTTTTAACTGATTTAACAACATTTCTGATAATGCAGTATTTCTGATATATTGGCGTATATATATTGGATATATTGAGACGCTAGTCCGATCAGGGACAACATACTGAATAGAATGTTGCGTCAGGGTCAGGCACACTATTGTGATCAAGACCACAATCTCTCTTCCCTGTAGGGTTCCCTGGAAACAGGTTGTTTGATAAGGGAAACAGACTGGCTAAGAAGGGATCAAGTCATGAACCCCAATACAGACAACCATACAGACAGTCAAATTACTACTAGAAAGTAAGTATCATGTCATTTGCAGAACATCGCTTCTTACAACCGCGAAACTATTTGGCAGTTATAAGTTTCTTGGCAAGTGTGCAGTACAAAAGGTTGCCATTTACTTTTCGTACGTGGAGGAGCGAAAATAAAACCCACGTCTGCCAATCTGGATGCGGGCGTGATTCGAACTAGGTGCGTCGGGAATGTGAAACGGACGCTTCACCCCCAAGACACGCATCCTCCTAAAAGACTGCAAATAAAGAGGCTTGGCTGAATAGATGAGAAATATTGGGAGAGAAGTCTTCAAACATAGGATCATCCTAAATCCCAAACCAAAGATATCAGCCTCCTGAAAAGAGATGCAAGAACCATTTTCCGACTTCGCACTGAACACAAATAACTTAACAGTCACTTGAACAAAATCCAACCACAATACACTTCAGAGTACCGGATGTGCACACATTTCTAAGTTAGTTGACCGTCACAAGCGATGACGGAGACATCATCAGACGACTTTTGTCGTGGGGAAGTAACTGCATTTTGATTATAATGAGGAAGATACTGCTCTTGTCATCAATCTGGCTCACTTAACTTATCGTTTTTATACTGGTTTAGAAGACTCTGCAGAGTCTGTATACAACCCGTTTCTTATTCATTTCCTTTGTCTAAAAGCTATGTGCATCCAATCTATTCTTAAATGCATTAATTGACCCTGCCTGTACTACTTCTTGTGACAATGCATTCCAAGCATTCACCACTCTTTTACTAAAAACATATTTCCTAATATCTAATCTGCACCTTTCTTTAGTTAATTTGTAGCTATGCCCTCTTGTTCTTGTAGGAGGATGTATTTTGAAAAAGAAACCTTTTATAGTCTAATTGATCCGTTCCTTTGATTATCTTATAAACCTGTATTAAATCACCTCGAATTCTTCTTTTGTAGACACTGTAGGCCGGTTTTTCTGAGTCTTTCCTCATAACTGTAATTCTGGAATCCCACTATCAGCTTTGTCGCTCTTTTTTGTATTCTTTACAGCATGTTTATATCCCCTCTATGATAATGACACCACACCTGTACACAGTACTCCAATCTAGGTCTAACTAACGCTTTATAAAGTTTGACTATCACTTTCTTGCTCCAATGTTTAATATTTCTTTTTCTAAAACCTAACATTGCATTTGCCATTTTCACTGCTACCTGGACTTACTCACACACTTTACCTGTATTATCTATTATAACCCCTAGGTCCCTTTTCTTTTCTATTCTATCATTCTAATATCATTCTCGCCAATTCTGTAATTATGTGCTATATTTGATATACCCATGTGGATGACTGCACATTCATTTACATTAGACTACATTTGCCAGCTCGCAGACAATTATCGAATGTTATCTAAATCCGACCTCAATATATCCACTTCTGCTTTAGATGAGACACTTCTGCTTTAGATGAGACACTACTGCTTTAGATGAGACACTACTGCTTTAGATGAGACACTTCTGCTTTAGATGAGACACTTCTGCTTTAGATGAGACACTTCTGCTTTAGATGAGACACTTCTGCTTTAGATGAGACACTTCTGCTTTAGATGAGACACTTCTGCTTTAGATGAGACACTTCTGCTTTAGATGAGACACTACTGCTTTAGATGAGACACTTCTGCTTTAGATGAGACACTTCTGCTTTAGATGAGACACTTCTGCTTTAGATGAGACACTTCTGCTTTAGATGAGACACTTCTGCTTTAGATGAGACACTTCTGCTTTAGATGAGACACTTCTGCTTTAGATGAGACACTTCTGCTTTAGATGAGACACTTCTGCTTTAGATGAGACACTTCTGCTTTAGATGAGACACTTCTGCTTTAGATGAGACACTACTGCTGAGTATTGTGTCATCAGCAATGACCAGTGGCAAAACGACAGTCGACATAACTAGAGGTAACTCGAGTGTTACCTCCCTTGAGACCTGTAGTCGTTTGAAAATTCCTGGATTAGATCTCCCACCTTTTCTGTTCCTCGTTGTGAGAGACGATTGTCTTACTTATCGAGTTCTGCACATCTCTTGGAAACTATTGAACACCGTCTTTTTGTTGTGTCTCTCGCTTGACAGTGTTATGAACTGGCTTCTTCTTCTGAGTCCAGACAAATGGAATTGTACCAGAGTCGATCGATTTGATGGAGCTCTGTCGCAGACGGTAAAGGGGTCTGCTCTTTTCTACTACACTCTACATTCACTCTAAACAAATTCAATTAACACTAAATATTAACACATTACAACAGATTCTTTATTTGAGTAACACTACCGACTATACATTTCTAATTACTTAAATTCTTTCTCTCACACGCTAATCTAAAACACTCCTACCGCTAAACCTAACCTTATCGATACTGTTATTGCCCATTTCTCTCTCTTCTTCTAATCTGGCCTGCTGCAATCGAGCCTTGTTGCGGATTGCCGCTGATGGTGAAGTTCGTAGATTCTAAACCCAGGTTTGATGTCCGTGGTCTTATTACTCTTTGTCGGCGAAAGATCAAAGTGGTCTCGACGTGATCAAGATAGACTGCGTCAAATATGATCCATGGGATTACTGGAAGACTGACTCTAGCTGCTGACGACTTGTAATTACGACCACTACTTAATATGGGGGTAGTTACCGTGCTTGCTGCGTGTCTATCTCAACTGCCACTCTCCGTCACTTGCTCTTAATGGAACATCCCTTTCGAATCTACCTCTGTCTTTGAACTGAACTGTTTCCTCATCTGTGGTACTCAACTGAAAACTGTATTCTTCTTCTTCTTCTTCTGCGTACACAGTCAGACAGTAACCATTATTTTCTCGAAAAAAGCGGCGGTCATCCTGAGACTCTCGCCACTACCATAGAGCTTGTCTTGCAGTTCCACTGGCAATGGCCACATCTGCTCTCTCTGATCCTCGTATGTCGGGCAGTTCTGCAGCAGATGTTCAGTGGTCATTTTACCAGTACCGCACGGGCATTCGTCGGTACACCCTATCTTCAATTTGTTGAATAGGTGGTACCTCAGTCTGTTGTGGCCAGTGCGAAGTCTGAAGACAACGACCTGCTCTCTTCGGTTCAACTGGTAATAGGCATCGTTTTTGGTGTAACCAGTATGTTCGATTTCCCATTTGGTCATGTATCTGGCTTTGATAAGCCGTTTTGACCCTTCGTACGTCATACTGGTATCTGTTTGTGGTAGCCTTGCACCTTCTTTTGCCAGTCTGTCTGCCTCCTCGTTGCCTTGGATGTTGCAGTGTGACGGAACCCACTGTACCACTACCCTTTTTGGTGCGGACTGCTGGCACAGTTTGCAGAGTGCTGCTCTTAAGTCATTAAGCTCAGTGTTTTTCTGGCTTTTTAGCGCTGTGACTACTTCGAGAGCATCTGTCAGCAGGACTATATGGCTCTCATTTTCACTGTGTGTTACCATTTCTTCCACTGCCGCCCTCAGTGCCTCTGCCTCTGCTCTGAAATTGCTTGTGTACTTACCAGTAGCGAGTGACAGTGTTATTTTTCTGCCATTTGGTAGGTTCAGGAATGCTCCTGCCCCTCCGTTCTGTGTAGTGTTTGTTACAGAACCGTCGGTGTATGCATGGGTCCAGTCCATGCTTGGGTAGCTTTTCGTTATGAAGCTTAGGGTAGTGTCTCTCCTTTCTTTTTCACTCTGGCAGTTTTTGTTTGCAATACCTGGTATATTTTCTACCACCTCTGGAAATATATCCTGCCTCCAAGTAGGTTTTCGTACAGTAGTGATGGGTTTTGGTGTTGTTAGTGCGTTTATGGGATCTTCGTGCATCTTTGCTTTGGCTATTTCTGCAAAGTTTCTCCGCTTTAGTTTCCCATTTCCCAAATTGTTTAGTCTCTGGTACATTGGATGGTCCGTCAGTCTTCTGAGTTTCTCTGACTGCAGCTGGGCTCTGCAGTCTCTTCTATCGGTCATGGATTGCAATTTTGTAATCTTTTCAAGTTCTACAATTGGCGTTGACTTCATGCCACCTGTTATAATTCTCATGGCTTGGTTTTGAAGTTTGTTAACTTTATCGAAGTTCGCCTTCGCTGCGGTTGTCCATGCCGCAATGCCATACTCGAGAACTGGTCTCACTCTTCCAGTGTACAGTTTCTTTAGTATGCCTTCGTCTGCTCCCCAGCTTGTGCCAGCAAGTTTCCTCATGATCGCCATTCTTTCTCTGGCTTTTATTCGGTTTCTCTCAATCTGACTTTTCCATGTCATGCGCCGATCAAATGTGACTCCCAGATAGGTTGGGTTGTCGTTTGGCTGCAGGATTTTGCCATTCAGGCTTAATTTGGTACTTTGGGGTTTTAATGAGAGCGAGAATATTGTGCACGTGGTTTTCTCCTCGTTTATTTTGACCAGCCATGAGTTCGCCCACTCTTCCAGCGATGTTAGGGCCGTCTGCATCCGATTTCTTGCTATTGTGAGATTCTTTTCAGAGGTCCACATAGCCAGATCGTCTGCAAACATTGAGCTATGGACTCTTCTTGGTATATTCTCTGTAATATCGTTTATATATACCAGGAAGAGTGTGGGTGACAATACTCCCCCTTGGGGTACTCCTTGCTCGAGTGTCACCTTTTTGCTCATCTGCCCTTGTACTTGGACTCTGGCCGTTCTTTGTTTGAGGTAGTGGTTGATCCACTTGTACATCTTCCCACAGACATCACTTCTTCTTAGCTTGACTCCAAGTCCATCCTTCCAGACTTTGTCAAATGCCTTTTCCAGATCCACCCAAACAGCTACTGTGTGTTTCTGTGCCTGGTAGGCATCTTCTATCTCCTGGGCTATGAGGATGACCTGGTCCTCAGTGGATCTGTGCTGTCTAAAGCCGGCTTGCTGTGGAATTAGTATTCGTTTTTCTTCCAGATGCCACATCAGTCTGGTGTTTATCATCCGTTCCATCAGCTTGCCGACACAGCTAAGTTGGCTAATGGGCCTGTATCCATTTGGATCTGTTTTGTCCTTCCCTGTTTTTGGTACTGGTACCAGTATTGCATCTTTCCATGCCTGGGGTACAATACCCCTTTTCCAGCTTTGGTTCAGGACTGATAGTAGTTTCTTCTTCGCTGTTTGGCCCAGCCCCATCAGCATTTCGTTTGTTATCCCGTCTTTTCCGGGAGATTTCCTTTTCTTTAGTGTTCTCATAGCCTCTTCCATTTCGCGCATTGTTAGTTTGGCCATCATGTGCTCTTCAGGAGCCGTATTAATGTTTTCGTGTCCCTTTAGCTCTTCGCTAATGTCTGTATGCTTATCTGCAGGGACCTCGATGTGGTTTGCTCTGGCATAGTGATAGACAAAGGCGTTTGCGGCTTTCTTACCTGTGATCAAGTTCTCGCCCTGCTTGATAGTAATTTGTTTATTTGACGGGGTTTCGTCATTCATGGCTCTGACTAGCTTCCATATCTTGTTCCCTTCTTTGTCCAGGTTCAGACTTTCCGTTTTATTTTTCCAACTTTCTCTTGCTGTTTGCTTGAGAGTGTGTTTGTACTTCGCCGCGGCGGCTTTGAGGGCGATGTTTGCCTCCATGGATTTTTCTCGTTCTGCCATGTTCCTAGCATTTGTTACTGCATCTTCCACTTTCTGTAACTCATCATTCCAGTAGGGCTTATAGTTTTTCCTAGCTCCTCTTGGGATGGTTTCAGTGGCGGCTTGCATTATTGCCTTGCTTAGGCTCTCCACCATGGGCTTCATTTTGGTGTTTCGTGTGTTGATGGTTTCACACAGCCCATCTGTCAGGATTGCAAATCTGTCCCAGTCGGCTCGTTTGTAATTCCAACGTGGGAGCGGTTTTGTTTCCTGTGGGCCTACTTCCATGTCAATGGTTAGCCTGATCGGCCTGTGGTCGCTACCTGCCAGTTGGTTTAGCACCTGGCGGTCTATTTTATAGTGTATGTCCTGTGTGGAGAAGGCCAAATCTGGAGTCGAGGTGGTATGCCATGTTCTTGAATAGAAGCTAGGGCTATCCTCCGGCCTATTGATTAGGGAGAGATTTGCATCTATCTCCCAATCTTCCACTTCGTCACCTCTACTGTCTGTGTCAGAGTATCCCCATCTCTCCGAGTGGCTGTTGAAATCTCCAACTACTATGCAGTTGGAGTCTCTGACCTCCATACTCGAGAGCGATAGGTCTCTGTTTGGTGGTCCGTACAGATTGAAAATGCGGAGCTTCGTCTCTTTAGCCATTATGTCAACTCCTACAATTTCTGCTTGTCCGGTGTGATTGACAGGTACCGCGCTACTCGGTATGCTGTTTCTGGTCAGTATCAGGACCCCTCCTTTGTGACCTTCTCTATCTAGACGGAAGGTCTGATATCCTCTGATTGAGAATTTATGGTTATTGTTGAGGTGCGTTTCCTGGATACATGCCACGTCAATCTTACCTTCATGCAGGTGGTGTGTTAGGGAAAGTTTTTTGTTAATTTCTCCCTCCGCATTCCACTGTAGTATTTTGAGGGTCTTGAGGTTTTGGCCAATAGACGTTGCCCCATAGCCATGTGCCTTGACTCCACGACACATGGGTGGGTGACCACCAGAAGTCAAGGGTGGGCCCCTTCGAGGCGTGAGGCCCGGCGCTATCGCTGCCTGGCGGGTCTCCTCAGGATGAGTGCCATACGTTTTTCTAATAGGTTGTACTGCCATCATACTGTGATTTACGTTGCACTGTCTTGTTAGGCTTGCGGCCCCGTGCATCCGATTTCAACAGGCGTTTCTGTAGGGATGCCCTCCTTAGCCTTTGGCTGTCCCCAGCCTATCGGCAAGGCAGCAGTTGTTTACGATCAGAGTTTTCTCTCTTATGGAAGTTGTCTTACCAGACTATCGAGTCTTCACTACTCGTGTCTATAGGGTGCAATGATGATATGTGATGATATATGAGATGGACTGGTTTACCCGGAAGAGAGGCAGTCCAGTGTGTCTGTATCCCAGGATCGTCACGTCCTGCCAGAAACGTAGCATTTGCATGTGAGTGGGGTATCTCTTTTTCCCTTTATTTTCTTGGCTTCTATGCAGGGAGGGTACGCCTAGCATTCCCCGCCACCTGGGGTGTTGACACAGTGGGGCAGGTGTGCAATGTCCGCTGGTCTGCATCTCTTCTGCGTCCAGTATGATAGTTATATGGCTGATAGCGTACAGAGGTAGATATCGTAGCCGGAGTGCATTCAGCCAGGGGACAAGCCTGGTAATGTCACAGAGATGTTGTTCGCCTGATGTGCAGACAACTCTCATGGTCAGTGGTTGAGTCTTGACAGTTCACAGTGAGGTGGCTGCTCTACTGTTTTCGACACCCCGACCAGGTACTAAGTCTTTGGTTGGTGTTTTCGCACCCCAACGCCGTATAGGGTGAGTATCAAGCAGTTGTCCGCCCGCTTTGATTGGCGGACGGCAAGGACCTCTTACTGTGGCTCTACCTGATAGGGCTGGGGCGCAAGCCCCAGGTCCCGAGCATGTAGGAGCCTCCCATTGCAGTGGTGCTGAGATTTTGGGCGGGATTGCGGCTTACAAGGGTTCGGCTGTAATCCCCCACATGGTAGCCTCGCGCCCTTGGTTTATCAGCCTGGTACGTGAACCAAAGTGTCTGCGGCTCCTCTCGATTTGAGCTGGTTTTCCGTAGCAACGCCCTGTCATTTGTAGGGTAAAACTGACCTGTCTTCAGATGATCTATTTCCAGCACCCGTTCACTATTTGGTCAGACGAATTTATTGAGGGCTTTTGATTGTCAATGACCAGGTATTTGAAATCTGCGGTTTCTGCGGAGTTAAACACGATTTCCGTAGCGTTCTTTCATTTGAGTGTTTGAGAGCTGACTTGTCATCCGTGAGTCTAATACCAGCGTACGTTCATTATTAGACCCAAACGGCAGTGCTCTTGATTTGTCAGTTGTTCTACAGTATTGGCGTGTTCAGTCAAATTAAGCCGCAGGTTCCACACCTGGTGGTGCCCTTCCGTCAATTCCCTTAGCGAGACAATCAAGTTTCTTAGGGGGTAGTCCCAGATTTTCGAGGGTCTAATTCCAGCACATGTTCTCTATTAGACCCCACGAAGGTGTACTTTTGGTAGTCATTCTGCAGTATTGGCGTGTTAAATTAACTTAGGTCTCAGGCTCCACTCCTGATAGTGCTCTTCCGTCAATTCCTTTATCAAACACTGGATGCAGACAAAACCGGGCCACAGGGGGCATAACCCCAGAATTCTGGGGGTCTAAGTCCAGCACCAGTTCAATATTAGACCCCAGAAGAGTGGTCTCGGCATGTCAATCATTTCAGTGTTGGCCGTGTTGAGTCAAATTAAGCCGCAGGCTCCACTCCTGGTGGTGCCCTTCCGTCAATTCCTTTAAGTTTCAGCTTTGCAACCATACTTCCCCCGGAACCCAAACACTTTGGTTTCCCGGAAGCTGCCCGCAGAGTCATCGAAGCAACTCCTGCGGATCGCTAGTCGGCATCGTTTATGGTCAGAACTACCACGGTATCTGATCGTCTTCGCGCCTCTGACTTTCGTTCTTGATTAATGAAAACATTCTTGACAAATGCTTTCGCAGTAGCTCGTCTTGCGGCGATCCAAGAATTTCACCTCTAACGCCGCAATACGAATGCCCCCGTTTGTCCCTGTTAATCATTACCTCCAGTTCCGAAAACCAACAAAATAGAACCGAGGGCCTATTCCATTATTCCATGCACCATTATTCAGGCAGCCGAGGCCTGCTTTGAACACTCTAATTTTTTCAAAGTAAACGCGCCGGCCACCCAGGACGCTCAGCGAAGAGCACCCGTGGGAGAGAGCCGGCAGACGGTAGGGCAGGAGACAACGGGCAGTGAACCGGCGCGAGCCGGACCGCCCGCCTGCGCCTGAGATCCAACTACGAGCTTTTTAACTGCAACAACTTTAATATACGCTATTGGAGCTGGAATTACCGCGGCTGCTGGCACCAGACTTGCCCTCCAATAGATCCTCGTTAAAGGGTTTAAAGTGTACTCATTCCAATTACGGGGCCTCGAAAGAGTCCCGTATTGTTATTTTTCGTCACTACCTCCCCGTGCCGGGAGTGGGTAAGTTGCGCGCCTGCTGCCTTCCTTGGATGTGGTAGCCGTTTCTCATGCTCCCTCTCCGGAATCGAACCCTGATTCCCCGTTACCCGTTACAAACATGGTAGGCATGTCACGTACCATCGACATTTGATAGTGCAGACATTTGAAAGATGCGTCGCCGGCACATGAGGCCATGCGATCAGCACAAAGTTATCCAGAGTCACCAGTGGGGACGCCGCAACCCCGCGAGGGGAAACGACGATTGGTTTTGAACTAATAAAAGCGCTCTTTCCGCGAGGGTCGGAGCTTGGTAAGCATGTATTAGCTCTAGAATTGCCACAGTTATCCAAGTAGGATCGTGCCATCTAAGGAACCTCGACTGATTTAATGAGCCATTCGCGGTTTCACCGTGAGACAGTGTGAACTTAGACATGCATGGCTTAATCTTTGAGACAAGCATATGACTACTGGCAGGATCAACCAGATATCTGTCGGAGACGTACTGTGTACAGCACACACCGGTCGGCGGAGGAAGGGTGTGTTTTTGTAAAAAGCCTCGCTGGGACGACAGCCGCAGGGACCGACTGACGGGACGGACGGAGGGTTGTTCCACCCGTCCCTCACTCCGTCGACCTAGGACCGCCTGACAGGGGCCTCCCACACGCACCAGACGACCGACCGACCGGGCTCGCTCGAGGAGGGATGGCAGCGCTCTGTGCAGAACGGATCCCAACGACCTCGGCGACGAATTTCACTGGGACTAGAGACACAATTTGGCCTGCCGGCCTGCCCTTCTCCGTAGGGAGAACGCAGGGCCTCGAGGCAACGATTCCTGCTTTCCATTTGCCGGTCACAAGCTCTTTGCGAGAGTCGGACCACCAGCGAGACGTACTGTCGAGCTCTGCTATAAGCCTTAGATAAATCACCACGGACGGACCACGTTTCCTGATACGGACCAGACTAGCGCACCTCGGTGGAGGAGCCACTACCACAAACCGCACCCAATTCGCACTACGGGGAAAGGCAGGCGAGCGTTTTCCGCAAGCCCGCGCTATCGCTCCGCCTGGCGGGACTGAGATCGCTTTACGAACACTGGTTGAAATTGAGTCGCCGCGGCGAGACAACTACCCCAGATGAAAACTGTATTCAAATCCTACGACTCGTCTCCGTGCGTCTTCTCTCAGGTCTGTCTCTAAAGTAAAGTGTTCTACCTCCGTAGTTCTCAACTCAAATCTGCGTAAACTGCATATCTCCGTCGCCTACTCTCCACTGACCGTTTCTTTTGAAAGTCTCAATTGTAATTGTCCCTCGCGTCTCTCCACCGGGATTTATATTCGGTCTGCATCTCCAGATCGCGGGATTTCCAAAACGGCGCGCGTTTAGTCCGCTTGTTTGCAATTAACCCCCATCCTGTTCACGTAGTTTCCAGACGATAGGGTTTGTCGCCGGCAACTAATCTAGCCGTCTACCACCACTACCGGCTCACGTGTGAACACATGGCTGGTGTTACATCAGATTACATGAAATTAGCTAAACCTCGACCTGGGCACTCTGAGACAAAAACGTACGTACTTCGTTTTTGGTTACTTAAATTCTGGCGGGACTGAGTTCAGCTGCACTGACTGGGTCCTTTAAATCCTAAGAAAGAGAAAGAAAAAATGGTTGTCTAAGCTCTTTATATCTTTCTCCGAACAGTTAAATGTCAAAACATGTCTAAGCTCCTACTATGATATGTCTCTACAGCTAAGATCTGTTACAGAACGCTCTGTACTAAACTGAACAACAGCTCACAAATATTTGACATTGAGTCAAAGGACAGGAGCCCATAAGCTGCTAGATCTGTAACTAACGATCTCAATCCGATGTATTGCTCGGAGTGCAATCCTTCGAAACGCTATGCTATTTAGCGCTTCGAAGAGCCGCAGTAGCGCAGCGCCCTGTCTGCACAGCAGAGCTATCTTGGCGCAATTCTCACGAGGTGCGGGATTTTTTGTCGATTGCATCATCTCCGAGGTCAACCCGACCTCCTAAAATAATTCAGTATCAGCACAAGCCTGGGAAGTAAATTACGGCCGAAGTGAGACTGCTTAATCAGCATTGTGTGCCGTTGTTAATATAAATATGGGGTACTTGCCTCTAAATTTACCCCAAACAGAGTTCACTGGGTTCACATCGTATGTCACATGACATTCCATTTCGTGCTAATGGGAGGACTGGTCGATTAATTTTATTTCAAATAAATAAGTAAAGATTTAGATAAAGACGGAAGTGTAAAAGAGATGGTTAAATTCAGTTTTGCTAAGACACTCGGATTTTTTCCCCGTACGGAAAGTAATGGCAACCTACCGTACTGCACACTTGCAAATGAACTTATAACAACCATACATGTGGTAGTTGTAAGAAGAGACGTTCTTCAAAAAACATACTATAGTCCATCTTTTAATTCATAAATAAGGTCCGAAGCAATTTTCTGGAAAACTTCATGTCATTTCCAAATGATTTTTGCATGCAACCTTAGAATATCCATGACGTTAAGTAAATATTTATCTCATAAATTTGACGTATTTTGAAAAATTTATTCATTAGGCTATATTAAAAACAACCTCACTAAATTAAACACAAATTTAACTTGTTTACGGTACACAGTCGTGCTGTTTTCAAAAAAGCTGTTTTGATATTCATATGCAATGAGTAAAAACAAGTTCTTGATTATCTTGCGCCAATTAGACACTTTGCCGAGTGCCGAAAACAACCAAGGCCATTCATTCGAAACTGTTATCAAGATATAGGCGTGTCACGATATTATAGTTTGTGGGGTTGTTATTGCGACATTCAGTTGCTTTTTTAAAATGTGCAGTTATAAATTTCAAAATGAGTTTGAAGTGTGCATTGATAGCAATGCAGAAAGTTACCATTTTACAATACAAGTTATTTCACAGGAAATCTAAGATCCGTCATTTATATTGCGATATTCATGACCCACAGAAACGAACGTAATTAGCGCTTGGTCTGGATAGATCACCCTTTTACCATTGGATTAGACAAGACTCATCGTGCACTCATATTAAGCAAGGTTTAAGGGAACGGCATGGAATAGTGGTTATGTGACACGGCTCACCACCCGAAGGTGCTGGGTTGACTCCTCCTCACAGCACCGGCTGTAAACCCGGGGAAGCAAACCCTTAGAAAATGCACGAGGAAGCAGACCCATGTATAAAATGCATGCCCAAGTCGGATGCACTGGGCCGACAGGCTCAAACATAAAAACATAGTGCAACGCACACCGGCTCATGGAATAGAGAAATTAAGCGAACACACACCAAAAAAAAAGAAAAAAAAGAAATGAATATCAAGCAAGGTAGGACAAGGAAATTTGATGATTTCGACAGAGATGTCATTAAACCGGAGACTTTGAAACTGTTGACGAAAAATCAATTTGTTACTCTCCGGAAACTAAAATTAACATTGCAATTCGACTGCAGTATTTAAATTTCCAAAAGTACTCTTAGGAAAACTGTAAGAGCTGCCGGAATTACATTCAGGAAAACTTCAGGCCGCAGGAATGTTATATGTGAAAAACCATATTTGATTGCTGTCAGAAGCAAATACTTGAGACAGATACGTGAACGGCGTAGGCAAGACTAAGATATTGTATACTTGGACGAATCCTGGGTCATTGGGTCATATCTCACCACACCAATTGTAAAGAAGGACAATCATTTGACGGTGAGCAGAAAAGACAAATTCCAAGCAGCAAAGGACAGCGCATTATACTAACGTGTGCCGGAAGCAGTGAAAAAGGACTTGTCCATGACGCTGAACTTATTTTCAAATAAAAAAGTACCGATGGTAGAGACTCCACACTGAAATGAATGAACAAATTTTCAGACACTGGTTGACGAATGACCTGCTTCCAATTCTGGATAGATCGTCATCCCTAGTAATGGATTATGCATCCTATCACAATGCAGTATCAGAGGAAGACAAAGTACCAACTGCATCAAATACAAAAGCTCAAATTAGGACATGGCTAGCTAAAGACAAAGTGAATTTCGACAACACGTATTTGAAGCTCAGGTTATTGTAGCTTGTGAGGAAGACATATGAGACAAAGGTGTATGATATTGACAAAACTATTCAAGAATACGGTCACACTTCTCTGCTACTATCTACATGTCATACACATCTAAAACCTAAAGAGGTTATGTGGGCTAAAGTCAAAGGACAAGTTGTGAACAGAACAGGACATTTAAAATGTGTGACCTTGAAGTGCTGACACGTGTGTACCTTTCAAAAATTGACGTTCAGTTCTGGAAGAAGTGTGTTGAACACATTCTCAGCGAAGAAGATCAGTACTGGCAACGAGATTACAATTTGTCCACCCAGTAACAATTATCAACCTCTTTGAATCATCAGATTCGGAATGATTAATATCATCTTTTGTGGACATACTGATTAGCATACAGATGAATTAAAGTAGGGTTATCAAAACAATTAAGTGTACATACAATGACAACAAATACATTTCAATATTCAATCGCATTAAGCAACATAAAATTAGCTGTGCAGTTGATACAATCTTGGGGTATAATGGTGACCGAAGGGCTGTAATAACTGTTGCATATTGGTTTCATTTTTACAATTGTACATAAAGGGAACCACAAACAATTAATTGATCTATCAAGACATTAAGGAGATACGCCTATGAACAAAATCAACCAGAAATTGAGCTGCGTACTTTAAAATCTTAAATTTAATCCCATTTCTTTTCAATGTTTCTAAAAGATCAAAAGAATTCGCTGAAGTGCAAATATTATAACATCTCTGGACTAAATAATATCAATGTTTTAGCGTCATGGATATCCTAAGGATGCATGCAAAAAATCATTTGACTCTGACATGCAGTTTTGTAAAACATTGCTTTGAACCTTGTTCATGAAGTAAAAGACGGATTATACGTACTTTTTAGGGTTAGAGTTAGGTTTAAGGTTACGGTAGGTTCACAATTATGGTTAGGGTTGGGGTTAGGTTTAGGGTTAGTATAGGGTTACCCTAAACCTAACCCCAACCCTAACCATAATTAGGATTAGTTTAGGGTTAGTATAGGGTTACTAAATATGTGTCAGAACTATCGAACAATCAGTCTGATAAGTCATCCAAGTAAAGTTCTCTTGAGAATATTACTTAACAGACTGAATCCTCAGGCGGAGAATATCATTGCCGAAGAACAAGCGGGCTTTCGAGCGGGAAGGAGTACCATCGAGCAGATATTTAATCTTCGGCTAATGAATGAGAAGTACTCAGAGTATGAACAACAACTCTACCATGCCTTCATTGACTTTAGAAAGGCGTTTGACAGAGTGTGGCATGCGGGGCTATGGTCAACAATGAGGCATTATAAATTCTACAGTGATATTGTGAGGGTAATTGCAAACCTTTATGAGCAGGCGACAAGCGCGGTCTCTGTAAAGGGAATGCTAGGCGATTGGTTCCGTACGACGGTGGGTGTGAGACAGGGATGTATACTCTCCCCCACACTTTTCAATATCTTCTTGGAGAGAATAATGGAGACGACCTTAAACGGACATGTTGGCACGGTTAAAATAGGTGACAGGCTTATCACAAACTTCCGCTTTGCTGATGATATTGATGTATTGGCAGGCACAGAAAGGGAACTCCAGGAGTTCATTGGTAGATTTGATAGAACGGCCCTGAGTTTTGGTACGGAAATAAATGCTGATAAAACAAAGCTCATGACCAATAACGTAGCAGGGTTTCAATCTGTAATAGAGGCAAATGTGCAGGTACTTGAGGTGGTAAAACGTTTCAAATATCTTGGATCATTGATCAGCGAAGAGGGTTCGAAGCCAGAGGTAATTGCAAGAATAGCACAAACAACAGCGGCGCTGACTAGGCTGCAACCTATATGGCGAGACAAACGCCTCGCCCTCGGCATAAAAGTCAGACTAATGCGCTCTTTGGTGCTATCTATATTTCTGTATGCCTGCGATACCTGGACCATTACAGCAGATATCCAGGGCAGGATATGCGGTGCTATAGAAAACTCCTAAATGTTACACATAAAGATTGTGTCTCGAACGTAGAAATCTGTCAGAGAGTTGAGGGCGCTATTGGTCCTTTTGACGATCTGTTCACAGCTATCAAAAGACGAAAGATGGCCTGGTGCGGGCACGTCGCGAGGTCCAACGGAATTCCCAACTCGATACTCTTTGGTTCCGTACCGCGACAGAGAGGGCGAGGACGTCCAAGGAAGAGATGGGTGGACAACATCACTGAGTGGTCAGGCCTTCGTCCCGGTGAGATACGTCAGGCGGCGACAGACAGAGAGGGTTGCCGTGGGATTTTCATGTCTTAATGTGTGCCCCAACGACCTGATGGGTTACGGGATGAACTGAACTGAACTGATAGGGTTACGATTAGGTTTTTAATTATGGTTAGGGTTGCGGTTAGATTTAGGGTCAGGTTTAGGGTTCCAGACCATTTCGTGATCTGCCGCGGAAGCTACGAAGTTCGTGCTCTATCGTTGCAACTTTAAGCAGTGAAAGGAACAACTTAAAAGTGGGAGGCAATCTGCAATATGAGCCATATTGTCATCTTAAGTAAAGTAAAGTAACCCATAGCATTACTGCCGTAGGGGTGTGAGGTGTTAGCGATCTCACATTTCAAAGGCTCGGCTATATGAGGGCGGTAGCAATCTCCTCTCCCTCGCCGCTTTTACTTCCCGGGCTGAACCGGTACTCATTTAAGACTGGGTCGACCCGGGAGCCATAGTCTGAAAAAAACATTACCGCCTCAATTGGGGAATGACACAGGACCTCTCAGATGCGAAGCCAGCCCGTTAACCACTGCGCTACGCGGCTCCATGTCATTATTAGTATAATTATTAAAGTCTGCCGTAGCTCTTAGTGACTAGATCTCTGGCTTCTAATAGCAAAGGCACCGTATTCAATCCCCGTTCTCCACCAACTCAAGCTACCCACCCCTAAATGGGCACGTGATACATTGGTGGGGCAGTAAATGAAACAAAGAAACGAACTAATCACCCCAAGTATAGTACCAAAAAAAAAAAAATAGACGTACAGCGAAGTGGCATTTCATCGCCGTCGTCTCATATAGGACCATAGTTACCGTTTTTGACCTTTGCTCCAAGGTCCGTTTACCGATGGTGACATGGCGTAATGTTTCAAGCGTTAATGGGGTCAGATGGTCATACTATCATTTATACAGTCACTTTCAAGGCTAATGAACACCAGAGGTCGCCTTGGCTAGACTAACATTCAAATTACATGTCGTTGTGTTCTCTAAGAGCCGGTGCGTAGATCTACGGAAAAAGCGGAGATGTGATTTTACCAAAGGATTCTGCGGATCCTATGGTCTGCAAGGAAGACTAATGACACAGTACTCAAAGAGGCCCAAACACAAAGACAAATCATTGCAAAGATTAAGAATAAGGCAGGCATTATTTTTCGGGCATGTTATGAGAAGAGGGTTGGAGCACGCTGTGATAATGAGAAAGATAGCAGGAAAGATGGACAGAGTAAGGCTGAGAGAGAAGATGTAGGTCAACCTGTGAGAAGATAGCAGGAACGATGGACAGAGTAAGGCTGAGAGAGAAGATGTAGGTCAACCTGTGAGAAGATAGCAGGAACGATGGACAGAGTAAGGCTGAGAGAGAAGATGTAGGACAACCTGAGAGAATGGCACGGGCGACAATCAACAACAGAGTTTGTAAATGACACACGTGATAGAAGTGGATGGAGGCCCACGAACGCCAACCGGCAAGGCACCTGATGATGTGTTCTCTAATATTTTAATATGTTGTTGGCAATGGTACGATCCATTCTTCATCGTACGCAGTCAGACAGTAACCATTATTTTTTCGAAAAAAGCGGCGGTCATCCTGAGGCTGTCGACACTGCCATAGAGCTTGTCTTGTGGTTCCACTGGTGATGGCCACATTTGCGCTCTCTGATCCTCGTATGTCGGGCAGTTCTGCAGCAGATGCTCAGCGGTCATTTTCCCGGTACCACACGGGCATTCGTCGGTACCACCTATCTTCAATTTGTTGAATAGGTGGTACCTCAGTCTATTGTGGCCAGTGCGAAGTCTGAAGACAACGACCTGCTCTCTTCTGTTCAACTGGTAATAGGCATAGTTTTTGGTGTAACCAGTATGTTCAGTTTCCCATTTGGTCATGTATCTGGCTTTAATAAGCCGTTTGGACTCTTCGTACGTCATACTAGTATCTGTTTGGTACGATCCATTCAACTACATATAGTCTTTTCAGGAAAGATATACTCTCCAAGTAAAGATCTTAAAAAAGTAATGAGACAAGGATGTGTATTATCCCTTTTTCTTTTTAATTTGTGCACGGAACTAATATTCTAACAGATAGCAAGAATGCCGGGGCTTATCATTAGAGGAGTGGCAATGGGTAGTGAGATCGGACCCCTGATCTCTGGGTAGTGAGATCGGACCCCTGATCTCTGGGTAGTGAAATCGGACCCCTGATCTCTGTGTAGTGAGATCGAACTCTCGTGTTCAATGTCCGTATCGGCCGCTGCCCGGGAAGAATTCAAATAAAAAATCTACCCAAGTTATTTGTACCTGTCTCCAAGTGATTTGTTAAGATGGCGCTTAACTGGCTGCGAGCCTACTTAGCTGTAGTGTGAGTCTATTGAGATGACTCGCATATCAATAAAAAAAAACCTTCAGGAAACTGGTTGCATACAGCCTCTGTAGAGTCTTCTAAACCAGTACAAACGACGTTACGTTAAGTCTCAAACTCTCAGGACTTGTGTGAGCCTACTATGCTGGTCCTCCTGTGAGTCAAAACAATGAAAGAGTTGATAAACTGACTGACAAATTGAGCAACGTTTCCATGATGTGCCACACCGAGGCCAAAACTATCGTTCACAGCCGTTACAACAGAGCTAATCCACGTGAGAACTTGACACAAGACCATTAAGTCGCATCTAGCGGCTCGAGATATCTTACACAGCGTCCATGTGCAACGGGAATCCAGGCCCACTGAACATGTCCTACAAGACTGCTCTGCCCACAAAGACCATCGACGCCAAACCTGGCCAAATGGAACAGAGCTGAGGCAGAAGCTTTGGGGCTGCTGTCCAGACCTGGAACAGACTGTGAACTCCGTCTTGGTGACGGGACTGCAGATCTAGCATGATCAAATACCTAAATACAGAGAATAAGCAGACGACTTCCAAATCTTCTATTATGGGGATATTACATTTGAGTAAGGGAGTGCACTCAATTCGATTTAAGTACCGTCTCCCCAACGACAGCTGGCTGCAATGGTCTCCAACATCCTTTGTCTCTTGTCTTGACGGTACACTCTGGCAGGCTGACATTAGTTCATCTTTCGATGCTCGTCTCTTGTCTTGACGGTACACTCTGGCAGACTGACATTAGTTCATCTTTCGATGCTCGTCTCTTGTCTTGACGGTACACTCTGGCAGACTGACATTAGTTCATCTTTCGATGCTCGTCTCTTGTCTTGACGGTACACTCTGGCAGACTGACATTAGTTCATCTTTCGATGCTCGTCTCTTGTCTTGACGGTACACTCTGGCAGACTGACATTAGTTCATCTGTCTATGTTGCTCTCCCATTTACATCACCGCTCGTCTCTTGTCCGCCTACCTTCAAACGTCCCCTCCAGTATTGTTTTCAATAAAGTATCGTACCTTTTTCCTTTTTATATTACGAAAATATTTCCCTTGCATAATTGTAATGTATGTCAAAAGGTCCATAACCCATGCCTACTCTCGTCAGGACATCGCTATTTGTTTGTTTCTTTCCACGAAATGCAACGCGACACATTCTTTTTTATAACCCCATTTCGAGGGCCTTTAATTTATTTACCAACTGTTTGTTCATAGTCCATGTTTCTGCACCGTATTATAATGTTGAATATATATATAACAACACATACCTTCCCGTTAAAGACCACACTAGAGGGTAGAATACTGAATAGAATGCAGTCATTCAAGAGGCAGACAACGTTATAAGTGGAGAGAGACTGGAAAAAGCCTGTCAGATTGCACCTCTACGGAGATTGGAGATTCATTACAGCCGACCTTCGATACGGAGATGGCACTTGAACTGAACTGATATATACATCTGATGAGTCTCATATTTAATATATTGTTTTTGTTGCCTGGATGCCAATATATTCGATCATTGACCGCCTTTTAGATGATGAAACTAATTGATGTATGAACAATAAGCACATTTTATCAGTTTGGTATTAAACGCTTAGACAAGTAGTCACAACACCAGTGTTAGACTTAATCAAGAGGCAGAAAACCAAATGGTTCGGCCACGTGACAGGACATATACCAGATAGTATTCATGAGAAAGCAATTCTATAGAGATACAAAGCCGATCGCCTCCCACTAAAAAGATTGACAGCAGAAATAACAGAAGTAGTGAAGTTCTTAATGTACGAAGTACATACTATGGCCCGGCCAAGAAACCTCATCATAACCTGCCGCTGATAGCACAAGCAGGAAAACAGCGAAAGAAGTTTTAAACGAAGGTCAAGCTGTGATTCACGGAAAAGGAGTTTCTACATTCAACCAGCTGCGCGAAAGACCCTGACCACTTTTTGTGTCTGCCAAGATGGCAGTGATACGGTTTCTGCACAACATGGTATTAGATGTCGAAATATTATACATTATTTTCCCAGTTTTCGCCTTCTCAATAACAAGTTGCAGAACAGAAGTCGGTCATGGAAGGTCAAGGACATACTTCTTCAAGTTTCGGGGAAATTGGACCAGAGTTTTCTAGATTAGTCTCGGTGTCAGGCCTCTTTCTACATTTTATTGCCCAGTGCTTCGATCTAGTTTTTGTAGCACACGTCCGGTTGAACTTTTTGCAATGTGGCTAATTAAACCTGTTGGTTTTAACTGCTACAGTTATTTTATGCTTTTCCTTCAAATACTTGTTATTTTCAAAGATACAATGTCAGCTTTTCAAGCATTAGAAGTTGAGAAGTTGCTGGTTATTGGAAACCTGATTGTATCCAAATATCTCTAGACATTGACCACATTACCACTTCCCATGTTGTAAAAATAGTTCTACAGTGGATCACTGGACACTCAAACATACCTGGCAATGGCAAGGCAGACTAGCAAAGAAGTGGTCAATACAAGAACAGTGACACACAGCATCAACTTTACAAAAAGATCATAAGAACAGCAAACAAAGAAACTTGGATGAACAGATGGGTCATGTGAAACAGGCAGAGGAGGGTCTACTGGCATATGGCAAGCCCCAATCCAAATAACAGTATAAATCAACTCTCATGGAAGGATTAGAGCACTATTTTTCGATTGAGAACACGACACATCCCACTTAACAAGCACCTGAACAGAATCCAACCACAACACACTCCTGAGTGTCCAGCTGTGTACACACCTATATGAAACCGTTGATCATCTCTTTGAGTGCTCAGCGCTCAATGATGTTAGGAAAATATTACCTCCGAGGCCAGATAAATGGAACACATGCAGATACCATTACATGGCACTGGGCCAAAGTGCAAGAACCCGGGTGCTGCTGGATCATTAACAACAACTGTTAAAGCCATCTTTTAATTTAGTTGTTCGAAGCTACTCTTTCTGAGCTAATTCTTGATGGCCCTTCTTTCATCCCGAAATAGACGTGTTGTAATGTACAGCGAGACTGTGCCTTTTGGCCCCAACACATCCGATTTCAGCTGGCTTTTTTGGGTCCTGGGTTTGTCCTGCCGCTATGATCCCTAATTCTTGGCCAGACTACACTTGTAATGAGCGTCGTCTGTTTCCAGGGCAACCACATGGAGGCGGAATAGGGTCTTGGTCAACCATGGTTCACTGATCCTGATGAAAGCAACCAGCTATTAGTCGCTGTCAGTGCATGCACTGCTACATCCTGGCTCGACATACCCAGTACCGGAGTGTACTTGAAAAGACTGACCAGGGTCCTCCTGGCTGTAGTGGAATGCAAGATTCCTCAGTAAGCTCACAATTATGGGGATCACAGTGTTGATACCTCCCTTATTGGTCAGACTGCTTTCAGCAGTATGAACGGAGGACATGAGGCCTTGAACGGTATGTTTCACCTTGACCCTGGTAACTATTCGCTGCCATCATACAATAACGAAACAAATACAATTTCACTCCCATCACACATTAATGAAGCAAACACAATTTCGCTCACATCATACAATAAACGAACACAATTTCACTCCCATCATACAATAAACAAACACAATTTTACTCCCATCATACAATAAACAAACACAATTTCACTCCCATCATACAATAAACAAACACAATTTTACTCCCATCATACAATAAACACAATTTCACTCCCATCATACAATAAACAAACACAATTTCACTCCCATCATACAATAAACAAACACAATTTCACTCCCATCATACAATAAACAAACACAATTTCACTCCCATCATACAATAAACAAACACAATAAAATAAGAAGTCATGAAAATGCATTGTAGTTTCTTTAATTACAACACAAAGAGGGTAATTCAGTAAGTAGGTCAAATAACTGAAACGGAATAATTGAAAAATTTAGATGGTATTTTCTAAATGTGTTGTTAGGTGGCAGCAACATCCAGCTTTATGGTCTTGTATGTAGCAAGTTCGAGGTGATGCATGCACCAGCGCAGTTGTGATACAAAATGACGTCAGTGCTCACTGAGTGTACAATCAAACAACAGTATGCTGTTACCTGCTCTTTTTTAGGAGCAAAAGGAGTCTTTGCAAAGAATATTCGTAAGGAAATGTTTCTTGTTTACAGTGAGACGTGTTTGTCGTGTGAAATGGTGCGTAACTGTGTCGGCACATTTTCTCCAGGATGCCAAAAGATTGCAGATGAAGCCCGACCTAGTCATCCTGTTCAGATTGCAACAGAAGTATCCGTGTGGTGGGTGGGGGAGATGACAGATGGGTAACAATATACAGTGCAGCAACTGCATTTGGGTGTTCAAATGGTTTAGCCAACATCATCATGCATAGTGAATAGGTTGAACACAAAGTACAAATGTGCTGAGACAACAAACGAGACTTCTATGTTACAGGTTTTGCTGCATTGATAAATCAATGGGACAAGTGTATCAATGTTTGTAAAAATTATGTTGAGAAATAAAAGCCATTTGTGACATATTTACTGACTTGCCCTGATACATCGACCATGTCAACATTTTAGCTGTGACAGGTAGATTACATTTTGTGTCAATCAGGAAAAGGTGGGGGCACTTCTCATTTAGAATCAAGCAATAGGACACCAATAGCCTACTAAACATCTCACAAAAGGACTAAGGACAGTTGTGCAACACTCTTGTTAATGTAATCATTGAAAACAGATTGTTACAGAACCCACTGCATTGGAACATACAAGATTTCTTTGTGGAAGTCAACTGCAATGGTGGCCCTATACTCCCACTGGAGTAAAACTTGAAATGACAAAGGATTACAAACAAACTACAGGGTGAATTACCATTTTCTACTATTGTGGAGCATGTAGATGAGTCGACAGTGAGCTGGCTTGCTAAGACTGGGATCATGGCGTGCTAGGGTTCGAAATCACAGACGGACAGAAAAAAAATCCAGGTGTGGTTCATTCCTTGCATGCCCACTCCTCCAGTTGACCCAGCTGTAAATGGGTACATGGCGTATTAGTTGAAGATAAATGGCCACCACACCTCACATAGACTACGGCTTGGTACATGAAAAGTTATCTTCCCCCCCCCCTGACAGCAATTGTTACCATGGGACTGACCTTTACCATTGGATAATCTTTTGGTTAACCTTAAATTGACCCTACCCCCATTAAGTTTCACTTTTCCCCATGTTTGATTATCAATATTTAATAAAACATTATTTCAAAGTTGTACAGTATTTTAGAAAAACGTATCTCTTACTTTAGGTCCGTTTTTGTTTGGGCTTAACCTGTACCATCTACTTGCAGGATACTTTCTTATGCCTTCTTCTTTGCATTCAGAATCTTTGGTCATTCTGTATCTGCAGGCCAATAGCCATGATGAAGTCTATAGTATTCACTAGGCCGGAGGGGCTGCCCACAGCTTTTGTCTCAGCTCTGCACCCTCTGGCATTTCATTTCCCTATCAATCTTGTGCCTAAATAGTGCCAACATTCCAGGTAGGCAAGAAGTCCTTTAGCAAGTGTGCTATAAGGGCTGATACTGTAAAGCTGTTTTGCTAGTTCCTCAAATTAATGATTTTTTTAAAAACGCCTGAGCTTCCATGCCTTCCTAACTCGGAGCAAAGTTAGACGCCTCACGTTTAAACTGCGATTGGATATACATTTAAACAAACACAGGGAATTACTACGATTGAAAAGACAAGTGTTTACCTTATCATTCTGAAAACATTGGTAGCAAAACACCTAAACCAAGTGAAGTAATTGGCATTCGCAACTGAATCTTATACTTCCAGGTGATGAATGCACATTGCTACAAGAATGAGGAGAGCCGGGAATTTTGTCACAATTCAAAGTAGCAAACTATAAATCGTACATCTAACATTCCACTTTAAATAATGTAACCTATTTTATAAACAATAAATAGCAACATGTCTGTTATATGTACATAAAATAACATGATTTTTGTCAACAAATATGCACATTTACAAATTGAGAGCAAAAGTGTCCAGCATTTCTTGCTAAAATATCAATCATCCGTAACTAAATATGTTGATCCTACTGTAAAAATGATTATGCTGGAGAAACATGTGACTTCAGATACACAACATAGATGAAGAAAAAAAAAAGCAAAGAAATACAAAGAAAGAGAAATGTACATTACAATAAAAATAAACCATGGTTGTCCAACTTCCAGTTCAAATGTGGCCCACATACTTATTTTTCTAGGTCACACTGGTATGCACAAATATTTCCACATTTATCTGCAAAATGTACATGTTTTTATCCAAAACATCTAGTGAAAGCAATGTTTTACTCTCTGAACTCTTTACACAAAATTGGTTTATTCTAGTTTCAAAACAAAAAACTATTTATAGTCTGTAAACTTTACGTCATTGATTCATGTAGAGCATGAAGTTGGTGAAGATCTATCCCGTTTAAAATGCATGTTTTTGTCACTGAATAACAGGAAAAAAAACCCACAATTTGTGCCTACCTCCCACTGTAATATATTTTATCGCACTTTCATAAACTTATTTATTAATTGGGATCAAGATGCTGAGTAGCGCATGAGCTGCGGTAGTCAGTGACCCATAGCTGACTGCTAGCGTCAGGGCCAGCGAACCAAAGCTGCCAAGACCCTTCTACACCTCCACGCGGTGATCCTGGATAACAGGCTGCAGCAGGGCACACTGGCTAAGGAGAAGGGATCGAAGAGGGAATGCTAACCCGGTACTCAAAAAATGCTTGCTGAAGTTGGATGTGTTGGACCAAAAGGTGCAAATATTGTAGCCAAGCTGTAAACTGTGACACAACACATTCCGTTCTCCGGACTACATTCTGCTACTTAAGCCCTTTCAGGGTTTGGTAGTGGGAGAATGAGAACGAACGAAGAAGAAGATTTATTAATTAAATAATAACAATAATAGTTGTCCATCGCAAGTCCAGGCTTGTGCTGCGAGATGTGTTCTCATATGACTATAAAGACCAATCCTGGCACAGTAGAATTTGTCGCATCCCTAGTATTCTTTACATGATGTTCTGTTTTCCTAGAAATAATGTGTTTTTACCATCAAAGAAAAATTCAGAACATACATAAGTGATTTATTCCTTACCTGCATAAGACTAGCATTTAAAGTTCACAGTGTGCATATTAAACTAGTGCCTGCCAATTAAGACGTAAAATGACCTAGGGAGGGTGAACTGAGGGCTAAATGAAAGATTAATATTAAAATAGTGACAGTCCTACGGTCATCTCACTGCCAGGACTTAAAATTGTGTCATAAAATGTTTGGGATGCAAAATAACTTGTATATGTTGTTATCTCATAGCTGCTGAGCAAGTCTACTCTTCAAAGTCCAATGCCATTCTTATTTAGATGCAGGACTTCTTCAGCTGTTTTATTGCTCCGTACAGTGTGTTGGCAATGCTTGATATAATCTTTCCCTCATGTCCGCAAGCGTCTTGCACTCAATGAGTATAGGTGTCTAACTACTATTTCATCAGGGTGAGAGCAATGTCTGAATAAAGGCAGGTGCTGAGGATTGATGCAGTTCAAGTGGCTATTGACTGGTGTGTCCTGTTCGGAACTGACAGGTGAGACTATGAATCTCTTCTATGTCATCATTACTTTATGGGAACTCATACACGAGTTCGAGGTTTTGATTATAAACCAAAATCCAGAAGTACCACCTTGTGATGCTTCCAAGAAACATGCAGTCTTGCAGTCCTCAAATTGTCTGGTTAATATGCCTCAGGATCATGTGTACTGTACCACATCATTCCACTATTTCCTTAGCATTGTAACATGTTAGCAACTATCACTGGGTACGATTTCCTGGGACACCATTTTCACATACATTTTCTTGGATAGATGCATGGACTGTACTGGCTAGATGGATGGGGGGCAGTTGGCAGGTGACTGTGTGAATGAGATGACTCCTCATGTGGGGATAGTCCAAACTAAAGTACAGCAATTGAACACTGACCATATGGAAAGTCGATCGTGTAGCCTAGGTGACAGTGAGCTGGCTTACTAGACTGGGATTACAGCACTGCACGAGTTCGTGCTCACGGACGACAGAACAAAAATCAGGGCCTTGGTTTGTGCATGGTATGACCGCTTCTCCAGTTGACCCAGCTGTAAATGGGTACCTGATGTATGAGTTGAGGAAAGAAACTGTCCACCCCTCCTCACATAGACTATGGAGTAGTATACGAAGAGTTATCTTCCTTTCCGGCAGCAATTGTTACCATGAGACTGACCTTTTTTACCTCTTATTTGGAAAGTGGAGAAGAGACGGTCAAAATTAACTTCGGCCACAGAACCCTAACTGGAGAGGCAGAAAGGGTAGTGCAAGTTCAAACCTGCTAGAGGAGGGTTGTCAATGGCATATCCCCGACACGGAGCAATGGGCACTGATGATTGATGACTATGGTATCCCTAATTATGTGCTACTTTATTTTAATCAACTAATTGGTTGCCTTTTTTAATTTTTTTTACTTTTCACAAATCTATTTAATTTTTACAACAGATCGTAAGAACATAAATGAAATGTCTGCGAAAAATATTGGGCGTAACAAAGAGAGACAGGATCAGAAACAATGACATCAAGATACTGGTAAGAACAACTCAAGTTTTAGACTACATCAAAGAGCACCTACAAACAAGCAATACTATTTACATTTAGTGAATTCACGGCCAAAGGCAGACCACAAAAAAAGGTGGCTTACACAAGACATATCTGACATCATGAATACAATTGTGCATGAGTCACACAGTAGGGCTCACTTTAAAGATATCTTGATAACCTGATGCTGAAAGGCAAAACAGGATAAGTGAAAAGAAGAAAGATAAAAAAAGATTCAATTTTTGTATGAAATTTCTCACATGTGCAAAGACAATGCAGTCTATGGCATGGCATGGGGCATGTCAGGCTCTAGACATAAAATCACCTTGCCTTTTACAGCAGAAAGATACCAATACGATTTCCATTTCTGTCAATATGATGACTGTGCTAACATGTTATAATGGCTTAGAGATGACTGTGAACATGTTATAGTGTCTTAGAGATGATTGTGAGCATGTTATAGTGGCTTACAGATGACTGTGAACATGTTATAGTGGCTTAGAGATGACTGTGTTAACATGTTATAGTGGCTTAGAGATGACCGTGCTAACATGTTATAGTGGCTTAGAGATGGCCGTGCTGACATGTTATAGTGGCTTAGAGATGACAGTGCTAACATGTTATAGTGGCTTAGAGATGGCCGTGCTAACATGTTATAGTGTCTTAGAGATGGCCGTGCTGACATGTTATAGTGACTTAGAGATGACTGTGCTAACATGTTATAGTGGCTTAGAGATGACTGTGCTAACATGTTATAGTAGCTTAGAGATGGCCGTACTGACATGTTATAGTGGCTTAGAGATGGCCGTGCTAACACGTTATAGTGGCTTAGAGATAACTATGCTAACATGTTATAGTGGCTTAGAGATGATTGTGAACATGTTATAGTGTCTTAGAGATGACTGTGCTAACACATTATAGTGTCTTAGAGATGATTGTGAACATGTTATAGTGTCTTAGAGATGAATGTGCTAACATATTATAGTGTCTTAGAGATGACTGTGCTAACATGTTATAGTGTCTTACATCTTTTATAGTAGAGTTCAACGTTCCGCTTAACTGTACACCAGAATTCAGTCCCGGTTATACTACTCAAGAAAATTTTTGCTCGGACAGAAGCTGACTTTCTCCTGCTCGCCCCTCCTTCAACTGGAGGTTACACAATACCTCTCCCAACCTCGTATTCTCAGCACAGCAAGGGTCACGCTGACCAAAAGGTGGACACAATCAGAAGCCTCGACGGCAAAACCTGGAACAGGGACAGATACAGGAAACCTGACGCAAACATTGGTTTAACACACTTCTCGGGGCCCTCATACCAAGTCAGCGGAGTACTCAGCTTCACCTGGGGAGCCTGTAGGGATTTCGGTCAACACGTAACGCATGAACACAGCCTCAGCAGTTGGACATGGTAGTGGTTGATCGACGCAATGGGCCTTTAATGCCTATGCAAACGTTATTATTATTAAAGAATTGTATAGCAGATAATTCCCCGAAAGTTCAAAGGAAAGTACATTACTTTTGCTAAGAAAAAACAAACACCTGGTTGTATCTCTTTCTTGAGTGCGTTGTTTCTCACATCAGCAACAGCTATTTGACTACATGTTATATACCCAGTGTCAATTCTCTGACCCTTGTATTGGACCATTGCCCAATACTTGTATATCAAAACAAGGAAACTAACAAGGGTTGTGCACGAGAACAGCAGCTCCATCACATAAAACAAAATGCAACATAAACAATTATTGGAATAGCACAAAATACTTCAATGGAACAAAATGATGGAACAGACATATAACATATCCTTTCAAGTAAGCGTTTTCATAGGATGAAACACAAACTCTTTACAGTCCAAATTGTCAATTGTAGTCAACTAGAGGAGCACCACATACAGTACGATTGATCTGAAATTACGTGTCGCATATCAATCATGTCTAAATTTGATCTATAAACAAAAGCTGTATCTTTAAATTTAAAAATCATATTTTTTAGTCTTAATGACTTTTTTTTGTTGTTAACCGTGAAACACAAACTTCTTCTTCTTCATTCGTTTTCAATCTCCCTGAAAAGGACTTGGCAAGTAGCAGAATGTAGTCCGGAGAAAGGAATGCGTTGTCGTAGATTTCAGCTTGACTGCGATATTTGTACCTTTCGGTCAGACACATCCGACTTCAGCAGGCATTTTTGAGTACCGGGTTACCTTCCCTCTTCGATACCTTCTACTGAGCCAGTCTGCTCTGTTGCAGCTTGATATCGAGGATCACCACATGGAGGTGTAGAAGGGTCTTGGCAGCTATGGTTCGCTGCAGCTCATGCGCTGCTCAGCTACTTGATACTAAACACATACAATTACTGTTATTGTCTTGTACATTAAGACTAACATCTTGTAAATTAGATAGGGTTGTAAAAGGTTAAGGATTTGTCCAAAACTGATTTCATTCTAGAAACTACTGTTAAGATATAGCACCATGGTCGAATCTGTGTTCTGGTTGGCTTCAGAGTGGCTGCTTTGCTTGCTCTTTTACTTCTTGGTGGTCTACGGTTGCTGTCGTGTCACTTGGAGAGCTGTCAGAATGCTTGTGCTGCGAAGATGAAACTGAGGTCATTGCAATATTTGTTTTGCAACACTTGGAATTTGGTGAGGTAGACAAGGATGAGGTAGATTCTGGAAGTGGTGACATTCTCCTTTTCCTTCCAGACTGAGGATTCTCGCAGAGACTAATGTCTCCAGATGATAATTTAACTGGCGTATGCTGATTGTCTATGACATCCTCATAGTTTTGCTCTTTTCCTGTATCATCTTGTTTTGTTTGACTAGACTGATTCGAACCTCGGGTTTTCTCAGCCCAGTTTTGCTCTTCGTCACGGTCTGCTGGCAATGATTCCTTGAATCTCTTTCCTGTTAGACTATGCTCGCTATTTTCTGTTTGATCAGTAGAGCTACCATGGTCTACACTTCCAGCCGTTTCATTCTGACAAACTGTTCTGTCTACGTCTTCGACTCCCTTTACCAAATGACAAGATTTATGTGCCATTTCCTGTTTTTGTGACGGTGATTCTATTTTAATCTGATATTTATTTTCAGATTGACCTGTACACATTTCCTTCTGTTGAGATCTTGAAAAAGAAGAACGTCTTTTACGAATTGGAACGTTCTCACTGGAAGGTAACTCTGCCATCCGTTTTCTATCTATAGAAGATGGGTGGCGAACTTTTGTGTCTTTTGCATCACAGTCAGGTTTTGGTGAGATTCTGGAGTGCTTTCTTTGAGGATGGTTTTTGTCTTTCCGATCAGACTCGTTGGCTGACATTCTCCTTATGTTAAGTACTGAGGAATCTTGGTGGGCGTGTGCCACCAAAACGTGTGTATTCCACAACATGGTGCTCCCAAATATCTTGTTGCAGAAATTGCAGGGTATTTCCCGTGGAATTGTTTCAAAACATTCATCATCGTCAGAACTGGCAGAATCTTCATGCAGATATGACACTTCAAAAATACAGTCCAAAAGACCCTTCATGCCAATAACACCCCCACCACTGCTTACAGAACCATCATCACTTTCACTTTCTTCACTCTTCAGCATCATCTTGTCTGCAACCTCATTCAAGATTTTCTGAGATGGCATGCTGGGATCACGCAAAATGATTGCCAGTTCACTGAGGTTTATGTATGGTAGACATGGCAGCATTCCTTTATCTTTGTGCCTTATTGGCTCTGGAAGCTCCTGTCCTTTCAGTTGAATCTCATCCTCCTTTGCGTTCTTAGCAGTGGTAGTGTTATCTCTTTCCTTATCACTGAATACCGTACCTGCTTGTGCACTGACTTCTACCGTGCCATATGATCTCTCTGCCATTATTTTACCGTCGTCGTCCTTTGGAACACTTTTACCAAAATCCGCCATAATAAGTCTTTAAAGTGATGTCAAGAATAGTGACAGCTTCACCACATCCAGATGATATGAAAGAACTTTATCACAGAATTTGTTTTCAACGTAGTCTGTGCTGCTGTCGCTGACCGCTTGACTAGGAATAGGCAGGCACTGGTAATAGTCAAAATGTCAGGCCCACAAAAGGATAGATTCACTTTCCTGAGATGCCCTGCAAAAAATGAAATAACAACATGTCTTGTTACATAAGTTCATGAAAATATCTAGCAAAAGAAAGGATAAATTAGAAAATAATTTGTTCAAAGCACAGTCGGCTGCTACAAGAGCAAAAGGGCACAGCTAAAAATTATTACAAAAAGGTCCAGATTATTTCAGATATACGTTTTTTAGTCAGTGAGTGGTGAATGCTTGTAATGCATTGCCACTGGAAACAGCGTGAACAAGGACAGTTAATGCATTCATAAAAAGATTGGATGCACATTGTTATTTTTAGACCAAGTTGAGTAGAAGAAACTGGCTGCACATAGACTATGCAGGGGTCTTCTAAACCAGTATAAAGAAGTTAAGACACATAAGTCTGAACAGATTGAATCAATCGCATTGCGGCATGGACAACAGCAGTAAAGGCGAACTTTGACAAAATTAGCAAACTCCAAAACCAAGCCATGAGAGTTATAACAGGAGGCGTGAAGTCAACGCCAATTGTAGAACTGGAAAAGATTACAAATCTGCAATCCATGACCGACAGAAGAGACTGCAAAGCCCAGTAGCAAGCAGAAAAACTCAGAAGACTGACTGACCATTCAATGCATAAGAGACTAAATAATTTTGGAAACGGGAAACTAAAGCGGAGAAACTTTGCAGAAATAGCCAAACCAAAGATGAACGAAGACCCTATGAACGCATTAACAACACCAAAGCCCATCCCTACTGTACAAAAACTTACCTGGAGGCAGCATATATTTCCAGAGGTGGTAGAAAATATACCAGGTATTGGAAAAAAGAACAGCCAGACTGAAAAAGAAAGAAGAGACATAACCCTGAGGTACATAACGAAAAACTATCCAAGCATAGACTGGACCCATGCATGCACCAACGGCTCTGTAACAAACACAACACAGAACGGAGGGGCAGGGGTATTCCTGAGCCTACCAAATGGTAGAAAAACAACACTATCAGTGGCAACTGAAAAATACTCAAGCAATTTCAGAGCAGAGGCAGAGGCACTGAGGGCTGCAGTAGAAGAAATGGTGACATGCAAAAGAAATGAAAGCCATATAGTCCTGCTTACAGATGCCCTGGCCGTAGTCACAGCACTAAAAAGCCAGAAAAATACTGAACTTAATGATTTAAGAGCAGTACTCTGTCAACTATGCCAGCAGTCCAAAAAGAGTAGTACAGTGGGTTCCATCCCACTGTAACATCCAAGGCAATGAGGAGGCAGACAGACTGGCAAAAGATGGTGCAAAACAACCACAACCAGATACTAGTGTAACCTACGAAGAGTCAAAAAGGCTTATTAGAGCTAGATACATGACCAAATGGGAAACAGAACATACTGGCTACACAAAAAACTATGCCTATTACCAGTTGAACAGAAGAGAGCAGGTCGTGGTCTTCAGACTTCGCACTGGCCACAATAGACTGAGGTACCACCTATTCAATAAATTGAAGATAGGTGGCACTTACGAATGCATGTGCGGTACTGGCAAAATGACCGCTGAACATCTTCTGCAAAACTGCCCGACATACGAGGATCAGAGAAAGCAGATGTGGCCATCACCAGTGGCAACACTAGACAAGCTCTATGGCAGTGTCGACAGCCTCAGGATGACCGCTGCTTTTTTCGAAAAAATAAAGGTTGACGTCTGACAGCGTACGAAAAAGAATCAATCATTGATATGCACATAGTCCGATATCATTTACTCCTATAATTAAGTGTATAAACTTAAAAGAGATTTTTTTCAGACTATACAAATGTTATAAAAGTCAAAGATGTATAATGTAGAAGCCCTTCCTATCCAACCCATGCTAGGAATCCCCTTCTCTCCTATATTGTACTTTCTATCAGATGATCATCTTCATATTTTCTTGGGTTTCCGTTACCATCTTCTTCTGTGCGCATCCTGAAAAACATGTTTGCGATGGTGTGTCATAATTTACAGCAAGGCTTCGATGTCTGCGCTTTTCACATTTTGTCTGGATACATTCGATTTCAGAGCAGAATTTTGGGGGGGCCGGGTTTGCCTTCCCTATTTGATCCCTAATCTCTGAGCCAGGCTGCATTGTTGTAGTCTGTTTCCAGGGCTGCCACATGGAGGCAGAATATTGTCTTGATCAGTTATGGGTCACTGACCCTGATGCTGTCAGCTCATTCACTTCGGTCCCCTTTCCTATCTAAGTCGAGTCCAATCAACTGAAATTTTCTGTTTCTACATTTAGTATATAATTATTCCACTCAGGTAGTTAGATAAGATGAAAGAATAGAACCACTTTAACCTTCCAAGCATGTTGCAAAATGTGAATAATGAGAGAGAGAGCTGTTATCATTTGGTACAGGTTATCATTGAGAAGACTGCTTCTTATGGAGCACAAAAAAGAGACAAGATGTTATCATTGAAGCCATCTTATATTCAATGTTAGGTACAATTTTGGAACTTTTGTGCTTTCTACTCTATTTTCAAAGTCACTCCCTACATTCTGTACAATTTAAATCTTCTAAGGTGACAAAGAGACAATATGCTGAACAGTTTAAATACTTTAATAACCAGGAAATGTGTCAATAACATTAGAGACTGGCAGTTACTAGATCCATTATTGAATGTGCGGCATGTCAGATAACATACTGGAAATAGATGAAGGATTCATCTCTTTACATCCACAAACTGTTTAACATCTACAACTGTTGAATGTGCAGCATGTCAGATAACATACTGGAAATAGATGAAGGATTCATCTTTTTACATCCACAAACTGTTTAACATCTACACTGTTGAATCTGCGGCATGTCAGATAACATACTGGAAATAGATGAAAGATTCATCTTTTTACATCCACAAACTGTTTAACATCTACAACTGTTGTGTCACAAAAAACTTTTAATATGCACAGAGAACATTGATATGGGTAAATCTTAGATAGTACTCTTATTTTTAATCAACTTAAAAGGGGCACATCGTTACTCAGTCATATTGGAAAATTACATGCAAAAATACTTGAACAAAGAATTAGGCCTACTGTAGAGCTTCCGCTGAGCGCAACTCAATTTGGATTTTGTAAGGGTATGGCTGCACTGACGTCTTATTCACCTTAATGCAATTTAACGAGAGGCAATTAAATATGGCAAGCATTTCAACATTATATACCTGTATTGATCAAGAGAAAGCTTTTGATTTGAGTAAATTGACTTAACTCAGGACAATATTTTAGGGCTATGGATTACAAGGACTACTTTTAGATAACATTGTACCATATTTTAAGAACACGCTTTTGAAATAAACACAGGAGTTCCAACAGGGATGTGTGCTTTCCCCATTACTGTTCAACATTTGTATAGACAAAATAACAACAGAGACCAGCCAAATTGAATTGCAGCTCCAGTAATAGAACCTAACTCAGTTCATGAAGTACTCTTTGCTGGCAATCAAAGTCTAATGTAGGAAGGTAAAGGTAGACTATAGAAAATCAGATGAATGCACCTTGCAGAGTATGCGAAAGATATAATATGAAGATTAGCGCATCAAAGACATAAGCTTTGCAAATTAGCAGATCACAAAGTCTACTTAACAGCAGGCCCAAAAGTTCAAATATCTGCTAAGCATTTTTACAACTTGTGGAAGGCTTGATAGAGAAATCAGAAATTAAGTGTAAAAAAAGCATTCGACTGTGATCTATGAATTGTTTAATTAAACATCCGAACATCAACTTGTCTACTAAACAATAACTGATAAACAGCACATTTATACAAACTCTGTACTACCATTGTCAAACAAGATCCCTAACCATGATGCAGGAGAGGAAAATGTCAACGTCTGAAATAAAATGTCTTCAAAAGGTAATCATTATCACCAAGAGAGACAGAATGAGAAATTAGGACATTATAAATTTGGTAGAAACTTGCCATTAAGTACATTAGCAGACGGAAGCATAAGATGGTTCAGTTATCTCATGAGAATGTAGCGTGATCAAATCCCTCTGCTCGCTTTCAACATAGGACTACAGGGCACAAGAGAGACCACATGGCAGATGGATACCTGACATATGAGTAATCATCCTGCAATGTTGGCTTACAACAGATGCAACACACTTAGGCCAGGAAAGACAACTTACAGTAGATGGAAAATGAACTGAATGTTACCACTTTTAGACATGGTCCTAATACAAGGCACACAAAAAAAACTATAGGATGTGTGAAATGAACTGAATGTTACCACTTTTAGACATGGTCCTTATACAAGGCACACAAAAAAAACTATAGGATGTGTGAAATGAACTGCGTGGACAATGTCATTAACTTTTACTAAACCATTAGTGACAAAATTCATTCAGGGCATTATCTCTGTATATCGACTGGTGTATTTGTTATTAACACCGATTTTGCTATAGAAATGGCTGAACAGAAAACGAGACCATTTCGCCCACACTGATAACCATACAATGGCCTTTCTTTCTTTAACACAATTTTGTAATGGTTTTTGTTTCACATGGGTTTGGAAGGTTATCCCATTATTGATTGTGATGTAGATAAGTTGTTGCAACAGATTTTTGTGAGGTAGGTCTATTTAGTTTGTTTATGTAGATGTTATAAATATCTTTCTAGTGCCAACTAACACGTATGCTGATCTGGTTAGGAACACTGTCAGTACTTTGTGGCAATTTCATGGATATACAAGAAACTGTTTCAAGTCCAAATATTTGTGACGTAATTAAAAAATGTGAAAACTAGAAAGTAACACACACACCATTAGGTGAATAGAATGACAAAGAAATATTGTCTTTGCTACTTCATATGCTATATATATATATATATATAGCAAGACAGTAAGATAGCTCAGGACATCACCCTTAAGATCCTATATGCATTTTTCATTATGGTGTATATAATTCTGAATTAAATAAACAAATCCAATGAGAAATGGGTGTTTGTCTTATTTTATCTGTAACTTTTTTATTTGTGATTTTGTAATACATTTTGAATATGCTATGTATGAATTGAATGGAGGAGTGTCTAAATGGCATGATAGTGTGCTGAAAGTAGAAATTGCTGTACATGTGCACCTAGTACAATAAAAGCTTCACCCTTCATGAGCAGTGTACACCAAACATGCATCACCCACGTCATTCACACTAATGTCTCTAGGCCCACAATCATCGTCAACTGACCCGACCATCAATGATACCATTGCTATGGTATAGATATAGTTCATCGTTATCACTCTCTATCTCGATATCTGATTGATTATCATCATAATCAAAGTCTAGCTTGTCAAATGAATCTAACAGATTCCATCTTGATGGCTCTGCATGCTCACTATCAGATAAATCGCTAATGTTTTGTGTGAAAATTAAAACTTGTTTTAACTTCCTAGCTGTTTTCGATACTTTATAGATACTTTCTCCTTGCATTCAAATTCAAACCGGAAGGTAACAATAGGCGAAGTTACTAAGAAACAAATGCAATGACAGTAAGCGATTTTCAGCGGTATAGGATTTGATGCTGTCAGTGGTTACCAGCGGTAAGTGATAAGTGGCTGAGTCAGAGGCTGCATGCAGTGAAATATTACACACATACAATTTCTAGCACCTCAGAAATAAATTTCTTTAAAGACAGAAAACTAAATGGAAGAGGGGTGAATCTAAAGAAAAAGTTTTGAGCAAAAAGGGCACTCCCCACAACACTTAGTAGCACAAGTAGTTGAGAAAAGCTGAAAAGTAAAATTGACAGGTTAACATTTATTCCTAAGTTACGAGCATTGCCATTTCTGAAAAACTTTTAAAAGCTGAGAAAAGAGGACATTATCTTCTCAAGTTGTGTTGTTATATTGGAACTGTTATTTCCTGTGATGCTTACATTTGCATAAAAGAATATCCAGTACAAAAACCATCACTAATCTCAGTATCCATTTCCCCCCCCCCCCCCCATATATACAGTGAGAGAACAAAGAGTTCTGCCTGTAATTCAGTGATGTGGATGTTGCATAGCGATCTTTCTCTGGCTATAGCCTATCTAATCTATTTAACATGCCAATTAATCACAAGATATAAAATATTTCTTTGATTCAGTAACTTTTTTCCTTATTTACACATCTCTGAAACCAGAATGCATCTTACAATTGCCATACAGAATTTGTCTTGTTATAATAATGTTATATCATAAGTATAATTAATTCTGATCCCTTATTGCCATTCAAAAAGTTGTCACAAATGATTGCAATCCAAAACCGCAATGAAAAGCAAACAGTGTAAGCGGCAGAGCATGGATATAGAGAGAATAATCCAAAAAAGGTTATGTTATGAAATATTTGCAGTTGGAGATATCATAATTTCATTAAGGATCGCAATGGCTCAGAAGACAATATATTATGGAATAATGCAGATATAAGGGACTGGACAAGTGATTCAACAGAATCTGACGCGACAAGTTATTCATAAGATTCTGACAATTAAATAACGTGGCTCATATTGATTCATGAGAAAGTGACATTATATAAATACACATATAAAATACCTAAATATATTTAAACATACTGTCTAATCAATAATTTATTATCAGTTCATTGGCTCTTTCCGTCTTGTCAAACTATAGTCAGTTGTGTTTTGAAAAAAAAAGGTTTGTAACTACAATTGATGATGATAACGAATGTTACTCATAAGACCAGTTCGAGCAGAGAAGTGTCTTCCACCACGTGTGCAAAGAAAATCAGGACAGTTTGTGGCATTGCATTGTGTATCTTCTCAAATGTCGAGTCCTGAGCCTATCCGTATCTCAGTTGTCTGTATTCCATGTCTAATCATGCCATGCCATGCAGCACGGTCCATGGCGTCGTGTCCCCCCCCCCCCCCCCCCATGATTCCAAATTGATGCCAGCATCATTCATATCCCGCTTGCGTACATCCTAGTACTGAAGTAGTGGCCTGTCCCAAGACATTTTCCTTAACTGCAATTCCCCACAGAGTAGATTTTTTCTGGCAAAAGATGGCGCCGTAACTGGCTGCAAGTCTACATTTCTCTACTGTTTTGGATCATTATGGATGCCGCCAGACCACGGATTTGCCTGGAATTCACACTAGTCGACGACTTACACTTGTGTTCACGGATACGTGGAGTTGTTTTCCGTCTGGACTTGTTATTTCGTTCTTTTTGTGTGATTTCTTCCATCCGTTTATCCTGGTCTGGACGCCGGCTGAATGGCGCTACGCTTAAACTAGTTATTATACCTGTGTCGTATCTCACGGGTTAGTTCTGCAGGTTCACCTTCACGAATTTGGCGTGTGGGAATTTTAGATGCTACTATGATGAACTGAATACAGCTGGGGAGAGATGCCAGACTCACTCACACTCTGAGTGTTGTCCATACGACCTCTTGTGGTTATCGAAAAGACACGACAAACTGCGTTAGATGCCTGCCTTCCCACCCTGCGGGTTATATGTTTACGGAAAGGCTTTGGTGGTAACCCTGAGGCAAAATCTGCATCCTATGCTATCTCCAGTCGTCTCGATGAATGTCTTGCCACTGGCAAAAGGTAGCCTAGGCTATGTGAGTGAGGTTGACAAAAGGCGCAGTTTCTTCCTCACTTTAATCCAAATCTCCGCGCAAGTCACCCATTTAAGATTTTTTGGTATTCTGCCCTGTGTGTCCCAGCCATTGGAGCCTTCAAAGACTAAACAGGGAAAAGACTATTTATTATTAGTATATTATTCATATTAATTTTGTTGTATGGTACAACAGCAACTTTTAATGTCAGCTGTTCAACATATTTTTCCCCTTCTGTTTTAAAACTATGGTGTGTCTTACAATCTAACAGTTAAGTGTAAGCCAAACTAAAAGTCTAAGAAAAGAAATAAAATGCTATAAAATATAATAAGTAAATATTCTTTCATTATTTATAGTCTCTATAGTCTAATATTTATATTTTATCAAATGAATCATAATAGATAGATAGATGACAAAGGAAAGAGTCATGTCGTAGTATTGGTAGGAACGAATAATGTAAAGAGAGATGGTACAGAAATAATTATTGATAAATATAAAAGTCTTATGGGAACACTTTAGGAAAAAAAGTTTAGAAAGATCACAATGATGGGCATTTTAGATAGAGCAGATGGGTCAGACTATCTAGATATAGGTATCAACCTTAGGTTACAGGTGATGTGTGCTCTAAATGAGATAGGACAGCATGTTGTAGCAAAGTATATGTTTAATCATTGTGTTAGAAATTTAAACTAGTAAGGCCTATGAAGTATGAGACTAAAGATAGGCCTACAATAGGGTGCTATAGAGGATGTAGTCAAAGGGGAGAGTTGGTGTCAGGGAAGTGTGAAATAAATAGTGGAAAAGCAAACACTAAAATGATAAAGCAGAAGCAAAAAGAGGAAAACCAACAACATTACAAACTAAAATGTTTTTATGCAAATGTGAGAAGCATAGTAAATAAAAGAGAAGAATTGGAACTGTATATAGAAGAAGAAAAACCAGATATAATAGGATTAACAGAATCATGGACATATGAGGAGATTGCAGATAGTGAACTTGAAATAGAGGGATATGCAATGTTAAGGAAAGATAGGATAGTTGGAGACAAGACTAAGGGAGGTGGCGTTTTATTATACTGTATACATTCTGTTAATATAACGATCAAAGATTATTTATCATGTGGTAACAAAAATGAAAGTGTATGGGGAGAAATAGAAAGTGGGGGTGAAAAAACAGTGATTGGAGTGTGCTATAGATGTCCATCAAGTCAAAAAGAGGAAGATGAGGAGCTGATTAGTAGCATAGCAAAAGCAAGTGAAGAAAAATTATTATTAATGGGAGATTTCAACTTTCCGGAAATAAAATGGGATATTGCAGAAGCACAGTAGAGTCAAAACCTTTTGTTAAGTGCATAACTGACAATTTTTAAATTCAACATGTAGAAGCAGCCACCAGAGGAAAAAACATACTCGACCTAGTTTTTACTACAGAGGAAAATATGATTGAAAACGTTACCGTTGGGGAACTGTTTGGCTCAAGTGACCATCAAATCATCCGTTGGGATCTTATTGCAGGGAAAGAAGTAAACATAAACACGCGAACATACGACTACTCTAAGGCAGATGTTAAGAGGATGAAAGAGGCAGCGAAAAACATAATCTGGAAAGATATTGTCGTAGGAACAGATGTTGAACAGGAGTGGGAGAGTTTTAAAACAGTTCTAGAAATGCTAAAATAGGAATGTGTTCCATGTAGGGTACTCTGAGTGGTGTGAAGTGAAAAGTGGTGTGCCACAGGGCTCGGTTTTGGGACCAATTTTGTTCTTGATATATATAAATGATTTGGACATTGATATGGGATCCATGATTGCAAAATTTGCTGATGACACAAAACTATGCAGTAGTGTCTCATCTAAAGCAGAAGTGGATATATTGATGTCAGATTTAGATAAAATTCGAGAATGGTCTGTAAGCTGGTAAATGGAGTTTAATGTAGATAAATGTACAGTCATCCACATGGCTAGATCCAATATGGAACATAATTACAGAATTGGAGAAAATAATATTAGAAAGATAGATAAGGACCTAGGGGTTATAATAGATCATACAGGAAAGGTGAGTGAGCAAGTTAAGGTAGCAGTGAAAAAGGCAAATGCAATGTTAGGTATGATAAAAAGAAATATTAAACATAGGAGCAAGGAAGTTATCATCAAACTGTATAAAGCTTTAGTTAGACCTAGATTGGAGTAATGTGTACAGGTGTGGAGTCCTTATCATAGAGGGGATATAAACATGCTGGAAAGAATACAAAAAAGAGCGACAAAGATGATAGTGGAATTCCAGTTATGAGGAACGACTCATAAAAACCGGCCTACAGTGTCTCGAAGAGAGAATAATTCGTGGTGACTTAATACAGGTTTATAAGATGATCAGAGAAATGGATAAATTAGATTATAACAAGTTTTTAAAAATATAGCCACCAACAATAACACCAGGGCATAGCTACAAGCTGACTAAAGAGAGGTCCAGGTTAGATATTAGGAAATATTTTTTTAGTCAGAGAGTGGTGTCTACTTGGAATGCATTGCCAGGGGAGGTAGTGGAGGCAGGGACAGTTAATGCATTTAAGAATAAACTGGATGGGCATAGCTTTTAGAGCAAGGTGATGTAAATGTAACTGGTTGTATACTACAGACTCTGCATGGTCTTCTAAAACCAGTATAAAGACGTTAAGTTAAGTTTTAATGGTTTACAAATGAATGTATCGTTCCAACACTCTATTGTGTTTCAACGCAAAGGCCGTGTTACATAAGGGCTCACACATATACAGTTCTGTGAAGTTAGATAATTTTGTGACGTGACTCTACTCCATGCATTATTACTTAACATCCTGAAGTCCCTGTACCGTCTCCTCCCAACCTTCCAGAAATAGCTTCCAGTCACATGACCATAGTTGACCCCAGGAGCAAACAGCCTTGACCGTTTATAAATTTGGTTAGAACACGGTCAGATTATTGAGCCCCCAGGAACTACTTTGTATCTAGGATAATGACTTTCTAAGCAAAATCTGCAATAATAGGCCTAGTTCAGTGTATTTTAATCCATTTTCTTATTTGAAGCAGTATACATACTACGGTTACAAACAGAAACCGTGAAATATAAGTTCTTGAACCGTGAAACTGAGCAGGTCAAAAAGCCTGCCATGTTTATTCGTGTTACCGTTTCGACGCTTGACCGATTTAAAATAAATGATCAATTCAATTAATACAACAATGTAGTCATAGCTTATCAACTTTTTAAACATGTTCAAAATAGATCAAGCATAACTGAACAATAATATAATTTCATTATAGTAACGTGAAACACATTCTAATTGTCTTATATACTATTTCCCAGAACAACGAAGTCTTCGGATATTTAGGCGAATTCGGAATTGCGACCGATATTTTATTTGAATCATCCTGAAGTGGGTCCCTACTTGGAATACACCAAATAAATCAGTAAAAACTGTTAGTTTTTCATACAATATTCTTAATCAGAATTTTCTTCTAGATGGTTGTACTTACGCTGTATAAACAATGTGAAGACAGCAAAAACTTGGTGGAAAGAACGTACAGGACGGTCTTGAACAGTACGTCTACGTGCAACTTCTACTTTGTTTAGGTTGTGTCTGCCGGATGTTAATCCAAACATCGTTAACCAATCAAACTGCAGCACAGAATGGGGCTAGCTGTTTTGATTTGACGAACACAGAAGAAGGCGTGTTTAACCCATTTACAACCAGGGTGAAAAACAAAACGTATTTCTAATTTTCTCCTGTTTTAGCTGGGGAAGGGGGGGGGGGGGGGGTACGGGGGGGGGAGTAAGAATGGGGGATGGGTCGGCGTTTCTAGGTAAATCACAATCCCATTTTTATACTTGAATTTTGTTAATTATGATATAATATACTGGCCATAACAGCCGAACAAATTGGACAGGAGCTTGTGTAAATCGCGTTATTGCTAAGTAATATGCAGGTTAACGCAAAAATAACATGATTGCCGTGTTTTAAATTAAATGTAATCCTACAGCAGATATACAAATAAGGAATTACTTATAGAAGTAAGTAAGGGAATACAGAGATAGTCTATTCACTGATGACGACAGAGTAGCACATAGAATTCAGAAGGGGAACAGCGTCAACTATCAAATTGCACCGATTTTGGAACACCAATGTATATAGAAATAAAGAAAACAACTAACAAGACACAGGTAACACAGAGAACTCAGAAGGGGATGCATCCGAGATAAAAATAAATGGTGCTATTTAGATGGATGGGAATAACATATCAAACAGATGGGTGAAATATACAAGGGAACTTTTTGAGGACAGTCGCGGAGCCAAACCAACAACATATGATAATGAAGGACCTAGGATCCTAAGATCAGAGGTGGTAAATGTGATAAAAACTATCAGAAGGAAAGCAACAGGGCCGGACTTCATAAACCTAAAAATGATAGAGGCCCTAGGAGTTTGGTATAGATATACTTACTGATCTGTATAATGACAAATACAATACTGGATGCATACCGACGGACCTGAAAACATATACGTTTATAATACTCCCCCCCCCCCCAAAAAAAAAAAAAAAAAAAAAAAACAACCTTATCCAACAGAACGTTCAGACTTTAGAACAATAAATCTAATGAGTCACACAATTAAAATACTACTCAATCTCATAGATGAGAGAATAATAGGTCAAATAGAGAGGGAAGTTTCAGAAGAACAATTTGTTTTTCGAAAGTTTAACGGAACAAGGAAAGCAATTTTCAATTTGCGAACTTTGACAGAAAAATGTATAGAAATAGACAATGACATTTATATTTGCTTTATAGACTACCAGAAGGTTTTTGGCAGAGTCCAACATGAAAAATTAAATAAATGTCTCAAAGAAATAGGTCTAGATGGTAAAGACATAAGACTGCTCCGTTATCTGTACTGGGAACAAAATGCTACAGTAAAATCAGGAAAGTTATTCTCTCCAAGTATAGATCTAAAAAGAGGAGTGAGACAGGGATGTGTATTATCCCCTTATTTTTTAAATATCTACATAGAACAAATATTTAAACAGATAGAGGGGATGCCAGGACTTGTCATTGGAGGAGTGGCAATGAACAATCTAAGATATGGGGATGATACAGTTTTGATGGCAAAAAGTGAGCAAGAATTGCAGGGGCATGTGAGAACAATACACAAAATAAGTCAAGAATTTGGATTAGACATAAACATAAAGAAAACAGACTATGATAATTGGGATAAGTGACAAAAAACCCTGTATGCAGATAAAAATAAAAGATCCACTACTTCAACAGGTCCAGAGTTTCTCCTATCTAGGTCATATAATAACAGAAGACGGCAGCTGTGAAAAAAGAAATCAGAAAGAGAATAGCTAGGGCAAAGATGGTATTCAGCAACATGCACCACATACTGACATACCTTATTATTGAAGACCATTCTGGAGGGTAGGGTGGAAGGCAGTCGTTCAAGAGGCAGACAACGCAGACTGGAGAGGCAAACTGGAAACGCCTCTCAGATTATACAATTACGACTAGAGACAGAGTACACTCGAGATCCATTGCAGCTGACCTTCGATGAAATGGCACCTGAACTGAACTGGAAAGAGTGCTTCTTTCAACCAAGAAGAAGCTGCTGTTAAATGCACTGTTTATTCATACATTGTGTTACCAATGTCAATTTAGGTTTAAAAAAACCAAAAAAACAAACACGCACGCACGCACACACACACACACACACACACACACATACATATATATATATATATATATATATATATATATATATATATATATATATAATTAGGTCTTTACTAGAAACACATAAGAGTTAGATCCAGAGCTGTGAGAAGTAGGAGCCGGAAAGTCAATCCGTGATCGAATCCGCAACACCACACTGAGGCAGATAGTCGGGGACACACCGATTAGTGTTTACATTAACGCCCAACAAAATCAAGTGGTTTGATCATTTAGCCAGAATTTATTATGACCAGTCTGCAGCGAGAGCATATCATAAGCAGGTCTCTTTTCCACGTGCAAGAAGTGGTTCGAGGGTGTCTCTGAATTATGACCAGTCTGCAGCGAGAGCATATCATAAGCAGGTCTCTTTTCCACGTGCAAGAAGTGGTTCGAGGGTCTCTCTGAATTATGACCAGTCTGCAAAGAGAGCATATCATAAGCAGGTCTCTTTTCCACGTGCAAGAAGTAGTTCGAGGGTGTCTCTGAATTATGACCAGTCTGCAGCGAGAGCATATCATAAGCAGGTCTCTTTTCCACGTGCAAGAAGTGGTTCGAGGGTCTCTCTGAATTATGACCAGTCTGCAAAGAGAGCATATCATGAGCAGGTCTCTTTTCCACGTGCAAGAAGTAGTTCGAGGGTGTCTCTGAATTATGACCAGTCTGCAGCGAGAGCATATCATAAGCAGGTCTCTTTTCCACGTGCAAGAAGTAGTTCGAGGGTGTCTCTGATACACCCAGGAAGTTACACCTAACGACCGCACAAGCTTTCCACCTGGCGATATCAGGGGTGGACTCAGTGACCTCGAGATAAGGTGTTTACCTCTGGTGCTGGGTGCTGGAGACCTGGATTTTCTAGCGTCAATCCTCCGATAAAAATCTCCTCTGATCTCTGAGTAGTGAGATCTTGATTTCTTCAACTATAAACTACGTACCCATTACAACTGGATCGGGTATTTGCGTCTTCAATTCACTATAAAGATAGTTCACTGGGTTCCCATCGTATATTCCATTTAAGGGGAGGACAGGTCAATATAATTGTATTTTTAAGAATAAGTAAAGACTTAAATAATGATAGAAGTGTAGAAACAGATGGTTTTATTCAGTTTTGAGAAGGCTTGGGGTTATGTTTTAGGGTTATGGTTAGGATTATAGTTATGTTTAAAGGTATGGTTAGGTTTAGAGCTAGGTCTAGGGTTAGAATCCGATAACATAGTTGTTATCATACTGTATGTAAGCAGGGGAAATGCCATGCTGCTATAGAAACACGATGTTACTCTCCTTGTCACGAACCAACGTTGACAGATTCCAGAAATGCGTTGCTAACACAGCAAGAACAGGCGGTAGCAGAAATTCTGTATATTCTCGCGGAATGTTTGACATCGCCAACAGTTAACAAGTGAGCTAGTCTGTGATGCCACTACCTCAAATTCGATGCTAAAAATTTTATATTTCTTTTTTTTGGGATGAATTAAGACGTAAGTACCCTGGACTGTCTAAATTGCTGGCCCATTCCGTGTTATTGTGAGCGGAAACCTGTCTAACGGCATTGCACTCACTCATATATGAGGATAAAATGAGCGTAGAAATAAATATACTTACGAAATGTCAATAGAAACGAATGCCGCAAAGCGGAAAATGAAAGACATGTTTAACAGTATTACGAAACTCACAAGAAAATATAAGCCAGTAAATAACTTCATTAACACTAGGGAAGGAAATGTACTTAGCTGCACGAATGATCCGATGAAAACGTGGGCAGAATTGTTCAATTCATTTTAAACAAGATCAGCTCAACAAAATCGCCGACATAATTGGAATTGCGTGTTAATTGCGTGAAACTGAGCAAGGGGGATACAAAGAAAGTAATTTTGCACTGAAAGGTAATAAAGCCACTGGCCCAGAAGTATCTCTGCAGAAACAATCAAACAAATCATTCCCACTTCAACAGATCAACATCAGGTAATTCGGTCCTAGAACCGGTCAACAGGTTCATGTCTTTTGACTGTCCATTTCTGTCTATCCTCTGCAGCCGTCTTCATCTCAGCATACGTCTTCAACAGATATATTATACAAATTGCTTGGTACTTAGTTACTTACTATCCGTGTCCGGTAACCTCACAAAGTTCAGTAACCTTACAAAGTCCAGCAAACTCACAGTCCAGTAACCTCACAAAGTCTAGCAACCTCACAAAGTACAGTAATCTCACAAAGTCCAGTAACCTCACAAAGTCCAGTAACCTCACAAAATCCAGTAACCTCACAAAGTACAGCAACCTCACAGTCCAGCAACCTCACAAAGTCTAGCAACCTCACAAAGTACAGTAATCTCACAAAGTCCAGTAACCTCACAAAGTCCAGAAACCTCACAAAGTCTAGTAACCTCACAAAGTCCAGTAACCTCACAAAGTCCAGTAATCTCACAAAGTCCAGTAATCTCACAAAGTTCAGTAACCTCATAAAGTCTATCAACCTCACAAAGTCTAGCAACCTCACAAAGTCCAGTAACCTCACAAAGTCCAGTAATCTCACAAAGTCCAGTAATCTCACAAAGTCCAGTAATCTCACAAAGTCCAGTAATCTCACAAAGTAAGGTAACCTCACAAAGTTCAGTAACCTCACAAAGTCTATCAACCTCACAAAGTCTAGCAACCTCACAAAGTCTAGCAACCTCACAAAGTCCAGCAACCTCACAAAGTCCAGAAACCTCACACAGTCTAGCAACCTCACAAAGTCCAGAAACCTCACAAAGTTTTTGGCTATGTAGCCAAGATTCCGAAGATCAGTTTGTTTCAGTTTATCTTACACTTAACAGACAGGGACAGGAATCATCCTGAATTGGAAAATGACATGGGCTAAGGAGGTACAAAATGGCGGGGGAAAAAGTACTATGTGCCGGATGAACATATCGAAATGCTAGCAGGTACGAGTTTTGTGCAGACAAAAACATCACGAAAAGACTACACAGGAAGAGTCAGACCAGTACTGAAGTATGGCATCACGGCTTGGGTCACAGCAACGAGAACACACTTTGGTAAAAAATAAGTAGAGTTCAGTATCTTAACTTAGCTTAACGTCTTTATACTGATTTAGAAGAATCTACAGAGTCTGTATGTTCTTGGAGAGGAGTTTTTACCGATGTGCGAGTCCATCTTAATAGACTCACACTAGAGCTAAGTAGACCTGTTAGGCGCCATCTATAGCTGTTCTTAATAAACCACACGGGGAAAGATACAAATAACTTGGGTCAATTTTTAATTTGAACTTTGCCCTGGCAGCGGCCGTTACACCTACTCTTTTCGTTTTCCAACTACTAAGGGATTGTTAACGTGCTCGACACTGAACACGGTAGTCCGATCTCACTACCCAGATATCAGGGGTCCGATCTCACTACCCAGATATCCACGTGAAAAAAATGCCGGTCTCCACCGTGATTCGAATACGCGACCTCCATCCCCAGAGGCGGACACCTTACCTCAAGACCACCGAGTCCCCGTAAAGTCACTAGCATCATTACCGTGGCCATGAAGTCCACGCCCACGGAGGCATTAGACACAGTGACATCCCCCTCAGACAACAGAGAATAGTAAGGACATACAAATAATGCAAAAGGCAGAAAAAAAACCACACTCTCCTGAACCACCAAATGTACCAAAGAATGAACAGCCAATGAAAGGGCAGACTTAAGAAAAGGAATTGACACTCAAGGACTAAGTAATGACGCAAACACAACCAAGTGCCACAGAGTCAGTTAATATTACTCTCCCCTTGGTATGCACACTCCCAGCGGTTATATAAAAAAAAAAATAGAATGGGGTGAAACAAAAATGTAGTGCAGACAGACATGCACAGTAGACGCATTACAGAAGAGTACATGCAGGCTATTTATTCATCAGACAGGTAAAAGCATGCATATACAGATGACTCAGCTACAAGTGCTAACTGAGACGGGGGAGGTGATGGAGTGGTGATCAGACAAATAAATGAGGAAAAAGTAACATAGTGTATAGCCACAGGCACGTTTTGAAACATCTTCAAAGCCGAAATTGAAGCTCTTAAGATAGCAGTAGAAATGGCCATGCAACACAAAAACCACAAGCATTGGGAACTCGTTATACTAATTAATACAGAGCCATTCATAACTGCACTAAAATGCCACAGGAACACTGAACAAAATAATAATTTTGCGAAAATGTCTTACGGGTTTCAGAAAGCATTGACTCAGTGGATACCATCGCAATGTAACATCACAGGAAACAAGGAGATAAACAGTTTGGCCAAAGAGGGAGTACTTACTTTCCGTGTCCAAGCCTCACGTTATATATCTTGCATCCAGTATTCAGCGACATGGATTGCCTTGTCATTTGCCTCCAGCATGTCGCGCCTATTGCATGTTTCCTGGAGGTTGGGGCAGGTGGTCTGGGTCATGTATTGCGCCACAATCACGTGTCATAATTTATGTATCTCCATTGTTTCATATTCCTCTTGCACCTTGATACCCCAGTTCGGGGTCTGTTCAGCGACTTCCATGTTGTGTATGGTAGATGATGTCCAGGAGCAGGTTCCTCCCGAAGTTCCATATCTGGGGCTTGCACCAATTCGTGCCACCTCTTGATACGGCGCCTTTCAGGGTTTCAGGTAACTATGGGATTTGTTGTTTATAAAAATCTATGTCTGGATTTGAGTCTTGTGTCTTTAGACCTGATGTCTAAACATTGGGTGCCTTGGGTCGTGCTCCTGTTTTTCTCGTTCGATTTCTGCTGGCGGTGCTAAGCCTATTATGGGGTGTATTTTATCAATGGGGGTGGGTTTTAGGCACCCTGATACTATCCGACCAGCCTCATTTATTGCTGTATCAACTAGTTTCGCATGAGCAGAGTTTTTCCAGACTGGCGCAGCGTATTCAGTTAGGGAGAAACACAAGGCAAGTATAGATGTCTGAAGGACTGATGGTTGTGCCCCCCCCCCACCCCCCTATGTTTTGCCGGTTAGTTTTCTGATGATATTATTTCTTCGGAGGATACGAAATAAGCTTCCACGTAGATTGCAATTACCATTGAAATCGGGCGTCCTCTGGAAACGACTTTTGTCTGCTAATTGTTTCATTACGAAAGCGCCGTTAAAATGAGGGGGGGGGGGGGGGGGGGGTGAAACTGATACAGAAAAAATACATGGTTTACTACGAAGAAGCAAAAGGGTAATATAGTGTAACGTCGTACGATGAGCATAATTATAATATACAAAAATATGGGATTCCGTGGCCAAGTGGTTAAGCCGTCGACCTCGTGATCAGGTGGTGTGGGTTCGACTCCGGACTCCGCCGTCTTTTTCACGGGTGCTTGATGCGGAGTCCCATGCATCTCGTAGTCGCCCTCTAGTCGTCTTGTCCGTGATTTATCACTGGGATCGGGCACTGGGGTCGGGCGGCTCGAGACGAGAGAGTGAGGATAAAAAGTTGCGCAGTTAATCCTTTCTAAAAATAGCGCTAGCAAATACATTATGCCATCATCGTCTACGATTGTCGGCGGCCTTTGACCATTTCTTCTTCTTCGTACGCAGTCAGACAGAAACCATTATTTTTTCGAAAAAAGCGGCGGTTATCCTGAGGCTGTCGCCGCTGCCATAGAGCTTGTCTTGCAGTTCCACTGGTGATGGCCACATCTGCTCTCTCTGATCCTCGTATGTCGGGCAGTTCTGCAGCAGATGTTCAGCTGTCATTTTACCGGTACCGCACGGGCATTCGTCGGTACCACCTATCTTCAATTTGTTGAATAGGTGGTACCTCAGTCTATTGTGGCCAGTGCGAAGTCTGAAGACAACGACCTGCTCTCTTCGGTTCAACTGGTAATAGGCATAATTTTTGGCTTTGACTATATAAAAATATGCGAAAGTGTAAAGTTACATATAATGGATAACTTTCAATACCCTTTGTGAAAAGAATTAGTATCCAACAGGAATGCAACGGGGGACTCAGTGGTCTCGGGAAATCGAAGCAGCTGGAAATCGAAAAGAGTAGGCTTAACAGCTGCTGCCCAAACAAAATTCAAATTAAAAATCTACCCAAGTTATTTGTACCTTTCCCCATGTGGTTTGTTAAGAGCAGCTATAGATTGCGCCTAACTGCCTGCTGGTCTACTTAGCTCTAGTGTTTGAGTCTATTAAGATGAACTCGGACATCGGTAAAAAAAACAAACACCATCCAAGAAACTGGTTGTATACAGATTCTGTAGAGGCTTCTAAACCAGACTAACAACGTTAGGTAAAGTTAAGTTAAGTTAAATTAAGTTATGTATCACCATATCTCTTTCTGCGGACTATTGACTGGATTATGAACCTACGAAAATGGATTTAATGACATTTAATAAAACGATTTGATTATTCCCACTTTTCTATGATGTTGCTCATCTGTCCCACACTCACAACCAGATGCAAAATGTTATAAGTATACTGGATGAAAGGTCACACAAAGTTGGGTCTGCTGGTATATATTTTTATAAAATGTATGAGAACAAAAGCAAATAACAGCAAACAGATTGTGCTAGGAAACACAATGCTATAAGGGATGGGCATAACAACAGCAAACAGTGCTAGGAGACACAGTGACACAAGAGATGGACATACCAACAGCAAACAGTGCTAGGAAACACAATGCTATAAGAGATTGACATACCAACAGCAAACAGTGCTAGGAGACACAATGCTATAAGGGATGGGCATACCAACAGCAAACAGTGCTAGGAGACACAATGCTATAAGGGATGGGCATACCAACAGCAAACAGTGCTAGGAGACACAATGCTATAAGGGATGGACATACCAACAGTAAACAGTGCTAGGAGACACAATGCTATAAGGGATGGGCATTAAAAAAAAACAGTGCTAGGAGACACAATGCTACAAGAGAGATGGTTAGTGTCCATCTATCCAGCCCGCCACCCTCCCCCTCCCACCACCCTTAAATTCCTATAATCTTGTTGAGGTGAAGTGAAAGGGGGGGGGGGGGTGGGGGCGCTTGTCGACCTCAGTGGTGACCCAGTGAGCTATTTCCACAAGAACGCATGTTCCTAGTAGGGCCACCCAAACCGGACAAGTTACTGCAGAGAGTCTGGCTAAGAATGTTAACAGCCGTAGAAGCCCAGGAAGACAGACCATCTAGGAAGGGAAAACTCTTCACAAAGAATGGCTGAACAACTAAAAGCATTATCACCTAACGAAACCAGCAGGGAGAGTCTAAGGGGAGAACCATTTCTAGACCCCAATATATGAACAATAATGGCCCCGGTAAATGGGGAAGATAGCCTCAATTCCACGGTATACTAACATAACTTAACTTAACGTCTTTATACTGGTTTAGAAGACCCTGCAGAGTCTGTATACAACCAGTTACATTTACATCACCTTGCTCTAAAAGCTATCCGCAGCCAGTTTATTCTTAAATGCATTAACTGTCCCTGCCTCCACTACCTCCCCTGGCAATGCATTCCAAGCAGACACCACTCTCTGACTAAAAAAATATTTCCTAATATCTAATCTGGACCTCTCTTTAGTCAGCTTGTAGCTATGCCCTCGTGTTATTGTGGGTGGCTGTGTTTTAAAAAACTTGTTATAGTCTAATTTATCCATTCGTCTGATCATCTTATAAACCTGTATTAAGTCACCCCGAATTCTTCTCTCTTCGAGACACTGTAGGCCGGTTTTTCTGAGTCGTTCCTCATAACTGTAATTCTGGAATCCCACTATCATCTTTGTCGCTCTTTTTTGTATGTGCCAATGTACTGCTGAAAGAGCGATAGAGGCGAAGCCAGGCTAATAGACTCCAAATAGAACATTCTCGGCCTCTTCCCTGATAAGTGTCAACTGTCATGGTGATCATATAACTACTGCACCAAACGATATATAAACTTGGTGCCAATAAATGACCTGCTGCCTTGCAGGTTTGTCCGCCACGCCGGTTAGGGACAACCAAAGGCTAGGGATGAGAATATGAAGAAAATGCTTGCTGAAAACGGAAGTGTTGGACCGAAATTTGCTTGTAAAACATATCGTTATTGCAAACCACGACACTGCGTATCTCATTCAAGGATAATCAAGGACCCTGACTATACAGAAACACACCATAAGGTGTGTACACACACACACACACACACACACATACAAAGACACATCACTCCAACCATGGACACACTGATACCTATGCCACTCCAACAAAACACGCGTTGCAGTGAAGCGCTGCAGATATATGCAATTTAAAAAAAACGCAATATCCAGAAGACTAGACGAATAAATACATATTACATGCATCCAGGAATTTAATCTTAATCCCAAACATATATTTAGCATAAGAGAGGATATGAAACCCACAGACTGGATAGGAATGGACAAAAAGGTGGAATGCTTAAGACGGCAAAGAGTTGCCATAAATAAGGGGAACTCTGATTGGTGAAATGCAATAAGTGGAGTGCCCCGGGGATCGGTATTGAGACCAATTTTGTTCTTGATATACGTACATGATTTGGATATATTGAATGATATCGGATTCACGATTGCAAAATTCGATAATGACACATAATTATGCAGCTGGGTCTCTTTTCTGGCAGAGGTGGATATATTGAGATCAGATTTAGCTACTATTCTTCTTCTTCTTCTTCTGCTTCTTCTTCTTCTTCTTCTTCTTCTTCTTCTTCTTCTTCTTCTTCTTCTTCTTCTTCTTCGTTCTCAATCTCCCACTACCAAACCATGAAAGGGCTTAAGTGACAGAATGCAGTCCAGAGAACGGAATGCGTTGTGTCGTAGTTTACAGCTTGGCTGCGATATTTGCACCTTTCGGTCCAACACATCCGACTTCAACAAGCATTTTTTTAGTACCGGGTTAGCATTCCCTCTTCAATCCCTTCTCCTTAGCCAGTCTGCCCTGCTGCAGCCTGTTATCCAGGATCACCGCGTGGAGGTGTAGAAGGGTCTTGGCAGCTATGGTTCGCTGGCCCTGACGCTATCAGTCAGCTATGGGTCGCTAACCACTGCAGCTCATGTGCTGCTCAGCATCTTGATCTCAGCTACTATTCATAAATGGTTTAAGGCTGGCAGATGGAGTTTAATGTAGAATGTACAGTCATCCACATGTGAAGATCCAATAAGTATTTTAATTACATGATGGGAACGAACAATATAAGGACAATAAAAAAATGAAATGAACCTAAGTGTTATAATATATCAATCATACAGGTAAGGTGCGGGAGCAAGTCCGGGTGGGAAATGGAAATGACTTATGCAATGCTGGTTAGATTTAAGAAACGTTACACATAGGGGAGCCGCGTATGTTTTTTTTGTTGCTTTCGCCTTATTTATCTATTTCCCAAGGCGTGTGTGCGTTACACTGTGGTTTTTATTTTTGCGCCTGTCGGCCCAGTGCATCCGACTTCAGCATGCATTTTATGTAAGGGTCTGCTTCCTCCTGCATTTTCTAAGGGTTTGCTTCCCCGGGGTAACGGCCGGTGCTGTGATGGGGATCGAACCCAGCACCTTCTGGCTGTGAGCCGTGCCACTTAACCATTAGGCCACGCCGTCCCCTCGGAGCCGCGTATGAACGGGTTCACTCCCATGTTGAGGAGTCAATGTTTTTTTCCAGACCGCAACGGCTCCCGGCTTGACCCAGCCTTAAATGGGTACCGGTTCAGTCCGAGAAATAAAAGCGGCGAGATCGCTAACACCTCACACTCCTACGTTACTTTTTTACTTTACACATATGAGCAAGGAAGTAATAGTCAAACTATAAAAATCATTGGTGAGACCTAAATTGTACTACTGTGTTCGGGTGTGGATTCCTTATCATATAGATGATATAGCCATGCTAGAAATGTTACAAAGAAGAGCTACAAAAATGATCGTAAGATTCCAGAATTATAGTTATGAGAAATGACTTAGAAACATTGGTCTGCAGTGTCTAGAATAGAGAATAATTCGAGATGACTTAATACAAGTTTATAAATTAATCAATGGAAAGAATCATTTAGACTATACCAAGTTTGTCAAAGTTCAACCAGCTACAAAAACTAGAGGACATACCTTTAAAAGACAGATCAAGATTAGATATTAGGAAATATTTTTTTAGTTAGAGAGTGGTGAATGATTGGAATGCATTGCTACAGGATGTGGTGGAAGCAGGGTCAGTTAATGCATTAACAATAGATTGGATGCTCACAGTAATTTTTACAATCGGTGGACTGGAATAAACCTGTAGTATACAAACTCTGTGGAGCCTTCTAAACCAGAATAATTAAGTTAAGTTAAAGTAAGTTATAATCTCTGCATATATCATGTTCACTGAACACAATGCTAACAGCACTTCCCGTATCGCGTTTACAGCGGTTCTTGCGATCTGTCGTGCGTCGAGAACGACAACGCGAGGTAGAGAGTGATATACTGGGCGCACCTTTCACAATTGAAGAATTAAGTGCAGCAATAAAGCAAACAAAATCCAATAAAACAGAAGGCCCCGACGACTTGAGAACAGAGCAAATAAAACAGTTTGGACCAATAACAATTAATTGGCTACTAAATCTCATGAACATTTGCGTGGAATCCTTGAATATTCCCAAAATCTGGAGGAAAGCACATGTGGTTGTCCTGTTAAAGCCTGGAAAAACTCCAACAGACCCAAAGAATGTTCGACCAGTGTCGCTCTTATGCCACCTATACAAGGTATTTGAAAGGATGATCCTGAACCGCATCTCTCCCTGGATAGACTCGAGGCTGATCAAGGAACAAGCTGGATTCAGACCTGGGAGATCTTGCAGTAGTCAAATCCTCAACTTGACACAACTAATAGAGGATGGTTTCGAGCGCAACCAGGTGACTGGAGTGGCATATATAGACCTATGCGCTGCCTACGACACAGTAAATCATCGTAGGTTGCAGGCAAAGGTATACAACATGACGAAAGACTGGCGTCTGTCTAACATAATCAAATGCTTACTTCAAAACAGGCGATTCTGTGTAACCTTAGGAAATAAAGAGAGCAGATGGCGAAATCAAACCAATGGCCTGGCTCAAGGAAGTGTTCTTGCTCCCATGCTATACAACATCTATACCAATGACCAACATATGGATATAGACACAAGGAAATTTATATACGCCGATGACACAGCAGTCGCTGCTCAGGCTTATGGCTTCGAGGAGATAGAAGGTAAACTAACACGCTCTATGAATGACCTCGCAGAGTATTATCGGGAAAACCACATAAAACCCAACCCTAGCAAAACTCGGGTATGCGCCTATCATCTCAAGAACAGAGAGGCAAACAGAGAACTACGGATCAGATGGCAAGGACAGGATCTTGAACACTGTTCACTGCCCGAAATACGAGGACCAGAGAAAGCACATGTGGCCATCACCAGTGGCAACACTAGACAAGCTCTATGGCAGTGTCGACAGCCTCAGGATGACCGCTGCTTTTTTGAAAAAATACAGGTTGATGCCTGACAGCGTAAGAAGAAGAACACTGTCCGGCTCCCAAATACCTGGGTGTAAAGTTGGATCGCACATTATCCTATATGACACACTGTCAGGAGACAAAGCGTAAGGTACATGCGAGAAACAACATTATCCGAATATTGACTGGCACAACATGGGGTGCTCAGCCAATAGTCTTATGCACATCAGCGATTGCCCTGTGCCTTTCCGCAGCGGAATATGCAGCCCCAGTCTGGAAAAACTCAGCCAATGCAAAACAAGTTGATACAGCAGTGAACGAGATGGGCAGGATAGTGTCGGGGAGCCTTAAACTCACCCCCACAAACAAAATATATCCCTTAATTGGCATTGCACCACCGGATATAAGTAGGGTTGTAACTGCGGAAATCGAACGAGGGAAACAGGAAAACGACCCTAGACACTCGATGTTTGGCCATCAGGAACAAGCCACAAGACTTAAATCAAGACACAGTTTCTTAAAATCGACAGAGACCATCCAGACAAGCCCGGAAGGTCAACGTATCGAGAAGTGGCGCAAAACAATGCAGGATCCATGGATAGAGCTTAAGGAAGAGGCTGCACCTGGACACCACCTGTCCTACGCTGTGTGGAAGGCAATGAACAGACTTCGAACTGGTGTCTCAAGATGCAGAGCGAACTTGAAGAAATGGGGATACTCAGATGTCGCATGTGAATGCGGCGCAGTGTAGGACCAAGATCATCTGATGACCTGCCCCAACCTCCCTGAAACCTGTGACATGAACGACATGATGAATGCGAACGACAAGGCAGTTCAAGTTGCTGAATACTGGACGGATGCTGTGTGAAATGGTGTTTGGACACAGAAAGTAAGTAAGTACGGCCATCAAGATGGCCGTGGCCTGAAGGTTGAATTATTCGTGAGTCGCTTCTCAAAACCTGCGGTTCTCAATGCAGTTTTAATCTCCTCATGCAATCTGTGCGAATCCTCCCGCTAATCGTCATCCAAAGGTCCTACTTTGGCTTGACGGCGTAGTCGTTTAGTCTCAATAACTCTACGAACGCTTTTACTAATTCCAGGCACGCGTGATTGACTGATTCTCTGCACGAGAACCGTTTTGCGCCCGACACATGGAAACCGTAGCTTTTAGATTTACAAGCTCGCACGGTATGCACACCTTTACGGTATAGCCTATATTATGGGTTTATCAAACACGAGCTTTTTAGTCGCATAAGTTCGTCAAGAACATGGACAAATATCTTTCGCGCTCGCTGTCACTCGGAAACAAGCTTGTGATAGAACATGTCTGATACAGGCGCTTGACAAAGCTGGGCTTCTGTTTGGACCTCTTTTCCTTATTTGCGACATGGATTTGGTTCAGTAACTCCTCTACGCTTGTGAGACTTGGACTCTGTGGGCTGCTCTAGAATGTAACATTTGCGCAATGGAAATAAGATGTTTGCGAAGAATTCTTGGCATTTCATATTTGGATCGCGTTACAAACGAAAGTGTTCTTGACATTGGTAGGAAGGAGTTGGGTCAATATAAAAACATTGACTATAGTAAAAACACGAAAATTGATATGGTATGGACATATATCACGATCGGTATGGCTGATCAAGACCGTCATGCAAGGCACTGTGTCTGGGAAGAATGGGGAGAGGGAGACCAAAAAGAGATAGGACAATATAAAAGAGTGGACGGGAAGATCTATAGCTGAAACTAATACCCTGGCGAAAAATCGATATATCGAGAGAACTGATTCGACAAACTGCAATAACGGTGCAAAGGGGTGGGGGGGGGGGGGGTGGGGGGGTGTATGATGGGAGTGGTAATCCCAGAAATCGGGTAGAGGAAATGGAGGAAATAGAGGAGATGGAGGAAAGCCGGGGGGGGGGGGGGGGGTCAGTGATTTTCCTATTTTCGACACGAATGCATGCCAGCCCTCACCCCCGCTCCCATCCAGACACCCCCCCCCCCCGCCAGAACAAGGACTAACGTGGCCTTTCAGTTCCCCGGGGCTTCCATTGGGCGGCGTGGTCCCAAACCAGCATAATACATTTCCTTCGAGAGTGAGAGAGAGAGAGAGAGAGAGAGAGAGAGAGAGAGAGAGATAGAGAGAGAGAGTGGAGAGTGAGTTAACAGGTACAATGAAGATGCAAAGTAAATAATTATGACGAGATAATGTAAAGGTAATCCTATCACAGTCACTGTTGTCGAGGATGAAGTGGTACAAACTACGAACAATTATTCGCATATCTCAGGTGTTGTTACGTCATCAATGTCCAAGAAGATTTCATATTTATTGTTGATATTACGCTCAAGTTTAATTTTGATTTGACTAATAAGATCATAATTGATCATTTGGTATGATTGAAAAACAATTTTCATCAATATTTTCGACCGGAATTAGACAATAATTTATTACCTTGGATTCAAACCACTATTATCATCATCATGTTGCATGTCCTTCACAGAACGTCACTCCCTTTACAGCCCGTCTGAAAGAATCGATAACTTGCCAAATTTCCAGCCTGTTCCAGATTCAAACCCAAACATTCATTGATATCTTGGTGCCATCGCCTTCATGGTCTGTTTCTGTCTTTCTTTCTCGGCCCCTACCTTCCATTACCGTTCTCTCAAGACCGTTGTTTCTTTTGATGTGACCAAAGTATTTTAATTTTCTGTTCATGATGGAATTTATGAACCAGTTCTCCTCTATGACTAACTCTTGTCGAATGTCTGCATTCTTCTGTTTTTCAGTCCTTGATATTTTGAGGACCTTACAACATTTTGACTCGAAGAACTCGATTATCTTCCTTGAAGTTAGGGTAACTGCCCGTTTCGCAGCCGTATGTTGCCACCAGAAAAAAAGCGCAGGTTCTCAACGTTTTTCACTTTTGTTGGTTTGCTGGTATTCTGCCATAGTTTCCTCAGCTTGTTTTGCCTCAGCACTGCCATTGCCAACCTTCTTCTGATTTTCTTTGAGCGATAGGATTACCAATTCTGAAGCCCAGATAATCGAAGTTCGTGACCTGTTCTATTTCCACACTCCTGAACTTGAATGTATGTGACTTCTTGTTTTGTCGGTGGTCATTATATGAGTTTTGTTTATGTTTACAAGGGTTTTTTAAATCTTTTCTGCAATTAACTGCTCTAAGCCCTATGCACTGTTTACTGTTTGATAGTATCGCAGTATCGTTTGCGTATCTTAGCTCTGGGATCTTGTATGTATTCTGCATAAATGTTAAATGCGAGAGTCAAATAGGGACTTTTTTTGTGAGAAAATGTTTTCTTTTGTTTCAAGTAGTAAAAATGACATTTATTTTTCGATATAATCCCATGTAACGTTTATGCACTTATCCCAGCGTTTAAGTAATCCGTGAAAAGCTTCAGCGTAGAAAGATTTGTCTGAACAGATCCAGGACAGTCTTTTTCATTTCGTCATCAGTGCTGAAATGCTGACCTCTCAGAAAATCTTGTAAGGGTCCAAAAAAGGCGGAAATCGCTTGGAGCAAGGTCTGGGCTGTACGTCGGATGTGGCAATACCTCCCAGCCAAGTTGCTGCAGATGGCACATAGTGCGGTGAGCCGTATGCGGTCGAACGTTATCTTGCAGGGGCAGGACGCCCATTGTGATCAAACCAGACTGTTTTTCCACAGACGGTTATGTACATCACTCAAAATGCGTATGTGCTGTTCACTGTTGACAGTGGCACCACGAGGTAGAAAATCAATATAAACGATGCCAAATTTGTCCCAGAAAACACTCACCATCACTTTACCTGCAGACGCAATTGGACATTTTTTGGATGGTGGTTATTCAGTATGCTTCCACTGCTTGAATGCTGGCTTCGATTCTGCGCTCAGGTTTCGTCACATGTAATGAAGCGATCCAAAAAGGCATGCCCTTTCACGTCAAAACGTCCCTTCAATTCATTTCAGAACTGAAATCTTTTCAGTGTAAGCCCTTTTAGTGCGCAATAAATAAAAAAAACAAGAATAAAAAACTACAAATGCCAAAAAAATATTGTAAAACAAAAAATTCTTCTTCTTCTTCTTCTTCTTCTTCTTCTTCTTCTTCTTCTTCTTCTTCTTCTTCTTCTTCTTTGAATGCTACAAAATAGCCAAACGATAAAAACATTTTTAAGAAAGTCGGTTTAAAATGCCAGCTGGCATTTATTAGACTGCAAAATTACATTTCTTCCGAACTTCAGACTAGATTTTGAGCCAAATTATTTTTACTATCGCAAACGAGAACTTGTGACTAATGTATTCATTTTATTTGTATTATTATCAGTATTATTTAATTACACGTATTTATTTACCGTTGAAGATAATTAAAAAGTGAGATAAACCTGTATTGTAAAGGTGAAAATATAATTTAATCAAAACACACCAAAGAAATGTAAACAACAGGTCCATGGCGGCTGGGCGGAACATCGCTAGAACTTCAAACTTGACTAAATTTGATAATGCAAACCTACCTGAACCCTCAGAGTTTCCACCATTTATGGTATGTGGTACATACAGTAATGAAAGAGTTGCAACACCATAAAAATGATACGTAATGCTATTTGATCCACGACACACTAATACTTAATAAAAAATACCTGTATCCTAGTCTGTAGTGGCGTAGTCGGCAGTGAGTACTCAGAGTAGCCCTCCCTAGCCGCCTAGGCTAGCTAAAAATAAGCGCTAAGTAGTACTTAGTACTAATACTATTCCTGCTGCTTATGCCCATATTACTATTAGTAATAGTAATATGGTCATAAGCACGTGGAAGCAGATTCTTACATAAAATGGATGCCGAAGTCGGATGCACTGGGCCGACAGGCGTAACATAAAAACTCGCTACTAATACTTTAATAAGATGAAGACTGAAAGCTTTTCTTATGTTAGAAATAAACAAAGAACGAAAGACAAGGTAGACCCTATCATAGACAGTACAGGAAAAATAATAAGTGAGAATAGGGAGGCAGCTAAACTACTAAATCAGTACTTTGGCACAGTCTTCACACAAGGAGATTGCTCCAAGATCCCAGAGCCCATAGATATTTTCAAATGTGAAATGGGTATAGTGGGATTAAGATCAATCTGTATTACAGAGGAAATGGTTAAAAAAAATATTGGATGAGTTGAAAGTGGATAAATGTCCAGATCAGGATGGTATTCATCCAAAATTGATGTTTGAGATTAGAGACCAACTAGCAAAACCATTGGCTATATTATGTTCTCAATCACTTGCAAAAGGGATTGTTCCACAGGATTGGAAAGATGCAGGAGTGATCCCCATATTCAAAAAGGGCAAATTCAGATCCAGCAAATTGTAGATTGTTGAGTTTAACGAGCATAGTCTGTAAATTGTTAGAGTCAATAATGATATAATCATAGAAAACATAACACTGTAATGCATTTAGACAATTTTAATCTAATCAGAAATAGTCAGCATAGGCTTACTAGAGGGAGATCGTGCTTAACAAATCTATTAGTATAAATGATAGATAAAAAGGAGCCAGTGGATGTTATTTATCTAGATTTTGCAAATGCTTTTGATAGAGTACCTCATGAAAGATTATTTAGAAAGTTAAAATCACATGGAATAGGCAGGGAAATTACCAAATGGATTGGTTAACAAGAAGAAGGCAGAGAGTGGGCATAAATAAGGAGTACACTAAATGGTGTGAAGTAAAAAGTGGTGTGCCACAGGGCTCGGTTTTGGGACCAATTTTGTTCTTGATATATATAAACAACTTGGACATTGATATGGGATCCATGATTACAAAATTCGATGATGACACGAAACTATGCAGTAGTGTTTAATCTAAAGCAAAAGTAGATATATTGAGGTAGGATTTAGATAGAATTTGAGATTGGTATGTGAACTGGCAAATGGAGTTTTATGTAGATAAATGTATGGTCATTCACAATGGTAGATCCAATATGGAACATAATTACAGAATGGGCGAGAACCCACTGTACCACTACTCTTTTTGATGCAGACTGCTGGCATAGTTGACAGAGTACTGCTCTTAAATCATTAAGTTCAGTATTTTTCTGGCTTTTTAGTGCTGTAACTATGGCCAGGGCATCTGTAAACAGGACTATCTGGCTTTCATTTCTTTTGCCTGTCAGCATTTCTTCTACTGCAACCCTCAGTGCCTCTGCCTCCGTTCTGAAATAGCTTGAGTATTTTCCAGTTGCCACTGACAGTGTTATTTTTCTACCATTTGGTAGGCTCAGGAATACCCCTGTCCCTCCGTTCTGTGTTGTGTTTGTTACAGAACTGTCGGTGTATGCATGGGTCCAGTCCATGCTTGGGTAGTTTTTCGTTATGTACCTCAATGTTATGTCTCTTCTTTCTTTTTCAGTCTGACTGTTCTTGTTTCCAATACCTGGTATATTTTCTACCACCTCCGGAATGATATGCTGCTTCCAGGTAGGTTTGCGTACAGTAGGGATGGGCTTTAGTGTTGTTAATGTGTTTATAGGGTCTTCGCTCATCTTTGCTTTGGCTATTTCTGCAAAGTTTCTCCGCTTTAGTTTCCCATTTCCAAATCTATTTAGTCTCTGGTGCATTGGATGGTCTGTCAGTCTTCTGAGTTGCTCTGCTTGCTGCTGGGCTCTGCAGTCTCTTCTGTCAGACATGGATTGCAGATTTGTAATCTTTTCAAGTTCTACAATTGGCGTTGACTTCATGCCTCCTGTTATAACTCTCATGGCTTGGTTTTGAAGTTTGCTAATTTTATCAAAGTTCGCCTTTGCTGCTGTTGTCCATGCTGGTCTCACTCTTCCAGTGTACACTTTCTTTAGTATACTTTCATCTGCTCCCCAGCTAATGCCAGCAAGTTTCCTCATGATTGCCATTCTTTGTCTGGCTCTCATTTGGGTTCTCTCGATCTGACTTTTCCATGTCATGCGCCGATCAAATGTGACTCCCAGGTAGTTTGGGTTGTCATTTGGCCGCAGATATTTGCCGTTAAGACTTATTTTGGTGTTCTGGGGTTTATTTGAAAGCGAGAATATCGTACATGTTGTTTTTCCTCATTTATTTTTACCAGCCATGAGTTCGCCCACTCCTGCATCCGATTGCTTTCTATGGTGAGATTTTTCTCAGAGGTCCACATAGCCAGATCGTCTGCAAACATGGAGCTGTTGACTCTTCTTGGTATATTCTCTGAGATGTTGTTTATATACACCACGAAAATTGTGGGTGACAGTACTCCCCCTTGGGGTACTCCCTGCCCAAGTGTCACCTTTTTGCTCATCTGCCCTTGTACTTGAACTCTGGCTGTTCTGTTTTCGAGGTAGTGTCTGATCCATCTGTACATTTTCCCACAAACTTCACTTCTTCGTAGCTTGACTTTAAGTCCCTCTTTCCACACCTTGTCAAATGCCTTCTCTAAATCCACCCAAACCGCTACTGTGTGTTTTTTCTCCTGGTAAGCATCCTCTATTTCCTGGGCTATGAGAGTGATCTGGTCCTCAGTGGATCTGTGCCGTCTAAAGCCTGCTTGTTGTGGAATTAGTATGTGTTTTTCTTCCAGATGCCACATCAGTCTGGTGTTTATCATACGCTCCATCACTTTTCCTACACAGCTCAGTAGACTGATAGGCCTGTATCCATTTGGATCTGTTCTATCGTTATCTTTCTTTGGTACTGGTATAAGTACAGCGTCTTTCCAGGCCTGCGGTACAATTCCCATTTTCCAGCTTTGGTTCAGGACTGATAGTAACTTCCTCTTTGCTGTTTGGCCCAACCCCATCAGCATTTCGTTTGTTACCCCATCTTATCCTGGTGATTTCTTTTTTTTTTAAAGTTCTCATGGCCTCTTCCATTTCATTCATTGTTAGTTTTGCCATCATGTGCTCCTCTGGTGCCATATTGATGTTGTCGTGGCTCTTTTGTTCTTCACTAATGTCTGTATGCCTGTCTGTAGGGACATCAGTGTGGTTTGCTCTGGCATAATGTTCTTTAAAGGCGTTTGCTGCTTTTTTTCCCGGTAAGCATGTTGTCGCCCTGCTTGATGGTAATTTGTTTATTTGATGGTGTTTCGTCATTCATGGCTCTGACTAACTTCCATAGTTTGTTCCCTTCTTTATCTAAATTGAGGCTTTCTGTTTTGTTTTTCCAGCTGTCTGTTGTTATTTGGTTTAGTGTTCTTTTGTATTTCGCCGTGATGGCCTTGAGGGCGAGATTTGCCTCCATAGATTGTTCTCTCTCTGCCATGTTCCTAGTATTTGAGACTTCGTCTTCCGCTTTCTGCAATTCATCATTCCAATATGGCTTGTAGTTTTTCCTTGCCCCTCTTGGGATGGTTTCGGTGGCTGCTTGCATTATTGCTTTGCTTAGGCTTTCCACCATAGGTTTCATATTGTTATTCCGTCTGTTGATGTTTTCACACAGCCCATCTGTCAGTCTTACAAATCTATCCCAGTCGGCTCATTTATAGTTCCAACGTGGGTGCGGTTTTATTTTCCGTGGGCCTACTTCCATATCAATTTCTAGCCTAATTGTCATGTGGTCGCTACCTGCCAATTGGTTGAGCACCTGGCGGTCTATTTTGTGGTGAATATCCACTGTGGAAAAGGCCAAGTCTGGAGTAGAGGTGGTATGCCATGTTCTAGAATAGAAGCTAGGGCTGTCCTCCGGGCCTATTGATAAGCAAAATGGAATTGATAAACCAGTTCTCCTTTATGTTCATCTCATACCAAATGTCTATATTTGTCTTTTTCTCAGTTTACTGTATTTTCAGAATCTTCCTGTAACATTTTGACTCGAAGGACTCTATTCTTTGTCTAGAAGTTTTTGTAACTGTCCATGATTCGCAGCCAAATGCTTCCACAGGAAAAGCACAGGCTCTCAAGTCTTTCACTTTTGTCGTTTTGTTGGTGTTCTGCCATTGATTCTTCAGGCTATTTAGCCTCTGCGTTCCCATGGTCTCTTCTGATTTTTTTAGAGCAGTCGCCATTTGTGTTAATTAGGGAGTCTAGATATTCATAATGCATGACCTGATCTATTTCCTCACCACCTGTGTGTGTGTTGTTTTTCCATCACGAGTGATGAGGACCTTGTCTTTTTTCACCTAGCCAGTCCTTCCAGTCGAGTATTCTGTAAATCTGAGTTGTGGATGGGTGCTGAGATGACTGATGAGGCTGATTTGGGATCTGCATACTCGCAGGCAGTGAAAGCATGGAAAATCACTTCGCGAGATGGTGATCATGATTGTCAATAAATCCATGCATCTTATCCACTTTATTGCTCAGCCAGGAGTCCCGCAACTGACGCAGCTTTTTGACTAGTTTAGCTTGTCAGCAGACTTACACTCGCCTCTTCACCGCTCGCCCGTCGTCACAGGACTCGACTGTTAGTACTGGATAAATGAAAAGAGAATGACTTGTGCGATCAATTTGATTTAAGTGTGGAAGGGTTGCGCAGTTCGTCGAGCTCACTCTCTTGCCTGAGTCCAACTTTAACCAGTGGCAAGACAAGTCAGGACGACTGAATATGAACTCGGGTGCAGTTGATGACCACGGCTGCTCAAGTGCCTCGCTGTGTTCTGTGCGGTCCACACAGCTCAGCACATTTGCTGTCGCGGTAGCCTGATGACGAGTTTCCTGCTTAGCTGGCAGGGCAAATCTAAAAAAGCTTTCCCTCTTCTTGGCTTCCAACTTTTTTTTGGCCACCTCTCCTGCCCCTTTTCTTTCCATACTTTTGTTTGGGTCTCTCACTGACAAGGACTCCGAGGTAGGCAAGACGTCTTGTCAGCTCCAGTAGTAACGAGTGACCCCTACACACCTCCAGTCTAAGTGTCAGCAAGGTGCCTCGAGAGTACATGTGCATTTTTGCTGCACGGCCCAGCGATTTTGCGCTCATACGTTGTCAGGAATAGGGGACGATAGGCTAAGAGGTCGACCACAACTAGAATACGGTACATTCTCAAATAGGTGTATCTTATTTCACATATACCAATTGTAGTACAGTACTCATGTGAATAGGTGTATCTTATTTCACATATACCAATTGTAGTACAGTACTCATGTGAATAGGTGTATCTTATTTCACATATACCAATTGTAGTACAGTACTCATATGAATAGGTGTATCTTATTTCACATATACCAATTGTAGTACAGTACTCATGTGAATAGGTGTATCTTATTTCACATATACCAATTGTAGTACAGTACTCATGTGAATAGGTGTATCTTATTTCACATATACCAATTGTAGTACAGTACTCATGTGGTGTTCCATCGATAAAACACTTTTTGAACTCATTCGAGTTTTGGAAGAAGATGAAATATAACAGAATATTCTAAGCTGACGTGTCAGCTGCCAGTCACAGTGCTCGACCAGAAGTTTTATGACCACCTACTATTTATGTTGACATCATGTTTTGTCAGTTATCATTATCTTTGTTTTGTTTATGTTTATAAACTGATCTATACAAAATATAAAATTCATTTCATTACAGGTGCTTGAGTTGAACCGATATTACCCAGAGCCAGGCTTAAGGAAACGTTATGGCATAGATATGTATCGTTTCTGGGATGTCTTTGATATTACTCTGAGTGATGGAGTACACAAGATGATTTTTGTGTTGACTGCAGATGCAAGGTTGAATAAAAAGGTACTTTTCTTTTGAAAATGCATGACTACCACCACCTTGTTACATTGTGGGCATTCAACTAACAATTGCTTATTATCAGCGTTCCAGGATTTTAACTCTGAGTATCTAAGACTCCCCCTTAGAAACCATTACCGCTGTCTCCTTTCCTTAGACTACCCCTGAGAAACCAGACAACCGATGACCCTTAAACACTCTTTTTATATAGAGTTTACAGATAGTCTGTCAGATTTTGTCCAATCATACCAACACTAGAAATTTTTCCTCACTCTTTTCGGTGAGACACTGTCAATTGTTTTTAAACTGATTTGTTCTATTAAAATAATTGTCGCCTGTTTTTGGTAAACATTACATTTTGTTCCGAGAAATGGCTTCACACACAAATGATTGCAAGCGAAGATTCTCAGCCAAGCAATCATCAGTGCTCATTAATTAATAGATTGAATTAGAAAATAGTGATTTATCGAGTGATGATAGTTCTGATAATAATTATAGTAGTTTGTCAAATTCTGAAGACATGAGGGCGTCTTCCCTGGCTGGACCTTGCTCTAGGCGTAGTAGAGAAGCTGTTAGAGGAACAAATAATGTTCCAATAACGAGTAGAATATAGAGATAGATCCGAACTTAGACATGAAAGATCAAGTACATCTGATAAAGTTGAGGCAACATAGTTTTATTTTTAAAGTAGAAAATGTACAATGTACATTTGTAAATTACGATTTTGTATAATTCTGACAACTAATTTCAAAATGCATGCAGAATGTTTATTTATAGCAAGATACACATACACATTTCCTAAGCTATGTGAAAATGGATATACTCTACAATGATCCTGAATTTAGACGTTTTTATGTTGCTAAAGGATTTAAATATTATTGTAAGTACAATATTTTTTGTTCTGTTTTGTAAATTTATGAAGGCTGCATGGCCTAGGGGTAAAGCGTCTGTTTCACAATCCCAACGCACCTGATTTGAATCATGCTAGTGTTCAGTTTGGCAAATATGGGTTTTTTTTGTCTCTCCACGTACAGAAAGTAATGTCAACCTACTGTGCTACACATTTGCCAAGAAACTTACAACAGCCAAATAGGTTGGTGGTTGTAAGAAGTGATGTTCTGCAAAAGGACATGTTACTTACTTTACTTTTGTGTAAGAAGCGACATTCTGCTAAATGACATGTTACTTACTTTACTTTTGTGTAAGAAACAACGTTCTGCAAAAGGTCATTTTACTTACTCTACTTTTGTAAATTTACATTTCTTCTAGTCAAATCTCTATATATCTGTCATAAATATTTTAAACTGTTTATGTGTTTAACTACATTCGTATAATAAGTCTTTCATTTATGCATATTTTGTCTTAAAACACTTGAGTTTATCCTTATAAATAAACATACTAATCTTAAAACAGTAACAACAACCAAGTATAAAAAGTAACTCCTTCAAATTAGCTTTTAAAAATATGGTTTTTGAGCAGGTGTACTAAGACGTATGAGTTGGGGAAGGAATAAACAGCAAGGAAGGGAACTGACCACCCAACCTCATAAAGGCTGCGGCTTAGTCCATGGAGAAATTATCTTATCCCCGACGGCAATTGTTGCCATGGAACCCACCTTTACTAAGAATTATTGTTATGTAGTAAGGGAAGTAACTCATTGTATTTTCATTTGTGATACAAGTAGTGTGTTTGTTAAAAAAAGTGATTTAAAACATCTGACCTTTAAACTCAGTAGCAATCTAAATTTCTTTAAAAAAAATATTTTATTGATTATATGACAAAAGACATTTATTATTTACAAAATCAAAATTTTCCAGGCTGCTTATGATTGCCCAATGTAGCTGTGTTTCTGTTTTTTGAAGTTTGCTGCATCACTCAAATCATAATCATATTGACGATTCTTGGTGACAGAAGATGATTACAAACACAAATTTGAGCCATTACAATTATCCAGGCATATAGAATTTTTTTTTTTTTTTTTTTTTTTTTTGCGTTCGCCTTATTTTTCTTATCCCCAAGGCGGTGTGCGTTGCACTGTTGTTTTTATTTTGCGCCTGTCGGCCCAGTGCATCCGACTTCAGCATGCATTTTATGTAAGGGTCTGCTTCCTCTTGCATTTTCTAATGGTTTGCTTCCCCGGGGTAACGGCCGGTGCTGTGATGGGGATCGAACCCAGCACCTTCTGGTTGTGAGCCGTGCCACTTAACCACTAGGCCACGCCGTCCCCGGCATATAGAATGACAGATGACAGATAGCTAAAAATAAATAATCAGGATGAATAAGCAAGTAATTCTGGTCGTCAGAAAAATGTAGTTATCTTATTCATTTAGGAATATTGGAAACTGAGACACTAGTCTGTTCAGGCACAATATACTGACCAAGACAACTATCTTTCTTCCATGTAGTGTTCCCTGGAAACAGGTTGTTTTCAAGGCAGTCTGGCTGTCGAGATGTGGATCGACGTGATCCCCGAGGTATTGAGTGTCACGCACGTGAAGCCAAGGATAGCACAACTGCCTAGAGGACCGTGGTCCACTTTTACCAACACTCTCAGCTCAGGATGTGAGAAAAGCTACTACAACCTGCCACTTAATGCCCTGTTCAGAGTACACATTGTGGGCATTAAACAACAACACTTTGGAATATTTTTACCTCTGGACACTTGTATTTTTGCAGCACAATATCACGTACTTGAGACTTATATATATTTTATAAATATGTCACTACCATGCACTATAATATATATTGTTTCTGAATGCAATTAAATAGTGATAATTAGTGTGTAGGATAGGATGTTCGTCCATCACATGTGATGAAGACCACTCTCTATTCAGTCGTCTGGATAGTCTTTTCTCTTGCTGTGTTTGCTGAAATGGGTGACTTGCGCTATGACTTGGATTATAGTGAAGAAGAAACTGCGCCTTTTGTCAACCTCACTCTCTGGACCTGAGCTGCCCTTGGTCAGTGGCAAGATATTTATTGAGACGACTGGAGATAGCAAAGGATGCAGGTTTTTCCCCGGGGTTTACTCCCAAAGCCTTTCCTGTAAACAGGTATCCCGCAAGGCAGCGAGGTGGAGGGGGAGAGACATCTAATAATGTGTGTTGTGCATTTCCCATAATAGCAAGAGGTTGTAGGGACATCACTTAGCATATGAGTGAGTTGGTCATCTCTCCCGAGCTGTTTTTCAATTCATTATAGTCATGTCTAAATTTCACACACCAAAACCGGCACTGTTTGCAGCTAGGTTGTAGGGCACCAATCTTGTCAAGTTCAGCCGCGTGAACTAGACCGTGAAATACGACATAGGTTTAAGTGTAGTGCTATTCATATAGCTGATGTCAATTCCAGGATAATTGGATGGGAGAAGACACAAAAAATGAACAAATTAACCATTTAAAATGGAAAACAACAACACGTTTCCGTGAACACAACTATAAGTCATCGACTAGTGTGAATTCCAGGCAAATCCATGTTCTGGCAACATCCATAATGAACTAAAACAGCAGATCAATGTAGACCAACAACCGGTTACGACGCCATCTTTGCTGCATACTCAAAGTAGGATATAGATTTGTGTAAAATACGTTTTTATTATGAACAACAAAAAATGAAATTTTTTTTGGGTTACTTGTCAGCCAATTATTCAGCAGCCAATACGGGAGTGGGGTAAAGTTTTCTAATTGAAGATCAACCATTACAGTTTCACCTAACTAGATGCAGTGTGTGAAGGTATGTGAATTTAGAAAATTACAACTTTTTCCAACTGTGCCAAACATGGACTTGAACCAAATCTCAGAGAGAAAGATCACAACATATAAGATGAGATGCCTCTAGAAAACCATCAATGTGTCAATGTAACTAGGAGAGACAATTTTGTGCAATCATTGAAGTAAGACCCTGCACCAAATATATTGATGAGAGAATCAAGTGTTTCAGCCACTTAATGAGAATGCAATTTGACCAACTACCCCTGTGCATCTATAACGCACAACGTTTGGGTTTTCGCAACCATGGCAGGTTGAGAATGAGAGGGATAGGAAATGTTGCGGATATTCTAAAACGTCATGGGATGACGACTACTTCAGGAACGCATCTGACTATGGACAGAATATTACAGCTCCCCACTATACCCCATGGCACAAGTAGATAGGATAAGACAAGACAAGACAGACAAGTTTTTCTAGAATCAAACTTGAGATGACCACATGTTTACACAAAGAACCCAAGCTGTTGCTAGAAAATCTTTGGAAAATGAAAAGAAAATTAGCAAGATTCCCCATAGGAAGTATATTTATAAACTTAACAATATTTGGTATTCTTAAGAGAAAGTGTTTTTCATTTTTTAAATTGCAAAATCTGATAAATCGCTTCATTTTAGAACGTTACATAGCCGACACATCAGCTTGACTGAATCAATATGTTAACTGATTCACTCTGTAGAGCCGATATATTGTCTCACAAAATTTCTTTGCAATGCCATAACGCTGATATAATGGCTTAAATATATATTTTTCTTCATTACTAGTTTTCCTCCATTGATACATGTGCCTGTACCTCCTACCCGTAGTGTTACATCGTAGATATAAATGCGTCAGCGGTGCGGTTTTTTTCTGGTGAGATTTTTAATGGCTTGTTCTAAGCATCTAGTTATCTTATGTGTTAAGTCATTGAGCATTGAGCCAATCTGAATTTTCTTGCAGGTTATTCCAGGATATTTGGTACAGTTGAAGAAGTTTGCACGGTACTGGAAGGAGGAGTGTATTGGTGCAGAACCAGTGATTGTAATTCAAGAGATTGAAGTGGTAAATGAGGAGCCACAGAGATATTATGCAGGTAAAAATTACAGTTAAAGATCATTTGTTTCATCTCAAACCAAATCCGAGTAAAACCCAGGTATGTATGTGCCTACCACCTCAGAAACAGAAGCAAAAAGAAAACTCAGATAAGGTGGCAAGGACAGGAGCTTGAACACTGCATGGCTCCAAAATATCTAGTCGTGAAGTTTGACCGCACACTGCCCTACATGACCCACTTCCAGGAAACAAAGCGTAAGATACACGCAAGAAATAATTTAATCTGAAAACTGACCGGCACAGCATGGGGGCACAACCATCAGTCCTTCGGACATCTGTACTTGCCTTGTGTTTTTCCGTAGCTAAATACACTGCGCCAGTCTGGAAAAACTATGCCCATGCAAAACTAGTTGATACAGCAATAAATGAGATGGGTTGGATAGTATCAGGGTGCCTAAAACCCACCCCCATTGATAAAATATGCCCCATAATTGGCATAGCACCACCCGAGATTCGAAGAAGTGTCGCAGCAGAAATCAAACGAGAAAAACAGGAGCGCAACCCAAGGCACTCGATGTTCGGCCATCAGGTACTGGCACAAGACTCAAATCCTAAAATCAACACAGCCCATACAGACAAACCCTGAAAGTTGCTGAATCGAGAGATGGCATGAATTGATGCAGGCCCCAGTGATGGAACTTCGAGAGGAACATGCCCCCGGACATCATCTAGCATACACAACATGGAAGTCACTGAACAGACCCCAGACTGGTGTATCAAGGTGAAAGAGGAATATGAAATAATGGGATTGCACAAATTATGACACATGTGATTGTGGCGCAATACAGGTCCAAAAACACCTGATGACCTGCCCCAACCTCCAGGAAACATGCAATAGGTGTGACGTGCTTGTTGGAAGCAAATGACAAGGCAATCCATGTCACTTAGTAATGGATGCATACTGTATAATGTGGTACTTGGACATGAAAAGTAAGTAAATAAGTAATATTGTTTATCCGATGATAATCTTCTATTGTAACAATTTTGATAGCGAAAATTAAATCAGACTTTGCCTGCATAAAATTGAAAAGTTACACTTAAGACAAAAAATTATGGAAGTCCTATGAGTCTTGTGTTCTACATTACTGCCCCAGGGAGGAAGACCAACGTATGGTCAGGCCAAGACTCTCACCTGGACTTCCTAGTAGCCCTTCCTGAAAATGGACTGTTTTCATGGCGGCCTGGCTAATGAGGTGAGGGATTGAAGTGATCCCCGTAGTAGTGAGTGACACGCAGATGAAGCCAAGCATAGCACGACAGCCTGTAGGACCCAGGTCCACCTTCATCAACACTCTTGGGATATGAGGAAAGCTACTGCAACCCGCCACTTAATGTCCTTTTCAGGGCAAACAAAAGAGTAAACTACTCATTGTGGGCTTTCGCAAACAACAACAACATTACTGCCCCTATTTGACACCACAGTCTCTGATAGAACTAGGCACTCGATCTCACCTCCTTTGAGACCATGGGCCACTTGAAACTTGCATGCTTTCATTCATTTCTTGAGGGGTGAGATTTCCTTACCTCTCTGCTACAGTGTTTTCCATGGAATAATATTAACTGTATCTCTTGATCGTGATGACTTGCCATTTTAACCTTTACCGTAGAACGGCCGTGAAATTGCGACGCGCTCGTTCCTTACCGCGATCGAATATCTGTGCCTTCTTTAGGGTCGTCGCTTTATCGTATATATACTACCTGGTTAATGTCACAGAAACGGCTGAACATACTGCTCTTTTGATTATAGAGTTGCAACTTCCATCATGTACGACTAGACGAAAACAATGGTGGTTTTGAAATTAGTTTAAGATTATTTGAAAGTATTGTGGTACAGGGAAAATGACCGCTGAACATCTGCTGCAAAATTGCCCGACATGCGAGGACCAGAGAAAGCACATGTGGCCATCACCAGTGGCAACACTAGATAAGCTCTATGGTAATGTCGACAGCCTCAGGATGACAGCTGCTTTCTTCGAGCAAATACAAGTTGACGTCTGACACCGTACGAAGAAGAAGAAGAAGAAAGTATTTCTTCTGTTTTTCGCTTGGATTTGAAGATTCATCCATTATTGAGAATGGGTGAGTTAAGTTTCTGCAACAGAATTTTCTGAGGTAGTTCTATTTAGTTTGTTTATGTAGATACAATAATCACATTTATAGTCGAAGTGACAGACATAACCATTATGGTAAACATCGATAGTAGTATTAGCACTTTTTTGCCGACATTTTTTTTTTCTAACCAAGGGACACAGCTAGCTGGCGGGTCTGTATTTTTGGGCTATTTTTCACCACTATGACCTTCATCTTCTTGTATCTCAGAAACTAACATACACACAATAACAACAATAATACCAACAAGTTCTTTATTAATATATGTGTCTAGACACACACACACAAAATGTAATAAAAAGATTAGAGGTTCTCAAAATCAGCAACCAATTTCATAACGTGATGTGCTGAAAATTCAAGCAGCTGCAGGAAATAGACACATTAAAAAAAAAATCTGGTATGATAAAGGTTAAGATGTATGTCACTAGGGCAGTAGCTACGTGTCCAAACTCCGTCTCCAGCAGACTCTATCTTGGGCCACGGAAGTCAAGTTTGGGGAAAGCACTCTTCCAGAGGTGACTCAGATGTTGTTGCAGACAATAAGGGAGTCTGACTAACGCACTGGAGGCCTTTCCCACGGTCTCTTTTTGCCTCAGGGGTACCAGCTTGCTGTCCAACATGTGACCTGCCCATTTATGTTTTGCCTTGCCTGTATACAAATGTAGCATTGATACCATCATTATGCAATCACAGATTCGCTGGGCGTGTTATGTGGTTCGCATGACAGACTATTGGCTGCGAAAAATAATCTTCCATGGCGAGATGCAGAAAGGCAAACACTCCCAAGGAGGCCACAAAAAAAGCGCTTTAAAGACACACTGAAAACGTCTTTTAAAGCCTGCAGCATAAACCTCGAAACATGGGAAGATGTTGCAAAAGATCGTACAACCTGGCGCACAGCTTTCCACAGAGGAGCAGTGTCATGCGAGGCTTCTAAAATGACTGCAGCAGAACGACGGAGACAGGCCAGAAAAGCCCGTGAAATATCACCGTCTTGCGAAGCAAATTTTCCATGCCCTCACTGCCTACGAGTATGCAGATCCCAATTCAGACTCATCAGCCATATCCACACCTATCCACAACCCTGACTCACAGAATACTCGACTGGAAGGACTGGCTGAATGAAAAAAGAAAAGGTCCTCATCGCGTGTAATGGACAAACAACAATACAGATGTAATATGAATTTTCATTTTCAAAAACGAGTTGTGTGTTAGTTTTTAGAATTTAAATATTATCCTTTGCAATGCATTTAGGTTATAACAACCTGCCATGGATTGAAGCTGGCACTTCAAGACAAAGGGAAATCACTCCTCTGGCATCTTCAAGGAGTTACTATATGGATAACTGGACTTTTAATATTGCATCAAAGAGTTTAGAGTCTGATGGTAAGTGCAACATGTTGATTTGTTTGTAGCACTTAATAGCACATGATTATATAGGAGTTAGTCTTAATGGTACATGATTATATAGGAGTTAGTCTTAATAGCACATGATTATATAGGAGTTAGTCTTAATGGTACATGATTATATAGGAGTTAGTCTTAATAGCACATGATTATATATGAGTTAGTCTTAATAGCACATGATTATATAGGAGTTAGTCTTAATAGCACATGATTATATATAAGTTAGTCTTAATAGCACATGATTATATATGAGTTAGTCTTAATAGTGCATGATTATATATGAGTTAGTCTTAATAGTGCATGATTATATAGGAGTTAGTCTTAATAGCACATGATTATATAGGAGTTAGTCTTAATAGTGCATGATTATATAGGAGTTAGTCTTAATAGCACATGATTATATAGGAGTTAGTCTTAATAGCACATGATTATATAGGAGTTAGTCTTAATAGTGCATGATTATATAGGAGTTAGTCTTAATAGTGCATGATTATATATGAGTTAGTCTTAATAGCACATGATTATATATGAGTTAGTCTTAATAGTGCATGATTATATATGAGTTAGTCTTAATAGCACATGATTATATATGAGTTAGTCTTAATAGCACATGATTATAAAGGTTTTAGTCTTAATAGCACATGATTATATAGGAGTTAGTCTTAATAGCACATGATTATATATGAGTTAGTCTTAATAGCACATGATTATATATAAGTTAGTCTTAATAGCACATGATTATATATGAGTTAGTCTTAATAGTGCATGATTATATATGAGTTAGTCTTAATGGTACATGATTATATATGAGTTAGTCTTAATGGTACATGATTATATATGAGTTAGTCTTAATAGCACATGATTATATATGAGTTAGTCTTAATGGTACATGATTATATATGAGTTAGTCTTAATAGCACATGATTATATAGGAGTTAGTCTTAATAGTGCATGATTATATATGAGTTAGTCTTAATAGCACATGATTATATATGAGTTAGTCTTAATAGCACATGATTATATATGAGTTAGTCTTAATAGCACATGATTATATATGAGTTAGTCTTAATAGTGCATGATTATATATGAGTTAGTCTTAATAGCACATGATTATATATGAGTTAGTCTTAATAGCACATGATTATATATGAGTTAGTCTTAATGGTACATGATTATATATGAGTTAGTCTTAATGGTACATGATTGTATAGGAGTTAGTCTTAATAGTGCATGATTATATATGAGTTAGTCTTAATGGTACATGATTATATATGAGTTAGTCTTAATGGTACATGATTATATATGAGTTAGTCTTAATAGCACATGATTATATATGAGTTAGTCTTAATGGTACATGATTATATATGAGTTAGTCTTAATGGTACATGATTATATATGAGTTAGTCTTAATGGTACATGATTATATATGAGTTAGTCTTAATAGCACATGATTATATATGAGTTAGTCTTAATGGTACATGATTATATATGAGTTAGTCTTAATGGTACATGATTATATATGAGTTAGTCTTAATGGCACATGATTATATATGAGTTAGTCTTAATAGCACATGATTATATAGGAGTTAGTCTTAATAGCACATGATTATATATGAGTTAGTCTTAATAGTACATGATTATATAGAAAGAGTTAGTCTTAATGGTACATGATTATATAGAAGGAGTTAGTCTTAATAGCACATGATTATATATGAGTTAGTCTTAATGGTACATTATTATATAGAAAGAGTTAGTCTTAATAGTACATGATTATATAGAAGGGGTGAGACTTAATAGTACATGATTATATAGGAGTTAGTCTTAATGGTACATTATTATATAGAAAGAGTTAGTCTTAATAGTGCATGATTATATAGAAGGGATGAGACTTAATAGTACATGATTATATAGGAGTTAGTCTTAATGGTACATTATTATATAGAAAGAGTTAGTCTTAATAGTGCATGATTATATAGAAGGGATGAGACTTAATAGTACATGATTATATAGGAGTTAGTCTTAATGGTACATTATTATATAGAAATAGTTAGTCTTAATAGTGCATGATTATATAGGAGGGGTGAGACTTAATAGTACATGATTATATAGAAGGGGTGAGACTTAATAGTACATGATTATATAGGAGTTAGTCTTAATAGTGCATGATTATATAGGAGTTAGTCTTAATAGTACATGATTATATAGAAGGAGTTAGTCTTAATGGTACATGATTTTATAGAATAAGTTACACTTAATGGTGCATGATTATATAGAAAGGATGAGACTTAATAGTACATGATTAAATAGAAGGAGTTAGTCTTAATAGTGCATGATTATATAGAAGGAGTGAGACTTAACAGTACATGATTATATAGAAGGGGGATTAGAGAAAGAAGACGAATGCAAAAAAACAAAATTGTTTTGTGCATTCAACAGCAAATACCCACATGACCCAATCGATAGACTAAATGGGAAACAGTAGACCACAATTTTTTGCCCCAGAACAGATCATTGCAGACTGAATGCACGCATGCATAAAATGAAAGCAGCACAGACTGCACAATGCACATGTCAGAGAGGACCCCAGACTCCAGAACACATCCTGCAAACATGTCCACTACACCAAGGCTCCCATGGGAAGACCTGACCCGAGGAAAGAAACATACAAGACAAACTGTAGGGAACCATTGAGGACCTGGGACTGACGTGTCACTTCATGGAGGCGGCTCATCTAGTGCCATAAAATGAGCATATGAAACCAAACGCAAAGAAGAGCTGTGCATTCATACGGTGTGTTTAAAAAAATATGAAACTTTACATCTGTTTTTGTTTGTTTCAGATTTTTTAGCCTTAATACATTTACACAAATATTGTTTTTATTCATGCACAGTTCAGCACATCAAAGTTAGCTCCATCGACATGTCAGAGGTCCACCCAATCAGGGAAGTTATGAACAAGAAGATGCCACATTTTGCCAAGCCTGCTCTGTTGGTGAAAGTTATGAGGAAGTCTCGGCTTGTCCATTATGTCACTCACTCTAGAGATGATAAATGGCCTTTCCTGGTATTATTGAGACTGATGGAATTGTTGTGGTTTATACTTTTATGACATTGTGCTAATGAAGTAAAATTTTATTACATTGCTGTAGGACAAATGTGCACACTACTTAATTTCACCCTCTAATTCTGTGTTGTTGTGGTAAGGGCAGTGGACTGGTTCATCCTTTTTAAACCTTTTAATCATTTTATTGTTTTTTTTTTTGTCTTGTAAGAGGATTAGTAAGTTGTGCTTTGATAAAGAAAAAAGGGATGTAACTAGTCCATGGCGATAATGAATGTTACTCGTGAGATCAATCCGAGCAGAGAAGTGTCTTCCACAGTGTGTGGAAGGGAAGTCAGGACTGTTTGCGTATTGCATGGTGTAGCATGTCTTCTCAAACGCTGAGCCCTTAGCCTATCTACAATCAGTTTTATCATGCAGGAACCCTTTAACCTTTAGCACGCCATGGTCGAGTGCTAGCCGACTCACTAGGCCTACAAAAACGGTGTACGGAAAAATTTTTTTTTTTTTTATACGGAGTCACTCCCAACAGCCATTTTGTACTGCTGAATACATGCTCCATATATACACGATATTTTGCCGGTTAAAGTATCGTATGTGCGATTACAAATGGCTTTTGAACAGTTTTAATTTTGTATACGCCGTTTGGAGCAAGCCGACTTTTTGCGAAAGGGGAAGTAGGTTGTTGGGAAAGATCTTTATCGAGTAGATTTTTTAATTTTGTTAGTTTAAATGAAAGAACTACGTTTGAATTGGAAACTAACAGTTGTGTCGATATTGTAAACACAGTATCGATACGTTGTTATGGTTTCCATGGTTTTCTATCGAAGCGACTAGGCCTAGTGGTCGAGCCCAAATATTTTCTGAGATTTTCATAAATTTTCAACTTCATCTTTTTGTATCTCAAAAACTAACAAACACACAACAACAACAATAACACCCACATGTTTGTTATCCTATTGTGTGTCTACACGCCAGAAAATCATATTTATTGACAAACAAACATAAAAATTAAAAATTTTGAAAAACGACTACCATGGTGACTAATTAAGAAAATTAATTAGGTCAAATATTTTTCAAAAAGAATCTGGCGTGCTAAAGGTTAAAAGAGTCTCTATAGCTGAGAGATAAGGCACACAAGAAACGAAAACACGAAACTGTAGGTGTTCGAATCATGCAAGTTTCAAGCATTCACTGGTATGAAGAGAAGTGAGATCAGGTGCCTAGTCTTATTGAAGACATGATAAATTCTAAGGTCACGAACATATAATGTGCACATACAAGAATCCTTGGTAGTTGAAAATCAGAAAGAGAAGGCTGTTAGCCGCTGTTTAGTCACATAAAATCAGATGATATTAGAGTTCTTAACGAGGTAACTTGATAGGGGGAAAGAACAATCAGCCAAATTTGAACTGAAGAAAAACCAAACTTTTAAAACTATTAACCTTAGGCACGCTACATAATTTTTGAAAAATTGTGACCTAATTAATTTTCTTAATTAGTCGCTGTGGTAGTCGTCTTTCAAAATTTGTAACTTTTATGTTTGTTTGTCAATAAATATGATTTTCTGGCGTATAGATACACAATAGCATAACGAACATGTGGGTGTTATTGTTTTTGTTGTATGTTTGTTAGTTTTTGAGATTTAAAAAGATGAAGTTGAAAATTTATGAAAATCTCGGGACAAATTTGGACTCGACCACTAGGCCTAGTCGCTTCGATAGAAAACCATGGAAACCACAACAACGTATCGATACTGTGTTTACAATATCGCCACAACTGTTAGTTTCAATTCAAACGTAGTTCTTTCATTTAAACAAACAAAATAAACAGATCTACGCGATAAAAATCTTTCTCAACAACCTACTTCCCCTTTCGCAAAAAGTCGGCTTGCTCCAAACGGCGTATACAAAATTAAAACTTTTCAAAAGCCATTTGTAATCGAACACACGATACTTTAACCGGCAAAATATCGTGTATATATGGAGGGCGTAGTCAGCAGTAAAAAATGGCTGTCAGGAGTGACTCCGTTCAAAAAAAAATTATTTTTTTCCGCACACCGTTTTTGCAGGCCGAGCTGGTTAGAAGGGATCGGACAAGGGCGTGCTTAAGGGTAGTTGCAAGAAGTAGATTCCTTTACCCATTTTGGCAGCACAATTGACACATCAGGAGGTGCAGATGTACAGATCAGAATTGAACAGGCAAGGACACGTAAAGAAAATGAAAGCCATACAGTCCTGCTTACAGCGCTAAAAAGCCAGAAAAACACTGAGCTTAATGACTTAAGAGCAGTACTCTGTCAACTATGCCAGCAGTCCGCACCAAAAAGGGTAGTGGTACAGTGGGTCCCATCACACTGCAACATCCAAGGCAACGAGGAGGCAGACAGACTGGCAAAAGAAGGTGCAAGACTACCACAAACAGATACTAGTATGACGTACGAAGAGTCAAAACGGCTTATTAAAGCCAGATACATGACCAAATGGGAAACCGAACATACTGGTTACACCAAAAACGATGCCTATTACCAGTTGAACAGAAGAGAGCAGGTCGTTGTCTTCAGACTTCGCACTGGCCACAATAGACTGAGGTACCACCTATTCAACAAATTGAAGATAGGTGGAACCGACGAATGCCCGTGTGGTACCGGGAAAATGACCGCTGGACATCTTCTGCAGAACTGCCCGACATATGAGGATCAGAAAGAGCAGATGTGGCCATCACCAGTGGAACCGCAAGGCAAGCTCTATGGCACTGTCGACAGCCTCAGGATGACCGCCGCTTTTTTCGAAAAAATAATGGTTACTGTCTGACTGCGTATGAAGAAGAAGAAGAAGAAGAACAGGCAAGACGGGCATTCCTGACACTAAACAACATTTGGAGATATAGAGCAGTCACGATTCACACTAAAGTTAGAATATTCAATGCCAGTGTCAAGTCGGTGCTGCTGTATGGAAGGAAGACATGGAGAACAACCAAGGCCATGCAACAAAGACTCCAGTCCTTCGTTAACAGATGCCAACGAAAAATAATGGGCATAAAGTGGCAGGACATGGTGTGAAAAGAAGCCAACAACAGCCACAATAACAACTAATTAAGCGAACAAAATGGGGCTGGATTAGACATACTCTATGGAAGACACTATCCAACATAGGCAGACAGGCACTTACATGGAACCCACAAGGAAATAGAGAGATAGATAGACAAAAAAATACGTGGAGAAGAGAATATGAGAAGGAACTAAGATTAAATTATTACATCCGTTTGTTGCCACTGGGAAGATGCAGGTTCGCAGGATTTCTATGTTCGTCATTTTATTAGAATTCTGCCATAAGTTTCTCATTTGATTCAACCTCAGCATTGCTGTAGCCATTCTCCTTGTGACCTCCTTCAGGCAGCCTCCATTGTTGCTTATAATTGAGCCGAAGTACTCAAAACTTGTGTCTTTCTCAATCTCCTGCTGGTCTAGAGTAACTTTAGGTTCTTTAGGTTTGGTTTTTGCCTTGTCTGTGCTCATTATCTTGGTTTTACTTATATTCAGGTATAGATGTTGGTCTTCACTGTGTTGTTTTACCAACATTATATTATTATATAGAAATTATATATGTTAATTTAACCTTTGGATTTCCAGTTTTCAAAATTACATCTATTTCCTGTATCTGCATAATTTTTTTAGCACGTCATGTCCCGACGTTGTTATTTATTTTAAGAACCTCTAATTTTATTTTGTGTGTGTGTGTCTAGAGACATATGTTAATAAAGAACTTGTTGGTGTTATTGTTGTTATTGTGTGCATGTTAGTTTCTGAGATACATGAAGATGAAGGTGATAGTGGTGAAAAATAGCACAAACATATAGACTCACCCGGTAGCTGCTTCCCTTGGTTAGAAAAAAAAACAAATTTGCAGAAAAACATACTAAGACTACTATCAATGTTTAACTTAACCCTTTGAACCCTGGTCACCTGACCTGTAAAACCCCACTCCCCTGGGCTCCTGAAGAAAAAAAGCCAAAAATGGACACCTGAACAAAACTAGTTACAATGACAAAATTAAGTGATCTGTTTCAATTATTTTATCTCAAATAGACTGACCTGATCATCTCCAATATTCCTGCTTATTATGCCAGTCCTCCCAGCATGTAGACCCATCCTTTAGGCACAGATAAGTTTCACAATGTTTGCACCAAAATTTTGTCTTGACTTGTTTGAATGGTCTGTCTTTGTAGGCCATGTTTGGGAAGTCCTTGACATACTTGTTAAATTTAAATGAGCATACTACACAAACATTATTTCCTGTAGCTTTTTGCAGTCTCTGTTGTGCCTCGACATGGTTGTGAAGTTTTGCAGTAGCTGTTCTATAATCCCCAATGAGGGATAAACAAACTTCATTCATGAACGTCCCAAATGTCCTGTAGCGTCTTCCTGTTGTATTGTGGGGACTATAATGATCCATAAGTATGTAGGCATTATTACATGCCCACATAAAGAATTTCACAATTAGCCTCCTAGGCCAGCAATAATGCCGTCGTGTCTTGTTGAGACGACAAATTTGGCCGTTGACATCTGTGCCCCCCATGAAAGCATTATAGTCAATACAAATTTGAGGAGTTGGAACATCTACAGCTGTTCCATCCTTTCTTCTCCTTCTAACAGTTTCAATTTCTGTTGGGTTGTGGTAGTTGGATATAAAATTTACAGGTCTTTGGTCCATCCAGACAAGGCATACAATGTTGTTATGGCAAATAAATTCTGAATGACCCTTGTCCATTTTCTTCTTTCCTGCCAGTACTTTTGGATAAAATTTCCTATTTGTCATTGCTGTACCTACAGCAAGTGTACCATAATCAGTGTACAGCTTGTCAAAGAGAGTTACACTGTTGTAGAATCTGTCCATAACAACAATATGGTTTTTGTTGACCAAATTCCCAGAAGTTAAAATTCTAATAACGACGCTACCAACACCAAGATATGGAATAATATTGTCTGCTTTTCCAGTGTAGATTTCCAGATTCAGAATATATCCAGAGCTTGCTTCACAAGCCATGTAAGCTTTTATTCCCCACTTTATGGGCTTTGACTTGATATACTGTTTGAAGGCAAGCCTGCTCTTCGAGGGGATCATACCTTCGTCTAAGCTCACGTGCTGTGATGGCGAATAATAGTACCAACATTTTGGTAGCAACACATCCAACATAGGCCTTACTTTGTAAAGTTTATCTGCTTTATCCAAAGCTGGGTCCTCCTCATCAACAAGATGAAGAAAAGTCCAGAGAGCAAGTAAGCGATCACGGTCCATCACAGTGCGGAAACCAGGAGTATGAGACATGAAGTTAGCAGACGAGCTAGACCAGTACTCCTTGTAACATGGTTTACTCACACTGTGTTCCATTTGAAGACGCAGTCCAAAGAATGCTTTCATCTCTGGCACTACTACACTTAAAAATTTTTTGGCATAGTAGCTAGTTGGTTTCTTGCTTCTCACCTGCTCAGCGTGTCGAGTTGTCTGCTCACACAAATTGTGCCAGAAATCATTATCCAGGAAAAGTTCAAAAAATTCACTGGCCTTACTTTCTGGATTAATAGTTTCTGGAATGTTCTTAGGGCCTATCTGCTCCATAAATGTTGTGTCTACTGCAGACACAGGTCTGAATATATTTATTGGAGACCAACCTGTATCAAATTTACTAGAGACACTACCTGGGAGACGCACCCTTCCACGCCCCTGTAAAACAGCCTGATCGCCATAAAAATCAGGAATAGGGTAAGATGTAGCTTCATCAGAGTCTAATGAACACATGTTATCACTCAAATGATCATCTGATTCAACTTCTATATCAGTTTGAGAATAGTTGCTATCTAAATCTAATTCATCGTCCTCCGAATCATTGAGAACAATCTCGACAGCTTGTTCCATTGTAAGCCTTTTAGAACGATCATTTACTGGTTTTTCTGAATGCCTTTTCATCGTGAAAATACTGTAAACATTTGTTGCAATGTGATCAATTCATGGGCGCCGCCATTTTGAAGTAACATTCCGGAAGTAGTATGCAAATTCTCCTGTGTCTATCCATACTACGATCGTTGTTATAAGATACGTGTGCTCTACCGGCAAACCGGTGACTCGGGGTGCGGGTTATGTACACACACACCGGTTCATCGGGATCACAGGTTAAAAGGGTTAAAGGCTATGTCTGTCACTTCAACTATAAACATAATTATTGTATCTATATAAACAAACTAAATAGATTTACCTCAGAAAAATCCGTTGCAAAACTTTAACTCCCCCATTCTCAATAATTGGTGAATCTTCAAATCCAAGTGAAAAACAGAAGAAATACTTTAAAAAAAATCTGATACTAATTTCAAAATCGCCATTGTTTTCATCTAACCGTAGATGACGGAAGTTGGAACTCTCTACAATAAAAAGAGCAGGCTGTTCAGCTGTTTCTATGACACTAACCCGGTAGTTTATATACCTTAAACCGACGACCCTAGAGCTGGCGCAGATTCGACAGTGTCGCAATTTCACGGCCGTGGCACGGTATAGGTTAAGGATGTTAGTGACAAGAATCTTCTTCTTCTTTGGAAGCATGTACTTATGTGAACAGATGTTTCCAGAATGAAGCACTCCAAGTCAAAATTGGGGAAAAAAATTACAGATATTGTTGTATTGTATTCAGAAACAGTTCACGTCATTCTTTGAACATCGTTGTCCAGTTCTTCACTGTTGTCTTCGACACACTTTTGTCACCATACACTGTCTGCATTCTGCGATGAATGTCAACTGGTCGACATTCTTCAGCTGTTAGAAACTGAATCACTGCTTGCTGATCAACTCTAGACGGATTCCGTATCACATCCGCAATCTTTTCAATGGTCTGCTGAGGAAACTATGAGTCGGAAGATAATAAAATTTTGCAAACTTGAATGTTGGTATGTGCTGTTTACACCAGCAGTGCCGCTTTCATGCGCATCGTACGTATGTGCACTAGCTACAGTTTGACCCGGTTTCATTTGATCACCCCTCATAAAATATAAAACACCAACTTACTTTGTTACCGAAAAGGTCTTTATCAGGGTCAGAGGACAATACAGATAAAATTAATTTAAGTCTAAACAATTTAGGAATATCAAAATATAACTAAAAAAAAGTTGAAAAAAGCTTAAATGATAAAGAAATAAATAAAAACTGAGTTGGTTACAGCATAATAGGAGATATGAAACAGAAGATACTAGAGGCAGATTTGGGGGAATAGCGGAAGCGGGTGACTCACCTTTACATTTCAGGCAGGCAGAGACATTAAAGTACGGACCTATGATGAAATGAAGAGAGCTACAGAGGATAGGGTCAGACAGAGAGATATGCTCAGACCTTACAATCAGTCTCAGGACTGACCAGCCAGAAATAGAGTCAGACAGAGAAATATGCTTAAACAACCTTTCAATCAGTCTCAGGACTGACCAACCAGAGGATAGAGTCAGACAGAGAAATATGCTCAGACAACCTTACAATCAGTCTCAGCAGAGTAGAGTCAGACAGAGAGATATGCTCAGACCTTACAATCAGTCTCAGGACTGACCAGCCAGAAATAGAGTCAGACAGAGAAATATGCTCAAACAACTTTTTCAATCAGTCTCAGGGCTGACCAACCAGAGGATAGAGTCAGACAGAGAGATATGCTCAGACCTTACAATCAGTCTCAGGACTAACCAACCAGAGGATGAAACAATTTAGATTAAAATGAATATGGATAATCACTATTGTAAACTTACTATATGTTTAAAATAGATAACTGAGTTATTTCTCAGTAACAATTCTGATTAAGAACCGAGTTATTTCTCTGTAACAGTTCATGTTAACGAGTTATATCTTAGTAACAATTTTTTTTTAATGAGTTATTTCTCAGTAACAATTCTTATTAACAGTGAGTTATTCCTTAGTAACAATTCTTGTTAACAGTAAGTCTTCTTCTGCGTTCGTTTTAAATCTCCTGCTACCAAGCCCTGAACAGGGCTTTGCAAGTAGCATAATGTAGTCCAGAGAATGGAATGCGTTGTGTTGCTAGTTTACAGCTTGACTGTGATATTTGCACCCTTCGGTCTGACACATCCATCTTCGGCAGGAACAATAAGTTATTTCTCAGTAACAATTACTTATTTTTAGTAACAATTATTGTTAATGAGTTATTTCTCAGTAACAATTCTTATTTGTGATAGATATTATGAAATATTTTCCCAGCTGCCTCTCATGGTTGCAGACCGATCTGGTTGGTGTTCTGCTGTCTTGTGGAATAAACTAGGACCTCAGATAGTAAACCAGTAAGTCCTGTTAAGTTGTTTGTGTCTTGCAGCCTTTAGGAGCTGAATATATGTGGGATGTTTAAGTCAAACCAGGACTTTTTTTTGTGATGAACATAAAAATAATTTTTCAAGTAGTCAAAATGCCATTAATTTTTTTTATATAATCTCCTGCAAGATTTATGCAGTTATTCCATTAGGGGCTCACAGGTGGAAAACGCTTGTAGTGAGGTCTAGGCTGTAAGGTGTATGTGGCAATACATCCCAGCCGAGTAGCTGCAGATGGCACGTAGTGCAGTGAGCTATATGAGGAGAGCGTTATCTTACAAGAGCAGGACGGGATCATCACTCACAGATGTACGGCCTTCTCTAAAACATTAACACCCTTAAAATGTCTTACTGCCCCTGAGTGTCCCATCACCCTATTTTGATTGCAGTCTGTTATAAATTTCTGCATGTTTCACATCTTTTTTCACTAGAAACTTAATCACAAGCTATACCGCACAAGCACTAACAGTATTGTCTGCCATTTTTACTTATTTGTCACGTAACTGGCCAATAACAATTGGGCCACCTAGCAGTGATAGAGCACAAGTGCCTCTAACTAATGAAAGTAGTTCCAGCACACTATAACCCTTTCAGCTAGAACTAGAACAAAAAGTCTCGGTTTGATTTGAATGCCCGTTGTACTTGATTTAGCTAAGAATAGGACATACAGATGAATGTATCTGTGGCAATGACACAATAACTGCTGAGCCTCTGCTTCAAAGGTGTCCAACATACGAGGAACAGAGAAAGCATCTCTAAACAAGCTCTATGGAGATACCAATAGTCTCAGGCTAGCTTTCTGCTTTCTTTAGGTATATTCAAGATGATGTCTGAAAGCGTATGATGAAGAAGAAAATGTACTTGATTTTTGTAACGAATAGTAAATGCAGTCTGATAGCATACACTGCTGTCAGGGGTGAAGTTTTAGAGAATTTATTATACACACTCATATTTTTCTATGAGGGGGGGGGGGGGGGGGGGGGATTTCAGGTTCCTTTCCTCTTTACTAGCTTACTTTGGGGTCCAAAGGGGATAGTGGTTGCGGAATGCAACACTCGTATGTCTCATAGGCTTTCCTGCTGAAGTCTGCTTCACCTACAAGTTGGTGGATCCTGTTGTACCTAGTATTCTTGCCAAAGGTTGAGTTTAAACATAGAGCAAGAAAGTGATAGTCAAACTGTATAAAACATTAGTTAGACCTAGATTGGAGTACTGTGTACAGATGTGGAGATATAAAGATGCTGGAAAGGATACAAAGAAGAGCGACATAGCTGATAGTGGGATTCCAAAATGACAGTTAAGATTAAAGACTCAGAAAAACGGTGTACAGTGTCTAGAAAAGAGCAGAATTTGAGGTAACTTAATACAGGTTTATAAGATAATCAAAGGAAAAGATCAATTAGACTATAACAAATTTGTCAAAATACAACAAGAAGACACAGCTACAAGTTAACTAAAGAAAGATCGAGATTAGATATTAGAAAATACTTTTTAGTCAGGGAGTGGTGAATGCTTGCAATGCAGTGCCATAGGAAGTAGTGGAGGCAGGGACAATTAATGCATTTAAGAATAGATTGGATGCGCATAGCTTTTAGAGCAATGAAATTTCATTGAAACTGGTTGTATACAGACTCTACAGTCTTCTAAACTAGTATAAAGACATTGAGTTAAGTTTACCAGCGGGAGATAAGATGAAATCAAAGCCCTCCCAGCCAGATCGGAGAGGTGGGGCACACATCAACATAGAAGATTTGCTGAAGACAGAGGTACCAGGCTTGGAGGTGCACCAGTAACCATGGTTATGTCCAAACAAAAGTCCACGGCACATGAGGAGAAGAAGAAGAAGACTAGCTTACTTTCTCTAGCTATATTTTAGGTTCCCATTTGCAGCTGGGTTGTTGTTACTTTTGTTGTGTAATGCCTACAATGAATAAGATTAATTTTTTGTGTGTCCTGAAGAGGGCATTGAGTGGTGAGTCACAGTAGCTTTCTTCACATCTTGAGTGTGCTGATGAAGGTGGACAGTTGTGCTATGCTTTACTTCATTTGCGTATATTACACTACATTACAATCATGTCTATTCCCTGCCTCGTTAGCTGGCCTACCATGAAAACAGCCTGTTTCCAGGGAGACCTACATGGAAGTGAGGGGGTGTGGTTCTAGGCCAGTATATTTTACCTGGCTTGGACTTACATGTAGCTTAACGTCTTTATATTGGTTGCAGAGTCTGCATACAACCAGTTTCTTTTACATTTCCTTGATTTAAAAACTATGCAGATACAATCTATTTTTGAATGCATTACGTGACCCTGCCTCCATATTTTCTGTGCCAATGCATTCCAAGCATTCAACACTCTCTGACTAAAAAAATATTTCCTAATATCAATCTGGACCTGTCTTGAATTAATTTGTAGCTATCCCCTCTTATTATTTTAGGTGGTTGTATTTTGAAAAAACTTGTAATAGTCTAATTTATCAGTATGTTTTTCCTAACCAGATGTTAGTCATCTCACCCCTTGCAGCTGGATATGCTGGAATGTTGCTGGGGCCTGAAAGAAGAGCATAGAATAGTAACCCTGTAAACCTGCCAAGCATGTCATAAGAGGTGACTAAGGAGGGTTGGGCATGGGGCTGGCTACTTTGTCCTGTAGAAACTTAAAAACCAAAAAAACTTAGTAAAAATGGACAAATCAACTAATAATAAACGATTCAATCCATCTATCTAAGACAAAGGCAGACTCTTGAAATCCGTCGTTCAAAAAGTCACAAATTTAGAACTTTACCAAAGATATGAAAAAAACTTTTAAAAAAAACTTTAAAAAAAAAACTGTCAATACGACTTTTTCTCATTGCTGGTGTAGTCGAGGTTTTTTTTAGGCTGAGAACTACAGACCACTTTGTCACTGCTGTCGCCACGTCGTGTGCTGGCTATGTTTGTTTATTTCACCCCCAACAGAAAAACATGTGCCATACCGGGAATCGAACCGCTGCCCTCCTTGTCAGCAGGTAGGCCTCGAAACCATTCGGCCACACTCTCCTCTCCCCCAAAGATATATATACAGACAAATCTGAAAAGACTTTGTTAAATGAAAGCTGCACATGTGGCAGAAATTCTGCCCTACTGAAGGTTATTCTAAGAACTGAAGCGTCGAAGATAAGCAATAACCGAAGCACACATGATTTTCATTGCTTCGTCTTTGGAAAACATTTAGATTCAGTTTAAAAAAATATAATAATATGATTAAAAAAATATAGTTTCTTCTTCTTAAAAGTTTAATAATCAACATTTTTCTGCTTGGAAACATTTAGATTGATGTACCCTGTCGAGTCCTTTGAATTTTTTCCCAAGTCCTGCTAGCAAAGAAACGGTTAAAGTCCTGACTGGACTGGAAAGGGTTAAACTATTGACATGAGTGGAAAGGGTTAAACTATTGACAGGAGTTGAAAGGGTTAAACTATTGACAGGAGTTGAAAGGGTTAAACTATTGACAGAATTGAAAAGGGTTAAACTATTGACAGGAGTGGAAAGGGTTAAACTATTGACAGGAGTGGAAAGGGTTAAACTGCTGACTGGAAAGAGTTAAACTATTGACGACTGGAAAGGATTAAACTTTTGACAGGCGTGGAAAGGGTTAAACTGCTGACTGGGCTGGAAAGAGTTAATTATAGACAATTAATTTTGCAATAATCTTGCTTATTTTATTCAGAATCCACGAGGGAGGCTTGCTTTTCCTGAAGAACTTTCGCGTGAAGCCGAGTGCCCAGCAGAAGACAAAGTCTTTCTTTAATCCACCACAAGGCACAAATGTATTTTCTTATGAACTGAGCTTAGACAGCACCTATCCAGCAACAGATTTCCAGCTTGTTACATACGACTCTGATGATGATATAGAGAGCCTTCAGTTTCCAGTGTTAGAATCCTGCTTCATGACCAGAAAAGACGTTATGTAAGTTCTTGGATGTTTAGAGTTGTAATAGGGGTGTCAAAGTCAATTGTCTGTCTATCTTAACTTAACTTAACTTAACGTCTTTATACTGGTTTAGAAGACCCTTCAGAGTCTGTATACAACCAGTTACATTTACATCACCTTGCTCTAAAAGCTATGCGCATCCAATTTATTATTAAATGCACTAACTGTCCCTGCCTCCTCTACCTCCCCTGGCAATGCATTCCAAGCAGTCACCACTCTCTGACTAAAAAAATATTTCCTAATATCTAATCTGGACCTCTCTTTAGTCAGCTTGTCATGTGGGTGACTGTATTTTAAAAAACTTGTTATAGTCTAATTTATCCATTCCTCTGATCATCTTATAAGCCTGTATAAAGTCACCACAAATTCTTCTCTCTTCTAGACACTGTAGGCCGGTTTTTCTGAGTCTTTCCTCATAACTGTAATTCTGGAATCCCACTATCATCTCTGTCGCTCTTTTTTGTATTCTTTCCAGCATGTTTATATTCCCTCTATGATAAGGACTCCACACCTCTACACAGTACTCCAATCTAGGTCTAACTAAAGCTTTATACAGTTTGACTATCACTTCCTTGTTCCTATGTTTAATATTTCTTTTTATCATACCTAACATTCCATTTGCCTTTTTCACTGCTACCTTAACTTGCTCACTCACCTTTCTTGTTTGATCTATTATAACCCCTAGATCTCTTTCCTTATCTATCTTTCTAATATTGTTCTCTCCCATTCTGTAATTATGTTCCATATTGGATCTAACCATGTGGATGACTGTACATTTATCTACATTAAACTCCATTTGCCAGCTTACAGACCATTCTCAAATTTTATCTAAATCCGACCTCAATATATCCACTTCTGCTTTAGATGAGACACTACTGCATAGTTTTGTGTCATCAGCAAATTTTGCAATCATGGATTCCATTTCAATGTCCAAATCATTTATATATATCAAGAACAAAATTGGTCCCAAAACCGAGCCCTGTGGCACACCACTTTTCACTTCACACCACTCAGAGTACTCCTTATTTATGCCCACCCTCTGCCTTCTTCCCGTTAACCAATTTTCAATCCATTTGGCAACTTCCCCACCTATTTCATGTGATTTCAACTTTCAAAATAATCTTTGATGAGGCACTCTATCTTCAGTCCACTTGTGTCATTAGACGTCATGGTGAGGTGTGACCTCCTTTGTTTCAAATTTTTTGGCAGACGAAAATCCGCTGGTGACTTGCCAGGTCAATTCGCAGTTTCTGTTACAAACTGTTAGGTTGATAAGTAAAGTAAAGTAAAGTAACGTAACCCATAGCATTACTGCAGTAGGGGTGTGAGGTGTAAGCGATCTCACATTTCAAAGGCTCGGCTATGTGAGGGCGGTAGCCATCTCCTCTCCCTCGCCGCTTTTACTTCCTGGACTGAACCGGTACCCATTTAAGGCTGGGTCGACCCAGGAGCCATTGCGGTTTGAAAAAACATTTCCGCCTCAACTGGGGAATGAATCAAGGACCACTCAGATGCGAAGCCAGCGTGCTAACCACTGCGCTACGCGGCTCCCTGGTTGGTAGCCCCAGAATTTTATGATCTGTATTTTGAGGGACTGGTGGTGGTTGAAACATAAATTAAAGCAAGGTAGACCCGCAACCTGTTAGGCACCATCTATGCCGTTTCGTTAACCACATAACCAAGGCCTGATGTTATAGCCGCACAGTCCTCTTTTATGCGACATATTCTCTGTGGGGTGAGAATTTCTATAATAATTTGAGTAGATTTTTAAGTTGAATTTTGCTAGGCAGTGGCCGTTAATTAATGGTATGAAAGCTAATGCCATTAAATTTGTTGAAGATCTGGCAGCCTGGGTAACAAGGTGAGGGATCTACGTGATCCCTGTAGTAGGAAGTGGCACGCAGATGAAGCCAATCATAGCACAGCCGCCTGGAGGATCCTGGTCCACCTTCATCATCACGCTCAGGATGTGAGGGTGTCCCTGAAGAAGGCCTTTTGGTTATAATGTAGGTTCAGTTTTTGTTTTTGTCTTAGTTCAGTATCCGACCATACTTAGAAATATTTTTTACTCTTTATTTTTGGGACATATTATGAGAAGAAGGTTAGATTATGCTGGAGTACCAAAGAAAATTTCTAAAATAAATGACAGAAGAGAACAAAGAAGAAGACATTGTAAGGTTGAACATCAAATGGAAATGAGTCGCAAACTGAATTGAAACACATTGCATGGCACAGTAAGTTGTATGACAGCGTCTGCCAGTCGGCATTGTACGACACACTGTTTGTGATAGTTATACTATTTAATTTCAGCTCAGTTCCAGATTTTTCCACTGTAGACGTCGCTGGCCTTATAACTTTTGTTGGACGAGTGGAGAGGGAGCCGAAAAAAGGTTGGCAGTCATAAAGTGCTTAACCCTTTACAGTCTGGCCTAAATTGATTAGATTTGTGTCTTAACCATTTACAGTCTGGCCTAAATTGATTAGATTTGTGTCTTAACCATTTACAGTTGGGGAAGGCATGGGCTAGTGGTTAAGTGACACGGCTCACAACCAGAAGGTGCTGGGTTTGATCCCCATCACAGCACTGGCCGTTACCTCGGGGAAGCAAACCCTTAGAAAATGCAGGAGGAAGCAGACCCTTACATAAAATGCATGCTGAAGTCGGATGCACTGGGCCGACAGGTACAAAATAAAAACCACAGTGCAACACACACCTCCATGGTGATTAGATAATAAGGTGAAAGCAACAAAAAAAAACAACCTATTTACAGTCTGGGCTAAATTGATTAGATTTGTGTCTTAACCATTTACAGTCCAGCCTAAATTGATTAGATTTGTGTTTAACCCTTTACAGTCCAACCTAAACTGATTAGGTTCATTTCTGAACCTTTTAAAGTTTGATCTAATTCCTAAGATTTGTGTCTTAAGAAACAAATCTAACTATTTAGGTTGGACTGTAAGTGGTTAAACATGCAAACACAAGCTTATCTGTCACCTTTTGCAAACACTAGCTTATCTGTCCCCTTTTGCAAACACGAGCTATGTCACCTTTTGCAAACACGAGCTTATCTGTCACCTTTTGGAAACACAGGCTTATCTGTCACATTTCCATTCTTTTTTTTCTATAATGGGGCATGTGCTGATTACTGCATTTTGCTTCCTATAGGGAATTCTGTACCTCATTAGTATATTGAATACATCATCAATGTGTTAGCGGTGGATGGAAAGGGAACAAAGAATGGTTACTCTGGGAAACATGTACATAAGCATTTACCTGCACCTGTAGTGGTGGTGGTTTCTGTGTATCATTGTTTGACATGGTGAGATTGCTGGCCACGTGCACAAACCTTTGAGGCTTCAGATGGAAACCTTAAAATTGAGATAGATATTTGAGGCGGTGTTGTTTATGTCTTTTTTTTCTGATGTTTGTCTTAAAACGGATGGGTTGTTGTGTCGTAGTTCACAGCGAGACTGCGACTTTCAACTTGGCACATCTAGTTTCAGCACTGAATTTTAGGGACCAGGTTTGCTTTCTCTCTGCAATCTCTATTCTCTTAGCCAGACTACACTTGTGCAGCCTGTTTTCAGGGCCGTCACTGGGAGGGGGAATATTGTCTTGGTCAGCTATAGTTTGCTGATCTGATGCAAGCAGCCAGCTATGAGTCAATGGCTGCTGTCAGCTCATGCACTGTTGCATCTTCAGCCCTACCATTGTCATGTATGTTTGCAGCATCGTCTTGGTCAGTATGTTTTATCTGGCTCTAATGGGAGGTAGGGTCTTGGTCAGTATGTTTTATCTGGCTCTAATGGGAGGTAGGGTCTTGGTCAGTATGTTTTATCTGGCTCTGATCAGAGGTAGGGTCTTGGTCAGTATGTTTTATCTGGCTCTGATGGGAGGTAAGGTCTTGGTCAGTATGTTTTATCTGGCTCTGAGGGGAGGTAGGGTCTTGGTCAGTAAGTTTTATCTGGCTCTGATAGGAGGTAGGGTCTTGGTCAGTATGTTTTATCTGGCTCTGATGGGAGGTAGCGTCTTGGTCAGTATGTTTTATCTGGCTCTAATGGGAGGTAGGGTCTTGGTCAGTATGTTTTATCTGGCTCTGATGGGAGGTAGGGTCTTGGTCAGTATGTTTTATCTGGCTCTGATGGGAGGTAGGGTCTTGGTCAGTACGTTTTATCTGGCTCTGATGGGAGGTAGGGTCTTGGTCAGTATGTTTTATCTGGCTCTGATAGGAGGTAGGGTCTTGGTCAGTATGTTTTATCTGGCTCTGATGGGAGGTAGCGTCTTGGTCAGTATGTTTTATCTGGCTCTGATGGGAGGTAGGGTCTTGGTCAGTATGTTTTATCTGGCTCTGATAGGATGTAGGGTCTTGGTCAGTATGTTTTATCTGGCTCTGATGGGAGGTAGGGTCTTGGTCAGTACGTTTTATCTGGCTCTGATAGGAGGTAGGGTCTTGGTCAGTATGTTTTATCTGGCTCTGATAGGAGGTAGGGTCTTGGTCAGTATGTTTTATCTGGCTCTGATGGGAGGTAGGGTCTTGGTCAGTATGTTTTATCTGGCTCTGATGAGAGGTAGGGTCTTGGTCAGTATGTTTTATCTGGCTCTGATGGGAGGTAGGGTCTTGGTCAGTATGTTTTATCTTGCTCTGATCAGAGGTAGGGTCTTGGTCAGTATGTTTAATCTGACTCTGATGGGATTTAGGGTCTTGGTCAGTATGTTTTATCTGGCTCTGATGGGAGGTAGGGTCTTGGTCAGTATGTTTTATCTGGCTCTGATTAGAGGTGTAGTCTTGATCAGTATGTTTTATCTGGCTCTGATGAGAGGTGTAGTCTTGGTCAGTATGTTTTATCTGGCTCTGATGAGAGGTTTAATCTTTGGTCAGTATGTTTCACCTGGATCTTATGAGAGGTGTAATCTTGGTCAGTATGTTTCACCTGGCTCTTATGAAAGGTGTAGTATGTTTCACCTGGCTTTTATGAGAGGTGTGGTCTTGGTCAGTATGTTTCACCTGACTCTATGAGAGATGTAGTATGTTTCACCTGGTTCTTATGAGAGGTATAGCATGTTTCACCTGGCTCTTATGAGAGGTGTAGTATGTTTCACCTGGCTCTTATGAGAGGTGTAGTCTTGGTCAGTATGTTTCACCTGACTCTTATGAGAGGTGTAGTATGTTTCACCTGGATCTTATGAGAGGTGTAGTATGTTTCACCTGGCTCTTATGAGAGGTGTACGTTTCACCTGGCTATTATGAGAGGTATAGTATATTTCACCTGGCTCTTATGAGAGGTGTAGTATGTTTCTTGAACTGGAAAAGTATTCTTGATTAAATTCTGACTCCTCAGAATCTGAATCAACCAAATTATTGATCACCTGTTGGACTGTCATAAGCCTAGACTTACTTTGCTTTCCTGTTGAAGTGCTTCGTTCATCAGCCGCTCGTTTCATTGTCAATTTTCCTAATTTGTTCACGTTAAACCCCACAAACTAAATTCAAACATGGGGGCAGACATTTGCAATGACTAACCATGAGGTTTGACCACGATTGGTTGGTTATTTTTAGATTCTGACGCATTTTATTCACGTACTACCCAAAGTACCGTAAATTCGGTCCAGCGGTATAGCGCCAGTTAAGGAAATTTACAGAGAATTGGGTACAGCGGTCTGGTAGGGTTAATCTGGTTTTATTGCATGTGTTATTGGCTCCGTAAGATTTATATGTGCAACATTTTTATTCCGTGTGTGTAATATGCTCACCTTATGTATCCTTGGTCTCTTATCTGGGAAGGAAAGAATACAGCCATCGCATCTTCATGTGTGTCGTTGTCGCTGTTGTTGTTGAATGCCCATAATGAGTAGGTTTACTCTTCTATGAGCCCTTAAAAGAACGTTAAGTGGCGGGTTGTCGTAGCTTTCCTCACATTCCGAGCGTGATGATGAAGGTGGACCGGGGTCCTCCACGCGGTTGTGTTATACTTCACTTCATTTGCGTGTCGCTCACTACTACGGGGATCACGTCGAACCTCACCTGTTAGCCAGACTGTTGTCCTAGACAACATCCGTTTCCAGGACGACCAACGAGGAGGCTAGGTGAGGGTCTTGACCATTATATTTCTCTTGACCCTGGCTAACATTGTCTGATCAGTGTGTTTTGCCTGACCAGACGTTAGCCTCATCGACCCCATGCGTGTCGTAAAAGGTGACCAAAAAGAGATGTGCATGAGACTAGCAACCTCATCATGTAAACAAATTACTACATAAAAGAAAAAAACTACTGTAGTGGTGTTATGCTTCATAGGGAGCAAAATAGAGTTAACAATATAAGATGAAAAAGGGTAAGGAAATAACCGTAACCCTTTACACCCACTTCCTTGAAAAGGGAAACATATATTTATCAGGACATAGAGATAACAGTTCCTTTCTGAGATATAAACCATTTCTTTACCATAACTATTTAAATGTTTTTCTAATATTTTAAAAATAATAAAAATTGTTGTATTATACAGAATCATGGTTAGTTTTCAAAAAAATTAGTTAGTCTTGTCAGGATTAATATGGCTTATCATGTTAATGAAAATGAGGGTGCAATGAGTTAATATGGCTTTTTCTGTTATTGAAAATTCGGGTGCAATGATTTAATATGGCTTATGCTGTTATTGAAAATGAAGGTGCATTGAGTTAATATGGCTTTTTCTGTTACTGAAAATGAAGGTGCATTGAGTTAATATGGCTTTTCCTGTTACTGAAAATGAAGGTGCAATGAGTTAATATGGCTTTTTCTGTTACTGAAAATGAAGGTGCAATGAGTTAATATGGCTTTTTCTGTTATTGAAAATTCGGGTGCAATGATTTAATAGGGCTTATGCTGTTATTGAAAATAAGGGTGCAATGAGTTAATATGGTGTATCCTGTTATTGAAAATGATTCAGGTTACTTTTTACTATCCAGCATATTCTTTTAATGTTTGAGGTTGTTGATTTTTAAGGTACTTGTGACTCACTTGTTTACTCTGGGTGAGTTTTATTTGGTAGTAGGTTACAGTGGTTCTTACTACATTCCAGGCATATTGAAAAAGGTAGACATGGGACTCCTTGCTGTAGTGCAATGAAAAGCTTCTATAAGAATTACCCGTATGGGGATTATGGGATCAATCCCCACCGTCTTGGCCGGGCTGCAATAACACACCTATTTCCAGGTGCATTAGGATCATCAATCAACAGAAACACTTTTGCACCACAAAAACAGCTGTAATGTACAAACAGATAAACACACACGCATCCATACACTGGTTAATATGTCCTGATATCGCCCAAAGGACTGCAGTCTGTGGTTGAAAGGGGAGTGCCTACTTCGCCAGCAGAATACAAAAAGGCAAACCTTCAATAAAAAAACAAAAAAACATCCTCAGGATGAACGCTGATGAAGACAAAAAAGAAAAATAAAGGCTGATGAATGATTTAATTTTTCTTGAGGCTTATTGCTTTTATTTTTCACATTTTTCTAAAGGCCCTGGAAGTCCTCCATATGATAGTGGTGCTTTTTTCTACCGACGATGGGTTCATCTGCTGGACACATCATTATCAGATCCAATCATAACATTGATTTATAGCGGAGAACAGGTAATATCTTTTCTTCTTGTTAAGCCCTTGTCAGACAGTGAACTAAATTGTTTGCAGCGCTGTAACTACATTTGTACAAAAATTGTTCTTTTCAAAATTGTGGTTTTGAAGGGGAAATGGGGAAACTCAGAGGCAGTTTATCGTAAACAAAATATGTTTATGAGTGACAACAATCACGATGAATGTTTTTCTGCACTTAAAAAACATGTCTTCTTTTTGGCAATCATCCTGAAAACGATGTTGTAGTTTACAATGAGGCTGCGATATCTGCACTTTTGGCCTTACGCAACTGGTTTCTGCTGGCTTATTTGGGTACCGGGTTTGCCTTCCCATTTATTCTTCTTCCTCTTTCTTCTTTTTGCTTATCCTGTTTTGCCTTTCAGTGTCAAGTTATGAAGAGATCTCTAGAATGAGACCTACTGTGTGCCTCATGCACAGTGGCATTCAGTGCCTTATATATTTATGGTGGATAGATGACAGAATGATTGTGCAGCGACAGGGGCTCATATTGACAGATGGTTTAAGCTTCCCACGATGCTTAACAGCATAACTGGAAAGATGACTAATTAACTAAGGGGAGTGAAGAGTAATCAGGGTCATGGAAAACATACTGATCGAGACCCCAGCTCACGTCTCCGTTCATGCTCCTGGAAACAGGATGTGTCACAGCAGTATGGCCAATGAGGTGGGGATAGATGCTTAAATCCAAGTTGGGGGACTGAGTGGACTTGAAATAAGGCATTGGCCTCGGGTGCTGGTGGTCGCGGGCTCAAATCACGGTGGAGACCGAGTTTTTTTTACTTGGACTTTCTGGTATTTCCCCGGATCTCTGGGTAGTAGAGATCGGACGCCCGTATTCAGTGTCGTGTGCATTAAAAATCCTTCGGCAGTTGGAAGTTGAAAAGAGTAGGCTTAACGGCTGCTGCCCGGACAAAATTCAAAATTATGTTAAAAATCTACCCAAACTATTACGGGATACTCGCTGGTGCTACGGAGTTCGTGCATCGTGCTGAGATTCTCCAAAAATGTGGAGAAGAACAGAGCACTTATGGGTTAAACTGTGCAATGACGTTGATCCCTGCGACTAAACTAAACTAAACTAAAACTTAACGCTAAATAGTGGTGAGCTTACTGAGTTACTGAGGGACCTCAGGGGGACGGCGTGGGCTAGTGGTTAAGTGACACGGCTCACAACCGAAGGTACTGGGTTTGATCCCCATCACAGCGCCGGCCATTACCCCGGGGAAGCAAACACTTAAAATATGTAGGAGGAAGCAGACCCTTACATAAAATGCACGCTGAAGTCGGATGCACTGGGCCGACAGGCGCAAAATAAAAACCGCAGTGCAACGAACGCTGCCTTGGAGAATAGAGAAATAAGGTGAATGCCAAAAAAGGGGGACGGCGTGGCCTAGTGGTTAAGTGGCACGGCTCACAACCAGAAGGTGCTGGGTTCGATCCCCATCACAGCACCGGCCGTTACCCCGGGGAAGCAAACCCTTAGAAAATGCAGGAGGAAGCAGACCCTTACATAAAATGCATGCTGAAGTCGGATGCACTGGGCCGACAGGCGCAAAATAAAAACCACAGTGTAACGCATACACGCCTTGGGGAATAGATAAATAAGGCGAACGCAAAAAAAAAAAAAAAAAAAAATGCCAAAAAAAAACAAACAAACTGAGGGGCCTTACACTGCACTACAGGAGAATCTCAGTCCACCTTCTCAAGTAAGTACTCCTCAGGATGTAAGAAGAGCCCCTGTAACCCGTTACCAAAAAAACATCAAGAGTTAACTCAACTCAGCACAAATAGCTTAAAACTTGTATCATGATGCTGAGCAGGGCATGAGCTGTAGTGGTCAGCAGCCCAAAGCTGACTGCTAGCATCAGGGTCAGTCACCTAGGGCTGCCAAACTCTTCTCCACCTCCACGTAGTGATCCTGGATAATAGGCTGCAACAGGGCAGACTGGCAAAGGAGAAGGAATAGAAGAAGTACTCAATAATGTCGTGCTGAAGCCAGATGTGTTCGACCAAAAGGTGTAAATATTGCAGTCAAGCTGTAAACTACCCGAGTGGTCTGCCAGGGTCTTTTTGTATGACAAGGATAAGAATGGCACCGCTGCCCCACAGAGAGCATGTCGTCATAAGTGACTAACTGTGTGACGTGGCATAACACTGGCCATGGTTAAGCAACATAGATGGTGCCTAACAGGCTGCAGATCTATTTTGCTCTTGTGTTTGAGTCTATTAAGAAGGACTCGCACATCGGTTAATCACTCTCTGCGGCACCTGTCTCAACACAGCAAAGTAATAAGCTGCTCGAGCCTAGCCTGCTAAGAAGGTAACACTTCTCCCAGCTACACTCAGATCATACCAGAGCTGGGACCTGCACATGGGCATCTGCCCTTGTAGAAGTACTTGTTGACTAAGAACTAAAAACTAAGAAGCTGTAAACTACAACACAATGCATTCCGTTCTTCATCCTGCTACTTGCAAAGCCCTTTTCAGGGCTTGGTAGCGGGAGTTGGAGAAACGAACGATGAAGAAGAAAGAAGAAAAAGCTTAAAACAACAACGACCCCACATTAACAATTTTTGTTATTGTCTTGAATTCTCCTTTCATTTCTCAACAGTTTATGTTTTTTAGTGTTGAGAACAAAGAACTGGTTTTCTTTCTCATATTTCTGCTCATTATTCTGCTTTCTGATACTTATAATACATTGATGTAGAGCGTGTAGTGTAGTCGACAGTGAGTTGGCTTGCTAGACTGGGATTTCAGCGTGCCAGGGTTCTCATTCATGGGCATTCCGGAAATAAAATCTGGACCAAAGTTCGTGCCTGTTACGACTGCGCCTCCAGATAACCCACCTGTAAATGGGTTCCCGATGTATGAGTTGGGGAAATTAAAAACAGCAAGGAAGGGAACTAACCATTCCACCTCCCAGCTGAGTCATCTGCTTTCGGTCCCCAGTTGATGCAAAGCGGACACCCAGGTTCGACCCAGACTAAAAAATTGGGTGACAGAACAAATCTGGAAGTAAAGATGGTAGTGGGATGCTGAACACATCACCCCTAGTGTCCCATTGGTCAAGATAATATGGGCTGGTCCAACACTATAATCCTAATATACCATGTGTCAGAAAAACAGGATTTTATAAAAATATAACCAAACTTCATACTGGCTACAAATGCATGACCTAGTTTGACTGAAAATGAAATTCACTTCACATATTTACACCGTCAAACAAAAAATACATTCCACATAATTTACACCGTCATACAGAAAATGGAATCCATTCCACATAATTTACACCATCATACAGACAATGGAATCCACTCCACATATTTACTCGTCAATTAATTTTTTACTGTATGACTTCATCTGGAGAATTAATGCATTTATTGCAGATAGACACCTTTCTCGGGTTGATCCCAGGGCACTACCTGCTCTGTAGACACATGCTGACCAATCAGCGCTTGGATGACTTGATCTCTTCTAGACAAAGACGTCATGGCTGGTTGACTACTACAACGTATTCATGGGTAGGCAGTTTTATCTTGATCCCCTAAGTTCTTGTTGTTTAAATCTGTTAGTTACGCCTCATAATTGATTCATTCCACATGTATTAATCTTATTTATTTGATAATCTCATCTATTTTCCTAGGTGGCTAGACATCACAGGCAGGGGCAAAACTGGATTAATTTGCATCTGGTGCCCTTCACACAGCCAAGCAACAGTGCTCTCCCTTCCTGCCCTCTTCAACACTAACACCCAATCTTCTTCTTCTGTTTGTTCTAAAAAAAAGGCACTTTGCCAGGTAGCAATGTCTGCGCTCTTTGACACCTTTTGATTACCTGACACGTCTTATTTCGGTACAGCATTTTTGTCTTCCCTCTTCAATCCCTATTTTCTCAGCCAGGCTGTAGTTATTTGTAGATCAAGTGAATGCGAAAGGAACTGGTTGTATATGGACTCTGCAGTCTTCTAAACCAGTATAAAGACGTTAAGTTAGTTTACAACTAGTTTGCCATATCTGTGCCTTTTGGCCACACACATCTGGTTTGAACTGGCTTTTTTGGGTACTGGGTTAGCCTTCCCACTCCAATCCCTATTCTCTAAGACAAATTAAATTTGCGTGCCGTGCTTTCCATGGTTCCCGCTTGCAGACAGAATATAGTCATCTCTGGTTCGCTGACCCTGATGCAAGTAGTCAGCTATGAGTCACTGGCACTCATTCGCTGTGCTGCATCTTCGGCCCCTGTTTTTTTGTTTCAGTTGTGTGCGTATCATGTTTTGGTTTTTTTCATTTGTATGTGTCCAACCACAGTCATAATACAATTTATCATGTTTTCTGTTTCATTTGTATGAGTTCAACCACAGTAATAATACAATTTATCATGTTTTCTGTTTCAGTTGTACGTGTTCAACCCCTCAAACTTGAAGAACCTACCAGAATCACTGATAGACATTGTTAAAACTAGTGTGCCAGAGCATGTGTCTGACAACAGTCATCTATTTATGGAAGGTGGCTTCTTCAGATACCCCCCATTTCCATTCAGTCTCGAGTCGTTAAAGAAATCTAATTCTGAAGTGCTAGATATGGTATGTTTCTGAAGTGCTAGATATGTTATGTGTGTTTCTGAAGTTATAGAAATGGTATGTGTGTTTCTGAAGTGCTAGATTTGGTATGTGTGTTTCTGAAGCTATAGATATGGTATGTGTGTTTCTGAAGTTATAGAAATGGTATGTGTGTTTCTGAAGTGCTAGATTTGGTATGTGTGTTTCTGAAGCTATAGATATGTTATGTGTGTTTCTGAAGTTATAGAAATGGTATGTGTGTTTCTGAAGTGCTAGATTTGGTATGTGTGTTTCTGAAGTTATAGATATGTTATGTGTGTTTCTGAAGTTATAGAAATGGTATGTGTGTTTCTGAAGTGCTAGATTTGGAATGTGTGTTTCTGAAGCTATAGATATGTTATGTGTGTTTCTGAAGTTATAGAAATGGTATGTGTGTTTCTGAAGTGCTACATGTTATGTATGTTTCTGAAGAGCTACATATAGTATGTATGTTTCTGAAGAGTTACATATGGTATGTGTGTTTCTGAAGTTATAGAAATGGTATATGTGTTTCTGAAGTTATAGATATGGTATGTGTGTTTCTGAAGTTATAGATATGGTATGTGTATTTCTGAAGTTATAGATATGGTATATGTGTTTCTGAAGTTATAGATATGGTATATGTGTTTCTGAAGTTATAGATATGGTATGTGTCTAAACCAAAAAGCAAGAGAGAGCTGGAAAAACAAAACAGAAAGCCTCAACTTAGACAAAGAAGGGAACAAACTATGGAAGCTAGTCAGAGCCATGAAAGACGAAACCCCTTCAAACAAACAAATTACCATCAAGCAGGGCGAAAACTTGCTCACTGGAAAAAAAGCCGCAAACGCTTTTGTAGAACACAATACCAAAGCAAACCACATCGAGGTCCCTGCAGATAGACATACAGATATTAGTGAAGAGCAAAAGGGGCACGACAACATCAATACGGCACCAGAAGAGCATATGATGGCCAAATTAACAATGAGTGAAATGGAAGAGGCCATGAGAACATTAAAGAAAAGGAAATCTCCCGGAAAAGACGGGATAACAAACGAAATGCTGATGGGGCTGGGCCAAACAGCGAAGAAAAACTGCTATCGGTCCTGAACCAAAGCTGGAAAAGGGGTATTGTACCCCAGGCATGGAAAGACGCAGTACTTGTACCAGTACCAAAGAAAGGAAAGGACAAAACAGATCCAAATGGATACAGGCCTATCAGCCTACTGAGCTGTGACGGCAAACTGATGGAACGTATGATAAACACCAGACTGATGTGGCATCTGGAAGAAAAACGAATACTAATTCCACAGCAAGCTGGCTTTAGACAGCACAGATCCACTGAGGACCAGGTCATCCTCATAGCCCAGGAAATAGAAGATGCCTACCAGGCACAGAAACACACAGTAGCGGTTTGGGTGGACCTGGAAAAGGCATTTGACAAAGTCTGGAAAGACGGACTTAGAGTCAAGCTAAGGAGAAGTGAAGTTTGTGGGAGAATGTACAAGTGGATCAACCACTACCTCAAACAAAGAACGGCCAGAGTCCAAGTACAAGGGCAGATGAGCAAAAAGGTGACACTCGAGCAGGGAGTACCCCAAGGGGGAGTACTGTCACCCACACTCTTCCTGGTGTATATAAACGACATTACAGAGAATATACCAAGAAGAGTCCATAGCTCAATGTTTGCAGACGATCTGGCTATGTGGACCTCTGAAAAGAATCTCACCCTAGCAAGAAATCGAATGCAGCAGGCCCTAACATCGCTGGAAGAGTGGGCGAACTCGTGGCTGGTCAAAATAAACGAGGAGAAAACCACATGTACAATATTCTCGCTTTCAATCAAACCCCAAAACACCAAATTAAGTCTAAATGGCACATTCCTGCAACCAAACGACAACCCAAACTATCTGGGAGTCACATTTGATCGGCGCATGACATGGAAAAGTCAGATCGAGAGAAACCGAATGAGAGCCAGAGAAAGAATGGCAATCATGAGGAAACTTCCTGGCACAAGCTGGGGAACAGACGAAGGCATACTAAAGAAACTGTACACTGGAAGAGTGAGACCAGTTCTCGAGTATGGCATTGCGGCATGGACAACAGCAGCAAAGGCGAACTTCGATAAAGTTAACAAACTTCAAAACCAAGCCATGAGAGTTATAACAGGAGGCATGAAGTCAACGCCAATTGTAGAACTTGAAAAGATTACAAAACTGCAACCCATGACCGATAGAAGAGACTGCAGAGCCCAGCTGCAGTCAGAGAAATTCCGAAGACTGACTGATCACCCAATGCACCAGAGTCTAAACAATTTGGGAAATGAGAAACTAAAGCGGAGAAACTTTGCAGAAATAGCCAAAGTAAAGATGCACGAAGATCCCATAAACGCACTAACAACACCAAAGCCCATCACTACTGTACGAAAACCTACCTGGAGGCAGGATAAATTTCCAGAGGTGGTAGAAAATATACCAGGTATTAGAAACAAAAACTGCCAGACTGAAAAAGAAAGAAGAGATACTACCCTAAGCTTTATATTGAAAAACTACCCAAGCAAGGACTGGACCCATGCAAACACCGACGGTTCTGTAACAAACACTACACAGAACGGAGGGGCAGGAGCATTCCTGAACATACCAAATGGCAGAAAAATAACACTGTCATTCGCTACTGGTAAGTACACAAGCAATTTCAGAGCGGAGGCAGAGGCACTGAGGGCGGCAGTGGAAGAAATGGTGACACATACAGAAAATGAAAGCCATATAGTCCTGCTTACAGATGCTCTGGCCGTAGTCACAGCGCTAAAAAGCCAGAAAAACACTGAGCTTAATGACTTAAGAGCAGCACTCTGTCAACTATGCCAGCAGTCCGCACCAAAAAGGGTACTGGTACAGTGGGTCCCATCACACTGCAACATCCAAGGCAACGAGGAGGCAGACAGACTGGCAAAAGAAGGTACAAGACTACCACAAACAGATACTAGTATGACGTACGAAGAGTCAAAACGGCTTATTAAAGCCAGATACATGACCAAATGGGAAACTGAACATACCGGCTACATCAAAAACGATGCCTATTACCAGTTGAACAGAAGAGAGCAGGTCGTTGTCTTCAGACTTCGTACTGGCCACAATAGACTGAGGTACCACCTATTCAACAAATTGAAGATAGGTGGTACTGACGAATGCCCGTGTGGTACCGAGAAAATGACCGCTGAGCATCTGCTGCAGAACTGCCTGACATACGAGGATCAAAGAGAGCAGATGTGGCCATCACCAGTGGAACCACAAGACAAGCTCTATGGCAGTGTCGACAGCCTCAGGATGACCGACGCTTTTTTAGAAAAAATAATGGTTACTGTATGACTGCGTACGATGAAGAAGAAGAAGAAGAAGTATGTGTGTGATTCTGAAGAGCTACATATATTATGTGTGTTTCTGAAGAGCTACATATATTATGTGTGTTTCTGAAGAGCTACATATATTATGTGTGATTCTGAAGAGCTACATATATTATGTGTGTCTCTGAAGAGCTACATATATTATGCATTTTCTGAAGAGCTACATATGTTATGTGTGTTTCTGAAGAGCTACATACATTATGCGTGTTTCTGAAGAGCTACATATGTTATGTGTGTTTCTGAAGAGCTACATATATTATGCGTGTTTCTGATGAGCTACATATATTATGTGTGTTTCTGAAGAGCTACATATGTTATGCGTGTTTCTGAAGAGCTACATATGGAATGTGTGTGATTCTGAAGAGCTACATATGTTATGTGTGATTCTGAAGAGCTACATATATTATGCGTGTTTCTGAAGAGCTACATATATTATGCGTGTTTCTGAAGAGCTACATATGTTATGTGTGTTTCTGAAGAGCTAAATATGATATGTGTGTTTCTGAAGAGCTACATATGTTATACGTGTTTCTGAAAAGCTACATATGTTATGTGTGTGATTCTGAAGAGCTACATATGTTATGTGTGTTTCTGAAGAGCTACATATGTTATGTGTGTGATTCCGAAGAGCTACATATGTTATATGCCGTTTTCTAGTGGACGGCATGGCCTAGTGGTTAAGTGGCACGGCTCACAATTTGAAGGTGCTGAGTTCGATCCCCATCACAGCACCGGCCGTTACCCCGGGGAAGCAAACCCTTAGAAAATGCAGGAGGAAGCAGACCCTTACATAAAATGCATGCTGAAGTCAGATGCACTGGGCCGATGGGCGCAAAATAAAAACTACAGTGCAACGCACACCTCCTTGGGGATTAGAGAAAATAAGGCATACGCAAAAAAATAAAAAATAAAAAAAAAATATGCTTGTTTCTGAAGAGCTACAGATGTTATATGCGTGTTTCTGAATAGCTACATATGTTATATGCGTGATTCTGAAGAGCTACATATGTTATATGTGTGATTCTGAAGAGCTACATATGGTATGCGTGCAATGTTAATTTACTTTACTTTTGTGTGTCAATGTTTGCTGTACATTGTTTTGAAGGAAATGACTTCTCTTTCTTGAGCTCAAGTGGGTTGTGTCACTTGTTGTAAGTCCATGCTGCTGTTCAATTTATGTTATCTTCTATCCATCTATCATATGATCTTCCTTATGCCTTGTAGTCAGATCTACTGTTATAGATCCATAGCAGTAGTTGATCAGGTTCCATTCTCATTTTATTTTCTGTCTTGTTATGTACTCAGCATAGGAAAAAAAGTAGTTCTCCGCAATATTTCTGTGATCACCATTTATAATTCTGTCTTCTCCTTGAGATTTGAATGACTTTTCTCAAGTATTACTGATCATTTTCTCATGAGAGCGACGTAGCGAGGAATAAAATCTATTCATAAAAATCGGCATGACTAAGACATGGAGCATTGACAAGGCCAAAACCAGACCTCAAATTGTCCTGGAGATGCAAACAGTTCAGAACGTCGCAAGATTTGAATACATCGTGTCAACTTTGAGCAACGACGGAGATTGTCAAGGAGAAATAGAGAGAAGAATTGTTATACCACTACAGAGGTTGACTAAAATGAAAAAATTATGGCAGAACACCAACAAAATTACAAAAATGAAGATCCTGAAGACTTGCATCTTCCTGTAGTGACATACGTATGTGAGACATGATCAACAACACAAACCGTACAGAAGAAGATTGAATCCTTCAAGCTAAAACCATACAGGGATGTGCTCAAAACAACCATGGATAGTGAAAAAGACAGCACATAAATCCTACAAGAGCTGGATACAGAACAAAACTGGCTAGGAATTTAACGAACGAGACGTGCTCAAACGAAATCGGATCAAACTGCAACAAGTAGGGGGACAGCATGGGCTAGTGGATAAGTGACACGGCTCACAATCCGAAGGTGCTGGGTTCGATCCCCATCTCAGCACCGGCCGTTACTCCGGGGAAGCAAACCCTTAGAAAATGCAGGAGGAAGCAGACCCTTACATAAAATGCATGCTGAAGTCGGATGCATTGGGCCGACAGGCGCAAAATAAAAACCACAGTGCAATGAACACCGCCTTAGAAATTAGAGAAATAAAACGAACGCAAAAAAAACAAAAAAAAAAACAAAACAGTTTCAATAATATTTCTTATGTTGCCATTTTTAATTCTGTCTCTCCTGGAGCCATTTCTTGACTCCTTGTATTCAATCAAGCAGATCGGTGCATGATGTCAGGTAGCCAAACACTATCATTCTGTTCTCATCCATATGGTCGACTCTTAGAATATGCTGTCCTATGTCTTCCTTGGGACAAAAGTAGACATTTATCAGTTTAACACATGGGCAAAAGTAGACATATATCAGTTTAACACATGGACAAAAGTAGACATATATCAATTAAACACAATGGACACAAATAGATATATCAGTTTTGCAAGTTGACAAAAGTAGACATATCAGTTTTACACATGGACAAAAGTAGACATATATTACTTTGATATGTAGACAATGTCAATTTTACACACAGACAAATTTTGACATATCTGTTTTGCATATGGACAGAATTAGATATATCAGTTTTTCACTTAGACAAAAGTAGACAAATCAGTTTTACACATGGACAAAATAGACATCTGTTTTATATAAGGACAAAGGTACACATGTACCAATTTTACAGATGGACAGAGAATAGGCCTATGTTTCATTGAAGAAGTTGTTACCTATACCTTTTAGAAAGCTGATTATTTTTTTATTGATATAATGAAATACACAATTCTGAGAAATTGCTCTTAACTAAACTTTTTTATACTGGCTTAGAAGACTCTGCAGAGTCTGAACACAGCCTGTTTCTTCTATACGATTTGATCTAAAAATAACTATATGTATACAATGTTTTCTTGAATGCATTAAATGATCCTGCCCCCATTATTTTCAAGCATTCCCCACTCTCTGGTTAAAATTTAAAAAAAATATATAGTCTTTAATTAATTTGTAGCTGTGGTCTCTTGTTTTTGTAGGTGGCTATACTTTTAAAAATATAAAAGTAGAATTTTTGCTTTCTTTTGATCATCTTATAAACATATTAAATCATCTAGAATTCTTCAGTTTACTATATGCTGTAGGCACTTTTTCTGAGTCTTTCCTCATAACTATAATTCTGGAATCCCACTATCAGTTTTGTGGCTCTTCTTGTATCCTATCCAGTATGTTTATATCCCCTCCATACCTGAACACAGTACTCTAATCTAAGTCTAATGCTTTATATAGTTTGACTATCACTTCATTGCTCCAATGTTTAATATTTCTTTTGATCATATCTAACATTTTCATTAGATCATTCCAAGTAACCAGTGGAAGGAGGTGTTTAACAAAATGACATGGAGAGAGTGTCATCAGCTGGCAGTGCATGCCACACTCATGTCAATAATGTTTACTGAAGTGGCAAAGAAAAGAGAAACAGCTATAAGGTTGGTATGAGGATAGATGCTAATAAAACAAATGTGATTGAAATAGCCAAAGAAATCCAAAGTTTCTATGAACCTGAAGAGTGCCCCAGTTCCGGGCTGTATTCAATGAGGATGATCTCTTTCCAGTTTGACCTAATTAGGTGGTGTGAGAACGGCCGGGGCGGGGTGAGGGGATGGCACCAGGATAGAGAGGGTGCTTTCTCATTCTTGCCAATGTAGCCTATTATAATTGTTTAAACTTTACATTTAATAAAAATACTAAGAATGCATTTAACAGCGTGAGATATACAGTTCTGTCAAAGCAGATATCTCAGATCTGAAACATGATAATCATTAAATGTTTTGTGCATTTAGTTTTATTGTATGGAGTAGAAACCTGGACCCTGGCATAGAAAATGGAGAAGCGTATTGAGGCCTTTGTAATGTGAGTATTTAGAAGACTTGGACGCGTTTCTTGGAAAGATAGGAAAACCAGTCAAGATGTAAACTACGACACAACACATTCTGTTCTCCATGGACTACATTCTGCTATTTGCAAAGCCCTTTTCAGGGCTTGGTAGCTGGAGATTAAGAGTGAACGAAGAAGAAGAAGAACTATATCTATAGATAATTATCTAATAACTTGCCTTCTGATCCAAAACTGTCAAGTTTAATTGGTCAGGTCAGGTCATACCCTAACCGGTGAGCTCGTTGAGGCACATATGAAGTCATCCTCACAACACCACGCCACCCTTCTCTGTCAGCGGCCGCTGCATGTGCCTCTTCTGGTCGTAGATTGGTCCATTCTTTTATGTTGTCCTCCTACCTCTTTTTGGGACGCCCTCTTCGTCGTCTGCCTTGCACCTTTCCGTGGTGGTTCGTATTTGCAAGACCATTTGATCTCGATATGTGACCGTACCAAGCGAGTTTCCTTCTTTTGACAGTTGCCAATAGGTCTTCAAAAGGCCCTATTGCTGTTGTAATTCTATCTCGTATTTCCTCATTTGAAACTTCATCTTTGTACGTGACGTTTAAAAGTCTTCGGAAACATCTCATCTCCAAGGCCTGTATCCTTCGCTGAAGTTCAGGACGTTTTTCTTGCCAGATTTTGTTAAGCTGTGCAAGCGTTGCTATTGTCTGTGCTATTCAGGCCAACACCTCACATTTTGATCTTTCATCACTGACAATCAACCCTAGATATTTAAAACGTTCAACCACTTCGAGTTCCTCACCATTAGCTTTTATGCTGCTGTTGAAGTCCTCGGCATTGTTGGTCATTAATTGAGTCTTTCCAGCGTTTATCTTCATATCATAGTCAAGAGCTGTTTCATCGAGCCTTCTGAATCATTCCTGGAGTTCTGCTTCTGAACCCGCCAACCCATCGATATCATCTGCAAAACGAAGGTTGGTAATTGTTCGGTCCCCTATCTTGACAGTACCAATGTGACCTCCAAGTGCCTAACTCATAATTCCCTCAAGGAATATATTGAAAAGAGTTGGAGAGAGTGTACAATTGGTGATACAATTGTTAATTGGTGCTAGTGACATAAACTTCTTAGAATCCGACATGCCTTATCAAAAGGCTTGCTGTCTTAGCCCAAAGAACCGGTTTACTTAATGAGAAGGATTGGAAAAATAGTAAATCTCTGTCAACAAAGTTTAAAAGAACAATTTTTGAAGCAGTCCAGTCTAAAATTTTGAATGTCACTTCCTATGGATGAACTATTTAATTTAAGAGCGAACTGCACTTTTTCACTGACAAAGAAATTCAATATCTAGAAATTTGTTGATCAACCGATTAGCTCAAGCAAAATTTGTGTGACCAAAATGGCTTTTAATGATCGCAAACAATGTTTATCAGCAGAACATCCATCGCAGCTTATGTATTAATGGATGAAAGATGATCAATCGAGCATTGAAGAAAAAAGGTCAGATTCTAAATACAAGTTAAGTACGTACTGCTGCTGTTTCTCAATTCTTCTTTATGTGAAGACAGAAAGTGATTTTATTTGATATTCTTTTCTTCTTCTTCAGCAGTCACCCTGAAAAGGATGGTAGTTTACAGCGATGCTATGATATCTGTCCCTTTTGACCCGACACATCCAATTTCAGCTGGTTTTATTTTAGTGCCAGGTTTGTCTTCCCACTGTGATCCCTGTGCCTTAGCCAAACGACTCTAGTGACTAGTGCAGCCTGTCTCCAGGGCTGCCACGTGGAGACGGAAAAGGGACTTGTTTAGCTATGGTTCGCTGACCCTGATGCAAACAGGCAGCTATGAGTAACTGGCTGCTGTCAGCTCATGCACTGCTGCATCTTGACCCTTTAAACAGTTTGCCAAATTGGAGCATGAACCGATATTTTCTTAGTTTAGTTTAAGAATCAACGTCATTACACACGATTCAACCCATAAGTGCTCTGCTCTTCTCCATATTGTTGGAGAATCTCAGCACAATGCACGAACTCCGTAGCACCGGCGAGGATCCCGTAATAAATTAGGTAGATTTTGAACATAATTTTGAATTTTGTACGGGCAGCGGCTGTTAAGCCTACTCTTTTCGATTTCTAACTGCAGAGGGATTTTTAACACGTGCGACACTGCACTCGGGTGTCTTATCTCTACTACCCAAAGATCCTGGAAAATACCAGAAAGTAGATGGAAAAAAAAGTCAAGGCATCCACCTAGATTTTAACCTGCAACCTCCAGCACTCGAGGCCAACGTCTTATCTCGAGACCACTGCTAAGTACCTTTTTAGACCAGCAAATTCACTTTAAAACCCTCTTTGGTGAAGATTTTCACTGGGACACTACCCTTTTCACCCTCAGATGCTCTCAAAGAAAGAAGGCTCGACTAGATCAAAGTACTCCAGCAAATATATCGCAGGCTTCAGTTGTCACAGATACTATGCATCTTGGCTCAAGAAAGCCTGATGATCTCTCTGAGTTGTGGCCCTCGGCCATTGGTAAAAACTGTTGTCATTTATGTTTATCTAGTTTAGAAACCTTCTCCCAGACAGTGGCTGAAATCCATGTCATTGAGTGAATGGCGGGCCACATTCATCCTATAGCTTATAAATTAAGTTAGTAATAATGCAGCATAATAAACTATTAATAATTCATCAAGCAATTCTTCAGCTGATTTTGTCTGAATGTTTGTTAGTAAAGAAAAAAAAGCAACACATCATCTGATTGTGAAAACAGAAACATTAAGAGCCAAATTTGTTATAACAAGGGAAATAATGTAAGCAACGTGTGAAGCTAAATATTTAATTGTTAGCTCCCATATAAAGCTACGTTTTAAAAAGAAACCATTTATGATTTGTTAGTTAGTTGCTAATGCCCACAATGGGTTGGTAACCTTTTTATGCGCCCTGAAAAGGACGGAACTTGTGGCAGATTGCAGTAGCTTTCCTGACATCCTGAGCGTGTGGATGAAGTGGACGGGGTCCTCCAGGCAGTTGTGCAATGCTTGGCTTCATTTGTGTGTCACTCACAACTACGGGGATCACGGATCACGTCGAACCTCACCTTGTTAGCTAGACTGTTGTCCTTGACAACAGCCCGTTTCCAGGACGACTAATGAGGAGGTCAGGTGAGGGTTTTGGCCAGTATATTTCTCCTGACCCTGGCTAACACTGTCTGATCAGTGTGTTTTGCCTCATCGTCCCAATCCAATTTTAAATAGTCAGATACCAAGCTAAAACGAAAACAAATGAAACTTACGTTACGACCTAAAGGTCTTCATCAGGGACAACAAAATTATGAGGTAGCATATCATAAAAGAATGAAAAATACATAAAATAGAGATATGAACACATACAAGGGTATGAAAAGAATAAAACGTAACTCTTCAGTGTGAATGAAACAAACGAGTGGAAGTAATTGGAACCTTGTCTTCATATGTTCTTATCTCTGTTTAAGCTGTCCAAGTCCTGAATTATGGCACGAAATGATACAGGCCCGAGGGATCAAGCTTCAGGAGTAACCTGCCCCCCTGCCCCTGGACATCACTTACCCGACTCACTTTAGAAGAGAATAAATAGACTTCCAACTGGCGTATCACGATGTAGGAAGAACATGAAGAGATGGGGTCTCTCAGACAGCGATACATGTGACTGCGGTGTGGCACACGATTCAGTTCATCTGATAATTTGTCCCAACCTTCCGGATGCATGTGACGAGAGTGACATGCTGAAGGCAAATGACAGGGCAATTCAAGTCGCTGAGCACGGGATGAACGCTAAATGACTACACAGAACAAATATTCAGACAGATAGAGGGGATGTCAGGGTTTGTCATTGGTGGAGTGGCAATGAATAACCTTAGATATGCGGATGATACAGTTTTGGTGACAAAAAAGGGAGCAAGAATTACAGGAGCTTGTGACAACAATATACAAAATAAGTCAAGAGTTTGGATTATACATAAACATTAAGAAAACAAAGACTATGATACTTGGGAAAAGTGAAAAAAAACCATGTATCAAATACAAATAAAAGATCAACTACTGAAACAGGTACAGCGTTTTTTCTATGCAGGTCATATGATAAAGGACAAAGGCAGCTGTGAAAAAGAATTAAGAAAGAGAAAAGATATAGCCAAGATGGTATTCAACAACATGTGACACATACTGACATCCAAACAGATAAAGTGAAATTGAGAATTGACGGGAGTTATATATACTCATCATTACTTTTTGACTCAGAAACAAATATGGAAGTATTGAAAATGAGGGTGATTAATGACCGAAATCAAGGTTAGACAACAATTTTTGCCATATAACAAGACATACCTCCTTGTTGAAGACCAAACTAGAGGGTAGGATGGAAGGAGGCAGTCATCCAAGAGGCATACAACATTATAAGTGGGTCGATAACATCAGGAGGGACTGGAAAAAGCCTGTCAGATTTCATTGGGGCAGTTACTTGTGTGTGATATCTGGAGCCGATGTTCTAAGTGCTTAGTTCATGGTTGACCTGTACTTCTACAGAGGCGGATGCTCCTGTGCATGTCTCAGCTCTGGCGTGAGGATTTCCTGCTTAGCAGATTAGGTTTGAGCAGCTTATTACTTCGCTGTATTGGGACAAGTGTCGCGGAGGATGGTTAACCAATGTGCGAGTCCATCTTAATAGAATCAAACACTAGAGCAAAGTAGACCCACAGCTTGTTAGGCGCCATCTATGCTGCTCTAAACAAACCACCTAACCAGGGCTGGTGTTATGCCAAATCACACAGCTAGTGGCCTCTCACTTTGTGGGGCAGTGGTTCTGTTTTTGTTCTTGTCATACACAAAGACCTTGGCGGACCACTCGGGGAAGGCCGATGTAGGTGACCCAATAGTTTGCAATGGCCTGTTCTCAGGCAAAAAATGGTGGTTTGGGTCAGGTCTATTGCTCACTTCCATTTCTTTCTTCCATTTTGAGCTGTACTGATTGTGAGTGATGGTCCTGTTTACAAATTCATTTTTTGTCAAAGGCGTAAATGTACACACTCTCTCATTTCTTTAAGGATACTTAGAGGAGAGTCAATGTGTACGTCAAATAAACTTTTTAAACTTATTCCAGTGGGTGATTAATGTGTACAGCTAATAAACTAAATCTGTGAGGCAAATGAGTGTACAATTAATAAACTAATCCCTGATGGAAAATGAGTGTGTACAATTAATAAACTAATCCCTGATGGAAAATGAGTGTGTACAATTAATAAACTAATCCCTGATGGAAAATGAGTGTGTACAATTAATAAACTAATCTCTGATAGAAAATGAGTGTGTACAATTAATAAACTAATCCCTGATGGAAAATGAGTGTGTACAATTAATAAACTAATCCCTGATGGAAAATGAGTGTGTACAATTAATAAACTAATCCCTGATGGAAAATGAGTGTGTACAATTAATAAACTAATCCCTGATGGAAAATGAGTGTGTACAATTAATAAACTAATCCCTGATGGAAAATGAGTGTGTACAATTAATAAACTAATCCCTGATGGAAAATGAGTATGTACAATTAATAAACTAATCCCTGGTTGAAAATGGGTGTGTACAATTAATAAACTAATCCCTGATGGAAAATGAGTGTGTACAATTAATAAACTAATCCCTGATGGAAAATGAGTGTGTACAATTAATAAACTAATCCCTGATGGAAAATGAGTGTGTACAATTAATAAACTAATCCCTGATGGAAAATGAGTGTGTACAATTAATAAATTAATTCATGGTGGGTAAATTATTGTGTACAATTAATAAGAAAAATCTGGCAAAGATGGCGCCATAACTGGCTGCGAGTCTACATTTCTCTACTGTTTTGGATCATTATGGATGCCACCAGACCTCGGATTTGCCTGGAATTCACACTAGTCGACGACTTACACTTGTGTTCACGGAAACGTGGAGTTGTTTTCTGTCTGGACTTGTTATTTCGTTCTTTTTTTGTGTATTCTTCCATCCGTTTATCCTGGTCTGGACGCCGGCTGAATGGCGCTACGCTTATACCTGTGTCGTATTTCACGTGTTAGTTCTGCCGGTTCACCTTCACGAATTTGGCGTGTGGGAATTTTAGATCCTACTATGATGAGCTGAATACAGCTGGGGAGAGATGCCAGAGTCACTCACACGCTGAGTGTTGTCTATACGACCTCTTGTGGTTATCGAAAAGGCACGACAAACTGCGTTAGATGCCTTCCCACCTTTCTACCCTGCGGGTTACATGTTTACGGAAAGGCTTCGGTGGTAACCCTGAGGCAAAATCTGCATGCTATGCTATCTCCAGTTGTCTCGATGAATGTCTTGCCACTGGCAAAAGGTAGCTTAGGCTCTGTGAGTGAGGTTGACAAAAGGTGCAGTTTCTTCCTCACTTTAATCCAAATCACCGCGCGAGTCACCCATTTCAGCGGACACAGCAAGAGATACGACTGTCCACACGGCTGAACAAAGAGAGTGGTCTTCATCACTTGTGATGGACAACTATTAAACAATTAATAAATAATTTTTGTTTTGGTGTACAATTAATGTGCTGATGTAATTATTGTACTCTTTATGGAAAATTAATGTGTAAATCTACAAAATATATTAACTCCAATGTATGTACTGAATAGTACAGTGCAATTTTAGCTTGTTTTACAATAGGAGATGAACTTTTATTGCTGTATCTGTGAGAGCGATACATATTTTCAAACTTTTAAAAAAAATTGTTGGTTTTTTACAAAACAAAAACTAATGTTTACTCATACATTTCAGGAAGCCGTTCGAAGCCTAATTCAGGTCTGCTAATTCAATGGCAAGGATTAAGTGATCCTGTAATTCTGACTACCGTCAAGCCATTTGCTCTAAACACCCTTGGTAAAATTGGAAGTTTCGTTGAGCTTGTCAGTGGAGTACATGATTCTGTCCTGGGGGTTACTGACTGTGCAAGATCAGAGCTGGCTAAAGAGGAAGTCAAAGCTGTGACGGATTCCGCTCGGGCCTTGACCAATGGCAGGTTTTTCTTGTTACTGGATGTGTACACGAACAGTGATGCTCGTCAGCTGGTTGTTCTCAACAGGGCATTTCATGCATGATATTCAGTGTGAAACTGTTAAGATGGTTAGCAAGTTTCTTAGGGCATTGTCATACAAGGTCTGTTCAGAAAGTCCCAGAACTTTTGAAATTGTTTGCAATTGTATCATAGCAGCTGCCGGTCAGAGATGAAGTCTACCTGTTCCTGCATTCTTCTCTTGTGATTGTTTGTCACTCTGTAGTTTATTATTTACGGGAATGAAATTGTGTTCTGTATTTCTCGAGATCTCTGAATTTCATGAGCATGTATCAACGTCAAGTTGCAGTGCAATGGGCACATTGCAATGCGGTAAAACAAAATGTCAGTGCAAGAAATAACATAATTTGCAAGCTGACAAACACTGCATGGGGAGCATCCCCGACTGTGCTCCGCACATCAGCTCTTGCACTATGTCTCACAGCGGCAGAGTATGCGGCACCGTTATGAAATGGATCTACACAGACGAAACAGGTCGATGTGGTGGTAAATGAGGCATGCCGAATTGTAACAGGATGCCTTAAACCGACACCTATGCAATCAATGCTGAAAGTCTATGTAATACCTGGTATCGCACTTCTGGATATAAGAAGACATGTCACATCTTAAGTTGAGAGACAAAAGCAGTTCTGTGACCAGAGACACTCTCTTTTTCGACAAACACCAGATAAAATACGACTGAAATCAAGGAAAAGTTTTCTGCGGACTGTGCAGCCCTCAGAACAGAGCATCGAGGGAAACCGTATAGAAAGGTGGCACCAAATGGTTGGTGAAGGTTGGATGAAGATCAAAGAAGAACCTGCACTAGAACATGATTTGCCGTAAACTACGTGGAGATCTCTGAACAGATTAAGAGCAGGTGTGGGTCTAACCTGAAAAAGTGGGGATTTGCAGACGATAAATATTGTAAATGTGGGGTCGTCCAGGACCCGAAACACCTGATTATATATCCTAGGATGCAGGAATCCTGTGCAATGAAGGACCTAATGGTGGCAAATGAAGGAGCACTGACGGGTTGGTTTTTAGACGAAGACTATGTGACGTTGCCGTGAACGGATTACATAAGAAACGTCACAAAGGCATTTGTGAAGACTCATGAAATTATAAAAACACCTTTATAGGGATCAGTGCATGCAACAAAATGATAAAAGTAAAAGTCTTGAGAGCCTGTGTTGATCCTGTGGCAGCTTATGGCTGTGAATCATGGACGATTACCAAAACTTCCAGACAAAGAATCAAATCCTTCGAGTCAAAATGTTACAGAAAGATCCTCAGAATACCCTGGACAGAGAAAAAAACAAATGTAGACATTCGGCAAGAGTTGAGCATAGAGGAGAACTGGTTTATCAATTCCATTTTGGCTAGAAAATGTAAATACTTTGGTCACATCAAGAGACACAATGGTCTTGAGAGAACGGTGATGTAAGGTATGATGCCAGGCAAAAGAGGAAGGGGTAGACCAAGAAGACGATGGCACCAAGATATCCAGGAATGCCTGGGTATGACTGTGGCGAAGACTGGAGTTTTGACAAGAGAACGAGTTTCTTTCAGACAGACTGTCATGGGAGCGATGTTCTACAAAAGAACATGCTACATGCTAGCTAGCATGAGCTCTACATGCTGTAACAAATCATGTAAGCAATTTAATCTTTACGGCTCGAAAGCGGTGGGCTCGGAGAAAATCGCAGAGCTCAGGCCGTGTGTGTGTGTGTGTGTGTGGTCTGCCCTTGCAACACCTGTTTAAAACAGATCGACACCTCTCCAACATAACTAGGCCGCCCGGACGCGGCCATCAGACGGGGTCATGGACTTGGTCATTTGACACGATGGACCCTGGTCGTCTAAGCGTACTATTGTATTGTATTGTTGTCCTGTAATACAGGCTCTGAAGTTTGTTCAGTCCACATGGGCATAGTAGTGAAGCAGATAGTCGAAGCTTGTTTGTGTGTCTGTTCAGTCCGTTGTGCTCAATGGAATCCACAGGGGAAGAGGAAAAGAGGTAGGCCAAGAAACACCCGGAGAAGAGACTGTGAAAATGAACTTTGGTCCCTGGACCTCAACTGGAAAGAGGCGGAAAGACAGCTCAAGATCAAACTTCCTGGAGGAGGGTTGTCAATGCTCTATGGCCTGAAAGGAATGACAACCATTGATTGTGATGACCGACATCAGAACTGCTGTGATATGAGTCCAGAAAGAAAACCGAAGATGCGCAGACCAACAAAAACGTAGCATGGAACCAAAGAAGCTGAAATGAAATTCATGAACCAGAGCTGGGGACGCCATATAAAGTGTGAACATTGACTGAGCAACATTAAATGTATTTAGCTGCCCAGAACGAAACCAACAGACATGGTTGTCACTGACCACAAGTGACGGAGGAACTAGTCAACAATTGTTTTCTAATAAACACACGAGCCACACTATATTTTTATTGTGTAAATACAAATTGAAAAGTAGAAAGAAACTACGTTTGTTGTTAGTGATTAATGAGTGGATTGCTTGATTGTATTTCTTTGTTTCTCATTTTGTCATATTTCTTTCTCTTCTATTTTCACAATCTCAATCTCTTTCTCTCTCTCTCTCTCTTCTGCCTCTTTCTGTCTCTCTGTCATTGTCTCTCTTAGCCTCTCTCTGTTGCTCTTTGCCTCTTTCTGTCTCTCTGTCATTGTCTCTCTTAGCCTCTCTCTGTTGCTCTTTGCCTCTTTCTGTTTCTCTGTCATTGTCTCTCTTAGCCTCTCTCTGTTGCTCTTTGCCTCTTTCTGTCTCTCTGTCATTGTCTCTCTTAGCCTCTCTCTGTTGCTCTTTGCCTCTTTCTGTCTCTCTGTCATTGTCTCTCTTAGCCTCTCTCTGTTGCTCTTTGCCTCTTTCTGTTTCTCTGTCATTGTCTCTCTTAGCCTCTCTCTGTTGCTCTTTGCCTCTTTCTGTCTCTCTGTCATTGTCTCTCTTAGCCTCTCTCTGTTGCTCTTTGCCTCTTTCTGTCTCTCTGTCATTGTCTCTCTTAGCCTCTCTCTGTTGCTCTTTGCCTCTTTCTGTCTCTCTGTCATTGTCTCTCTTAGCCTCTCTCTGTTGCTCTTTGCCTCTTTCTGTCTCTCTGTCATTAGCCTCTCTCTGTTGCTCTTTACCTCTTTCTGTCTCTCTGTCATTGTCTCTCTTAGCCTCTCTCTGTTGCTCTTTGCCTCTTTCTGTCTCTCTGTCATTGTCTCTCTTAGCCTCTCTCTGTTGCTCTTTGCCTCTTTCTGTCTCTCTGTCATTGTCTCTCTTAGCCTCTCTCTGTTGCTCTTTGCCTCTTTCTGTTTCTCTGTCATTGTCTCTCTTAGCCTCTCTCTGTTGCTCTTTGCCTCTTTCTGTCTCTCTGTCATTGTCTCTCTTAGCCTCTCTCTGTTGCTCTTTGCCTCTTTCTGTTTCTCTGTCATTGTCTCTCTTAGCCTCTCTCTGTTGCTCTTTGCCTCTTTCTGTCTCTCTGTCATTGTCTCTCTTAGCCTCTCTCTGTTGCTCTTTGCCTCTTTCTGTCTCTCTGTCATTAGCCTCTCTCTGTTGCTCTTTACCTCTTTCTGTCTCTCTGTCATTGTCTCTCTTAGCCTCTCTCTGTTGCTCTTTGCCTCTTTCTGTCTCTCTGTCATTGTCTCTCTTAGCCTCTCTCTGTTGCTCTTTGCCTCTTTCTGTCTCTCTGTCATTGTCTCTCTTAGCCTCTCTCTGTTGCTCTTTCTGTCTCTCTGTCATTGTCTCTCTTAGCCTCTCTCTGTTGCTCTTTGCCTCTTTCTGTCTCTCTGTCATTGTCTCTCTTAGCCTCTCTCTGTTGCTCTTTGCCTCTTTCTGTCTCTCTGTCATTGTCTCTCTTAGCCTCTCTCTGTTGCTCTTTCTGTCTCTCTGTCATTGTCTCTCTTAGCCTCTCTCTGTTGCTCTTTGCCTCTTTCTGTCTCTCTGTCATTGTCTCTCTTAGCCTCTCTCTGTTGCTCTTTGCCTCTTTCTGTCTCTCTGTCATTGTCTCTCTTAGCCTCTCTCTGTTGCTCTTTGCCTCTTTCTGTCTCTCTGTCATTGTCTCTCTTAGCCTCTCTCTGTTGCTCTTTGCCTCTTTCTGTTTCTCTGTCATTGTCTCTCTTAGCCTCTCTCTGTTGCTCTTTGCCTCTTTCTGTCTCTCTGTCATTGTCTCTCTTAGCCTCTCTCTGTTGCTCTTTGCCTCTTTCTGTCTCTCTGTCATTGTCTCTCTTTGCCTCTTTCTGTCTCTCTGTCATTGTCTCTCTTAGCATCTGTCTGTTGCTCTTTGCCTCTTTCTGTTTATCTGTCATTGTCTCTCTTAGCCTCTCTCTGTTGCTCTTTGCCTCTTTCTGTCTCTCTGTCATTGTCTATCTTAGCCTCTGTCTGTTGCTCTTTGCCTCTTTCTGTTTCTCTGTCATTGTCTCTCTTAGCCTCTCTCTGTTGCTCTTTGCCTCTTTCTGTTTCTCTGTCATTGTCTCTCTTAGCCTCTCTCTGTTGCTCTTTGCCTCTTTCTGTCTCTCTGTCATTGTCTCTCTTAGCCTCTCTCTGTTGCTCTTTGCCTCTTTCTGTTTCTCTGTCATTGTCTCTCTTAGCCTCTCTCTGTTGCTCTTTGCCTCTTTCTGTCTCTCTGTCATTGTCTCTCTTAGCCTCTCTCTGTTGCTCTTTGCCTCTTTCTGTCTCTCTGTCATTGTCTCTCTTAGCCTCTCTCTGTTGCTCTTTGCCTCTTTCTGTCTCTCTGTCATTGTCTCTCTTAGCCTCTCTCTGTTGCTCTTTGCCTCTTTCTGTCTCTCTGTCATTGTCTCTCTTAGCCTCTCTCTGTTGCTCTTTGCCTCTTTCTGTTTCTCTGTCATTGTCTCTCTTAGCCTCTCTCTGTTGCTCTTTGCCTCTTTCTGTCTCTCTGTCATTGTCTCTCTTAGCCTCTGTCTGTTGCTCTTTACCTCTTTCTGTTTCTCTGTCATTGTCTCTCTTAGCCTCTCTCTGTTGCTCTTTGCCTCTTTCTGTCTCTCTGTTATTGTCTCTCTTAGCCTCTCTCTGTTGCTCTTTGCCTCTTTCTGTCTCTCTGTCATTAGCCTCTCTCTGTTGCTCTTTACCTCTTTCTGTTTCTCTGTCATTGTCTCTCTTAGCCTCTCTCTGTTGCTCTTTGCCTCTTTCTGTTTCTCTGTCATTGTCTCTCTTAGCCTCTCTCTGTTGCTCTTTGCCTCTTTCTGTTTCTCTGTCGTTGTCTCTCTTAGCCTCTCTCTGTTGCTCTTTGCCTCTTTCTGTTTCTCTGTCGTTGTCTCTCTTAGCCTCTCTCTGTTGCTCTTTGCCTCTTTCTGTCTCTCTGTCATTGTCTCTCTTAGCCTCTCTCTGTTGCTCTTTGCCTCTTTCTGTCTCTCTGTCATTGTCTCTCTTAGCCTCTGTCTGTTGCTCTTTGCCTCTTTCTGTCTCTCTGTCATTGTCTCTCTTAGCCTCTCTCTGTTGCTCTTTGCCTCTTTCTGTCTCTCTGTCATTGTCTCTCTTAGCCTCTCTCTGTTGCTCTTTGCCTCTTTCTGTCTCTCTGTCATTGTCTCTCTTAGCCTCTGTCTGTTGCTCTTTGCCTCTTTCTGTTTCTCTGTCATTGTCTCTCTTAGCCTCTCTCTGTTGCTCTTTGCCTCTTTCTGTCTCTCTGTCATTGTCTCTCTTAGCCTCTCTCTGTTGCTCTTTGCCTCTTTCTGTCTCTCTGTCATTGTCTCTCTTAGCCTCTGTCTGTTGCTCTTTGCCTCTTTCTGTCTCTCTGTCATTGTCTCTCTTAGCCTCTCTCTGTTGCTCTTTGCCTCTTTCTGTCTCTCTGTCATTGTCTCTCTTAGCCTCTCTCTGTTGCTCTTTGCCTCTTTCTGTCTCTCTGTCATTGTCTCTCTTAGCCTCTGTCTGTTGCTCTTTGCCTCTTTCTGTTTCTCTGTCATTGTCTCTCTTAGCCTCTCTCTGTTGCTCTTTGCCTCTTTCTGTTTCTCTGTCATTGTCTCTCTTAGCCTCTCTCTGTTGCTCTTTGCCTCTTTCTGTCTCTCTGTCATTGTCTCTCTTAGCCTCTCTCTGTTGCTCTTTGCCTCTTTCTGTTTCTCTGTCATTGTCTCTCTTAGCCTCTCTCTGTTGCTCTTTGCCTCTTTCTGTCTCTCTGTCATTGTCTCTCTTAGCCTCTCTCTGTTGCTCTTTGCCTCTTTCTGTTTCTCTGTCATTGTCTCTCTTAGCCTCTCTCTGTTGCTCTTTGCCTCTTTCTGTCTCTCTGTCATTGTCTCTCTTAGCCTCTCTCTGTTGCACTTTGCCTCTTTCTGTTTCTCTGTCATTGTCTCTCTTAGCCTCTCTCTGTTGCTCTTTGCCTCTTTCTGTCTCTCTGTCATTGTCTCTCTTAGCCTCTCTCTGTTGCTCTTTGCCTCTTTCTGTCTCTCTGTCATTGTCTCTCTTAGCCTCTCTCTGTTGCTCTTTGCCTCTTTCTGTCTCTCTGTCATTGTCTCTCTTAGCCTCTCTCTGTTGCTCTTTGCCTCTTTCTGTTTCTCTGTCATTGTCTCTCTTAGCCTCTCTCTGTTGCTCTTTGCCTCTTTCTGTCTCTCTGTCATTGTCTCTCTTAGCCTCTCTCTGTTGCTCTTTGCCTCTTTCTGTTTCTCTGTCATTGTCTCTCTTAGCCTCTCTCTGTTGCTCTTTGCCTCTTTCTGTCTCTCTGTCATTGTCTCTCTTAGCCTCTGTCTGTTGCTCTTTGCCTCTTTCTGTTTCTCTGTCGTTGTCTCTCTTAGCCTCTCTCTGTTGCTCTTTGCCTCTTTCTGTCTCTCTGTCATTGTCTCTCTTAGCCTCTCTCTGTTGCTCTTTGCCTCTTTCTGTTTCTCTGTCGTTGTCTCTCTTAGCCTCTCTCTGTTGCTCTTTGCCTCTTTCTGTCTCTCTGTCATTGTCTCTCTTAGCCTCTGTCTGTTGCTCTTTGCCTCTTTCTGTCTCTCTGTCATTGTCTCTCTTAGCCTCTCTCTGTTGCTCTTTGCCTCTTTCTGTCTCTCTGTCATTGTCTCTCTTAGCCTCTCTCTGTTGCTCTTTGCCTCTTTCTGTCTCTCTGTCATTGTCTCTCTTAGCCTCTGTCTGTTGCTCTTTGCCTCTTTCTGTCTCTCTGTCATTGTCTCTCTTAGCCTCTCTCTGTTGCTCTTTGCCTCTTTCTGTCTCTCTGTCATTGTCTCTCTTAGCCTCTCTCTGTTGCTCTTTGCCTCTTTCTGTCTCTCTGTCATTGTCTCTCTTAGCCTCTCTCTGTTGCTCTTTGCCTCTTTCTGTCTCTCTGTCATTGTCTCTCTTAGCCTCTGTCTGTTGCTCTTTGCCTCTTTCTGTTTCTCTGTCATTGTCTCTCTTAGCCTCTCTCTGTTGCTCTTTGCCTCTTTCTGTTTCTCTGTCATTGTCTCTCTTAGCCTCTCTCTGTTGCTCTTTGCCTCTTTCTGTCTCTCTGTCATTGTCTCTCTTAGCCTCTCTCTGTTGCTCTTTGCCTCTTTCTGTTTCTCTGTCATTGTCTCTCTTAGCCTCTCTCTGTTGCTCTTTGCCTCTTTCTGTCTCTCTGTCATTGTCTCTCTTAGCCTCTCTCTGTTGCTCTTTGCCTCTTTCTGTTTCTCTGTCATTGTCTCTCTTAGCCTCTCTCTGTTGCTCTTTGCCTCTTTCTGTCTCTCTGTCATTGTCTCTCTTAGCCTCTCTCTGTTGCACTTTGCCTCTTTCTGTTTCTCTGTCATTGTCTCTCTTAGCCTCTCTCTGTTGCTCTTTGCCTCTTTCTGTCTCTCTGTCATTGTCTCTCTTAGCCTCTCTCTGTTGCTCTTTGCCTCTTTCTGTCTCTCTGTCATTGTCTCTCTTAGCCTCTCTCTGTTGCTCTTTGCCTCTTTCTGTCTCTCTGTCATTGTCTCTCTTAGCCTCTCTCTGTTGCTCTTTGCCTCTTTCTGTTTCTCTGTCATTGTCTCTCTTAGCCTCTCTCTGTTGCTCTTTGCCTCTTTCTGTTTCTCTGTCATTGTCTCTCTTAGCCTCTCTCTGTTGCTCTTTGCCTCTTTCTGTTTCTCTGTCATTGTCTCTCTTAGCCTCTCTCTGTTGCTCTTTGCCTCTTTCTGTCTCTCTGTCATTGTCTCTCTTAGCCTCTGTCTGTTGCTCTTTGCCTCTTTCTGTTTCTCTGTCGTTGTCTCTCTTAGCCTCTCTCTGCTGCTCTTTGCGTCTTTCTGTTTCTCTGTCATTGTCTCTCTTAGCCTCTCTCTGTTGCTCTTTGCCTCTTTCTGTCTCTCTGTCTTTGTCTCTCTTAGCCTCTCTCTGTTGCTCTTTGCCTCTTTCTGTTTCTCTGTCGTTGTCTCTCTTAGCCTCTCTCTGTTGCTCTTTGCCTCTTTCTGTCTCTCTGTCATTGTCTCTCTTAGCCTCTCTCTGTTGCTCTTTGCCTCTTTCTGTTTCTCTGTCATTGTCTCTCTTAGCCTCTCTCTGTTGCTCTTTGCCTCTTTCTGTCTCTCTGTCATTGTCTCTCTTAGCCTCTCTCTGTTGCTCTTTGCCTCTTTCTGTTTCTCTGTCGTTGTCTCTCTTAGCCTCTCTCTGTTGCTCTTTGCCTCTTTCTGTTTCTCTGTCATTGTCTCTCTTAGCCTCTCTCTGTTGCTCTTTGCCTCTTTCTGTCTCTCTGTCATTGTCTCTCTTAGCCTCTCTCTGTTGCTCTTTGCCTCTTTCTGTTTCTCTGTCATTGTCTCTCTTAGCCTCTCTCTGTTGCTCTTTGCCTCTTTCTGTCTCTCTGTCATTGTCTCTCTTAGCCTCTCTCTGTTGCTCTTTGCCTCTTTCTGTTTCTCTGTCGTTGTCTCTCTTAGCCTCTCTCTGTTGCTCTTTGCCTCTTTCTGTTTCTCTGTCATTGTCTCTCTTAGCCTCTCTCTGTTGCTCTTTGCCTCTTTCTGTCTCTCTGTCATTGTCTCTCTTAGCCTCTCTCTGTTGCTCTTTGCCTCTTTCTGTTTCTCTGTCATTGTCTCTCTTAGCCTCTCTCTGTTGCTCTTTGCCTCTTTCTGTCTCTCTGTCATTGTCTCTCTTAGCCTCTCTCTGTTGCTCTTTGCCTCTTTCTGTTTCTATGTCATTGTCTCTCTTAGCCTCTCTCTGTTGCTCTTTGCCTCTTTCTGTCTCTCTGTCATTGTCTCTCTTAGCCTCTGTCTGTTGCTCTTTGCCTCTTTCTGTTTCTCTGTCATTGTCTCTCTTAGTCACTCTCTCTCTGTGTCTCTTTCTGTCACTCTCTGCTTCTCTCTGTCTATCGCTCTGACTATATCTCTGTCTCTCCCATTCTCTCTTTCTCTCTGTCTTTCGCTCTGACTATCTCTCTGTCTCTCCTATTCTCTGTCTGTCTCTATCTCTCTCTTTCTCGCTCTCATGCTCTCTCTGTCACTCTCTCTTCCTCTTTCTCTCTCTCACGCTCTCTCTCTCTCTGTCTATCTCTTCTGGCTCTTTCTGTCTCTCTGTCATTGTCTCTCTCGCTTAGTCTCTCTCTGTGTCTCTCTGTCTGTCCCTGCTCTGACTATCGCTCTGTCTCTCCCATTCTGTCTGTCACTCTCTCTATCTCTCCACCTGTCTCTTAACTCTCTCTCTCTCATTCTCTCTTTGTGTCTTCCTCTCTCACTCTCTCTCTGTCTATTTATGAGATGGAGTGATCTGTACATCTTCTCACAGTTTTATGTAACACCATCTCACAGCTTTATGAGATGGGATAGTTTGTACACTTCCTCACAGCTTTATGAGATGGGATAGTTTGTACACTTCCTCACAGCTGTATGAGATGGGACAGTTTGTACACTTCCTCACAGCTGTATGAGATGGGACAGTTTGTACACTTCCTCTCATCTTTATGAGATGTGACAGTTTGTACACTTCCTCTCAGCTTTATGAGATGGGATAGTTTGTACACTTCCTCACAGCTGTATGAGATGGGATAGTTTGTACACTTCCTCACAGCTGTATGAGATGGGACAGTTTGTACACTTCCTCTCAGCTTTATGAGATGGGACAGTTTGTACACTTCCTCTCAGCTTCATGAGATGGGATAGTTTGTACACTTCCTCTCAGCTTTATGAGATGGGATAGTTTGTACACTTCCTCACAGCTGTATGAGATGGGATAGTTTGTACACTTCCTCACAGCTGTATGATATGGGACAGTTTGTACACTTCCTCACAGCTGTATGAGATGGGACAGTTTGTACACTTCCTCTCAGCTTTATGAGATGGGATAGTTTGTACACTTCCTCACAGCTGTATGAGATGGGATAGTTTGTACACTTCCTCACAGCTGTATGAGATGGGACAGTTTGTACACTTCCTCACAGCTGTATGAGATGGGACAGTTTGTACACTTACTCTCAGCTTTATGAGATGGGACAGTTTGTACACTTCCTCTCAGCTTCATGAGATGGGATAGTTTGTACACTTCCTCACAGCTGTATGAGATGGGACAGTTTGTACACTTCCTCACAGCTGTATGAGATGGGACAGTTTGTACACTTCCTCTCAGCTTTATGAGATGGGATAGTTTGTACACTTCCTCACAGCTGTATGAGATGGGATAGTTTGTACACTTCCTCACAGCTGTATGAGATGGGACAGTTTGTACACTTCCTCTCAGCTTTATGAGATGGGATAGTTTGTACACTTCCTCTCAGCTTTATGAGATGGGGCTGGTTTGTACACCTCCTCACCACTTTATGAGATGGGATAGTTTGTACACCTCCTCACCACTTTACAAACTAATTCTAAGCAGAAGAAGATACTTATTTTACACATGGGTGTACCGGATAGTGATGAGAGAAATAATGACATTAACCAACAGCACAGTGTCAATCGTGAGTCGGAGGTGGTGTGGAGGGGGAGGGGAATAAAGTCTGGTCAGGCAAAATATACTGATGGCACAATGTTAGTCAGGGTCAGGCAAAAATACTGACTAAGACACCACTTGACTTCAATGCAGTTCTCCCTGGAAACAGGCTATCTCATGACAGTCTGGCTAACGAGGTGGGGATCGATGTGATCTCCGTAGTAGTGAGTGACAATCAGATGAAGTCAAACAAAGCACAAAAGCGTGAGGGACCTTTATCAGCACCCTCCTGATGTGAGTAAAGCTTCTGCAACCCTTCTTCTTCTTCTTCGTTCGTTCTCAATCTCCCACTCCCAAACACTGAAAGGGCTTAAGTAGCAGAATGTAGTCCAGAGAATGGAATGCGCTGTGTCGTAGTTTACAGCTTGGCTGCGATATTTGCACCTTTCGGTCCAACACATCCAACTTCAGCAAGCATTTTTTTAGTACCGGGTTAGCATTCCCTCTTCGATCCCTTATCCTTAGCCAGTCTGCCCTGATGCAGCCTGTTATCCAGGATCACCACGTGGAGGTGTAGAAGGGTCTTGGTAGCTATGGGTCGCTGACCACTGCAGCTCTTGCGCTGCTCAGCATCTTGATCCCTTGCAATCCTTCAACTGACGTCCTTTTCAAGGTGTACAAAAGAGTAAAATTACTCATTGTGAACATTCAACAACAAGAATAACAACAAAGCAGGAGTCACACGGGCTATGGGCGGCAAAACTCATGTGAAGTAGTTTTCTGTTGTCTATGATGCCATTGGCATTTTCACAGAGAGAGTGAGTGAGAGAGAAGGGAGAGAGGGGAAGGGAGGGAGGGAAGAAGGGAGGGAGGAATGGGGGAGGGAAGGCTGGGAGGGAGAGAGAGAGAGCAAGGGAAAGAGAAAGATAGGGAGAGAGAGTAAGTTTCTGTTCTGCCACATGCATCGATAGCTGAATGGAAAGATCACAAGCCAGCGTATCCCCACAATTCAAGATACTACAGGAGTTCCCCTGAAGACAGACGAAGAGACAGTACGGAAATAATAAAGACTAAACTGAAATATCAAAATCTCGAGGGGTCCGCCGCGGTCTTTGTGCATGACAAGGACAAGAATAGCACAACTTCTCCACAGAGAACAAGTCGTAAGAGGCGACTAACTGTGTGAGATGGCATAACACCGGCCATGGTTAAGTGGTTTGTTTAGAGCAGCATAGATGGTGCCTAACACGCTGCAGGTCTACTTTGCTCTAATGTTTGAGTCTATTAGATGGACTCACACATCGGTTAACCACCCTCCGCGGTACTTGTCCCAACGTAGCGGAGTAATAAGCTGCTCGAGCCTAGCCCGCTAAGCAGGAAATCATCCTCCCGGCTACATCCAGCACATACCAGAGCTGGGGCCCGCACAGGGGCATCCGCCACTGTAAAAGTACAGGTCAACTAGGTGGGACCTGCACAGGGACATCCGCCACTGTAGAAGTACAGGTCGACTAAGAAACCGAAATATACTTAATTATATACAAAACAAAAGATTCTACCTTTTCTTAACTCTAAACGAGGTTTAAATAAAGAAAATACATAAATAAATTGTGAGTTTTTGGTACATAACTTGGACATTACAACAAGTTTAGCTCCCTCGTAGTAGAACATGGAAAATGTACAACAGAAATCAAAAGCATGATTTTGCAATTTGAGACAAGCTTAGAGAAGAAAAAAAACCCATTCTAAGAAGCACGTTCAGACGATTCTAGTAACAGTGTGAGGTTTTATGTAGAAATGATATAGCACAATTAGCATGTAAGATGTGCACTTAATAAATACAAAAGAAATAAGAAACGCAAATTTAAGTGAAACCTGGTACAACTGATGTTTATGGTCGTAGGTTTTTGTAAAAACGTTGGCAAAACTGTTTGATCTGTTGAACGGTTCTAACCCACGCACGTTTTTCACAAAGGTATCACAGATTATATGTTTATAAGAGTATCATTTCTGCTTTCTGTTGCTGGATTGTTTGGTGATACATAATATCATTAGTGTTTTATCTTTGCGATTAATGTTACTTCTTCTTCTTTTTCTTCTTCTTCTACTTCTTTTTCTACTTCTTCCTCTTCTATTTTTTCTCTTCTTCTTTTTTCTTCTTCATCTTCTTCTTCTTCTTCTTCTTCTTTTTCTACTTTTTCCTCTTCTTTTTTTCTCTTCTTCTTCTTCTTCTTCTTCTTCTTCTTCTTCTCTTCTTCTTCTTATTCTTCTTCTTCTTCTTCTCCTTCTTGATCTTTTTCTTCATTTCTTCTTCTTCTGCTTCTTTTTCTACTTTATCCTCTTTTTTCTCTTCGTCTTCTTCTTCATCTTCTTCTTCTTCTTCTTCTCTTTCTTCTTCTTCCTCTTCTTCTCCTCCTCCTCCTCCACCTCATTGTCCTTATGTCCTTCTCTCCTCCTCTTCGTCCTCCTCTTCCAATTCTTTTTCTTCTTCTTTTTCCTCCTCCTCCTCCTTTTTCTTCATCATCTTCAGCGTTAGTCCTGAAAAGGGTGTTGTGACGTGACGTAGTTTACAGCGAAGATGCGGTATCTACGCCTTTCGGCGACACTTCCTAAGGACCGACTATTATGAATTGCAGAACCTAAGGACTACGTTCTGCATGCATCCGGCACTGATCTGGCTGACCAGGCGCTCGGTACATTCACGGTGTTCTACTCGCTGCCAGCCCCAGATTTTCACTTATAGCCTGGCTTCGTTCGTTCTCAATCTCCCGCTACCAAACATTGAAAGGGCTTAAGTAGCGGAATGTAGTCCAGAGAACGAATGCTTTATGTCGTAGTTTACAACTTGACTGCGATATTTACACCTTTCGGTCCAACACATCCGACTTCAGCAATCATTTTTTGAGTACCGGGTTAGCATTCCCTCTTCGATCCCTTCTCCTTAGCCAATCTGCCCTGCTGCAGCCTGTTAACCAGGATCACCGCGTGGAGGTGTAGAAGGGTCGTGGCAGCTCTGGTTCGCTGGCCCTTACGCTAGCAGTCAGCTATGGGTCGCTGACCACTGCTGATCATGCGCTGCTCAGCATCTTGATCCCATTTTCACTTACAACTTTTAAACCAATCAGCGTTGTTCAATACTGTTTTCAACTTCTTCCTCGCTCGTCCTGGATCTCCCCCTAACAAGCCCATGGAAAGGGCTTTGCAAGTAGCAGGATGCAGTTCGGAGAACAGAATGTACTGTGTCCTAGTTTACAGCTTGACTGCGATATTTGAACTTTTAGGCCCGACACGTCCTTCTTCAGCATTCATGTGTGAGTACCGGGTTAGCCATCTTCAAACTCTTCTCCTTAGCCAGTCCGCCATCTTGCAGCCTGTTATCCATGATTACTACGCGATGGCGAAGAAGGGTCTTGGCATCTCCATGTCGCTGGTCCTGACAGTAGCAGTCAGATTTGGGTCGATTATCCCTGCAGCCCATGCACTGCACGTCATCTTTATCACGTGTGTTAATCAAATTTGAAATGAGCATATTGTAAACCAGTTGTACGACGAGGGGATTCCGTGGTGAAGTGGTTAAGCCGTTGGCCTTGTGATCAGATGGTGTGAGTTCGACTCCGAACTCAGCCGTATTTTTCCCGGGTGCTTGATGCGGAGTCCCCTGCATCTCGTAGTCGCCCCCTAATCGTCTTGTCCGTGACTTGCCACTGGGGACGGGCGGCTCGAGACGAGAGAGTGAGGATAAAAAGTAGCGCAGTTAATCCTTACTAAAAATAGCGCTAGCAAAATTAATTATGCCATCATCGTCTACGATGGACGGTGGCCTTTGCCTTGTACGACGAGGATTCACGTACTAAGATGGAGCTACATGCTCCACCTCAAATGACAGCATGGCTGAAATTGCTTCCATCTTTGAGGATCGTGTTATTTCTAAGTGACCTTGGCCACTAAGGTCGTCTGACCTTACCCCACCTGATTTCTTCCTATGGGGCACGCTGAAGGGGAAAATGTTTCTTAACAAGCCATGGAATCTTGTGTAACTACAAGACAATGAGTCTGTAACTCCTGATTCGTTGATGAATACCTTCCGTAACATGGGGAGGCATGTAAAGGCATGCCTTCATGCTAATTGTGACAATTTGCAACATTTAAAATGAACTTATTATGTTTCCCGCACACCGAGGGATGTCCATGTCAATGAATTTTTATTGAATTACGTTCATTGGCTCAAAAGTTACAAGGGAAAATCAGATGCTGGTAGCGATTGGGACATCCTGTATAAAGAAACATGACGAGGTTGCAAGCCCCACTCACACATCTATTTATCCAGCTTTTTCGACATACTTGGAATACTACAGTTGTTATTTTTCTTATCAATCTGAATACCACTCAAGGGGAGTGTTTGTATTACTGATTCTATTTCACGATCAACGAAATATCAACTAGTGCAAACCGTAAATAGCAACACTCAGTCCTGAAACAAAGCTGACGTCTGCTCGCTTACCCTATCCATGTCTTATTCTCGTTGCACAGATTTGATCATGGCGTCGTCTGTTTGTCTGCGAGGATCTCTTTCTGGATGTGGAATCAGCTCCGCAGACGTGAATGACAACAGACGCCCGTAGTTGCCCGCGAACAGAAACTGACACAGCGAGATACAAGCGGAAAGTCAAGATCCCTCAGGTGCGTGGTATATCGGCGACAGGTGAACTCCGGTGTAATTGACAGGTCTTCTGTGCCCCAGTTCTGCGGTTCCAGAGGATGGTCACGGATATTTGAGAATTGCGTTTGCCATAGCTTGTCTGTTTTTCAGATTTGAGCGTTTTTGTGTGGCTGAGCCTCGATGTGCTGACTAATTGTGCTAGAATTACCACGTCATTCTCACTGATTGTCATACGAGCGAGTCCGTTGTTAAGGCGACACAAATTATTTGATTTTCGGCTAATGTAAGGCGAATATTATATATATATATATATATATATATTGTGTGAATATAATATGAGAAAGATATGTATATATATATATATATAGATGGGTGGATTATTATGTACGGATGGACGGACGAACGGGCAGACGGACAGACAGATGGATAGATGTAAATAAACATGGACATTCTTATGTGTTGTTCGTCAATTGTAGTGGATGAGGATAACTTTGTATCCACCGTTCGCATAGGTTCGAAGATGGCTAAATAGGCAAATTGAAACCCTGAGTTGTTTGCTGTATTTGCTGTTTAATGCCTACAACGGGACAATGAGGCTAACGGCTGGTCAGAAAAAACACACTGATCAGACAATCTTAGCCAGGGTCAGGAGAAATATACTGGCCAAGACCCTTACCTGACCTCCTCGTTGGTCGTCCTGGAAATGGGTTGTTGTCGAGTACAACAGTCTGGCTAACAATGTGAGGTTTCACGTGATCCCTGTAGTAGTGAGTGACACGTAGATGAAGCCAAGCATTTCACAACCGCCTGGAGGACCCCGGTCCACTTCATTAGCACGCTCGGGATATCAGGAAAGCTACTACATTCTGCCACAAGTTCCGTCCTTTTCAGGGCGCCCACAAGGGCTACCAACCCATTGTGGGCATTAGAAACCAATTAACCAACCAATGCTCACAATAAGTAAGTCTACTCTTTTGTGCGCCCCGAAAAAGGCATTAAGTGCCGGATTGTAGTAGCTTTCCTCACATTCCGATCGTGCTGATGAAGGTGGACCACGGGCCTCCAGACGGTATTGCAACGCTTGGCTTCATCTGCGTGACGCTCACTACGACGAGCACTACATCGATCCACATCTCGTCAGCTAAACTGCCTTCAAAACAGCCTGTTTCCAGGTGACGCTACATGGAAGAGAGATGGTTGTCTTAGTCAGTATATTGTGCCTGAGCCTAACGCAATGTCCTGGTCAGTGTGTGGTACCTTACTGGACTAGCATATATATATATATATATATATATATATATATATATATATATATATATATATATATATATATATATATATATATCATATAACTGATATCGACGGGTTGACGGGTTCAGAAGCAGAACTCCAGGAATGGGTCAGAAGGCTCGATGAAACAGCTCTTGACTATGGTATGGAGATAAACGCTGGAAAGACTAAATTAATGACCAACAACGCCGAGGTCTTCAACAGCAGCATAAAATCTAACGGTCAGGAATTCGAAGTGGCTGACCGTTTTAAATATCTGGTTACTATTGTCAATGATGAAGGATCAAAATGTGAGGTGTTGGCCATGGTCATGTCAATATTCCTCTATGCTTGTGAGACATGGACAGTTACAGCTGACCTACAACGAAGGATACAGGCCGTGGAGATGAGATGTTCCCGAAGACTTTTAAATGTCACGTACAAGGATCGAGTTACACATGGGGAAATACGAGATAGAATTACAACAGAAATAGGGCCATTTGAAGAGCTCTTGGCAACTGTCAAAAGAAGGAAACTCACATATCGAGATCAAATAGTCTTGCAAATACGATCCTCCACGGAAAGGTGTAAGGCAGACGACGAAGAGGCCGTCCCAAAAAGAGGTGGGAGGACAACATAAAAGAATGGACCAATCTCCGACTAGAAGAGACACAGGCATCGGCCGCTGACAGATAAGGGTGACGTGGGGTTGTGAGGATGTCTTCATGTGTACCCAAACGACCTCACCGGTTACGGGATGACCTGACCCGACCTGAGTTGACCCCCCCCCCTTTTTTTTTCCACCGAGGTGAATGGTTTTACACACAATCCACGAGGATACTAATTTTCCATGCATCAAATATCAAAGACACTTCCGTTGTGCATTTCATTGTAGACAGAGGTGTAACCAACTTGAAATTAAAACAAAATGACTTGCGCTCGATTAGTCTTGATGACAGACCGTCCTAGACATATGACGATGTCCTCAAACTGTCGACCCCTTGACATTTCAGCGCGTGTTGATAAGCAGCACTTGGCGTCGTTCCAAACACAATTTAAACAAAACAAGTTCTATATTATATCCTGCAACCTGCAAAGCGGATTTAGACTTCATAAACAAAATAATTTAATGATAAGCTCGGAAAACATCAGGTAAGACGGTATCGGACAATCGGAAACACCATTTTGTATCGTATTGCACATGGTGGGAAAATGGTGATGATATCCATATCGGCACTAGAGAGGGCCGATACCATATTAGAGGTGTCGATTTCATCATTGCTAGAGAGCACAATAACGTAATTTCTGTGAATATAGTCTCCTCACGCATGGCCTACTTTAGTATCTATAGTAGGCTGTTCCTCGCGGCCTTATTCTTCTTCTTCTTCTTCTTCTTCTTCTTCTTCTTCTTCTTCGTACGCAGTCAGACAGTAACCATTATTTTTTCGAAAAAAGCGGCGGTCATCCTGAGGCTGTCGCCACTGCCATAGAGCTTGTCTTGCAGTTCCACTGATGATGGCCACATCTGCTCTCTCTGATCCTCGTATGTCGGGCAGTTCTGCAGCAGATGTTCAGCGATCATTTTACCGGTACCGCACGGGCATTCGTCGGTACCACCTATCTTCAATTTGTTGAATAGGTGGTACCTCAGTCTATTGTGGCCAGTGCGAAGTCTGAAGACAACGACATGCTCTCTTCGGTTCAACTGGTAATAGGCATCGTTTTTGGTGTAACCAGTATGTTCGGTTTCCCATTTGGTCATGTATCTGACTTTGATAAGCCGTTTTGACTCTTCGTACGCCTCGCGGCTTTCAACGTTGGAAATTCATGTTCAAGGACAGAAGAAACCCCTTCTCGTCCTCCAATTGTACGTCTCCGATAGTGGTTTTGATGGCGATGATGCTGAGTCGCTCTATGAAGACTTTGAGCAGCGCCTACCTGCCTATACAAATATTATTCTCGATGACTTCAATACCAGAAATGGACCCAAAGAAATAAACGAGCACTTGATAGGACATTTCTCAGATGATCAGATTGAGGAGAACGTCTAGCCATCTTCGCAGAAACAAACAAATTGTCCGTGATCAACACCTTTTTTTCAAAAGACTTCGGGAAAAAAATGGACAAGATATTCTCCAAACTAAATTAAGTAACCCATAGAATTACTGCGACTAAGTAAAGAATTACTGCCGTAGGGGTGTGAGGTGTTAGCGATCTCACATTTCAAAAGCTAGGCTATGTGAGGGCGGTAGCCATCTCCTCTCCCTCGCCGCTTTTACTTCCCGGACTGAACCGGTAGCCATTTAAGGCTGGGTCGACCCGGAGCCATTGCGGTCTGAAAAACATTACCGCCTCAACTGGGGAATGAACCCAGGACCACTCAGATTCGAAGCCAGCGCGCTTCGTGGCTTCCTATGGATTTCACAGGCTTAAATCAACTGTCTATAGTGCAACTATAGCAAGTTTGTTACAAATGTAAACGTCCTACAATCGTTTGGACATAATCAGTAACCACAGGTCAATCAGAGCCTCAATTGTCCATCTCAAAAGCAGAAATGTAGAACCATAACTCTGCTTAATGGTACCACACGTGTAGATCAAATCCAGCAGCAAGATTGACAAATCTTTGGATCCTCAACACAGCAGTACCACAAACGTGTTACGTTACTCAATAAACGTGTCGACGCTGCTACGGTTACTAAATCCAAAAGGTGCACAGGTATTACAGAACAGACATGGCAACTACTAAGCAAGTAAGTCGCATGTCCTTTTACAGAACGTAGCTTCTTACAACCGCCACCTATTTGGCTGTTATAAGTTTCTTGGCAAGTGTGCAATACGGTAGGTTGCCATTACTTTCCGTACGTGGAGGAGCATTCGCCCGAGAAAAAACCCAGTGTCTGTCAAACTGGACACAAGTGGGGATCGAACCCGGAACGTTGGGATTCTGAAAACCGAGCGAGTTTCACCCCTAGGCCACACAGCCTTACTGGCGACTACTAGACATGCGAAATCGACTTAAGGTCAGAGGAAGAACGATTGGACAGAGAAATCGAAGCCACGTGTGGTAATCTACGAACTGTCACCACTACTGAAACATCGGAACATCAATATAGAAACAAAACGACAACTGATAAACACTATTTTCTAACCAACTCTGAGTTATCAGGGCTACACATGGCCTCTGTCCAAGTCACCGGAAAATAAAATTGTAACCTGTGGAATAAGAAAAGGCGTCAACGTCACTAGAAGAGACAGAATGAAAAATGAGGACACCGGAAATAATGTAGGAACAACATCCTCACAAGAATACATGCGCAGCCGGAAAGTTAAGTGTTCTTGCCATCTCATGAGAATGAAACCAGATCGGCTGCCATATCAGCATACAACAGTAGTCAGGGTAAGACATGTTAGACAGGGTCATGCTTGTTAGTCAGGGTCAGGCGTGTTAGTCCGGGTTAGGCATGTTAGTTAGGCGCAGGCATGTCAGTCAGGGTTAGACATGTTAGTCATGGTTAGACATGTTAGTCAGGGTCAAGCATGTTAGCCAGGGTCAGGCATGCTAGTCAGGGTCAGACATGTTAGTCAGGGTCAGGTATGTTAGTCAGGACTAGACATGTTAGTCATGGTTAGACATGTTAGTCAGGGCTAGACATGTTAGTAAGGGTCAGGCATGTTAGTCAGGGTTAGACATGTTAGTCAGGGTTAGACATGTTAGTAAGGGGCAGGCATGTTAGTCAGGGTTAGGTAATACATACTGTTCAGGCGTGTTAGTCAGGATCAGGCATGTTAGTCAGGGTCAGGCATGTTAGTCAGGGTCAGGCATGTTAGTCACGGTCAGACTTGTTAGTCAGGGTCAGACATATTAGTCAAGATAAGGCAATACACATTGATCATAGATGTTAGTCATGGTCAGGCATTTAGTCAGGATCAAACAAGTTAGTCAGGGTCAGCCAAAACATACTGGTCAGACATGTTAGTCAGGGTCATCAGACATGTTAATCATGGTCAGGCATGTTAGTCAGGATCAGGCAATACACATTTGGTCAGGCATATTAGTCAGGGTCAGGCATGTTAGTCAGATTCAGACATGTTAGTCAGGGTCAGGTAATACATACCGATCAGACATGTTAGTCAGGGTCAGGCAAAACATACTGATCGGACATATTAGTCAGGGTCAGGCAAAACATACTGATCAGACATGTTAGTCAGGGTCAGGAATGTTAGTCAGGGTCAGACATGTTAGTCAATGTCATGCAATACATACTGATCAGACATGTTAGTTAGGGTCAATCAAATGTACTGATCGGACACGTTAGGCAGGGTCTATCAAACGTACTGATCAGACATGTTAGTCAGGGTTAGGTAAAACATACTGAACAGAAATGCTAGTTAGGGTCAGGTAAAAACATATGTTAGTCAGGGTCAATTCATGCTGATCAGACGTGTTAGGCAAGGTCAATCAAACGTACTGATCAGACATGTCAGTCAGGGTGAGACATAATATTCTTGCCAAGACTCCCTTCACATCCCCGTCCTCCTCCCCTCCTTCAACATCTTGACATGAACGGTCCGATGAGATGAAAATCATTGCATGCTGGGTCAGGCTTCTGAGATGCGCGGTCCTGGACCGTCCGTTTGAAGCGCTGTAGCGATTGGCATATGCTCTTGGCGGTGTGCGGTTTGGCTTTATCAAGCAGCAAAATGAGGATTTACCACAGCAAACCTCCGCGTTTGTCATGGATGACCTCAGGCAACTTGAACAAATTGTCTCATTAACGTACACCGTCAATAGTTTCTCCTTTGTTGAGAAAATCTACAAGAAGCCAACACTTATGGCCTATACGAAAGTAGTGAAGGCAGAGACAATTAATGAATTTAAGAATAGATTGGATGCACATAGCTTCTAGAGCAAGGAAAAGTTAATGAAATTAGTTGTATACAGACTGTGCAGAGTCTTCTAAACCAGTATAAAGACGTTAAGTAAAGTTAAGAACACAGTCATCAATGATTTCTTTTGTTAAAATCGTTGTTTTGAATTTCTTACCCTTTGCGACTCAATGTGCGACCCGGTGTCTATGAGTCTGCCATTTTGAAATGATTGTTAACATCGTAATCAAATCTATTGTGGCAAGGAAATAAACTATTGTTTAGCGTTGTGTGTCCTGTCTGAACTTCACAATAAAACATTTTACATAAGTATGTATATATTATTTATACCTCTCCCCCCAAGCACAGTAAGCCACAGGAAGTTTTAAGATACCTGCTACGTATAGTCGAAGACTTCGGCTACCAGGCACCAGACACTAACATGCTTGTTTGAGTACCTGATTCCAAGTATTTTATATTGCGCGTGACAGTCCTTGTTACCGTATGACGTTGATAAATTCTCGTATCTACATGTTCTGATCGGCTCCCGCCTTTGCTAATGATACGTATGTTATCCGCCCACTTTCGTGCAGAGAAGTTTCCACAGCAGTTATAGAAGTATCAAGCAAGTAAGGGGGTTCAAATGCCTAGGTAGAGTCGACAGAGATCACACATATAATTCAGAAGGCAGCAGCGTCTACTATCAAATTGCATCAATTTTGAAACACCCTGGAATGCTAATTTCAATTACGAGCAGGCTGATAAACACACTGTTTATTCCTACATTGTGTTACCAATGTCAATTTTGATCCCTACTAGAAACATATAAGATTAAGATCCAGAACTGTGAGATACGCTGTGTGTGAAGTGCAGCCGAAAAGACAATCCGTGACCGAATCCACAACAGCACACTGAGGCAGACAATGGGAGCAAACCCAGTTAGTTCCTATATTGAATCCCAATAAATCAATTTATTTGGTCATTTAGTCAGAATGCATTATGATCAGCCAGCAGCGAGAGCATATCATATGCAGGTCTCTGGTCCACGAGCAAGAGGTAGACCTGAATGTCGATGGATTGAGTGGAGTGTCTCTGACAGTTACACCTAACGACAGCACACGCCTCCCACTTGGCGATAACAATACATCTACGCACCCCGTCTCTCTGTGACGTCTCATGGCAAGAGCAGTAAGACAAAAGAAGAAGAGAAGGTCAGAAGCTTTGACCAAGAATGGCAAACATATGATATGGTAACGTTAAATAAAATGGTCAAGGAAACGGCAACAGAAAAGATTGCCGTACAGAATAAAGATAAGACAACGAGGATGCCAAAAAAAAGGAAAAAAGAAAAAGAAAAGAAGAATAAACATTTCACATTTCTCATTGCCTTATTTTAGCAAACGCTTCACATATTTGTCTGTCCGTGCTCATTAAGACAGAAAAAAACCCAACACATCTAAGCACATCATTTAGATTTTAGACATAGAATCACAAGATAGCTTCATGGTATCTTCTGCCCCCGCCAACCTTTGTGCTCAAGAGGGACTTTTTTGTGTCGATCTGAGTGACAATGAGTGAGTAGTCAAGCGCGTGCGTATTGAGGAGTCGGGTGTCTGGAGGTAGTGAACTGTGAACAAATGTGGCGGCAAAGACAGCGATGACTTTTTAATGACGTCAGTACGTTGCTAGATGTCATTAGGGAGATAGAGATGCACTGGAGTTAGCTGTCACGTTTTTCTTGCCCGTGGAATATCATTTGTTGTTTTTTTAAGGTCGTTTAGAAATGTATATCAACTTGTGGCGGATAATGATGAAGGTTAACCGTATCATGATACGACATTAATGGATGGCAGACAGAGATGGCTCAGACATTCAAGGGTGTGTGTATCTGGATATATTGTCCCAGTCAAACTGGGGTTCATATCAATGGAATAGTTTGTAGGAATACTTCGATGGAAATTACCCATTTGGTAGAATCAATAGATCGAAGCTGTGTCTGTATGTAAAGTAAAGATCATGTCAGGCGGCGAATAGGAAATATGGTAGTTTTAGCCCTCATATTATTTGGTGACCCACGACACGTAATGGGGGATGTAGACAGCATCATGCCGGCCGTCTTTACGCCTCAGATTTTCTGGTACTCAATCTCTGTGGCTGGGTCGACATCAGGAGCCGGTTTGGCATCAGAAAAAAATCTGGCACCAACTGGGGACCGAACTGGGAATCCAGTACACTAATCACTACGCTACCGTGGCTCTACTGAGGGTTCAAAGTTAATTCATTCATCATCATCATCATCATCATCATCAGTCCTGTAACCTTAAATGTCATTGGGACACGGATACTTCAGATTGTTGGACCAGTTTCCGCCACTCCCGTCGGTTTTATGCCAGGATATTTGTTCTATCTATGGACATTTCCGTCCACTCTCTGATGTTATCTTCCCATCTCCTTGTCTGGCTCACTCTCTTACGATTCCCAGGCACAGAACCTTGCAGAATCGTCTTGGTCAACACAGACGATCTTTAAACATGCCCATACTATGTGAGCTTGCGTGCTTTTACCATAGTCAATAAGGCTAGATATTGGCCGACCTCTCTCTTAACCGTGTTCCGAACAACCTTATTCGTGACGTGATCTAGACACGAAATGCCGAGGATTCGATGCAGGCATCTCATCTCCATTGCACAAGTTCTATTCTCTAGAACAGCTGTCATAGTTCAAGTTTCGCACGCGTAAGGTACAAGGAAGTGACAAGTGCTTTCATTAAAAGTCGACTAAAAAACACATGTAGATATTGTTTCAGGGATAGTACAAGGACAAATTTAAAATGTCATCTACTTTACGACCACAAGTCATGCATCAGGGGCTATGATCGAACGAGAACAAATAACAACACTAATGAAAATTGAGCTGTTTAAAATTGAAGACTTTTCTGAACATGACAAGGAATGCGAGTCACGGTATGCCAGTTATGAAAAATAGTAGACCAAGATTAGACCAAACAAGAAATGTTCGACTTGATTACTAATAGATAAATATGTAAAAAAATAAAGAAACATGCGAAAATCACACCAAAAGACTACAATGTAGTGCTAAACGAACGAGCACAATATCAAAAGACTTCCACTGTACACATTTGGAAAAAAAACCTCATAAGCAAACAAAACAAATAAACAAAACAATATGAGTACATTTAGAAAGATATTCACGAAAAGGATGTGGGAATGGACAATAGTAATGAGAGAGATATCTAGGGATGGAAGAGAAAAGGTAAGAAGTGAGAGAGAGAGAGAGAGAGAGAGAGAAAGAGGAGAGGGAGAGATAGAGAAAGAGAGAGAAAGAACGAATGGTTGAGAGAGCAAAATAGTTCTGCTCTGATCTCTGATAACAGTTGTTCGTTGTTTGTTTTTTGTATTGTCTCTAATAGTACTTTGCAATCTGTGAATACAGATATTTTTGTTGGTGGTTGAATGCTTCAAACAGAAAGGCAGCCACCAACAAAAATAGCTTTATTCCCAGACTGCAGAGTACTTTTAGAGAAAATACAAAAAATAAACAACGAACCACTGTTATCAGAGATCAGAGCAGAACTAGGAAAACTCCAGATATCCTCAACAATAGCGCTCCAGTGGCTACCCTCCCATTGCGGAATTACGTGAAACGAGAGAGCTGACGCTCTAGTAAAAGATGGCAGTAAAAAGGCACAATTTTATCATCGAGTACCATACAAAAAGATCAAGAACATCATCAGAAATCAGTGTATGCACGAATGGAGAGAAGACAGAAACATAAGCAGTACACCTGACCCAATTCACCAACTGAAAATAAATCAACAAACTACCTTCTTTCGTTTGAGAACTGGTCACTGCATACTATTCGGACTGAAGATCTCGCACACCGGTGAGTGCCCATGTGGAACAGGAGGCCAGAGCCCTGAGCACATTCTACAGGAATGCCCAATCTATAGCGAAATAAGATGCCAGACCTGGCCAGAGGGTGTGGAGCTCAGACAAAAAGCTGTGGGGCAGCTGCTCCGACCTGGTGAAGACTACAGACGTCATCATGGCGACTGGCCTGCAGATATAGCACGACCAAAAGATCCTGAACGCAAAGAAGAAGAAAAAAGGGAAACCCACGCATACGTAGGAAAGGTACACACACCATGATATCTGAGACATCCCATAAGGAAGTCCTAACGATTCTCAAACTTAAACCGGTTTAGATCATCGGAGGAGCAGGAGACACTGCCATTGAACCTAATATCACATTTGCCCCGTTGCCCATAACTATTGAAATGGCAGCACAGGAGAGCCGTATTTATTATAAACATTATTGAGGTATTGACGGAAGCGGGTGTGGAGTTCAATGCCAGTCTCTCCGGTGTACTTCACGTCGCAGCAATAGCTACAATCTGATTGGTGTGAAGTAGGCTAGGTTAATATTTACATTTTTTTAAATGTGTTTATGCAGTTATTAAGTTATCAATTAGTTCGTTTTCAGTTAGTCAGTTATTTAGTTATCAGTTAGTTTTCAGTGAGTGAGTAGATAAGTTATCCGTTCGTTAGTTTTCAGCTAATGAGTTATTTAGTTATCAGTTTATTTTCAGTCAGTGAGTTATTAAGTTATTTGTTCGTTAGTTTTCAGTGAGTGTATGTATATACTTGTACAAACAGTGAATTCAATGCATGTATGTATGTGTGTATATGTATGTGTGTTGTATGTGTGTGTGTTTTGTGTGTGTGTGTTTGTATGTAAGGTAGCAGGCTATCCAACTCATGGGATTTTCACAATCGATGTTAAACACAGGCCACAAACATATGTACAGTAAGTCGACGCTGAACCTCTGGGATTGCAACACATCCCTCATGTTACAGTATCCACAATATGATTAAAGAAAGATCAAAAGGAATTGCTCGTTATCATTGGCATTGGAGGACGAAATGGAATATAAAAGTTATATACAGAAGAAACATATAATTTATAGTAACGATTTCCATACGCCCGTGACAACAAGATAATGGACGGGTGAAGGAGATGTGTTCTGAGTTTTTATTTAGATATTAATTTTGTGGGTTTGTTTGTTGTCGGTTTTTTTTGTTTGGCGGATTTGTATGCAGTAAAGAGGTCAACGTAGTTCACATAGCAGTCACGGCCGTTGGGGATGAAGTGTTAGTGGATTCACGGAGATAGATCTTAGCTTTCTCTGAAGTGGTGGGGGCTTGTTTTTTTCTTCTCGCCTTGAACCCGTTAACTGTGATTTTTACGGCAGGGTAGATTGAACCCTGTGACAATGTCGCGAGATGCAAGCGTTATACAGCTCTGCCACTCACACCCATCATGTATACAGTCATTTCTACTTTTGACGCGCCATCAGGACCACACAGCCATCAATGCGCACGCCTTTCCTTTTGGGAAACGTTTTAAAAGACAAACACTGGAAAAACAGAAACTACGATAACTAATGAAGTTGACTCAACATACAATCTACACATAACAATAGAAGGTAACAACAACATCAATAACAACAACACCAACAATAGATAGAGTAGTACACTGGAAGAGGATCAAGAGCTTTTCCTATCTTAGAAATATTATTGCTGGATACGGAGATTGAGAGATGGTAATCTAGAAGAGCATTCGATTGGTCAATCTATTTTCACCGACAAAAAGTTATATGTTGTGTGTGTGTGTGTGTGTGGGTCTGTATATGGTTGCGTGTGGTAATGTGTGTGTGGGTGTAGGTGTGCGTGTGTGAATGTCGTGCGTTTGTGTGGATTCTGTGTGGGGGTGCGTGTGGGGGCGTGAGTGTGTGTGGATGTGTGTGTGGGGCGTGAGTGTGTGTGGATGTGTGTGTGTGTGTGTGTGTGGGCGTGTGTTTGTGTGCACACACAGTCACACATCTAACTTTCTTCCTAATCTTCTCCCTCCCTCCCTCTCTCTCTCTCTCTCTCTCTCTCTCTCTCTATCTCTCTCTCTCGCATATTATATTCACTCCCTTTCTCCTACATGTGTGTACATATGCGTGAGTGTGTGTATGCGTGTGTGTGTGCATGTACCTGCGTTTGTGTGCAAGTGTTCGCAAGCTAATCTGTAACTTCCATTTTATGTGTGTTCACAATGCAGTTACATTTTGTAATGTTACAATTAAAATGTATATCGTGTTTTATCACGCTGTAGATCTGATTTAATGTATCTTATTTTTTGTATGATGAAGAGAACATATCTTCTTCCTTGTCGTTGTTGGTTCTCAAACTGCCTCTACAAATATAACATACAGTACATAAAACATCATTATGCTGTCAACGTATTCATGTTTCTACATTCTGCTGTTACGTAAAATCGGCGATCCATCTTTATTTTGTCTGTTTTTGTTTGTTCGTGTTAAGAACAGAAAGTCTTAATATTTTTGTGAATCAGTGTAGTTATACTCTGTGTAAGCAATGGCTTGTTGTACTTAACAAAACAATACAAATTAGTTTTTTTCCTTCTTCTTCTTCTTCCTCTTCTTCTTCTTCTTCTTCTTCTTCTTCTTCTTCTTCTTCTTCTTCTTCTTCTTCTTCTTCTTCTTCTTCTCTTCTTCTTATTCGTGATCGTTCATTCTCAAACTTTCACCACCAAGCATAAAAAGGGTTTTGCAAGTAGAAGGATATTGTCTGAATAACAAAACGCAGCTGAACTGCGAAATTTGACCTCTTTGGTCGAACACATCCGACTTCAGCAGTCATTTTTAGGTTTCGGTCGAATTAGCCTTCCCTGTTCTATCCATTCTCCTTATCCAGTCTTCTCTTTAGGAATTTGTTATCAAGGTTCATCACGTGATCTTCCGCAGCTCTGGGTAGTTGATCAGCTTTTGGGTCACTAGTCGCTACAGCTCATGCTCTGCTCAGCATCTTGAACGCAAATGAGATCTGCTGTCGAGTCTGCTGTCGAGATGAGGCTTTAAAGACTCCAATGCACTAAATCTCAGATTTTGTTTGTCTTATGTGATAAGATTTTGTCTCAGTCGTATTGGCTTCCTTATTTATGTGTCATACACACATTTACAGTAGCTGGGCAGGCTAGAGTGTGCCAAGACGGAAAAATTAACCTGGGTCATTTGTTCAGAATTACAAAAGTTATAACTGATATTTAACTTAGATCCTCATCTCAAGTATTCTCTTTCAACAAGAGCCTGTACCATCTTTTGATAAATCTGTATTACTCACGAGGCTTCTGAAAACGTGATGTTTGCATACCTTCCGGAAATGAAGTAACTGAATGGATTTGAAATAAGTCTTCAGAAACAGTCCTCAAACAGAATACGGTAAATGAAATACGACATAGATTAATTAACACGTCCTAATACAGTATAACATTCATGAAACGCGTCCTGAAACAGTGCCCAGTACAAGAAATACGAGAGAGATTAATACGTGCACAAACAGTATACGATACAGGAAATACGACAGAGATTAACACATTCACAAACAGTATACGATACAGGAAATACGACAGAGTTAAACACGTCCACAAACAGTAAACCATACAGGAAATACGACAGGGATAAACACGTCCACAAACAGTATACGATACAGGAAATACGATAAAGATTAACTCGTCCCCCATTAAGTAAACAATTCAGGAAACACGACAAAGATGAACTCCCTTCCGTGTGATACAGGAAGAACGATAACAAGGTCATATCAGCTGTTGGGCCTCAAAGGGAACGGGAGTGGTCGTTCCTTGTTACTAATCTTAATAACTTTCGCAATAACTCCTATGGGAATTGATTCATATTCCCTTGCCGTAGACAGCGAGTCGTCCGGTGTGTTTGCCTTTGATGCTTAGGTCTGGCGAAATGGTGGATTTTGGTGCATTGGTCGGTTAGTAGTAATGTCAGTCTAGAGATCGTGGTATGTTGGTGCTCTTGTGTCTGCGAATGGGAAGAATTTCTTTTGAAGTGTCGGTCTGCAGAAGAGTGTCGTGTGGAGTACATGCTTATGATTCAGCCAAATCTGAGTTTGCAACGTTTTGTACCCTAAGGCGCTAAATTATACTTTATTACAAGATACATAATAATATAATACAATACTATCCAATACAATACAATACTTTACAATACCATACCATACAGTACTCTACCATACAATACTATATTATACAATAATCATACAATACTATACCATACAGTACTATACCATACAATACCATACCATACCATACCCTACATTACCATACCATACCATAACATACATTACCATACCATGGCATGCCAAAACCCACCATACCATACCATATCCCACCATACCATACCATACCAAACCATACCATACCGTACCATATCATGCCATACTATACCATACCATACCATACCAAACCATACCATACCATACCATACCATACCATACCATATCATATAATACCCCACCATACCATATCATACCATACCATACCACACCAATACAAATGGATGTACACAACGAGCTTACTAACCCTAAGCACAACCCTATTTAGTCGAGTAAGATATGCTTTGAAAGTTAAACGAATTCTATTCCGCCTTTACTGTCCAGAATTGTCTTGGTACCCTTTGTTTGATACTTGGTTGACCCCGGAGCGTTTGCAATCGACAAATTTAGCGCACAAATTGGGGTTGAACATAAATCTCTCAGGGTTCCAACAACTCCACTACTTCAACATCTTCACTTGTGTTTTTGCTGTAAGTAATTTGTCAGTTTTTTTTTTTCATTGTCCAAAATGTTATTTCATAACGTTTGGGGATGTAGACACAGCAAAGACTTGATCTCATTTTGACTATCTGAAACTTGATTGTTCTTCTTCTTCCTCGTTCGTTCTCAATCTCCCACTACCAAACCCTGAAAGGGCTTAAGTAGCAGAATGTAGTCCAGAGAACGGAATGCGTTGTGTCGTAGTTTACAGCTTGGATGCGATATTTGCACCTTTCGGTCCAACACATCCAACTTCAGCAAGCATTTTTTGAGTACCGGGTTAGCATTCCCTATTCGATACCTTCTCCTTAGCCAGTCTGCCCTGCTGCAGCCTGTTATCTAGGATCACCGCGTGGAGGTGTAGAAGGGTCTTGGCAGCTCTGGTTCGCTGGCCCTGACGCTAGCAGTCAGCTATGGGTCGCTGACCACTGCAGCTCATGGGCTGCTCAGCATCTTGATCCCGCTCGTTTGTTGAATCGTCAAATATTAAAGACCAATATTATCTATTCTGTTTTGCAAACATGTTTCTATTTAACATTTTGTTTTTCATGATTCTGTTGTTTATTTGTAAGTTCTGTAATACCCTACATTTTTTGTAATAATTATTACAAAGTTTTTGAGTTGTTGATGTGAAACTGATTTCAATCATATCCTCTCTATGTTGACCTAAATTGTGCCTTATCTTTTCTTATGAACATTTATTTTCTGATTTGGAAGTATTTCGTTTGTTTGTTTGTTTGTTTGTTCGTTTGTTTGCTTGTTTCTAATAATGTTATTTCAATGGATCCCCAACAGCACAATGTTATTTAAATGAGTCAACGACACAATAAAGTTATTTCAATGGGTTTGTATTTGTTTCAGTACAAGAATTAAAGTGTTTGTTTTTGTATTAGTACAAAGATTAACATGTTTGTATTTGTATCAATACAATGATTAACGTGTTTGTATTTGTATTAGTACAATGATTAGCGTGTTTATATTTGTATCAGTACAAGGATTAACGTGCTTGTATTTGTATCAGTACAAGGATTAACGTGTTTGTTTTCGTATCAGTACACAGGTTAACGTATTTGTATTTTCACGAGCACCAAGAGATAACATGTTTACACGTTCCAAATAAAAAACAAACAAACAATGTATTTATATTCTAATCAGTACAGCAAATAACGCTTATGTATCACTGTCAGTACAACGAATAATTTGTTTGTATTTTTACCTGGTACAGTGAATAACTTGTTCATATTTTTATCAGACCCGAGGACAAATGTATTTGTGTTTTTGTCATTAATTGAAATAGCAATCTTGTATCTTTATTAGTACAATGAATAAAGTTTTTATAATTTGTCAGGATAAGGTATTATGTCCGTGTATTTTCACTTCATCGAAACACGTTTTTAAATTTTATCGGTATAAGGAATAACGTGTTTATATTTTACTAGTGAAAAGAAGACCCTGTTAGCATTGTTATAAGTATTGTTATAATACAAGCCATAACGTTCTTGTATTTCAATCAGTTCAAGTAATAGTAAGATTATATTTTTTTAATCAGTACAAGTCTTCTTCTTTGCGTTCAGGGTCTTTTGGTCATGCTATATCTGCACGCCAGTCGCCATGATGAAGTCTGTAGTCTTCACCAGGTCGGAGCGGCTGCCCCACAGCTTTTGTCTCAGCTCCGCACCCTCTGGCCAGGTCTGGCATCTCATTTCCCTATATATTGGGCATTCCTGTAGAACATGCTCAGGGTTCTGGCATTCTGTTCCACATGGGCACTCATCAGTGTGTGAGATCTTCAGTCGGTAAAGATGTTCTAGTAGTCTGCAGTGTCCAGTTCTCAGACGAAATAAGGTAGATTGTTGATTTCTTTTGAGTTGGTGAATTGGGTCTGGCGTACTGTTTATGTTTCTGTCTTCTCTCCATTGGTGAATATGCTGATTTCTGATGATGTTCTTGATTTCTCTGTATGGTACTCGATGATTAAATTGTGCCTTTTTGCTGCCCTCTTTTGCCAGAGCATCAGCTCTCTCGTTTCCCTGATTCCGCAATGGGAGGGTAGCCACTGGAGCGCTATTGTTGAGGATCTCTGGAGTTTTCCCAGTTCTGCTCTGATCTCTGATAACAGTGGTTCGTTGTTTGTTTTTTTGTATTGTCTCTAATAATTCTCTGCAGCCCGTGAATACAGCTATTAATAATGAGATTATATTTTTTTAAATCAGTACAAGTAATAATGCGATTATATTACTAATCCAATGCAAGTAACAACGAGATTATATTACTAATCCAGTGCATGTAACAACGAGATTATATTACTTATACAGTACAAGTAACAAGATTATATTACTTATCCAGTACAAGTATAATGAGATTATATTACTTATCCAGTACAAGTAATAATGAGATTATATTACTTTTCCAGTACAAGTAATAATGAGATTATATTACTTATCCAGTACAAGTAGCAACGAGATTATATTACTTATCCAGTACAAGTAATAATGAGATTATATTACTTATCCAGTACAAGTAACAACGAGATTATATTTTATATCGATACAAGAGACTTTCGATGTATACACTAACGTCGGTAATTTCGCTGTCGCGATGAAGCTAGAGGATAGGTCATCGAATTCTTCTCAATCTGAAATGTATTTTTGTTTTTCTTAAATTCTTGATGTACGAGGCAATGTCATAAAATACCATCAATTTTATTAATAACGTTTTTCAGGAGTGCGAACCTTAGATTGTTTGTGTCTTCTTGTGCGATCTAGCCTGACAACACACTTTGTCCACCTGTCCACTAGCCTGTGGATGTTCTCTATAAAAAAAAAACACTTTCGGTGTGATCTTTAGCCAATTTCGCACCGCATCCATTACGTCGTTGACGTCTGCAAACTTCTGCGCCCACAAATATTTTTTACAAGGGTCCAAACAAGTGAAAGTTCGAAGACGATTAGTCAGGAATGTACTCTGGATGTTCCAAGACCTCACATTTTAGAGGATGAACTGTATCCACTGTATGCACATCCGTACCTGGGCGGGCTTTGTCGTGCAGCAGCAATACTGCCTTTCAGAGAAGTCCCCGGCGTTTCGATCGTATCGCGGACTTCAACCTGTTCACTAGCATGTCACTGTATCGAGCAGTAGCGACAGTCTCACCCTATTTCCTGGTGATGTACTAATATATAGTCGTTAACATCCCACAAGATGGCCATCATGACGTTCCCAGCGAAAGCCTGTGTTTTGAGTTTTTTTCTAAAACGGAGATAACTAGTGCTTCCATTGCATGGACTGGCTTTTACTATCTTGTTCGAAATGGCACACATAGGAATTGTCGCATGTAACAATTTGATAGAGAGCATGACGCCCAAATAATCCTGACAAATCGTCTGCTATGCACGCTTGTGATCATCGGACAGTTGCCTTGAGATCCATCTGCAACACACTTTGTATAACCTATAACCTTTCTATAACCCATAACCTTTCTATAACCTATAACCTTTCTATAACCTATAATCTTTATATAACATATAACCTTTCTATAACGCATAACCTTTCTATAACCTATAACCTTTCTATAACCCATAACCTTTCTACAACCGAGGTCATCATGGACAATGTTGTACGCATAACCATTGCTCATGTAGAAATCTACGGATATTTCCCCAACAGCGACTCATCTGTTTCCACGGATCATATGATGTTTCACTGGGACAGCTGCCACGCTTGCTAGTCTACTGTTTCACTGGGACAGCTGACAGGCTTGCTGGTCTACTGTTTCACTGGGACAGCTGACAGGCTTACTGGTCTACTGTTTCACTGGGACAGCTGACAGACTTGCTGGTCTACTGTTTCACTGGGACAGCTAACAGGCTTGCTGGTCTACTGTTTCACTGGGACAGCTGACAGACTTGCTGGTCCACTGTTTCACTGGGACAGCTGCCACGTTTGCTAGTTTACTGTTTCACTGGGACAGCTGACAGACTTGCTAGTCTACTGTTTCACTGGGACAGCTGACAGGCTTGCTGGTCTACTGTTTCACTGGGACAGCTGGCAGACTTGCTGGTCTACTGTTTCACTGGGACAGCTGCCACGTTTGCTAGTTTACTGTTTCACTGGGACAGCTGCCACGTTTGCTGGTCTACTGTTTCACTGGGACAGCTGCCACGTTTGCTAGTTTACTGTTTCACTGGGACAGCTGACAGGCTTGCTGTTCAACAGACGAGGTCCATCAATAGCTTTTTGTCTTCAGTTTTGGAAATCTTTCATTCCATTAATACAGTCTTCTCTGATTCAAAGAACTGTTTCCATATGAAACTATAATTCTTCTGTAGATTTCAGAATGTTCAAGTCGACATTAGGGGAGGCCATGGTAAACGCTATATTGCACATACTGCTCAATCGTCTCAATTCCTACATTGAGTATTGCAAAAGAGCCATTTTGTGTTATGAAATAAAATTTTCCATTATACATACTCTTCCATGTACTTTATAATAAAGTTGCTGTTACGTAATGACTGTCCTCCGTATCTCAATATTTGTTGAACACACGCTGGGGATTAAAAATGAGCACCATAAATATATTAGAGCACCTCTGATTAGGATCACATTGAGATTAACCACATTAAACATGACGATTAGGAAATGCACAAGAGGTACAACTGTGTGAGTAAAGAGCAAGTAGCATGTACTTTACATAACGTAGCGTCTTACAACCGACATCCTATTTGGCCGTTATAAGTCTCTTGGCAAGTGTGCAATATGGTTGTTTGCCATTACTTTCCGTACGTGGATGAGCAATCGTTCTAGAAAAGAAAACGCAGTGTCTTCCAAACTGGACACGGTGGGAATCGAACCTGGTGCGTTGCGATTGTGAAAACCGCACGAGTTTCACCCCAAGGTAACGCAGCCTCCCTAAACTGTATGAGACTAGGTACACAAGAGACATACCGAATTATTTTTTAAAAGGGGGAACTGAGTGGTACCAAGGTAAGACGTCGGCCTCTGGTCCTGGAGGTCGCGGGTTGACCCAGTGGTACCGAGGTTAGACGTCGGCCTCTAGTCCTGGAGGTCGCGGGTTGACCCAGTGGTACCGAGGTAAGACGTCGGCCTCTGGTCCTGGAGGTCGCGGGTTGATCCAGTGGTACCGAGATAAGACGTCGGCCTCTGGTCCTCTAGGTCGCGGGTTGACCATGTGGTACCGAGGTAAGACGTAGCCTCTGGTCCTGTAAGTAGCGGGTTGACCCAGTGGTACCGAGGTAAGACGTCGGCCTCTGACTTGGAGGTCGCGGGTTGACCCAGTGATACCAAGGTAAGACGTCGGCCTCTGGTCCTGTAGGTCGCGGGTTGACCATGTGGTACCGAGGTAAGACGTAGCCTGTGGTCCTGTAAGTCGCGGGTTGACCCAGTGGTACCGAGGTTAGACGTCGGCCTCTGGTCCTGGAGGTCGCGGGTTGACCCAGTGGTACCGAGGTAAAACGTCGGCCTCTGGTCCTGGAGGTCGCGGGTTGATCCAGTGGTACCGAGATAAGACGTCGGCCTCTGGTCCTCTAGGTCGCGGGTTGACCATGTGGTACCGAGGTAAGACGTAGCCTCTGGTCCTGTAAGTAGCGGGTTGACCCAGTGGTACCGAGGTAAGACGTCGGCCTCTGACCTGGAGGTCGCGGGTTGACCCAGTGATACCAAGGTAAGACGTCGGCCTCTGGTCCTGTAGGTCGCGGGTTGACCATGTGGTACCGAGGTAAGACGTAGCCTGTGGTCCTGTAAGTCGCGGGTTGACCCAGTGGTACCGAGGTAAGACGTCGGCCTCTGGTCTGGAGGTCGCGGGTTTACCCAGTGGTACCGAGGTAAGACGTCGGCCTCTGGCCTGGAGGTCGCGGGTTGACCCAGTCGTATGTAGCCGCTTGTCCTGGAGGTCGTGGATTCAAATCGCGGTGGAGACGATATTTTTTTCTCATGGACTTTATTTCCCCGAATCTCTGGATAGTAGAGATCGGACGCATGCGTTCAGCGTCAGTGTCGCACACGTTAAAAATCCTTCGGCAGTTAGAAATTTCAAATTTCAAATTATTTTAAAAATCTACCCAATCTATGACGGGATACTCGCCCGTGCTGCGGAGTTCTTCCATTGTACTGAGATTAATATGGAGAAAAACAGAGCAGTAATGCGTTACACTGTGCTCAATGACGTTGAATCTTCGACTAAAACTAAACACTAAATTAAAATCCAAAAACAAAGTTAGAGAAATGTTAGATCCATGAATGTGGAGTAGCCACGATGTTCTTGCTCTATCTGACCTATATCTAAGATCGACAGGCGCCATGAGGACGGAGTTTGACATAGGACATAAATTATACGCCTGTAAGCTTAAAGCCAAATCGTATACCTTCAGATAATAGGAATAGTGAGGTAAATCCTTCTACTCAACAGAAATGTGCTTCCAGACAAGAATGATGTGTATTTCCCGCCAGCTAAGGAAAGCCAGGAAAGATATATTACAAGAAAACATTATTAAACCATCATTGATAACTAAAATGAAAAAGTCGACGGCCACGGTTCATTCAACACACATTCAGAAGGGAGGACCTGGAAAACAGTGAAACAAAGGGTTGAAAGCTCGAGGACAAGATAGGCGAAGGAGAGATGGATAGAATGTCTAGGATGGCATGGCAAACGTGTGGGTAAGACAGAGCGTCTGATGTACTCAAGGATAGATGTTTGTTGAAGGGAGTGGCCGTCAAGGTCACTTGGCGTGCATCTTGATGATGTTAACGGTTCATAGCATTTAAGATTTATCTCTCTCTTATCTCTCTCTCTCTCTCTCTCTAAATATATAT